>CM068962.1:67917790-67930900 GCA_035128595.1 Eptatretus atami
AACACACAGAAATGCACAACAAGGGGAGCAGGGGACAAGAGGGGTGGGAGAGGGAAGGAAAAATGTGTGGAACAGAGACGTGAGGAGATCGGTGGAAGGGAGAGGGATGGGGTGGGGTACACAGGGTAAACAAGATGGACACGACAGGGACTTTCAGGTCTTTACATGACAGGGACTTGCAGGTCTTTACATGACAGGGACTTTCAGGAAGGAAAGCAGGAAATTTGAAGGAGGTGGGTTTGGGGTGGATTAGTGGGGTAGAATGATCGTGGCTTTGAATGGGGGAAGATGAGAGGCGGTGGTGAACAGCTGTTTTGAAGACTTGGAGGAAGAGTGGGATTGAAGAGAGTGTGCGAGTTTGTTCCAAAGGTGGGAAAACAGGGGAATGAAAGAGTGAAGGTGAGCAGTGATCTTTGATTTTGGTAATTTTACCAGAAGGGGGTTGCTGGCAGACCTTGAGCACCCTGCGGAATATGGGGGGGGGGGGAGGATGGACATATTGCAGACAGGGCAGGGGGGGTGGGAGGGGGGGGTGAGGCTGGAGAGGAGACGGTAGAAGACAGAAAGACCATGGACCTGCCTGTAATTTCAGAGAAAAATGATTTTAAAGTTCAACTGCGATCCAATATGGCTGACATACCTGGTGACTGATAAGAACGGAGAGGTGGAAGAAAGAAAATGGATTGAAGGCCATATACGTACTCCCTCGATTTACGGAAGGGTTACTCTGCAAATTCCTTCTGTTAGGTGTATTTCCATGAATCGAAACAAATTTTGCCATATACTCCCATTATATAAGTGGAGATAGGTTTCTATGGAACAAAATCTTCACTCGGGGATGTAACAAATACACTTAATAAGGCAACAAACTTTATTACAATACTCTGCACATTACTTTAAACTCTTAGCAATTAATGTAATACTAATGTATGTGTACTTAATGGAGATCAAATAATAATCCAAACATTCAGCATGCGCTCCATTTTTTCCATCACGTCACTTCGATGTCGTGATAACTTTTTAGCACTTAGAGGTGTTAGGGTTAGGGTTAGCTGTTAGGATGAGGGTTAGGGTTAGGGTTCGCTGTTAGGATGAGGGTTAGGGTTAGGGTTAGGGTTAAGGTTCGCTGTTAGGATGAGGGTTAGGGTTAGGATTAGGGTTAGGGTTAGGGTTAGTTGTTAGGATGAGGGTTAGGGAGTGAAATCCCAACTGCAGAAGTTCACTCCGGGAGCGAGCGTAAGGGGATGCAAGGGGGGTAAAGGGGGGAATTGTGAGTAGGGGTGGTGGGGGAGATCTGCATGAACCATCCATGGGATACATTATTTTATAGCTGGGACACCCATGCATCTGATGATAAAATGATGAGTATGAAAGCACGAAACTTTAAAAATTATTTACTTCATGGATCGTAACGTGTATTTATTTAATTAGGCACGATATAGAGAATCGTGACTCAGGCGTGAGTCGTGAATCGTGACTCGTCACTTTGTGACTCAGGCTCATCACTTTCTTCTGCCTCTTGGCAGTCGACGAATCTGTGGCACTGGTCTTGCACTTGGGAGCCATGTTTGATCAATGAGCAAATGAGCAGCATGAGAGGCAAATCTCCGGACCCAGGACACGCTGCACATAAGCAGTCATGTGGGAATTGTGGGTATCTGCGGCAGGGGTGAGTAGTCTGCCCAATGTTTGTGGGCGTGTTGGTTGTTGCTAACGTTTTACTCAGCTGGGGGTAGATGTGGTGAAAAGTTTTAATTGGGGGAGTGATATCTTCAACAGCTTGTAATAGATGCGGCGAAGAATTTTAATTATGCACCTCATGGCTGCTAACGGTTTACTCAGTTGGGGGTAGATGTGGTGAAAAGTTTTAATTGTGTAACTCATGGAAGGGGGATGACATCTTCAGCAGCTCTTAATAGATGCGGTGAAGCGTCTTTATAGCATGAATGGTGTAACAAGCAGCACAGCTCAGTTTATCGGTTTATAGTGTGAATGGTGAGACATTCCACGCAGCTTGGTTACAGCATGGCTGGTGGAAGATATGTTTTTGAATTGTGTTACGTGCGTGGCTCATGGAAGATATGTTTTTGCATGCAGTACTTTCTATACAGACTGTATGTACGTACAGCTCGCTTATAGCATGGCTGGTGGAGGATATGTTTACTTCCGCCACCGAAGGTGAAGGAGGTCATGTTTTCACCCCTTTCTGTCTGTCTGTTTGGCTGTGTGTCGGATATTTTAAAAAGTTGTGGACGGAACAGGATTAAATTTTGTGGACAGGTTCGGTGTGTGACAAGGACAAACTGATTCGATTTTGGTGAAGATCAGGATCCGGATCCGACTACAAGAATTTTTAAAGTGATTCTTCACCATTGAGAGATAGGGCTAAACCAATGTATAACATGATATCTCAAAAAGTTGTGGACAAATTCGGATAAAACTTGGTGGACACATTGTGTGTGGCAAGGATGAATTTATTCGATTTTGGTGAAGATCTAAATCCGAATCTGGATACGAGACTTATTTAATTTTTAAAGTGATTCTTCACCATTGAGAGATTGGACCAAAAATGATATACAGCATGATATTTCAAAAATGTATTGGGCCAGATATGGTCCCGTGGATCAGGCATTGTGTGGCAGAGGTATGCAGCCACTGAGTGGTTTCTAGTTTAGAACTGTATTATGTGTGTGGGCTCATGGAGTTTGCTTGTTGTTTTGCCCATGAAAAGCCTAAAAACGCGAAGCACGGGACCACAAATGCTGAAGCAGGATGCAGTTAATAAACACAAATATGCGGGGTCTGACAGTATATATTACATACACATATAAATATATATATATATATATATATAATATATATTTATATATATATATATATATATATATATATATCAGGAACCGGGCGTAGTGGCGTGCGCTGTAATCTGGCTACTCGGAGCTTGGGTTGGAGGATCGCTTGAGACGGGTGCTCTGCGCTGGGCCGCGCTATGAGAGGGTGTAGGGCAGCCTGGAATCATGGCGAAACCCAATCCTTATCCCCGTGTCGTAAGAGGCGACCAGGGTTGCGTCAGGAAGGGCATCGGGCGTAAAACCTATGTCAAATCAGTATGCGGATCATAACGGATGATCCCCTGTGGCGACCCTAACGGGAGCAGCCGAAAGAAGAAGAAGATATATATATATATATATATATATATATATATATATATATATATATATATATATATATATATATATATATATATTCTTCTGGAACCGCATCCCTCCAAAGCAATGGCATCTATAATACAGTGGTCCCCAGACAGTTATTTCATTAATATACGTACAGATAGTCCCTTCCTTCTTGTCTAATGGGACAAACGGGACAAGTGCGTTGTGTGAATCTCTAGTTGGTCTGATTGTATCTCTGACTCATTCCTATTCTTTTTCTCTATTCCTGAGGTAAATCCAAGCCGCGGCCACCTGTAAAAGCCACGGCCGCGCCCGCCTGTAAAAGCCACGGCCACGCCCTTCACTGTAAGAATGGGTCCTCACGAAGGCCTGCAGGCATGACTCTTGGACACCTACCTGTGTAAACTGCGGCCGTGCCCTTCACTGTAAGAATGCGTCCTCACAGAAGACCAAAAGGAACAAAACACCAAACGCCCACGCTGCACAGCGGTAATTTCCACCCACTGGGCAGAAGAAATAGGAAGGATAACCAACACGACGGTGCCGCTGCAGGAATGCCGTGCCAAGGAAATAGAAGGAACAACATACCAAATGCTAACAACCTACAGTACGCACACGGCACACTCTTTTCAACCCATTTCTGAGTCTAATCAATATATCTATCTTCTTCTTCAATCCGAATCTCCATCTAATAATTATATCTATCTTCTTTTTAAATCCATTTCTGAATTTAATACTTATATCTATCCTCTTTTTCAATCCAAGGCTACATTCAATAATTATATCCAATCTTTTACTTCGGTTCAAGACACAGATCAGGGCTGGCACCGCGCACACCACCGCTTTTGATAAATGACCGTATGCTCAATGGCGGCGGACCCACGCGCAGCCCCGGGATAATTTATTATCGTACACAAAGCAGGGCACGAATGGCACACATCTTGTTCGGGTCTGCGCATGTGTTTACCATAGCAACTTACCGTTGGTCTTCGCTGACCTCAACGGCCACGGATGTCTCCCGTAGACGGCGAACATCCTCCTGCACCTCTGCCTCGATGCAACTGTTGCCAGGCAGGGGCGTGATGTGTGGACGGAATCGCTCGGGCCACATGGCAGGCGGACAAGCAGCACATTGACCAGCGCTAACCGCCGGTCGCCGGGGCACGGCCCTGGAGTTCGGTGCAGGGCGATTCGTATCACGGGGTTTGGAGCTAGACGATTCCGCAGCTCAGCTCTGGCTAGCCGGATGTACGGTGAGGCCGCTTCCGGTCATGGTGGCCAGGCCGTGCAGTGGCCAGTGCCCAGTCAGAGTGCCTGATTCAGGTGACGACATTGCTTAGGGGCATCGCCCCTGCCCCACACCACAGTATCTATAAAAGGATGGGTCGCAGGGCCGTTGGAGCGTTCCCGTCTGCTGGTGGTTTTCTGTCCCTGCTCATTGGTCCTTGTTCCTGTTGGCTCGTCCTGCTCTCTGTCTGGCATGGGCTCGACAATTGGCCCATTCGCCTGCTGACTCTGCCTTCCTTCACCAGCTCGCTGCTGACTCCGTCCATCCACCCACCCACCTGATCCTGTCTGCCACTACGCCCACTCGCTTTTGACTCCACCTTTCTCCACCCACTGGCATCTGACTCCGCCCAAAGTCCTTCCTTCACGCCTGACGGTCACGCCCCATTCTCTGGGTCGATGCTTAGCTGCACGAAGTGCCACAAAGTGGGAGACGATGTGTCAGCTGTCAGGGAGGTATCGCCCAGCGGAGCATCCCAAAAACGTACTGGTGGTGCGATCACAGTCAATCGTGCAAGGTATTGAGAGACTGTTACCTCTCCTCTTTCTTCTCATTAACTCTTCTTCATCGGGGTGTGTGTGTGTGTGTGTGTGTGTGTGTGTGTCAAGGCGCCTATCCTCGCTTAAGTTAAGAGTGTAGAAGAATATCAGGATAATTCTGCTCTGTGTCTGCTTTCGTAAGTTGCTTGTATTATTGTCGCACCACACTTTTCTTCCTTTCTCTGCTTACAAACAACAATAAACTACATTCACTGTGCCACATATCTTTCCTTGCCTGCCTGTTAATAAATTATTATTATAAATGTCCCCAGCTCGATTTTGTCTTTTCTTTAATTGATCCAGCATGGTCCGTATCCCAGCCTAGCTGGGACTTTATTCCCAACGATCCGTTCCTCTTAGCCGGTACATCCTTGCCAGTGTCGCTCGGCTGCATCTGATCCGGTAAGGTGATCTGGTTCGGACAAGGCGTACTGAGGGCATGCCCCCCAGTAAATAGATCACGTGACCATTAGGTAACCGGTTTACAGTGGACGGAGGACTCCAATTGACGTTGATATGCTTCAGATCGATTAGCAACCTGCCGTCCGGAATTATCCGTGTGCGACGCCTGTATTCCCGGAAATCTGTTGGGAACCGAGTAGCTTTCCTCCCTTGTGGTATTCTCGCCCCGACCCGGGTCCCACAACAATATATATAAACCACACCATATGTATATATTGTGTTTGTGTATATATATATATATATGATATAATATATATATATATATAACGTATGTGCTATATATATATAATATATTATAATTATATATATAAATTATATATATATATATATATATATATATATATATATAACAGTAGACTAGGCGTAATCGTCACCATCGGGACCGAGAAAAAAGTGACGACTTAGAAATGTGATGACTTACGCGTATGCGAACATTCATGATGACTGTGGGTGAAGGATGAAGTCGCGCGTGGCCTGGACACGTATGTGTGAGAGCCGGCTATTGTACCAAAAGAAAAACACAATCCTCGGGGCATAGGTGGGGGTTCATTGGTGAGTTGGAAAGTGATAAGCAAATAGGAATTCATGAATCAGTTTTATCAAAAGTAAAGATAATGAACAACGTTAAGACAACTCATATACCATCGGTGGATGGTATGGTGACAAATTACATGACACACAGTATATCGTGGTGATGATTACCACTCAATGCCTATGTGTAAGTGAGTGCGTGGTAATGTACAAAACAAGCCAATATAAAAACCATGATCGGACTTCAACACGAAGCTCATCGATCCTTTACTCCTTCGCGAAGAATCCGTTATGTTTGACTGCTTAAACTCTTGGGCATCTGGTGCATGAGAAAGGACTCAAACTGTCATTGTATTCCATGATGTTGCTGGCCAATCCTCCACCGAAAGACAGTATCGGCGCATCACATCCAGGGCGCTTCCTGATTCGCTGCCTGAATCCACGCTGCCTGATTCGCCGCACTTCTTGACCTTGCCGATTCCCCACCTCACTTTGAATCTGTCTATCCAGTGCATCGGCAAGGTCTCGGCATCATCATGCCCGAGGTCCGCAGCGAATTTACGTGCTTTCAGCAGCACCATTTCACCGTCCAACCGAATATTTGGCTGAGCCGACATTTGCCGAAACCAGATGATGACCGCGTCATCGACATCTTCAAAGGACACACATTTCACGCATTTCACACTTACCACCGCCTCGCGATCTTCTCCACTTGTCCAATATCTTGCCCTTATTCTTCAAGATATCGTTCAATGTCTGCCGTTTGATGTCAACTTCTCAGCTATGGCGTTTTCTTCATCAGTGGTTTGCCTCGCAAAACTGGATAATGTCGTATTTTTCTTGGTAGGTTTTAGTTGTAAGCTTACGCTTAGTCGCCATTTCCTGCCTGCAGTGCGATCAACGTGTGTACGCAGTTATAAATAGCCTATCACTGCGGTGTAAACCAATGAGCGAGCATCACGATTCTCATGAAATTGGGCTTCTCACAAGACAGCAGTTCCGTGTGACGAGTTAGAGTGGTTATTATACTTGAGTTTCCATTACGCGGGAACGGACAACATCTGACGACTTAGAAAAGTACATAGAGATGACGACTTACAGAGGGATGACCCTTTATTCAAAGGGATTCAACATGAGATAAATTCGGACTTTTTGACGCTGCCGACTTAGGCGAAGTGACGAGTTAGACGCTGCCGACTTACGCCTAGTCTACTGTATGTATATATATATATATATATTGTTGCGGATCCAGGTGCGGGAATCTGACCCGGTCCCTGGTGCCAGCCTCCCCCGCCGTCACGGGAGTCTATAACGCCGGCCGGCTCTGGCACAGGCCTCGGGTCACGCATCTTCAATCGCGATACCAACGTAATCCTGTACCTTACCAGTTGGGGAGATAGAACCCCTAGTTTACAGACTGGCTTTGTTTTGTCAGACCGAGCGGAGTCTACCAGTCGTAACCCACTTTGGTTTTATATGCAATTGAACGGATCGTTCCTCGACACGCACGCATTAATCCATAGCAGCAACTGCATACGAATTAAACAGATTTATTGGGGACATCAGGATCACAGCACAAGCAATACACATGACAATGGTTTATTAACAATCAACCCTTCTTAACTAGGGGACCCACGTCTAAAGGTTTCGTGGGGATTACTACGAAATATGCCTTATACAACACGTGCAAACAAAACAGCATGCATGCAGGACAAGACGAAGTACTTGGTGATGGCTCATGACGAGAGGAAAGCGTCCAAAAAGCATGAATGCGCTTGTAGCAAACAAGCGGGTGTCCCGGGCTCGAACTCCCAGCTCGAAAGTGCGCGCAGCAAGAAAATGGCGGCGCAGTACTCCTGCTCAAGTCACCGCGTGCGCACGTTCTCCTCAGCGCGTTCTGGCTCTGCCGCAAAGTCGACGATGCGAGACCGCCGATCTCTCTCCAGGGTTCAGCACACAAATCCCGGCTGGCCTGTTCTCCAGACAAGGCCCAAGTCGAGGTCCGAGTTCCACAGCGATTCGACAACCGTGTCGCGCCGCTAATATCAGCAGGGACCGTCCAAAGTCCGGCTCTCCTCTCTCGGCCTTCCCGCCTCGAAGCCCGACTCCTGCTTCGTCCTCTCAGCTCCTCTCTCGGTCAAATCACCGAGGTGCAGCGTTCACGTCTCCTCCGGCAGATCCAACACGGTGCCTCCTTCGTTCGCTCGCTTCGAAGCGACCCCGAGCACGCCTCGAGAACCTGTCCATGTCCCACACACAGCACTCCTTTTGTTCCCTTTTCTTTTCTCGCTTCTCTCGCGAAGCCCTGTTTCCAAACTGAAACTCCTTTTTACTTTCGTTTCTTTTTTCTTTGTTCGACTCGACACACGCCTCGCAGCGACTCACTCCAAAGAAAGCTCCGCCCCTTCGCGTCACTTCCTTTCCAGGCCACACCTCTCGCTCTAGGCCACTCCCCTCCCGTTCGTACAGGAGAGGAAAAAGAATCATCTCTCATTTCACCACCGTTTGAACATAAAAACACAGTCCTTTACACCTCCCGACACACACATATCGTCCCTTATACCAACAACCTATCTATACATGAATTTAATGGGGGAACTGAGCTAATCCTATACTTAGCATTCCCATCAAGGCCATTTCCGTAACAATAATATGTATATATATATATAGTATGTATGTATGTGATATATATATATATTATATAATATATATATATATAATTATATATATATATATATATCTACTATAATAAATGGCAGTCCTTCTTGTCTTGTCTTGTCTGCCTTTGTTGTTTGTAACCAATAAAGCTCCAGACCAGTGAACCGATCTGATGAAACTTTACACACCATATAGATCTAACATTCAGCTCCAGATGCCGCTAAGGCTTTCCATAAAATGAAAAATATATATTATAAAAAAAAAAAAATAATATAATTTCCATAAAAAAAAAAAATGGCTTTCGAATAGTGCGCCGGCGTATAATCGTAACAAAAGCTCATGGTTAAAAACGCTCGGGTTTTTTGAAATACAAAATGTTCGTATTCGTTGACTTTTTAAACATACACATTCTCCTCCTGTTATTGAATTCTCACTGCACGCACACGGCAACAGCTAAATGCTGATAATCTGCTCATGAAAGAGCCAGGCAAGCGGAGTCAGCTGCGAGAGAGAGAGGAGAGAGAGAAGGAAAGGAGAGAGAAGAAGAAGTTATGAATGGAGAAGAGAGAGAGAGAGAGAGAGAAGAGAGGAGAGAGAGAGAGAAGTCTCTTACTGCTGATATATCCTCTATGAACGAGCCCAACGAGAGTCAGCTGCAGATGCAGAGAGAGAGAGAGAGAGTCGTCTTACTCTGTATATATCGCTCATGAACGAGCCAGGCAAGCAGAGTCAGCTGCAGAAGAGAGAGAGATGGTCGTTACTGCTGAATATCTGCTCATGAACGAAGCCAGGCAAGCGGAGTCACCGCAGAGAGAGAGAAGAAGAAGTCCTTTACTGCTGATTAGATCTCCTCATGAATGAGCCAGGCAGCGGAGTCACTGCGGAAGAGAGAGAGAGAGTCGTCTACTGCACTGAATATCTGCTCTATGAACGAGCAGGCAAGCGAGTCAGCTGCGGAGAGAGAGAGAGAGAGAGAGTCGTCTTACTGCTGATATATCTCTCATGAATGACCAGGCAAGCGGTATTCAGCTGGAGAGAGAGAGAGATGAGAGAAGAGTAAGTAGTCTTACTGCTTATATATCTGCTCATGAACGAGCCAGCAAGCGGAGTCAGCTGCAGAGAGAGAATAAGAGAGATAGAGAAGAAGAGAGAGAAGGAAGAGAGAGAGAGGAGAGAGCAGGAAAGATGGAGAGACAAATGAGAACAAGAGAGAGTCGTCTTACTGCTGATAGATCTGCTCATGAACGAGCCAGCAAGCGAGTCAGCTGCAGAGAGAAGGGAGAGTGAGAGAGAGAGAGAGAGAGAGAGAAGAGGAGAGAGAGAGAGAGAGAGAGAGAGTCGGCTTACTGCTGATATATCTGCTCATGAACGAGCCAGGCAAGCAGAGTCGTGCTGCAGAGAGAGCAGCTCGCCTAACTGCAAATAGAGGTCACGCGACGGGCGAGAGAAGCACAAAACTCACGTCCAGCTTTCTACGTCGGTTTTGGCAAGACCAGAACAGTGCCACTGCTACTAGAAACATTGATTGGCTCAAGCCGCCTTCAACTATGACCTCTCTTTAGGATTACGGCAGCATAAAGCCTTCTTCCATAAATCTGAAGAATAAAAGAAGCCTTCCTAATTTTCTCATACAATAAATGCCTCAGTCTAACTAGCGTGAGGAAAATAGGGAAACACGGTATTACTGGGTACTTCAGCTAGTATATATATATACAACACGATATATTATATATATATATATAGTGTAACTATTATAATATATATATATAGTATATATATTACCCGAGTCCTCCTAAAATGTAATGGGCACTGACTCACAGAAATTTTATTCCAATAAAATATATTTGAATCACAGCTTGTCTCCGCTTCAATAATAGTTTCCCCCCAGTCTACACACTGTGCATGCGTCTTCTTCATGCTTTGATGCCCCGATGACTCTCTTCTGTATATCTCCAGAGCTCCTCGCATGGCCTCTTTTGATGCTCCACATCAGAAATCTGGTCCCTTGATCACCCGTCCTGAGCTTGGGAAAGCGAAAAATCACAAGGTCCAAATTTCTGGCAAATACTGGGGTTGCTCCAGAGTTGGCACTTCCTCTCTGCAGAAAACTGTGCGGATGCTGCAGGGCACTGTGAGCAGAGGCTTGTGAAGCGAAGACTGGTGACGCAGACGCGTTCATTCAAGTTGTGTAGTGGAGCTCACAGAGCTCAGTCAGTTACTTTTAGACTGACCTCGTAATAAAAATTTTTAAGGCATCTGGCTAAACAGTTCATTGGCTCTGCATAGGCTTGAGCTTATAGAGCTACAGTTCTTACACTCACCATTGGACTGCACTACAGCCAATTACCGGAAGATAATTTAATTCTCAATTGTTCCACCGTGGATAGGCACCACATCCACAGGCAAGACTGATTCAGCTTGTTGGTCCTCAGCTTACGGCTGTGCGCACGATTTTTAAGGAAAAGTAACAAAAATTTTTTTGAAACATTTAACAACATGGAAGTGATCCTTCCATCCCACAGCCAAGTACACAGTCTCAACAAGACGATCCCACAAGCAATACAATGCACTCTCCAACACAAACGGTGAATACATGGTCTATTAAACACATACCATCCGCACCCAAATTAGAGAAGATGCATGTGCATGACGATGACCACCCTCATGGAGGGCAGTGCCCTAATGATAGCGAGCCACTATGGCTGTGCCTTTTTTAAATCCGAAAAAAAGAGAAAAAATCAAGAACTTTTTAAAGCAACTTGGGACACATGCACTTTGACCACCAGGCCGAAAGTATATAGTCCACAGACTGTCCCTTAACCCGAAGCTGAAATACATTGTCAATCAAACACACATCTTTCCTAACTCCAAAAGGCCAGAATGCATGTCATAACAAAGACACCACTCTAACAGGAGTAGCTTCCCTGGAGCGATGCACCCAACCTCCTCTTTGGAGTGAGCCCCACAAGTTATTAAGTGTGAGATCATACCCCTTACTGTCATTGAGATATCAGGAAGCAAGTGCCAACCAGATATTTGCTGCTGGTCCTGCGAAAAAGAATGCCTACCACACATTAACCTGTGCTTAGAGCAGCAAAACAGTCTGGGGGACCCTGGCAACAATTTAAATTAAATGATCTTCTGCCTAAACAGTTTTTGGCAGTGGTGCACCTATTATGGCATGACGTAAGAAAGCTCAGCCCCGAATCTGTGAAGGATGCACTGGCAACCAATTAATGTTTGTTTCTTTAATTAAACATGATCATTATAACACCTTTATTTTTCAAAATCGTCAATACGTATTGACAAAAAATGTTTCTATTTCAATTGTCCAAATACTTGCACAGTACTCTACTATATTACGCACACACACACACACTACACACATCACACACACACTACACCACACACAGCCAGCAGCACAGACAACACACACACCTCTGAGATAAAGACCGCCCTCACAAGGGAGATAGATGTGCACCAGTCAATGAAGCTGGGGAGTGCTACTGTCTTCCTCAAAAAACGAAGCTCCCATAGAGGAACCTCAACAACAAGTGTTGGAGCATTGGGATAAGAGGTCATTCTCCATTGTAAAGTCTCTTCAGACATGAGCAGTCTGGGATTAATGGGAGGGGTGGGATGGGGGAGGAGGTAGATTCAAATGGAACCATTCGACCAAAGAGAGATTTGGCGCACCAGTATATAGATGTACGCTGATTCCATAAATTTTTTAAGTCATTCAAACTGTAAATAAATTTCGAAATAAAACAATAACGTTAGGGGCAGAAGACAAGCGGCATGAAGATATGATGAGGATGGGAGCCGAAGGCTCGCTGGGGTGGACAGAGTATGGTAGTATGTGGCGCAGTGGCATAGGGTAGGGGTATGGCAACTAAGCTGGAATCTGGGAAATGGGTGTATGTGTCACTGAGCGACCACCTGTGAAGATGAGGTTGTATATGGGTAGGGTACGGACCGCAGCCTCACTGGGGTGGGGGCGGGGGAGGGGTTCAATATTCCAGATATGGAGTGGATGAAAACACCGACACAAATGGGGGGATGAAAACAGCAATGGCAGATGATGATGAGCAGGAAGACAAGGGAGAACAAATAAGAAGAGAAAAGGAGGAAGATGAGGAAGCTTATGAGCAGCATACACTGGAAGAAGAGTTGTCCAACAAAATAGAAAGGATGAGACTGATACCACTCAGGTAAAGACCACAATTCTATAGAATAGAAAACGATAAACAGCCAAAAATACGAGTCAGGAGAACCAACCAAGGACACAGAAGAACGATACCAAAATCACCCCTGTAAGATACTCAGGACTCCATGTTGGGCCAGACCGGAAGTAACGTTTATTTGCGATCACGGAGCACAACCAACAATAACCGGAAATCAACATATGTTACATCTCCCCCTTCAGGGTGGCAAAAGCAGTGACCAAAGTTATACAAGT
>CM068962.1:67975710-67998558 GCA_035128595.1 Eptatretus atami
CTCGGATTATTTTTTTTTTATTGGCCCACTGTTTATATAAATACTGATGTGTAACTGTGCTCCTTATACAGTACCCATGCATGTTCAGGCAGGAACTGAGAGCCGATATGCTGACGAAAATTGCCTATTCTTCACAGAAGACGCCACAGGATATTTAGCAGCCACCAGGTAATGCTTGCAGATGGGTCCCGAGATTAACTTCCCTCTAATATTCTAAGGAATCGTGCACTCATTGAGGTAATGGCCTACCTGTGGAACACCAATCTACCAGTTTATAGTTGTGTCGAGAATCCAACCCAGACTAGACAGCTCTAGGGCAAGTGCGCTACCTGTGCTATCTTGTCCTTTGGTCAAGTGGTGAGAAAGCTAGGCCGGGATTTTTGGGGGTGTACGACCAAATTTGGCTGAAAGCATCATTATAAACAATTTGTATTCACAGCTTCTGGGACTTGAGTTAGTCTCAGGTGAATTAATTGATGAAAAAATCCGCTCGGCTCATTCGTGACCTTCAGGAAGAGGGTTATCTTTCTGCTTCACCTGGTATGGTCCACGTATGACCCCAAGCCTAACTTTTCAGTTGATCTTTATAAATGCCCACTCAAGGTAATTTAGGATTGGCAATCGAAAACCGCTTTGCAAAAGCAGCACCAAGCAAAATCTCACGAGATAAAAAAAAAACAACAACATTCCATTCAAAAAACAACATCTGCAACGTATAGATTATACAAACAATCAATCCACATGGATAAATGCTCAGTGATGTGTTCCATCCATTACAACTATTGCAACTAAGAATCCCATAAAGGACCATGTAATACAAGGTATTGATCTGTGAGCTGAAATAATAATAAAATAAATCCTCAACATACCATCTCAGCCGACTTTGTAAATAAATAAATAAATAAATAAAGGTTTAAAAAAGAGCACATTGGACTTGCAATAATAAGATAACTTGTGAATTACTTCGCCGTTTCAATGGATACGGCCGATAATGATCAAAATGTTCCTGCCAAAACCAAACCGGCTTTCAGGGAAAACTGACTTCCTTGATCTTTTGGGAAGATAGATCCCAAGGAATTTGTGGCAATGGAAACAAAATACTTTACCAGGCCATCTTTTATAATGTACGCAAACATAGGAGAGGTTTTCACCCTCTTATGTTTGCATTGGAGAGCATAGCAAACATAAGAGAGGTTTCCAGGGGGTTGCTGCTTCTCCCTGAGATGTTGCATGGTTAACAGAGATTTGGTTTCAGAGCAGTCTTTTGCAGAAATTCAATTCACCACAACTAATGCTCTTCGATAACCCATCCTAACTATCAGGAACAATCCTTGACTCCACATACCCCTCTGTAACCACTCGCTGTTCCTCTGCGGTGTAATCCCACCATTCCACCACCCCTCAATGATGACTTGATATTCTCCTCACTTTCTTCCACATGCTTGTTAACCGCTCACCCCAACCCCTTTTTTCTTTCATTGTGGTGACTTCATCTGCCACTACATCTGCTGGTTAGACAACCGAAATGTAATGTCAACTCATGGAACTGTTGCCAAGGCCTTGTCAGGCATCATACCTGAAGCAATCAGTAAATTTCCCAAAATGACTCTCACAACGACTCAATTCGTGGAATCTGGTCATGAGTAATGACCAATTTTCATGCTAACATCTCCTACTCCTCTTCAGACACAACTGCCTCCTCTGCCTCTGATCAAGTGCACATTGATGCTGCTTTCTTATTAGTGATAGTAAAGAACTGCACAAGATATGCAGAGTCTGGCAAGTCACACAAGCCAACTGGGAATGTCTCCAGTGAATTACTGCACTCAAGGACTGGCTACAATCACCTCTGCACCTGATACTAATTACTCTGGAGAATGCTTTCACATATCCTTGCTCTCTCTGATGCACAGGTTCATTCCATCCTGCCTGCACTTATCCTGCCCATTCTTTTGGCCTGGATACATGGAAGCTAATGGTGAGGCAGTTGCTTCCAAGCTGCTTGCTTTCTCGACTTGGAAGGAAAACCTGACTCAGGAGAGCTTGACATCACGCCATAAAGCCCACAATAAATGTGTCTATCCTCAGGAAAGTGCATATTCTCAAAATATCCTCAACTCTGATGGCCTATACTCTGCCTGTCCTTTTAGTAGGCCCTTCATTCACAAGAGAGAAAAGACAGATACACAACAAACGAGTGGTCAGTTTGCTTCTTATAGTCCACACAGGTACTCTCTATAAGGATCTTAAAGTAAACTCACCTAGTTTTGATTTTAGTTATTTTTTGTATACATCGTCGAGGCTTGTGGAAGGGCTAGTTCGAGTACATTGAACGGATCAGGACACAATAGGACAAAAGGAACAGTAGAGAGAGAGAGAGAGGAAGGAAGACCAACTGCAGAGTTGAAGGCCAAGACAGAGCCAGACCTGGACAAACAATGGGTCTGGGGGTGGGATGGGGGGCAGGAGAGGGTGCATGGGGTGGACAACATGGATGCAGAAGGAAACTCTGAGGAAGGAAAACTGGAAATTTGGAAGGAAGAGAGATTGGGTAGGGTTGGGGGTAGTGAAT
Organism: Eptatretus atami; assembly: GCA_035128595.1. Lineage (NCBI taxonomy): Eukaryota > Metazoa > Chordata > Myxini > Myxiniformes > Myxinidae > Eptatretus > Eptatretus atami. Next base: position 67,978,283 of record CM068962.1, read on the forward strand.
GAGGGTAGAAAAGATCATGGTTTTGTATTGGAGACAATTTTAGTTGGTGGTGAACAGCGGGTTTGGGGGGAGTGAATGAGGGTAGAAAAGATCATGGTTTTGGATTTGTGATGATCTGAGATGGTGGTGAACAGCTGTCTTCTAGACCTGGAGGGAAGAATTAGATTGAAGAGAATGTGGAAGTTAGTTCCACAGGCGTTAAAAAAGAAAAAAGAATGAGTGGAGGTGAACAGTGGTCCTGTAGTGGTTAGGTAGTTTCACCACTTACTTCAGTAATCAACCTCTGGAGGAAGTTCTGTCCCTTAAAATCCTGCTCCCTACCATAAACCATGACCTCTCCTTGGCACACCGACAGAATCTCGAAGGTATCTGCTAAAGCCAGGTGCACAATCCAAGCAATTTTCTGTAACAATCAAGGTTCTTCCTCGTTTTTGCAAAACCTCTCACGGCATTTAAATCATTTGTCTGAATGACAATGGAGTACTGTTCTTCCTTATAGTTTGACCTATGCACACCGCCTCTTGCTTTTGAAAGGTGTGGAGGTCAAGACTTAGGAAATCATCAGCATCAACCATCAACCATCAATAAGTTGTGTTACGAGGCCGACTACTTTCTCACTGTAGATGGGGAAGTGTTTTTTTGAAATTGTTTTTCTTTCATTTGGTCTCGCGCCTGCCACCCTCTATGCTTTCAGCCATCTGTCTCTCCTTGCTTCTGCCAGGTGATGCAAGCAATCGTCCAATAACTTCCTTCTTGTCAACATTTTCACAGTCCAGGCTTTTTGCTCACCTGCATTTGTATGTCCCTCTTCTTTCTCACCTGTGGAATTGTCTCACTATATCTGTCCAATGATGTTCATCCCTCCACTATTTCAGGTTGAGCTCACTGCCATCTCATGTTGGCTCACATTTACATTCATGATCTTTTATTATTTCGACTAAACTCCGACATACCCGCCTTTTCTACCAAGCGATGTTTGTATGTCCATTGAATGTGCAATTGTTACCTTCTGTCCTTTTCCAACTTTCAAAATCCTATCATCCAATCATTTTACTATTCCGTGAGCCTTGGCTTTGTAAAGGGCAGTTTAAAGATGACATGGGCTTTTTATTGTAGAACACAGAGAAGTAAGAGTTCAATGAGAAATTTTGTGCAATGATATTGCCTACCATGAGCAAGATGTACAGTAAGTGACATCATTGCTGATCAAAATATTCTTGGTAAAATCAATCTGGTCACCAACATTGTTATGTGTCCTCTGGAACAGAGGTGTGTCATGAAGTTCCTTGTGAAGGAGGACATCAAACAGGCTTAAATTCAAAAGAGACTGTCTGTCCAATTTGGCGATGCCTGTCTTTCATGAGGTTGTGTGATTAAATGGTACAACGAGTTCATGAATGCCCATGATTTGGTGAGCAATCTTGAGCACTCTTATAGTCCAACAAAATATTGTCACAAAAGCAAACATTAAATGTGTTGAACAGCTAATTTTGAAGAATCGCTCGATTAGGAGATGACAAATTGCAGAAGAACTGAATGTCAGTAATGGAAGTATGGAAACAATCATTCACTTTCCCTTGAAATTCAATAAGGCTAATGCAAGGAAGTTACCGAAGGTCTTCACATTGGATTGAAATAACTCATGTGGCCTTTGTAATATAGCTCCTAGAATGCTAGCAGAAGGAGGATGTTTCTCGAAGAAGTTTGTGAGATGTGATGCCATCTGGATTAATCATTTTACACCAGAGTGAAAGGGAGCCACAGGAGCCAGCATGGAACAGAGACATTATTGGTGCCCACATCAAACAAATAAATAAATAAATTCAAGGTCCTGTGATCCAGCTAAATAAGCTTAAGGTAATCATGCTTTCGGACCTTCAACAGTTGAATTCATTTGCATTTTTTTGAATATGGTAAAACTATCAATGCACAATACTACAATAACCTGTTTTGTTATGAATTGAGATAAGCAATATAAAATGAAGAACTAGTCTTGTTGGTGAAGAACTAGTGTCAATCTGCATTGGTGCACAGGTGGAACGGTGGATGTAATTAACGGGATGTTGATCGAGGTACGCTAACCGCCGTGGGAAGCAAGAAGAAGCTGACTAATCAGGAGTTAACCCATCGTCCTCTCTTTTGGTCCGATGAAGGGCATGTTAATGGAACAGGTGTGGACATATATCAGGGGAATATCTAAAGTTTCATCAACTCCCCTGTACTTACGATTAGATATTTGCTACAATGTAAAGTCCACGTCAACCCGAATCGACCCTCAAATTAAAAAAGGAACTTCAACAACAATGAAACCAACTGTCTCTGAAATCACAAATAATTTCCATTAAGACATTTTAAAACTTTGGCAAATTATACATCATTACATCAAATACAGCAGGAGAATAAAACAATATAAAATAAATATCTTGCAACTTGTGACTTGTGATGAGCAAGTCCATGGCCTGACATAAAAGCTCAATGCCTAATGTTAAATGTTAATTTTCTATTTCTCTATTGTTTTAATAAAAAGTTTGACATTACTATTGAACAATCACCATTCATTCACTTCCCTATGAATGTTAGGCCACATTGTCACAGATCAACCTCTCGTATCAAAATTCAAAACTTTTGTTTTGTGCACTCTATAAGTTGTGCATATCATTCTTATAAAAAAGGATGCAATCATTTTATATCACTTTTCAGAGGCATTTTAAGCCTATGATTATTAACATCCATCTTTTGACACTCCCATGAGGAGGCATTTCTTGCTGTCTGAACAAATCCAGCATGGAGGCCGAGGTTAGTTTTGAGTCAGTTAAAGTGATTTTAGTTTATAATACAACATGCATAATGCACTGCACCGAGCGCAATTAAGTAACATGAAGCAGTCAACCTCGGTCAAATTACATTCTCGGCGAGACCACAAAACGGCTCAACTACTGCAAAATCCAATGCTCTCCACCTGGAAACCCTTTTAAAGCCCCAGTAATTAGAGCCGTGTTACGAGAGATTAATATTGATCACAAAAGAGCAATCTTTGGAATATAACCGCAGGCAAACAATTTAACCAATATTCACTTTTATACATTCTTTGAAATGAACATGACAAAGTTTGGAATAAATACACAGTACAGTATATTTTCTTTTTTTCAGAAGAAAGGGGCATCCAACCAAAAAAGTAACTATACCTACTCTGTCAATTGAAATAATAAGCAAGACCAGACGCGGTCTCAGGCAACGTTTCGCCTGCTTTCCAGTGGGCTTCTTCAGGCCAATAGACCCCAAGTTCCGGCAGGTGCCTGCTTTTATTCCCAAGACGGCCAATCATTTCCAGTCATGTGCCAGGATGCCAGGTCAATGGATGATTGTTTTTATTTCCCCAAACCTCAAGCTATAAACTTCAAATGGCATCATTGATGATCTGCTCTGCTCCGTAGAATGGGGGAAGGCTTTATAGCTGTTGGCGGGATTGTTTCTACAATTTGCGCCGCCAATTTTTAATGGTACCACAGTTTCGTACTCTACAAGGAGTGTGGTACATACATAAATAATAATGTATATATATCATACACACATACATATAATATACATTACGTACATATATAACAGACATAGACATATATATATATAATATATATATATAATAATAAATTATAATATATATATATGTTACGAATTTCGGTCCGCCCAGGCGTGCGATCGGTCACGTAACTCAAATCGCGACCGCGTCGCCCCACCGGAACGGACAATTCAGTCGTGACCCCTCCGTGGAACTACCGCCAGGAGCTAGTCACGGGTGGTCTTTCGACCACACCACATATCGTGCCAATCGGCCACCCGCGCAGGATAGGGTTGTTCGCCAAACTCGACCTACCTAAGTACCTGCGCGGGTAGTTAACCGGGCGATCGTACCTCGCCGCTGGCCGGCCTAGGACACGAACCACTTAAGCGTCCGTCCCGTGCGTCAGTGATACCGAGCGGTGTTATCGCCGCCCCGACGGATGTGATTTTACCGGGTACTTACACCCTCTACCAATTCCTTCCGTGATGCAAGATGGAACTTTCAAACAAGGAAAGGACGCAACGAAACGGGGAACAGTTCGACAAGCACATTTATTGAAACCACACGTATGCAGGCAAAGCAATGAAATAACAGTCATGCACGTATGTACAGCACACAAATAGAAATGCAAAGAAAGAATTACTCCGACTAAAGCAATGTACATACATGCACAGTCACTTAGCCAGTTCTAACTTGTTGAACACGGCGCCACAGCATGCATACAAAAACCCAAAGAAATAAGTGGAAGAGAAAGGACTTCCCTTTTGTGGCCGGTGAGTCCCTCTCCACGACCGTCAGCGTGGTCGCGCTGGCCCGCACTCTCTCCGCGGCCGGCGAACCCTCTCGGCACTCCTCGTCGCGACGCGCAGGTCCCCCACACAACCGGCGCTGCCGCGTCTCCCGTCCGTGCCTCCTTGACAGGCCGCTCGCCAACCGCGAGGGCAGGACCTCTTCCACCGACAAGACAAGACCACGACAAGCATGCCAAGAAGAAGACGAACCAGCCCAGAAGCTCAAAAACCAGAAGAACCAGGAACTCTCGAAGACAAGGAGACAGGAAGACTACTCAAGGTCCGTGCTGTCCGCCTTTTTGTAGCACGGGGCTCCGCCCTTCGCTCCGCCCCGTTTTCGGCCCGCCTCCCTTCGAGCTTCTTGGAGAAGCCTCTCGAAGGGGGGCGTGCCCTTCGCTTTCCCTCCACCCCACCTCGTGCGGGGGTTGGGGGAGTCATTTTTGGCTCAGGGCCAGGAATTATTCCCCAAAAAGAGGCCCCACCTTTTCTCACCTTGACCCCCGCTCGGATCGCACTTCCACCACACCGAGCGCGGAGAATTTAGGCGGGAGAAACAGGGGGAAAAACCCACAGGCTCGCAAGAGCTTTATTCTGGCAATCCTGCGTGCGTTCTTGGACGGTTTTTACCGCGGAAATCGTCCCGCGTGGTCCGTGGAGGACGCGTTCGTAAACCGGATGTGGGAAGGTGATGGTTGTTGTGGTGAGGGTTTGAGCGTGGTTGGTTCGTGGTTGTAGTTGGTGGCGATGTTGGCGTTGTGGTTAGGTGGTTGTTGTGTGTTGTAGTTGTTTGGGGCGTTGTTGGTGGTGGCGATTTGGTTGTTGGGGGATGATTGGTCCAAAATAATGATAGAGAAAAGAAAAACGGCTACTCAAAGAGCAGCCCTGTGAACACGGAAATTCCTCTAAACAACGGTGGGGAAATCTAACTACACAATTACTTATCGTCATAACTGATCTAAGGACCCTTATGGTGTATTGCGAATTTCCACAGCGGTAACAATATATATATGTATACATATAGTATTTATATAAAAATTATATATATATATATAATATAAATATATAATAAATACATATATATACATATTATACTACATATATATTAACATATATACAAACATATACATATATAACATATACATATGCATACATACATCTGTAAACATATACATACATATATACATACATACATACATATGTAAACATATACTTATGTATCTAATAATATATATAATATATATATTTATATATATACCATACACAATGCAAATACTATATGTATATATTACACACATATATATATTACATATATGTATGTGTGTATATATATATATATATTATATATATATACACACATATATATATATATATATATATGTATGTGTGTATATATAATATAATATATATATAATATATATATAATATATATATATATATATAGTACACATATATATGTATACACAAGACAATATAAATATAATAAATATATATATATATCAAATATAAATACATATATATATAATAATATATATATGTAAACATACATAAAATATATATATATATATATAATATATACATATACATATATAAATACATATATATATATACATATACATTATATATATATACATATATAAATACATATATATATACACAATAATACATATATAATATATCTTCTTCTCTTTCGGCTGCTCCCATAAGGGTCGCCAAGCAGATCACCGCTCCATTTCGCTCTATCCCAATCTTCCATTGACACTCCAAACACGCATGTCCCCTCACCGCATCCATGAACCTCTTCTTTGGCCTTCCCTCTCCTCCTGTCTGGGGCTCATCCTCAGCATCCTTCTCCGATATACTCCACTTCCCCCTGTGCACATGTCCAACATCTCAATCTCGCCTCTCCAACTTTCGCAACCTCTGTCCGACCATAGCGCGCCAAGCCAGCCTCCATGCTACCTGACTGCATTCCTTAATAGTCTCAGACATGTAACCATCCTATCTCTGTCACCCCTATGCCTCGTCACTCCAACGAGAATCGCAGCATTTTACTCTGCCACCTCCAGCTCGCTTCCTGTCTTTTTGTTAGCGCCACCGCTCTCCACCATACAACATACTGGTCTCACTCTTCTCTTCGGCTCTCCGCTAGGGGTCGCCACAGCGGATCATCCGTATGATCCGCATAGGATTTGGCACAGTTTTTTTACGCCGGATGCCCTTCCTGACGCAACCCTGGTCGCCACAGGGATATGATACACCTATTTTAACCAGGGTATACACCGGCCCAGTATACTGGTACTCATTTCGCCGACCTCGGAGGATGACAGGCTGAGTCAACCCCCTGGTGTATTAATTCAGTGGCCGAACGGGGCTTGAACCAGGACTCTTGGATCCCAAGCCGCTGCCCTAACCACTGTGCCAACACCAGGCTATCATAGCTGGTCTCACTACCGTCTTATACTTTCCCCTTCACTCTTGCAGCTACCCTTCTGTCACAAATCACTCCGACAACTCTTCTCCACCCACTCCATCCTGCCTGCACTCTATTTTTCACTTCTCTCCCCACTCTCCGTTACTTTGGACAGTTGATCCCAAATATTTAAACCCATCCACCTTCCCCACCTCAACTCATTGCAACCGCACCATACCACCACCCTCCCTCTCATTTACGCACATGTACTCCGTCTTACTCCTACTGACTATCATTCCCCTTCTCTCCAGTGCTACCTCCACCTCTCGAGGCTCACCTCAGCCTGCTCCCTACTCTCCCTACAGATCATGATGTCATCCGCAACATCATAGTCCATGGAGACTCCAGTCTGATCTCGTCCGTCAACCTGTCCATCACCATTGCAAACAGAAAGGGCTCAGAGTTGATCCTTGGTGCAATCCCACTTTAACCTTAAACCGGTCCGTCATTCCTACCGCACACCTCACTGCTGTCACACTGTCCTCATACATATCCTGCACGATCCTCACATACTTCTCCACCACTCCCGACTTCCTCATACAATGCCACAACTCCTCTCTTGGCACCCTATCATAAGCTCTCTCTAAATCCACAAACACACAATGTAACTCCTTCTGGCCTTCCCTATACTTCTCCATCAACATTCTCAAAGCAAACATCGCATCAGTGGTGCTTTCCTGGCATAAACCCATATTGCTGCTCACAAACGTCACCTCTCCTCTCAACCTAGCTTCCACTACTCTTTCCCACAACTTCATGGTGTGGCTTAACAACTTTATCCCTCTGTAATTTCCACAGCTCTGCACATCACCCTTGTTCTTGAAAATCGGAACCAGTACACTTAATCTCCACTCCTCCGGCATTCTCTCACTTTCAAGATTTTATTAAACAATCTGGTTAAAACCCCACTGCCATCTCTCCTAAACACTCCATGCCTCCACTGGTATATCATCTGGGCCAACCGCCTTTCCACTTTCATCTTCATAGCAGTTCCTCACTTCATCCTTACTGATCCACCCCACTTCCTGATTCACTATCTCCACCTCTTCCAACCTTCTCTCTCTCTCATTTTCTTCATTCATCAGCTCCTCAAAGTACTCCATCCACCTTCTCAACACACTCTCCTCGCTCGTCAGCACATTCCCATTTGCGTCCTTTATCACCCTAACCTGCAGCACATCCTTCCCAGCTCGGTCCCTCTGTCTTGCCAATCGGTATAAATCCTTTTCCCCTTCCTTTGTATCCAACTTCTCATACAGCTCGTCATATGCTTTTTCTTAGCCTTTGCCACCTCTCTCTTTGCCTTTCGCCACCACTCCTTGTACTCCTGCCTACTTTCTTCATCTCTCTGACTATCCCACTTCTTTTTTGCCAACCCCTTCTTCCTTATACTTTCCTGTACTTCCTTGTTCCACCACCAAGTCTGCTTATCTTCCTTCCTCTGTCCAGATGTCACACCAAGTACCTTCCTAGCTATCTCCTCACCACTTCTGCTGTAGTTGCCCATCATCCCACCCATCTTTACCACCATCCAACACCTGTCTCGCCTCTCCAAATTCCACGCAACAGACTTCCTCCTTCAGCTTCCACCATCTGGTCCTTGGTTCAGCCCTCACTCTCTTCCTCAACCTCACCTCCAAAATCATCCTACAGACCACCAATCGATGCTGTCGAGCTACACTCTCCCCTGCCACCACCTTACAGTCTCTAATCTCTTTCAGGTTGCATCTCCTGCTTAAGATGTAATCCACCTGTGTGCACTTTCCTCCACTCTTGTATGTCACCTGTGTTCCTCCTTCTTCTTGAAATACGTATTTACCACTGCCATTTCCATTCTTTTGCAAACCTACCACCATTTGCCTCTTCTACATTCTCTTCTTGGAGACCATACCTACCCATCACCTCCTCATCCTCTTTATCCCTTCCCAACATGCCCATTGAATCTGCTCCAATCACCATCTTTCTTCCTTGGATACACTCTCCACCACTTCATCTAACTCACTCCAGAAATCTTCTTTATACTCCATCTCCCACCCATATGCGGGGCATATGCACTGATGACATTCATCATCACCTCTTCAATTTCAACTCACACTCATCACTCGGTCAGACACTCTCCTTACCTCCAATACCCTCTTGACATAATCTTCCTTCAGGATTACCCCGACACCATTTCTCCTCCCATCCACACCATGGTAGAACAGTTTGAAACCACTCCAATGCTCCTAGCCTTACTCCCCATCCACTTGGTCTCTTGTACACACAGTATGTCCACCTTTCTTCTCTCCATCATATCAGCAACTCTCGCCCTTTGTCAGTCATCGTCCCAACATTCAGAGTTCCAACTTTCACCTGCACACTTCTACCCTTCCCCTCTCCCACTGCCTCCGGACTTGCCTTCCCCATCTCCTTCTCCTCCTTCGCCCTATGATTATTAACATCATCTCCTCTTCATTAGGTTTTGTGTGTGTGCGTGCGTGCGTGCGTGTGTGTGTGTGTCCTGGCGCCTGTCCTCGCTTAAGTTAAGATTGTACAAGAATTATAACATCCATATATATACATATAATTTATATACACATTTATATATATATATATGCACATATACATAAATATATAATAATTATATACACATATACATATATATAATATATATATACACAGACATATAATACACACAATACACAGACATACATATACTATACATATATTTACTATACATATATATTATATAATAATTACATATAGAACAAGTAGATAAAAAACAAATAATGGAATCGTTTTGTTGAACAAAATTTAATCTAAATTTTTGACTCATCAAGTAGCCACCTTTTGCAGATATAACCACCTTATCTTCAATGAAATCAAATATTGTTTGGAAAGTTCTTCCCAACACTGTTGCAGAAGTTCCCACAAATGTGTTCACTTGCAGGTTGCTTTGCGTTCACCCTTCTGTCCAGTTAATCCCAAACCAGCTCGATGGGTAAGTCGGAGACTGTGCTGGCCCTCATGACTTGAAGCCTCCCATCTTGTTCTTTTCTTCTAAGGTAGCTCTGACACAGCCTGGAGGTATGGTGTTGGGTCGTCATCTTGCTGTAGGATGAACCCTTGACCAACTTGGCGTAGACCAGAGGGTATTGGATGGCGCTGCAAAATTCTGTGTTAGCCCTTTTGGTTCAGGGTGCCAGTCACTGGTAGCCCAGATCTTCATGCTTCCTCCTCCATGTTTGACAGTTGGTGTCACACACTGAGAAACCATCCTTTCACCTACTCAACGGCATACAAAAACCTGCGTGATGAACCGAAGATTTCAAATTTTGATTCATTGGTCCATAAGACCTTCTTCCAGTTTCAGTAGTCCAATGGCAGTGCTTCATGGCCCAGGCAAGCCTCTTTTCTTATTTCGCCATCTTAGCAATGGCTTTCTACTGCACTCGACCTGTCAAACCGCAGCTTGAAGTGATCTCTTCACAGTTGAAACTGAGACTTCCTTACTTCAACCAGTGTTAAGCTGTGCTTGAAGCTGCTGTCCTGTGAGCCACCTTTCACGCAAGCTGTTGACTCTCAGAAACTTGTCTTGTGATTGTGTTGTGGCTTTAGGTCTGCCAGACCTTTTCCTGTCAGAGTTTCCTCCAGTTCTAAGTGCCTTTTGATGGTGTAGGAAACTGTACTCACTGACACCTTGGCTTCTTTGAAATTTCTCTAAAGGAATGACCTCCACTTTTAAGGGTTATAATGGTCTGTCTGTCTTCCTTTGTTAATTGTTTTTTTCTCGCCATTGTGATAGCAATATACTACTTCCTGCAGTGCAATATTGTCTCAATAATGCTTCAGAGGGTGTAGCAACACTGTCTGTATAAAAGCAGTGTTGGAACAGACTGCAGGTTTGTAACTAATCAACAAAAGTTGGGACATCTGTCGGAATTGTTTGCATCAACTTTCAAGGCTTAATTTACTTCCATTGCTGCAGAACAGCTGCAGTTGATAACCCATTACTGTTCCCTGAAAAGGGCTTTTTTTAACAACTCTTAAATTTACATTATTTTTCAGTTTTGGTAACCTCATATATATTCATATATATCATATATAATATATATATATAATATATATATATATAATATATATATATATATATATATATATATATATATTGTTCGGTTTTTGTTGACCAAAACACTTGTTTTTAGCATCCGCAAAGTTGCAACCAAAGGTATCGATATGGTGGTGGAAAGAAAAAAAAATTAACGTTGTAGATGAGTGCAATAACATAGTTTAACCTTACAGTATAATTTTACTGTGCAAGTCCTGTATAAGAAAGAGGACTATTTATAAGTGACTGACGATATTAAATAACAGATCATGATCTGATCGCTTGGAAGTGCAGCCGACGTCAGGTGGAGGCCTGCGTGAAGAACCGATAGGAAACGATGCATATTGACAAGGCACAGCACACGCTGCAACTTCACATCACACGCACGATGGAAATCAATCTTACGCCGTTGATGGATCTAAAGGTGGGGGAGGGGGGAGAGTGGGGGGGGGGTTGGGGAGTTGGGGAGTTGGGGGGGGGAGTTATGTGGCGTGAGAAGGTGGCCGTTTTCACGCCCCACCGATGTTCTGTGTTTCTGCCACGTGTCAGAGCATGCTGTGCGCTTCTAATAATATCATCTCATGCCGAGAACTCCCATCTGGGGGTTGTCGCTGCCCCTATATGGGCGCAGTTTGGATTGAAGGACAATAGAGAAACCCCGGAGAAAGCCATTGAACTTTTCTAAAGCATTTCATACAAGTACTAACAGATCAACTGTCAACCAGAAAGTTGTAATAACTGAGACATTGTCGTGAGCCATTGATCTTGATGTGTTGCATCACCACTGCTTTATTTATTTGCAATATTACTTTGCTGACGTCACTTTCATGTCGAATATTTCCTGGCTATGGTACTTGCCCATAAACATATTCTGATTCCGATGGACCATACTCTGCTACAAAGTGTCGTTTCAGTCGAAGCAGTTTCTTGGTAATGGTTATACTGGGTGGTTTGCCATTGCCTTCCCCGCAGTAGTTAGGCAGGAATTTGGAAATTGTTCAGTGTCGGCAATAGCTCACATACTCGTTGCCGAGAACACCGTGGAATCTTTCACATCCACCAACTAATGCCAGCAAATGGGACACTCCGTTTAACGTCCATCCGAATGATGGAACACACACTGATGAACCACCCTGCCTGTGAAACGCCAGGCTGACAGTTTGTACCTGGGTCAGGATTCCAACCTAAGCTAGATGACTTAGAGGTGAGTGTGCATACCTCTAGGCTATCTTGCCAGTCATAAACATATAATTGTAAAAAATATCATCCCATCTGTTAATACAAACAAGTGAGTATGGATGAGATATATCTAATCCGAGATGTTGGTACAGGGATAATGAACTTACCTTTGAACTGTCTACCCTAGGTTTGATTCCCAACCTGAGTGTGAACTCTCAGGTTGGTGCTTTACTGGTAGGGTGTTGCATCAAAGAGTGTGCCATCCCTGAGATTGATATGATGCTCGTGTCCCGTATGCAAGGATTACTTTGTGGATGGTAAAGATCATTGCATGGTGTCATTCTCAAAGAGTAGGCAGGTTACTGCAAGCACTTTGAATGAATTATAGATTCCTTCCTTCAGCAGCAAAGTCAAATGTGTGCCTGGCCAGCGTTCATGAAAGATTTAGGCCAAACATAATGCTGAATGAGCATGGCCGACACTGCATAAAAAGAGGGCATTAAATTGTTTTTTATTGTGTGTAGTAGTGTAGTAGTAGTAGTAGTAGTAGTAGTAGTAGTAGATGAGATATCTAGCTTTGTACTATACCCTAACCACAGTGTTTGGAAGCCTGGTGTTGGCTTAGTGGTTTGGGTGGCTGGCCTGCGATCTTAGGGTCCTGAGTTTGAGCCCTTTTAGCTGCTGAATTAACACCAGGTGGGGTTGACTCAGTCTGTCATCCTTCCGAGTTCAGTGAAATGAGTACCAGTGTACTGGTAGAGGGGCACAGCATCAGTGGCATAGTCGTGCCCCAACAAAATGATAGCTACCCGGTAGCCAAGCTGCCATACACAAGAAGAAGTAGAAGAAGAAGAACAGCTATTTTCAAGGTGTAGCGCCCCTTGCTGGCATTTTACCAGAATGGCTGTTCATGTTTGACACCAACGAGTTGGATTTTGAAACCACAACTCGACAGCTCATAGGCAAACACGCTAGCACCAAGCTACCATACTGGAATAGTGAGCACGACGAGGTATTCTTCTCTTCCTTTGAGGAATACATAATTAGGAGTACAAGATATTCTGCCAAATGATTTACTGTGAACCGACCATTGGAAGCCACATTAAAGCCATATTTAGTATCTCTACTTTCAATAATTAATACTTCCCCCTAACATAAAAAGCACTCTTAAGCTTCGCTATGTTGCCAGTTTCCTGACAATGCAAGCGAGGAGAACTCTCTGCAACAGTCCTGGCCTAGTTGGAGTAGTTCAAGTACAAGTCCATGCTGTGACTAAAAAGCGAATCTCATGGGGTCAACAATGACAGTCAACTCAATCAGAAGGGGCCATATTGCCCTGGTCTCGTGCAAAATGATGACCCTAAGTTAGATGCTGACAGCTGGTAATATGGCCCACTGACAGGTGGTCCTGCCTGCCTCTTGTTGCTGAGGAGAGTATAAAGGAAGCGCCATAAAGCAGCCGAGACTGTATATCTATCACTCCCATCAATGTGCCTGGGAAAATGAATTCCTAACGAATGTCATGCAGTTAGCCTGACACTAAACAAGGCTTTCATGCTCTGACTTATGAAATGCTAAGTTGTAATAGCATTGGAACGAAAGATGTCAAATAAATAAAATAGCATGCGACAAAGAACAATAATGCAAGCATCACATCTTTCAAACCACGATGTCCCAAAATTATTTTAAACCTTTCTCCAATCACAAAACATGGGCAACTCAAGTCTAGCTCTGACATTGCCAGTGAGCTCGACTGGATCCTCAGCAGGATCGAATCCGATTAAAGCAGCCATCTGGGTGCAGTATCAACAGGAGATGCAGCATTGTAGAGCACACAATCTTTCAGAGGGTGGCTCTAATTCTGGTTGTCATGTCTGCTATCGCTTGTTTACAGATCCTAAGACTCCCAAAATGCATTACCAAACCAAAAATTCCCCGTTTGCCTCTGACTGGTTATGTGGGGAGACCTTTTTGGCATGCCCGGTACAACAACCGAAAGATATTAATGATGCAACCAGTAAATCAAAGTAGGAATTAGATCCTACAAGATGTGCATTTGCCAGACAGATAGTCATGATATGTGTTCCAAAAGCCCCATCAAAAGAAGTAACACCTTTAATAGCCTCCACAAATCAAATACAACCATTAATTGCCTTGATTTCATTGTCAAAGACTCACTTATCTGATGTGCCAATGATTTCTTCCTGATGCATCCTGGTCGCTCCCAGCAGTCCAACTGCAGTTCCATGTCCTCCAGTTCATGTCCAAACTCCACAGCCATCGTTCCCAGAAATATGATGGAGTTGAGCTCCTTGCTGAAACAGATCTCCATCTGTTCTATCACCACTGGTGTGCTGCCCTGCAAGGAAGCTTGGCAGGAAACACAGTGAAAAGTTATAGCTGCAGGCCATGTTTTCATTCAAACACCATAATACCTCATTGGTTGAGAATAGTTCACACAAAAAACAGGCTTTCTACAGACTTATTGGAGGGAATGTTGCAGAGAATCAAAGCAATAGGCAATGAAGGCTTAGTTTAGAACAGACTATGACGATGTGCAGCGCTTACAGAAAATGTACACCCCCTTTCAAACTTTTCACCTTTTGTTGCCTTGTTGCCTGGAATTAAATTACATTAAATCAGACTTTTTCCTCCTTTATTTAAACATTGTAACCTACAACTTCCAAGTGAAAAACTAATTCTACAAATTTCAGAAAATTAATTTAAAATACAAAACTCGAATATCTTGGTTGGATAAGTGTCCACCCCCCTTATAATATAAATTGTAAATTAGCTCAGGTGTAACCAATCAACTTTCAAAAAATACACGAGGTTAATTGGCTTCCACCTGTTTTAAATTGTAGTGATTCTGATTATTTCAGAATAACATCAGCTGTTCCTGTAGGTTTCCTCTGCTGGGTAGTGCATTTCACAGCAAAGACTCAGCCATGAGTACCAAGAAGCTTTCAAAAGAGCTCCGGAATAAAGTTGTGGAAAGGCACAGATCAGGGGATTAGAATGATAACATTTTAAAGTCCTTGAATATCCCTTAGAGCACAGTCAAGACAATCATGAATAAGTGGAAGGGGTGTATGGTACCACCAAAACCCTGCCTAGATCAGGCTGTCCCTCCAAACTGGATGACCAAGCAAGGAGAAGATTGATCAGAGAGGCCACCAAAAAAGACCAATGGAAAATTGAAAGAGCTACAGGCCTTAATGGCAAAGACTGGTCACTATGTGCATGTGACAACAATATTCCAAGCACTCCTCAAATCTGGCCTGTATGGTAGGGTGGCAAGAAGGAAGCCAATACTCAAAAAAGCCCACTTTGAGTCGATTGAGGGATGCAAAAAAAAAACGACTCTGGAGATTCTGAAGCCAGTTGCAAAACGTTTTGTGGCCTGACAAAACAAGATGGAACTTTTGACAGAAATGCAAAACGTTACATTTGGCGCAAACCCAACACAGCACATCACCCGTAGAACACCATCCCTACTGTGAATAATGGTGGTAGCAGCACATGTTATGGGGATGTTTCTCATCAGCAGGGACTGGGGTACTTGACTACTTGTAAGGATAGAAGGAAAAATGGATGGAGTAAAATACAGAAAAATCCTGGAGGTAAACCTGCTGCATGAAAGCTGAAATTGGGACAGAAGTTCACCTTTCAGCATGACAATGACCTGAAGCACACAGCCAAAGCTACACTGGGGTGGCTAAGGAACAAAAAGATGAATGTTCTTGAATGGCCCAGTCAGAGCCCCGACCTAAATCCAATCGAAAATCTGTGGCATGACTTGAAGTTTGCTGTCCATCATCGTGCCCCACACAACTTGACTGAGCTTGAACAGTTTTGTACAGAAGAATGGGCAAATATTGCCCAATAAAGGTGTGCAAAGTTGGTGGAGACATATCCCAACAGACCCACAGCTGTAATTGCTGTCAAACGTGCCTCCACCAAGTATTAACTCAGGGGGGTGGACATTTATCCAACCAAGATATTCTAGTTTTGTATTTTAAATTAATTATATGAAATTTGTAGAATTTGTTTTTTATTTGGAAGTTGTGGATTGCGATGTGTAAATAAAGGTGGAAAAAGCCTGATTTAATGTAACTTAATTCCAGGCTGTAAGGCAACAAAAGGTGAAAATTATGAAAGGGGTTTTCGACTTTCTATAGGTGCTGTATCTACTTGTAGCACAAAAACTGGAGCCATTTTCTCTCATTGTTGACAAATAAAGCATGAATTGTCTCGGCCTATTTCAGCCGTCTCCATGCGGTCCAATCCCTGGTCTTTCCTGTAAATGCTGGTGTAATTTACCAGTTCTCAACTTCTCATTAACTCAATTACAACAAAACATACTGTGTATTTTGCTTGAGACGTGTGGAATGAATAATGGTTAAATGGTTCTCGGCCTAGTCCAAAAGGAAGCACATACAGTGTATGCTTGTGATGGAAGCCATTTTCTTTTCATCACACAACCAAGGAAGTGCTACACCATGATAATACAACTTAGGTGCGGAGAACATAAAGAAGAACAGTGTCAACATTGTCCCATCAATTGAGATGCTTATTGTGTGCATGAAATTATGTTGCCCTCCTTTTATTACCACATGCCTGTGTGCAGGAATTGAATGCTCAATTGTAATATATATATAATCACATTCAATATAATGACACGAGGAAACATTATTGTACTTTTCCTTAATCGGAGTGACATTAAGGGACGACGGCCATTTAAACGGTCAATGGAATTTCAACGTAAGTGGTTTGCATCATTATGACGCAAGTGCTCAGATGGGAACATCAAAGCAGCTAGTATTTGAAAGATATATATATATATATATTATTTTAAATATTATATATATATATATATATATATATATATGTATATATACATGAGGTCTGTCTAACAAGGAACGGGACTGACTTCACAGAAATTTTATTCCAAAAAATATAATGAAATCACAGCATGTCTCCTTCAAAATAGTTTCCCTCCAGTCTCACACACTTGTCCATCCTCTTCTTCCATGCTTCGATGCACCACTGGAAGGCTTCTTCTGGAATCCTCCGGAGCTCCGTCGTCACGACCCTTTTGATGGCCTCCACATCAGGAAATCGGGTCCCCTTGATCATCCCTTGAGCTTTGGGAATAGGGAAAAATTACAAGGGGCCAAGTCTAGCGATACTGGGGTTGCTCCAGAGTTGAACGTTCCTCTCTACCAGAAACTGTCGTGCTCAGGGCTCTGTGAGCAGGGGCGTTGTCATGGTGGAGCACCCAGGTGTTGTTCTCCCACAGATTCCTCCTCTTGTCCCGGACGGATCTCATGAGGTGCCGGAAGATTTCCTTGTACACGTATTGATTCACTGTTTGACCCTGTGGTAGAAGTGGACGATGCCCTTTATGTCAAAAAACGTGATGAGCATCACCTTGACCTTCGACTTCGACATCCCTGCTTTCTTTGGTCTTGGTGACGCCGGACTTTTCCACTGATGACTCTGCCGTTTGATCTCGGGATCGTATTCGAATATCCACGAATCATCGCCAGTAATGGCTCTCCCGAACAGGTCTGGATCGTTCTCGAGGTGCTCGATAATGTCTTGACAGACAGTGACTCTTTGCTGTTTCTGGTTCTCGGACAACAGCTTGGGAACCATCTTTGCGCACACCTTGCACATTTCGAGATTTTCAGTGATGATGCTTCAGACAGTGTCCTTGTTGATGGAAAGTTCCTCAGCAATCATCCGCACCGTGAGTCGATGATCTGCGCGCACCATCTGCTTCACACACTCAATGTTGTCCACCGTTGCTCGTTGAAGGTCTTCCAGACCGTGGATAGTCTTCAACCTCTTCCTGTCCCTCTTTGAACCTCTTATGCCATTAAAATGCAGTGTACGTGACATGTTTCTTCCCCGTAGACTTGCTGTAGCATTGCGAAGGATTCGGAAGGTGTTTTGCCAAGCTTTGCAAGAAACTTCAGATTGGCTCTCAGCTCACGACTCATAGCGCGACGACTCAGATGAGACAACGTGTTAGGCACGACCTGCAAAAAAATCACACAATGAGTGCAGTCAACCATCACCAGTCATATATATTGCTGGATGTTGCGAAAGACTGACGCAACCCGTTCATTCAAGTTGTGTAAGTGGAGCACAAAGCAGGCTCAGTCCTGTTACTTTTTAGATGGACCTTGTATATATATATATATATGGAATTCCAATGCAGAAAGAGGCTATTAGGTCCATCAAAATCTGTGCCATGGTTGCCAACCCATGGCTGTTTGTGTGTGCTCTATCCTTTTGAAATGTTGAGCATCAAGTAAGGAAGGAGAACGTACCATTTTAAAAGTATTTGGAATGACTCAGCCGGGGTCAGTTTCGAACCGCCGCCCTCCCAGACTCAGAGCATACCCTCGAACCATTGTGCCCTGAGCTCAGACTTTTTAACTACCATCTGCACTTTTTTCATTCAGAAATCTACTTTTTATTTAAATGCAAGCAAAAATCACACATTATTCCATTTCTGGAGCTTCTAATGTAGTTGATTTCTTCCCACATTGAGTAATGAAAAAAACAAAACATGTCGGAACCTGGTTTGGGACATGTACGTTCGGAGTCCTATTTTCAATATTCTCCTTTATGCACCATTTTTTAACGCATTGAGCTCATGGGATCCAGACACGTCTAGGCCGAATAAGGGAAATAAAGTAAAAACAGCATTCAACTGTGTATTTGTGTTTTGCCGCACAAAACAAATGACTTTTACACACAGCACACAGCACTACGATCAGGGGAAACTAAAAGTTTAATGAGATGTTTTTTAGTGTTCCCATTCTGTTCAAGGAGAAGCCAATTCATGGATCCAACGTACCAAAGCCGTTATATGTAATTCACTTTGAACGGCATTAAAAGCATGCAAGTGTGAAAGTTTGTCATTTTGGTTTGGAATGAAAAGCTTTAGCAACATGCGGAAAGCACTGCCAAACATTCACCGGGATGAATAAGCTTCATCGACAAATGACATCTCGAAAATTCTGTCTCTTTGTAAATGTAATATTGTATATGGATGATCCTTTTGGCATCCATTAAATCTCTAAAATGATGCTTCGTTAATTTTAACAGCAATTGTACTTGGTCTTTAATACAACGTCAAAACCTCGATAATGTCCAGAGATTTTGAGCATTGGATGGATTGTGACAGAGAAAATAGAGCCCTGGTAACATCTGCACAATAATTAGGGTGAGTCCGAATCATGACTCAGCTACAATGTCATCCTGGTGTTCCGCATGCATGGCGACGTATCAATGTGTGTGCCATCCACCGGACGGATGTTGGCGGAGGACCCATCTCCTGGCACTGGTTGTTGGTGGATGTTAAATATTCCACGGTGTCTTTCCCAAAGATTAAGTGAGTTATCGCCGGCATGCTGAGAAAATTACGAATCTTTGCCACCTTCAGTTTATCGTCAGCTCGCCTGGCCACCCGGTTCGTGAATGACATGGGCCAAAATTGTTCCTTGGCCGACTCCCAAAAAATGTGGAAATAACTGGGGCCATTAAATCAGGAACATATGCATAAGATTGATGACAAAAAAGGATGACAAAATTGAAGAGGGAGGGGAGGAGGCTTTGGGTGCAGGGGATGGGAGGGGAGGGGGATGGTAGGACAAGGGAGAGGCAGGGCAAGAGGAGGGAAAGAAGAGTTGTTGAAAGAGTGTGCGGGATTGCAGAATAGCTCGGAGAGGGGGGCCGGATGAGGGAGAAAAAAGCTCTGTGGTGCTGGGGAGAGGGGGGGCAAGAGAGGGGCAGAAGGCACTTGAGGATTTGAGGAGATGGAGTGTTGAGATGGAGGTGAGAGGGCAGGGTAAGGAGGCAGCTTTGTGGATGAGAGGGGGGGCAACTTTAAGAAGGGTGAGTGAGGGAGGTGAATGGTGCGAGAAGAGTGAGTGGAGAGAGTTGAGGGAGAAAGGTGAGGAGGGAATTTTTGAGAAAGGTGAGAGGGAGGCTTGGAGGGAGAAGAGTATGATGGTTGCTTTGAGAGGGAGGGGTGAGAGAATTGAGTTGGCACTGAAGTTGGAAAAAACAGAATGGTTGATGGAATGCAAACGTTCATTGCAAACTGGGATTTTTTTAATTTCTAGGTCAGAGATGCGATTAAAGACATTTCTTGAGGGATGCAATAAAGGC
>CM068962.1:68075118-68086059 GCA_035128595.1 Eptatretus atami
AAGAGAGAGATTGTGAGTAGACATCCATCGAGGTGATAGGATGATGGCCGTTGAAGCAATTGTGCCTTTCAGCTGCATTCACCTGGCGAATCAAAAGCCCAGCTTCCCTCATATTTCCGCCACCACCTGTTAGTGCGGAGATGCCAGCAGAGCAATGATCGAAGAAAAAAAAATTTGCTTTATCTACATTCCTCTCACCGGGTGCCGAACACATCTCCACGGTAGGTTAGCACACACACCGTGAAATGAGTAGATGGCTGGTAGGTGGAATAAAGGGGAATTATAATTGCGAGCAAACGCAGATGAAGATTGATGCCTTGTATGTCGGGAGGATTAGCATCAATGGTAACGTAATGAAGTACACCATGGATAGGCTTCCTTCCCATGATCTTACCCTCTCTGATAATTAGCAGCTCCAGTGGTATATCCAGTTGTGGTTTTGTTGCAATTGACTTTTCCAAAAGACCCTATATAGTACAAGACTATTAACTGGATCATGATGCAATGGATCAGATCATGATCTAGAATTTTGGGTTTCCTTTTTGTTTCTTACATTAAGGATGCTGCACAATGTTCCGATAGAAAAAGGGGGGTAGCGGAAGAGAATACGATCACAAAGCACAGCATCTCAAAGTCTAGCTGTTCTTCATTTCATCAGTACTTCATATGCCTTGATCTACCTCCTCTCCCCTCACCAACCAATCAGCCAACACAGGATAGTGGTTTCTTTCTTTCTTTCTCTTCCCCCTCAATTCCCATTCTACAAACAGTTGCAGAACGTGAACAAAGTTCAAGTTTTTGATTCACCTGACAACTATATATATTGGTGATCGATCTAGACAATATAAATCAGTGTGGGTCTTTTGAGTGCCAGCATCATAGAATTCTCCCCAAACCCATGAGTGGACTTTTGAAACTTGTAGCAACGAACCAATCAGTTTGGACAAACATGGCGACAAATTTTGAAACATCAAAACTTTGTAAATGCAAAGCCTGCAGGATGATTGTTTACGATAATTAAATCAATCACAAGTATATTAGCAACTCCAGAAAAAGATTCTCAAATAAACATGTTGTGAGCAGGATATCGGCACCAGACTTTCTCAGAGGAACAAAGGCTTGCTAATAGTATCGAATTGCTTTGCAACCGCTTCTTACTGATCTGCCAGGGTGTCCCTCCTGTATTTGGAGAACCCCAGTGGTAGCAAAAGCACATCTCGTGGAGGAAGTGCGCGAAGCAATGTGCACAGCTGAAATGGAAAATGAAGTTAATATGTCCGGTGGGAGAGGCCCAAACTGCCGGGAGCCTGGCTGCCTGATAAATCCAATCCGCGGAAGGGCCTTTATGACAGGTTACCCATGTCAGCTCCTGTCCAGGGAGAGAGCGCATGAGCTTGTCACGAATAGCTGAGAAACGGTGATGGACTGTCAGTCAGTGGGCACTCGGTCCAAAGCCTCGTCTCTTCCTTCCTGTGAAATATATCAGCCGAGGAGTACTTCTTTTCTGGCATTAAAAGACCATCGTGGATGGGGAGATTTTGAGGAATCAAGGTCATTTTACATTCATCCATTGATTTAAGCAAGAATAATTGACTGAAAATATTCAGCAAAGTAATTGAGCTTGTTGGTGTTTTATGTTTTTGACGACCATGGGTGAGCGCACCTTTCATAATAGGCCGACCAATCGAATGACGTGACATCATACTCTGATATGACAGGAGTTGAAACTGGAGATGGCAATCAAAAGTTTAAACTCCTAAAATTTGGCTATTGGTTTACTTTTATCCATAATTAAAATGTAAACTTGGAGGGAATACAAATACATTCACTTGTAAAAGTTGTATACATACACGGGAAGGCCTATTGCATTATTGTGCTTGGTGGGGAAGGGGGGGATTCGGGTGCCGGGGGGGGGGGGGGGATCATGTCCAGTGTATATTTTAAATATTTTCACATTCCTCTCCTCCCTTTCTACACGACATTCGCAATTCTTTCGCTAGGTATTGTCACGTTAAAAACACCCATTAACTAACAAATCATTGATGCGAAAACAATGAAAAATAAATCAATCATAAATTGAAGCACACATAGACAAGAGCAGATGAGCTCGTCTTACACTGAACAAAAAAGAAGAAGAAAGAAATGTAATTGATCAGATCATGCATGCACTTTACAAATCAAACTTCATATTGGATATTCTTGCAATGACGAAGCAAAAAAACAAGAAGAAAGAAAGAAAGAAAGAAAGAGAGACATCAAGAAGCAAACAAAACAGTCGGCAATCATGAGTGCAAAAAAAATAAAAATCACAAATAGAAAGTGCAATAAAAATGTAATCACCATCAAGTGACCAGATTCTCAAGCAATCATTATTATCATGAAAGGTGTGCAATCAAACAAATATTTGTTATGACTATGGATAAAATTCATGCCATAACATGATTGTTCAATAAAATTTCACCGATGCCAAATCAATGTGACTATGGGGAATAATAAATAAAATGCACTTCAATGGCACTTCCTGTGAAATATTGCACATGGCTAAGCTTCCTGGGACAATTGGACTACGTCATCGCAGCCTCGAATCCCCGGTACCGCCTGGCGTCAAGCCTGTTGGCCACGAGAGGGGAGGAAAATCTGCAAAAGCACAAACCCCTTGGCTGGGAATCCTAAGGGTCGTAATCCCGTGTAAAAGCGCAAGGCTTGCTGCACTCTCCCTCTGTTTGGTCTAGTCAACCCCCCCCCCCCCCACCCTCCCGGGCAAGAGGAGATGAAGGTGCCCTTGATCCCGAATCGTGGGTTGTGTAACTCTCGTGGATATCGTAAAGGTTTGCTTAGATCTAGAATTTTGGTTTTCCTTTTCGTTTCTTACATTAAGGATGCTGCACAATGTTCCGATAGAAAAAGGGGGTAGCGGAAGAGAATACGATCACAACAGGAAGTCGATTCGCAGTACTTGTCAGGTGTGTAACCAGCGAACAAATTCCATTCGGTTCATGACACCTTGCAGGAAGAGACAGTTCCTTAGGCTGACGTTTTCTATCTCTTTTTGATCTGTTTGCCACAAACAACAACAACAATAAAATCCATTGATGTTATGGAAATTCCAAAGTATGTAAATAAGTAAATAAATCAGCCTTACTTGTGGAAGCTATCCAGGCTGCCAACAATTTATGACAACTTTGATTGGTAATTACAGCATTAAGGATTATTTACACTGCCAGAAGCTCTCACCCATAAAACACCAGAACGGTTTTCCGTCACCCTCAAAGGATTTGTACTTAAACTGATTCGTTATTCACATTCCATCACAGTCAAGCAGGAAAGTAACAAACGCCACCTCAGCACCACCCGGATACAGAGTTAAAGCAGGGGAAAGGAACTGGCCGACTAGAGAGCAAGTAGGCCCTTCTTGTCGTCAGCTGCCTTAATGCCTCAAGATTTACGACAGGGCTCAGTGAAAGCCCGTGAAATGAAAGGCCATGTCGATGATGCAGGAGTCGGCACACCCGAGCATGCATCGTCGCCGACGCTCATCACAATGCGCCAAGTGGCCTGCGCTTGTTAAACCTCGGCCCACATTAGTGTAGAGTGCCTCAGGGGAGGGTGCTTGGCTGGAGATGGAAGGAAATCTCTGAGATGAGGAATGACCAACAAGAACTTGGCACATTTGACAACATATAGAAAAGTGCACTGTGTTACCACCACCAACTGCCACCTTAGCTGCCCTTATTGTTAGAATCACCATTTATCATGTAGCCTTTTTTATGGTCAAGATCTTTTGAAGCATTTACATTCCTTTGTGTTCAGGAAATGGTCAAGCATCATTAAATATAAATATATAAAACGAACAAAAACCACATAAGGGCATGCAGTGTTGCAAATGCCATTGGTAATTGTTAGGTTATTCATTATTATCTTTACCGTTATTGTAGTTTAAAAACAGTTTCCTACAAGGACAAAATTGAGCTTTTGAAAAAACAAACAAAGGCAATCTTGGAACTGTGGATCTTGGGTTAAAGATCAGCTTTAGAGATAACCAGGAGGGAGGAACTGGTGGAAGAAAAAAAAAGACGAAAAAAGACTCATGTGGTTTTGATGTATTGAAAGGTAGATATAAACCAATAAAAATATTATATATGCTTTCAAGACATTGTTGGAAAGTACACCGTGGCAGGTTGTTTTTGAAAATGAAGATTATTTTACATTTGGAAGGAGAGGGGGCGGTTGGGGGTGGGGGGTGGGAGGGGAGGGTGACAGGCAACTGACTGCTAACAATTGCCAAGCAAAGCACTGGAAGAGGAACATTACAGACAGCAGGGTATAGCAGAGGCATCCTCAAAAGCAGCAGTCAAGCCTCACAAGACCATCTGCTGAGGCTGGTTAGAGACAGCAGGTGGAGAATACCAGATGGCTAGTCCCATGGGATGCAACTCCCACAGGCTTTCCAAGCCATGGAGGTGTTGGAAAAATGGCTTCACGATCGGTTTGGGCTCATCAACCCTGAAGGCAAGCTATGGCAACCGATTTTTTGATAACTGGTTCTTGATTGAGAAAAGCCGAGGCTTAGATAATCCAATTACTAACTATGTATGGGGAAGTACCTTCTAAATCAGATTTTAAAATTAATAATTCCTACACTTACACAAGTGTCCATGGAGACCTGCTCACTCATTCAACCTATTCATATCAAAAATCCTCCATCAACAGCAACAAAACAATGAAAAAGAATGAAAAGAAGCATAAGAGCAAACGAATTATTTTGCAGGCCGATTGTGTTTCCAGTATCTAAGGAGCAAATGTGTGTACATATTATCTACCTAAATGCATAGCTTGAAATATTTTGCTGTGGAGACAGTTCAGCCATCTTGTTTCTTACTGCTGGTTCATTGATAATGACACAAATACTTGATCTTCGTTACTTCAGTTCCTGCAATTGACCTGCCGGTTACCTTTGCATTGCTCCTTGTCAGCTCTCTCAATACTAAAGGCCTACCTACACCCTTCTTCTTGGGTCTGACACCCGCCAGGTGCCTCACTCCTATTCTCAATCCACCACGGGGCCCATTGTTTCCTGGATCAATAGCGGCACGCGCCGTTGCCACAGAAACCAAGCAAGAGGATCCCCGTGGAAACAGGAGATCTGCGTCCCATCCCAAAGAGGGTCCCCTGGCACGCGAGAGCTTGCAGAGACCAAATTGTGGTGTGTTTTGGATGAAAGAATGATGCAGAACCAAGAAGGGAGTACAGAAAGATAGGAATGAGTTTGAGATGAAGGATGTAGAAAGAGGGAGGGTCAGGTAAATGGTGGGGAAAGGGAGGGTAGGATGGGGGAGGGGAGGTAATATGGTATTTAAAATAGAACTCATAGAGGAGGAAAACATTATTTTTGATCTACAGGACAACAGGCCAAGAGAGCAAATTAATTAGCTATCGGGTTGGCCTTGTTGGCATTCTTATTTGTACAAATAGGTTTGCAAATCAAGTCCTGTGCACTATGTTGGTTTGTCATTGTGCTCCAATCTCCTTGCAAACGAAAGCAATGGTTATTTATAAAGCACCTTTCATATTAAACATCACGTTTTATGCAAAAGTACACAGATGTCTCCTGATGTCCTTATCCTACAGTGGATGTCCTTATTTCATAGTAGTTTTACAATGTATAAGCTCCTTAATGTTTGTTTAAATTAGCCTGAGATCAATGTTAAAATTAGATAACAAAAAGGAGGGCCAAATCATGTGTGTGTGTGTGTGTGTGTGTTGTGTGTGTGTGTGTGTTGTGTGTGTGTGTGTGGTGTGCGCGTGTGTGTGCATGTAGGTATATATATGTATATATATATATATATATATATATATATATATATGTGTTGTATGTATGTTGTATGTATGCATGTATAGTATGTATGTATGTATGTAAACATATATGTACCTGGTGTTGGCTTCATGGTTAAGTTGGTGGGTTTGGGATCCTAGATCCTGAGTTCAAATCCCAATCAGCTGTTGAATTAATACCAGATGGGATTGACTCTGCCAGTCATCCTTCCGAGGTCGGCAAAATGAGTACCAGCATGTGGTATCCTGTGTCGGAGTGGTGACCCGTCCAGGATTGTGCCCAATAGCCAAGGAGACTGCTTAGGCAGCACCAATGCTCTGCACACAGTATGGACTATGGATGGATATATGTTCATATATATTTAAAGAAGAAGGTGCTTCCAAGCAAAAGTAAAAAACAAGATCGACTCCACTAATTTGAGCAAAAAAGTGAGAGCAGACCCGGTCTCAGGCAATGTTTCACCAGCTTCGCAGCTCGGCTTCATCAGGCACAATGGACCTCGAGCCTCGGCATGTGTCCGGATTTTATTTCGATATGACCGCTCATTTCGGGCATGTGCTGGTGCTCGAGGTCAAATGAGGAGTGCGATTTTTTGTTTTGCAAAAGCAAAAAACAAACGTCAAATCACATCATTGAAGGGGTGCTCTGCTCTTTTTTGTTTTTACTGACATTTACTGACCTGGTGTTGTATGTGTAAGGGTGAGCATGTGTGTGCGCTTGTGTTGTTTTTTGCGTTTCTGGGGTACGAACACGGCTGATTTAGCGTCCGGGTTGGGCATGATGAGGTGTTGGTTGTGCGAGTGTTGGATGATTGGATGTTATGTTAGGGTTAGTAGGAGATCGGTGTGTGATCGGCAATTGCCCTTTGAAGGTATATATATATATATATAGATATATATATATGTACCGTTAGGTGTTGTGCTCATATGGATGTGTGTGTTTGGGATTGAGTGTTGTTTGTTGCTCACATTATCCAGCCATTTGCATCATCAAGTTTACACCATTTGCATCAAGGTGTGTATTGTGTGGGTATGTCCACCATCTCTCCGGTGGACATACCAAGCATTTTATAATTATATATATATGTATATGTATGTATGTATGTATTATATATATATATATATATATATATATATATATTATATATATATATAATACTAAGCAACCCATGAACCCGTTGGGTTCCTGTTGTGACAGCTGTTGATAAAAAAGCATCATTTCAAGAAAAAGAAAGAAAAAAAGATAGCTCCAGCGAACTATACGCTGAGGGTGTTTGCATTGATCAAATAATCCCGAAGAGTACTTAACTGAATAGGGAATTTATTTTTTAATAATTTTTTTCGTTGCCCGATTTGAATGAAACTTCATACTGCACATCGCAAGAGAATGGGAGTAAGATGGTCCTAAAATTTTTGCGCTATCGTGTACCGTTTTGGCTTATTTCGGGAACATACATACATACACACATATGCAAGATGAGAGTTTTAGTAATATATAGAAGATATATATATATATATATATCATACAGATGTTTGGTACTACAGAACTTTAATATGGTACAAACAAACACGACATAATAGTAAACGACTGTTAACAGCTTCTCAAACATGGAAAACTATCAAAGGAGGTGTACAACAGAATTAAACCTGTTGGAGCCCAATGCCCAGGAATGTACGGCTGCCGAAGATTCACAAGAATATCCTCTAAGACCCATACTGTCCATGGCGCGATCAGCACAAACATTAACTTGCCAAGTGGTTGGGAGAGGTACTGCAACCAGTATTGGATTCACTTTCTCATTTCGTAGTAAGGATTCCTTCACATTTGCAGAATCAATTAGAGCTAAAACACCGACAAGTGAGGACAACATCATGGCATCCTTTGATATAAAGAACTTGTTCATGAATGTCCATTGACGGAGACGATTGAGATATGCGCACGTTTGCTGTATCACACCGATCTGGAACAACCGATGATCTCGGAACATGTCTTCGTTGAATTAATGAACAACAGCAACAAGGGAGGTGGAATTCGGTTTTAACAATATGATGTATGTTCAAACGGATGGTGTGGCCATGGGTTCTCCATTAGGCCCAGCTCTTGCAAATATCTTTGTAGGCTATCATGAAATACAGAAACTGGTCAGCAAGGGGTCGATCCCCCCATCATATACTATCGGTATGTTGATGACATTTTTGCTTTGTTTGAGTCTCGGACGGCATGTGACAATTTCCAGGCATGGCTCAACACTCTACATCCAGCGCTGAAGTTTACCACGGACCTGGAATCGTCAAACATTACCGTTTTTGGACGTGTTGGT
Source organism: Eptatretus atami (assembly GCA_035128595.1). Lineage (NCBI taxonomy): Eukaryota > Metazoa > Chordata > Myxini > Myxiniformes > Myxinidae > Eptatretus > Eptatretus atami. Next base: position 68,083,272 of record CM068962.1, read on the forward strand.
TGATAGTTCCACCTTGGTTTCACAACATCCGTCTACCGGAAGCCCACTTTCACAGGGCAGTATACTCGCTGGGACTCCTACAGCCCACGCGGTACAAAAATTGCCTTGATCAATATCCTGGTTAACAGAGCACAGAGGATTTGTTCACCTTGTAATCTTCCTGCTGAAGTTGACAAATCATGAATATACTACGGTGAGAATGGTTATCCTGAGCTATATAGTTAAGAGATACATATACAAGTTTCTAAACACGACAAGAGATCGGAAGATTGGTCCGGACAAATGTCCAGTCCATATCAGGATGCCCTGGAAAGGGAAATCATTACAGAAGGTTTGAAGTACAAATCAAACATATTGTATCCAACACGTTCTGGCTGTGCAACCCAAGTAATCTTTACCTCTCGCCATTTGCTGACCTCAGTCAACAAGGATGTGCTACCCACCTCACAAACCAGCAATGTTATTATGTGTAAGTGCCGATGTGAAGCTCGGTACGTGGGCCGCACAACACTAAGATTGGCTGATCGGATCAAACAACACATCCCCTTGGCGATTCGAAGAAAGATTGTGACGGTTAGAACACAACCAGTGCGAGCATGTAGAAATATCCAGCAACCACCACCGGCCACTGTACCTGCTTCATCACCATTGCACAGCACCTGGTTGCCAACCCTATCTGTGCAGACCAGTACAATGCAGATATGTTCAGGATATGAGCCGAGGTCGGAGCTCGTTTCATTTACGTATGTTGGAAGCAACCTTCATCCTCACCACCGATCCAATACTAGTCGTCAAAAGGAATTTGTACGGTCTCTGTGTCTCTTTCAGCATGAAAGATCAAGGGAAATACGGTAACAAATGGTGAATGGACCTTAGGGAAACCCATCCCCCTCTCTCAAGGATGTGGTTGCAAATGTCAATCATCGACGAACTCTGCTCCAGCCAATGGGAGCTTGAGGTGAAGATGATGAGCCAACCAATGGGCGTTCAGATTAACCATGACGTCATTACAGCTGAATCAATCAGCGTCTACCTTATTGAGACTGTGTATAAAGCACACGCCTTCACGTCCTTCTTCACTTGCTGCAATTTTTTTTATACCTTGAGTGCAGCACGAAAAGCTTACGTCACTATTTATGTCATGTTTGTTTGTATATATATATATATATATATATATATATATATATATATATATATATACATATATATATACATATACATATAAATATAAATATATACATATATATAATAATATACATATACACATATACATATACATAATTATATATATATATCCACATACATATACATATACATATACATATACATATACATATACATATACATATATATATATATATACATATACTGTATATACACACATATAGATACACATATGCACATATACATATATATCATTATATATCAGATGCACCACCTGACTGTTATGGTGAGCATCGCCACGGGTTATGTCTCACACGGTAAAGCTGCATAATCCGCAAAGAACAACCATCTGTCTGCCACCCAGACAATTGTTCCTGCTCATGCAAAGCATTCAACCAGAAGGCACGTGATATGATCGGCAGGTAAATCGAAACATGTGGAGTGTGACAAGCACTCCCCCGATCTCCAATGGTCATATTCCTTCATCAAAGTGTCACCTCTAACCCAGAGGTCTCGGCCTGACTACTCTGTCAAACAGACAAAGATTACATGGTCAACATCAGTTAAACATCAAACAGAGCCGCCTATCCAGATTTGGGGCTTATTTGCCCTCATCAGGATGGCATACTGACAAATATCTCACCAAAGATGACCACATTTGTGGATTGAGACCAATGATGGCTCTCAAAATGAATTCAAAAAGGCAACCAATATATATTGTTGGGTTTGTAGCTTATTAAAACACCTTCTTTTCTTATAACTTTCATCACCATCGAGAATGTTGATAAATAATAGTTGGGGTTTGTTCTTGGGATAAATATCTTTGTTGAGTTGAGACAAAATGATAAACCTCCCTCAGTGTTCTGCTCTGAGCTCCTCCTGAACCACATATCATTTCAAAATTGTAGTAAATTATTTTTCCATCGTTTTCTTGACATCCATTAAATCTTTTTAAACCTCTCAGTCTGTGCGTTTTATTTACGGTCATCTTAGTTATTCCTTCGATTTTACTTTTTTGATACTGTCCACATTCATTATGTTTCCCATTTGAATACCAAGGTTGTGATTTTCTCCACTCTTTGGCTTGGTTTTTGCTTGGCTCTATACTTTTCCAGAGTTTTGAAGTCATTTATCTAGAAGTAATTTTGCTTAAACTGATTTTTTTTAATGGATGACATATCTGAAATACATCATTTTAGACGTAAAGTTTTATAGCACAAGGGAGTATTATTCATAGGTAGGGATATAAAGGGAAGGAATCAATGTTAAAATGGGGGTATAAATAGGTGAGAGAAAGAGCGTGAAGGGTGGGTGGTCACTGGTGCAGTGTGGGGGGTAAAATTAAAAAAGTTTTTGATGCATTGTCGAGACTTCTGGAAGAGCTTGGTCCCAGAAACAATTTAATACAGAGAAGGTGGTGCAGGATTAGTGGAAGAGGTGGGGAAGGAGAAGGAGAAGTTGGTGCCAGAGGAGATCTGTTTGTGAGAAAAAATTTACTCCTTTTTATTGACAGGGTCGAATAGTTTTTCCCTGAGTTAACATTAAAGTCAATGGGAGGAATGCGATAGTCCCACAACCAACAAAATTCCCCTACTATTTTTTCCATACATATGTATATATATAT
>CM068962.1:68087393-68106514 GCA_035128595.1 Eptatretus atami
ATTTTCTTCTTCCTGATGCATATCCAGTATAGATCACCAAAAGTAAATAATAACCTTGGACAAAGAGAATGCCACATAGTTATTTTGGTGGTGTTTTTAGCCAACTGACCGCTGCCTCAATTGTTGTGGCTTATCTTCACAAGGCCTGTGATGCCTATTGGCATCTTTTTAACTGTTGCTTTGATTGTTTTACACTGAAGGGAAAACTTATAGGGAAGACATGGCAATTGTGAATATGACAGCTCCGAAGATGTCTTTGATTTCTCATAGCAGTAAGCACCAACATGGAGACTGCAGGATTTTTTTTCAAGTTGAAATTGTGGGTGGAGTCAGGTGAACTGTACAACTAATGGGTGGAATGGAGCGTTACACACAGAAGGACGGAATAACAAGTGTATTGATATCTACAATATCAATAAATGGCAGTGTGTATCCATCCTTCAGTCCGTCCGTACATCCGTCTCCTCCATAACTCCAAAACAATGAAACCTAGCGGCTCCAAACTTTGCATGCATACAAAGGGAACTCCAAGGTGGTGCATGAATGAAAATTGGGTGTTTGTGTTAATTTAAACACCCCTTTTGAAGATAATTTAAGGGGTGCTCATCACAAAAAACCAAAATAAGCCTTACCAAGATGGCGGCACACCATCTTCGTCAGCCCTCTATCAGCTTGCAAGAGTCTTAACCACCATTTGTTTTTGACCTGATCAACAATGCCTTGGCTTGAAACAGGCCGCAATGATTTCTTGACGATAAAGCTTATTTTTTCACTTTCCTCTTATCATCGAATGCCTGATCATCATACCTACGAATCACTGGGTACATTGCAATGCTTATAAACTCCCGGAGATGCCAGTGTCCGTGGCTTTATTTAATTTCCACACATGCCATAAGCTATAGAATCTCTTAAACTAAGCTGAATTTCAAAATTAGGCTCCAGAATTGAACTTAGCAGCAGTTCCAACTACTAAAGAAGTGTTTATTTGTCCAATTCGGATATAGTTTCACATTTTGGGTGTCTCTAGGAGGTGTTTCATATGATGGATCAGCAATCGCTAATTGCTTGCCAAGCAAGCTGTTCCTTATCAACTGTTTCAGTGGAGTGCTTCCTTGAGTGCTTAAGCCACCTGGCGAGCTCTCTTCAATATTTGCAGTCACTGAATACTGTATATCGATTGAGTTAAACAGAGTTCAGGGGCTACTCGCTTGTGTTGGCCCCACGTTGTTCTGCGGTGCATCGGACAGTGGCTGGCTCACTGAAAACGTGCAATTTTACTTTACACCACGTTTCCCCTTTTTGGACAATCTCCTTTCAATATATGACCTGCCACTTCGGCAGAGATAAATACATATCAAAAATTAAACGTTTTGTTTTTAAAAGTTCCTTCAACCATGCCGTTGGAGCGCTTGCTGGGAGCACTCTTCAAGTTTTGATCTCTACAAGCTTCCATGGCATTACCACGGTGTGGTTGTCTGTGTGGACATCTCCAGCATTAAGAAGGCAAAATCAATTCGATGATTTCAATGAGTAAAAAATGTTTTCAGTTACAAAGCAATGAATCCCCACATCATGGCAGGATAGACCATTGGTACGCACACTCGCTCTAAGCTGTCTAGCCTGGGTTTGAATCCGGACCCAGCTATAAACTGTCATCACGGTGTTTCACAGGCAGGGTGATTCATCAACGTGTGTGCTGTCTCTCGGATGGAGGTCAAACTCGCCGTCACTCCTGCCAGAATGCCTCCCCCTTCTGCCCTACCACCCTTCATCTCCAGACTATACAGTCTGCGATTTACATCCGCCTCTCTCCTCCTCCTCCCCATCTCTCCTCCTCTACACCTCACCTCCCACTGTGCTTCCACCACCTTTTTTCCTTACTCCCCTCTCTTACCTTCTCCTTATTCTTTCTCGTAACCCTCACCGTCTCACACCTCCCTCCTCCCACTATCCCCCATCCTCTCCCATTCTGCTTGATGGGACTTGGCGGGAATGTGAGCATATCATGAGTATCTGAGTAAACTTGACTGGAGGGCGTTCAAAGTTGCTGCATGTGCAAGCATGCATGTCGGCAGGCCTTTGCCAGGTTAGCAAGCGGTGGGAGACAGTGTTTTAGAAATCTCTCCCACGCATTTATATAGAACCCCACCTGCGGTTAAGAAAGAAAATGTTGCTGTTTGGCAATTTGTATCGCGCCCTTCGCTTCCCGCCCCTCATGCGCTCTTCCTCCCCTCACACCTAATGCCTCTTTCCGCCTATGCTACCTTACCCTTCCCTTGCCTCACACTTAACTCCCCAAACCCCTCCCCACCCCTCCTCTCCTGTGTCCACCCCTCCGGAGGTGTGAAGCAACATTTGGAGAGGTGTCGCTTGTGCCCACCCCCTCTTCCGTCATTTCTCCCCCCTTCAGCTCCCCTCCCTCCTCAAATTGTTCTCCCACTCCTTCCTCCCTCCTTCTTCCCCCTACCTTCTCTTTCCCTCCTCCCTCTCCTGTCTTCCTCCTCTCCTTTTTCTCTCCCCCTCCCCTCCAACCTCCATCCCTTCCCTTCCAACCTTCCCTCCCTCCTCTGTCCCTCCTTCCTCCTCTATCCTTCCCCTCCTCCCTTAATTATCCCGTCAATGAATGAACGGGTTGTATTTGCTAGTATAGATAAAAATAGGACCACGGATCCTGAAGCTCACCTGGAGCAGGAGCAACAGTGAATGACATCATAAAATATCAACATTTTGTTCATGCGCAGAATCTGGTCACGTGATTGGTTGAATGGAAGCCCTCTCGATGCTGATTACAGCGATTACTGACCGTCTGCGCCGCTGAAGCAGCTTCCCGGGCAAGGGTTATACGGGGTGGTTTGCTCTTGCCTTCACAGCAGTAGTTTCGGCAGGAATTTGTAATTTGGCTAGGATGCAAGCGATAGCTTTGCCCACTCTTCATGAAGGACACCGTGGGGATCTTTATCGTGAATCAACTAATGTCGGAAGACAGGACGCCTAGTTTAACGTGCATCGGAGGGACGACACTCCCAGTTATGATTCACATATTAATTTTTATCTGCAAGATTTTACAGCTGGGCCAAGATTCAAACCCGGGTGAGACACAGCTTTGAGGAGAGTATGCATACCTCGAGGTCATGCAAATAAAATATACCGGTGTTACTGGGCAGTGCAAAATAAAATCAGGCATACAATAATTACCTTTAGAAGAATGAAAAAAATGAATTTCAGAGCCATTTTACCTCATGTCCATCCATCCATCGGGACCATACTCTGTGCAGAGTGTTGGTGCTGCCGAAGCAGTCTCCTGGGATATTGGGAACAAGCCTGGATGGATCACCACTCTGATGCAAGATACTCAAATGACTCAATCATTTCAGCAAACTGGTACTCATTTTGCTGACCTCGGAAGGATGACAGGCCGAGTTAACCCAATCTGGTATTAATTCAACAGCTGAGCCGGATTTGAACTCAGGACCCCGAGGATACTAAGCCCACCAACCTAACCATTAAGCCAACACCAGGTATAAAAGTGTTCATTTGTCCAATTCAGACATTGTTTGACATTCCAGGCATCTCTTAGTGGTGCATTATAACTGATCAGTGATCACTAATCACTTGCCAAGCCATCCATCCATCAGGACCATACTCTGTACAGAGCGTCCTTGCTGTCAAAGCAGTCTCCTGAGCTATTGGGCACAATCCTGGATGGGTCACCACTCTAATACAGGATACTCAAATGGCTCAATCATCCCAGCAAGCTGGTACTCATTTTTGTAACCTCAGAAATATGGCAGGCTGAGTCAACCTCACCTGATATTAATTCAATGACAAAACAGGATTTGAACTCAGGACCCAAGGATCCCAAACCCACCACCATTAACATTAAGCCAACACCAGGCATACATCCATGATGTTATATGGATATGTTGTTATGTGTGTGTGTGGGGTGTACAGAGTAGTTATGGGGGAGTCAGCGCCGATTCCCACTCTCCTGAACACCAAATGCCAAGAGTGTGATTTGACCCCAGGTACAATGATTCACTCCTGACCCCCAAATGTCAGGTTGGCAGTCTGGTATTAGGCAGGACTGTCCACGTGACACTATTTCGATGCATGATTTTTTTTTTGTTTGTTTGTTTACAAAGTCTAAGCTCATAGATAAGCCAGAAAATGTGTGTGTGTGTGTGTGTGTGTGTGTGTGTGTGTGTGTGTGTGTGTGTGTGTCGTTGATTGGTATCTACATATGCAGGTTTCAGAATATGGAATGGAGTCTTCCCAGGGTGGGCTCAAAGCATCCACATTCATTTTGGTAAGGGGGGTCACGATTCATGGACCAAGTTGTGAAGTTTTCTGTTCTCAAAATTTTGTGCCGAGGGCTCTTTTCAGGATCGTTGCTGAGCCCCGGACAGCTTCCAACTGCAGTTCGTTTGTAATAATATTCCCAGGGATTGTTTTTAATATCTCTGTGATGTTCTTCGTCATCATTCTCGTTAGCTCTAGTTATTGTACAAACTTTGGGCAATTCTCAGCTTCAGGATCTTTTCACTTCATTCTTGAGGTCTATAGTATTGGTCATTTCTTGATTTCTGCTTCGTTTTAGTCCAAAATCACTGTACTGACACCTCAATCAGCAATGCCTTCGTCTCTTTTTTGGAAACAAGTATGATTTCTGGTCACAATGCTTTGTGTTCAATGTTATTCACGCTCAATGGATATTAGTTCGTACGTGAGCAGTAGGTACTTTCATGTTTTCAGTTGCATTGGGATCTTCTTTGATTCATGCTCCACAAATTTTCTGGAAATGGCCGCATGTCGCAGCGGATTGCTTTACAAACTCTGTTGTGTCGTTGTGTGTACAGTTGTTCTGACATGAGTTGTGTGTGTGTGTGTGTGTGTGTGTGTGTGTGTGTGTGTGTGTGTTCGGTCATTAAGCATAACAATCATTCATTCTCTTGCTAACCCCACCTCCACCCCTCACTTTCTCTCTCTTTTTTTACCTCCTCTATCTCTCTCTCCTCTCTCTCCTCTCTCTCTCTCTCTCTCCTCTCTCTCTTTACCTCCTGTCTCCTCTCTTTTTTATCTCTCTCTCTCTCTCTCTCTCTCTCTCTCTCTCTCTCTCTCTCTCTCTTCTCTCTCTCTCTCTCTTACGCCTCCTTGCCCCTTACCGCCGCATGGCACACAGCAAATGTTGAAGGCGTCGACCCTTCCCCCCCTTCTCCCCCCACTCCCCCCCCCCTTCCTCGCTCTTCTCTCCTTCCTACTCCCTTTCTTTACCACTCCTAGCTTACCCCTCGCCTCCATCCTCTCTGCATCTCCTCCCTCTCTCTCTCTTTTCCCTCCTCTCCTTTCCCCTCCTCTCTCTACTCTCTCCCCTTCCTCTCTCCCTATTCCTCTCTCTCCCTCCCTCCTTTCTCTCCCTCCCTCCCTCCCTCCTCTCTCTCCCTCCCTACTTTTCTCCCCCACTTTAATATCCCCATCAGCAAAGCGACAGGTTGTATTTGTTCCTATTTATATTAGAGGCCTATTATTTTAATTACAATGGGTTAGAAAAAAATTGATCATTCCGAAATTGTTTCTAATTTCATTCTAGATTTCAACATAATTATTTAGGCCATGAGTTCCAATTTTCAAATGTGGAATCAGATTTCGAAAATCAGCTTTTACTAAACCTATATAATACATGATTCAATCTTGTCAGAAGCCAATCACATTGCACCTAGCCTCACACAGCCAATTAGCATTTTAGGCCTGATTTCAACTCATGAATGAGTGCAGATTTTGATGCAGTCAATACACTTTTGTTATGCATCAGATATGAAGCTTGTGGCGAAGTTTCATCAAAAGCATGTGTTTAGTTCAAGTGATAATGACTGACGTGTTTACAGACTCACCGACCTACCTACGGACACTGCTCAATCGCATAAGTTCACTGGACTAAAGTCCAGGTGAGCTAATAATAACAACTAGAGCAAAGTTCATGGTGAGCTATCGCAAATCCCCACACTTTCCACCTCCAGCAAAGTTGAAAATGGAAAAACGTTCGACCAGAAATGACCCAAGATCAAATTTTGAGGCCATTCTTTTTCTGTTTTGACCCCTGTGCCCAAGTCCCCACACCTGGGGCATGAACCGGGGGTCAAATCCAAAAAAGTCGTTACATATTTCATGCGTCCCCAAATGTTGATTACATGTACAAAGTGTCATTTAAAAATGTTAAAAACGTGCCTGTAATTGAATTTTTTGGTATCTGACCTTTTGACGCAGCACCAGGGGGTGGGGCCAAAATGAAACTGCTCTCACACTTTCTTGCCACGTGGTGATCATAACTACCAAATTTGGTGAATTTCTGCACAACCGTTTAGAAGGAGATAGCGTGACGGACAGACGGACATACAGACTGAGCCAATTATAATATACCCCCATTTTTTTTCAAAAAGCATGGGGATAATAATAATATGAGTGCCCTTACAAAGTAAGTAAATGCAGCAGGAAGCCATTAGGCTCATCAAGCCTGCAAAATGGTTTCCCAATAGTGGTTGGTTGTCCATGCTCTATCATTTTTAAATGCTGAGCTTCAAGGGAGCAAGCAGCACACACCATTTTTAAAGTCTTTGGTGTGACTCAGCCGGGATTTGAACAGCTGACCTCCCAGAATCAGAAGGGACACTCTCAACATTATGACACCAAATCTATTGGTGTAATGGTTAAAGCATCCTCTCAGAGTAAGTTTAGTCTTCAAAATTAATATACTGTTGAAATGTAAATGATATGGGAGCTAGGAGAGACAGATGGGGGGGGGGGGAAAGTGAGGAAATGTGGATCATAGACTACCACGATGACAGACCATGGTCATGTGGGTTTGCAAGACACCATTACATCAAGAGGTGTTTTTGTTTGGCCGATGTTTCAGACATAAATATTCCTCAGTACGACGTATCGTAAAATCCAAGTTTACATGTTATCACGATCAACTGTGCAATCTGAAAACACCAGTGGTGAGACGGAGCAATGGTTGCTATTGTACATTATTTCAAACAATCAGGCAATTCATCTTGAAGTTATAGTTGGGGAAATCAAAGAAAGGCTGAGCAAGAAAAGAGAAACAGAGGGTGGATCGAGTGGGGGGGGGGGCAGCAGAGGGTGAGAGAGGGGAGGCAAGGAGGGACTAAAGGACAGAGCAACTAGGTTTCATCCTATTGCACTCGGTACCTTTTGAGGAACGAGTCACAAATAGGGAAGAAGAGAGAATTTCAGTTGAAGAATGCAGAAGAGATTCTGTGGTGTCTTGTATTGAAGGGTAAGGACATGGCATGGTACAATAACAACTGCTTTATTCACAGCACCATAAACCAAGGCTTCAAGATTATTGGAATTTCCGCGATGAGCTCTTTCTGTGCTTTGTTCTTCCCCACACCCCCCCCAATGTTTCTGCAGGGCACACACGAAACTACCTAATCCAGGATCATCCTCACCCTCCACTTATTTGTTCCTTCTTTTCCCGCCTGATCAACTTCCACATCCTCTACAATCTTGTTCTTCCCTCTAGGTCTTCAAGACAGCTGTTCAACACATCTCAGATTGTTCCCAATCCAAACCCATGATCTTTTCACCATCATTAGCCCCCCGCCCCTTACCTCTCCCTCACCCATCCCAAAGCCCCCCTACTTCCAAATTTCCAGTTTTTCCTCCTGAGAGTTTTATTTCCATCTGTATCCATCTTGCCCACCCCATGCATCCTCTCCTGCACCCTCCCCCCATTCCTCCCCACACTCACTGTTTGTCCACAACCTCTATCTTGGCTTAAACTCTGCTGTTGGTGTTTCCCCCCTCTCTCTCTACTGTTCCTTTTGGCCTGTTGCATCCTAATCCATTCCCTGTATTAATACTAGCTCTTCCACAATCCTCGACTATGCGGGATACAAAAAAACCCCAAAAAACAACAGAACCGGAGCCACCTGACTTGGTGGATAAGTGCTCATGGCTGCCTCCTTGTGGCGGTTTAACTACGGTGGTAACAAGGCGGTTCAGGCATCGATATCCAATATTGAAGGGATACTCTTTTGGGGATAACTTGAAAGACTTCCCAGACCGTTTACAACAGGACTTTGTGGCTAACAATATGGACTGTAGCGACGATGCTGTCAGGTGTCATGCGGTACTATTAACCATATGTGGATCCCAGACACATAATCTGATCAAGGATTTTTTAGCTCCTGCTAAGCCTACTGTAAAGTCTTACGAGGACATTGTTAAGTTGGTCAGGGACCACTACAAACTTCTGCCTGCAAAGATAGTGTATCGATAAAAGTTCTATATTCACCAAAGGATTGCAGGACAATCTGTCTCAAATTTTGTAGTGGACTTACGACGTCTCGCAGAACACTGGGGCTTTGGAAACTCGCTGGAAGAAATACTGTGCGATTTCTTCATGATCAAGATCAAACATGATATAATGCCATACTTCACAAACTGCTTGCAGGAGCTGACCCGACTCTGACCAGAGCCATTGAGATTGCCAATGCTTGCATGCAGACCAACTCGAGCCTACGTTTAATTTCTACATTGAAGACTGTCCATCATGAACCGATGGTGAACAAGGTAGTGAGTGAGTACCAGCAGATGTACTGAAGGCAGAAGTTTCACCCTTGGTTGAGCCTTCCTTGGGACCCACTCAGAGCTGCAGCCTGCTGGCACTGTGGTGGTGGACACCAAGCTCACCACTTCAGATATAAGAACTGGACTTGCAATTTTTGTACAAAACATGAGCATCTCTTTTGTAGCTGCTCACAATTGGGAAGCTTGATCCACCACCTTGATGACAGCCCAGACTTTATGTAAAATGTTGATGATGCTGGCATAAGTGGTCATCCGGGTAAGTTGGTAAATTCTGCATTCCCTGTTATTCAGATGAAAACTTCAGATGCAACCATTGTTGGTAATGTGAAGATCAATGACGTCCCTGTCAAAATGGAAGTGTACAGTGTTGTCTGGAAGTGGATCATGAGTGAAAGAACTTTCGCATCCTTGTATGCATCCACTTGTGAGACTGAAGTTCAAACCCACCTGAACTAAACTCAGAAACTACACTTAGGAAACTGTACCTGTGATTGGTTTGAAGGAAGTTATGGTGGAGTGTGAGGTCATGTCACACATTCCACCACATCTGATAGTACATGGTGATGGAGCGATTCTGCTCAGCAGGAACTTACTGAACTCAATTAGACTCAACTAGAGTAACATTAACAGTGATTCACTTGTTATGGAGCACACCTGTTTCCGGATGGTGCCCAGACGTGTTTACAGATGGCGTTGGAATTTTCAGGAGTGTCAAGATGAAAATCACGTCCACGCAGATGCTCACCCCATATTCCATAAGGCAAGACTGGTCTCTTACATGGTGCGATCTAAAATTTAATGCGAGTTCGACCATCTGCTTCATGAAGGAATCATCTTTCTGGGCAAGTTCAGTGATTGGGTGGCACCTAAAGTTCCCGTACTCAAGGCCGATGGTTTGGTGTGCCTCTGCAGCAACTATAAAATCATGATCCATCCCCACTCATCTTTAGATTGCTACCATATACTCCAGGTGGACATTTTGCTTGCAACTCTCATGTGCAGCCAATCTTTCACCAAACTTGAGTTGACAAGTGCATACGCCTAAACAGAGCTCGATGAGAAGTCGAGACCATAAACTTACATAAATACTCACAAGGGACTCTTTGGATATAACCACTGTCCCTTTGGGATCGTTCGGTTGCAATGGTTCAATGTTTCACTGGAGATGGGGCCCTCCTTAAGACAATATTGAGCATTGTCTATTTCAGGATGACGTACTCGTGACTGTCAAGTCACGTGCTGAGCATCTTGACAACCTGAATGAAGTCTTCATTATCTTTCAGAAGCTGGACTAGATGTGAATGCAAGTACAGGGTGCCAAAAAGATGCGTACCATATTTTATTCGATAAAAAAATCCTTTTTTAACGAATGTCTTTTCTGTTGCAGGATGTGAAAGGTGAACCTATGGTAGATCATTTGCAGCTATGTTGCCCTGAAAATGTCTTGGACAAATCAGCAGAAAGATATTCTCCTGGAGGCCTATTTTGCTACAAAATCATACCAGAGTGTACAGATTCAAATTCGAAAGCATTCATTTTCGCGATTTTCACAAATCAACGATTGTGTTGGTTATAAGTTCAGAGAGCATGGGACTGTAGTGGACTATGTCTAAAGCCACAGGGGGGACTCATTCAGGCGAAGAAGAGTGCAAGTACAGAAGAAAACATTGCTGCAGTGAGGGACTCAGTAGGACGCAGCCTAGGAAATCAGTGCGTAGACGCAGCCAAGAACTCGGAATGACAAGGGGTCACTACGGCGTGTTTTTCGTTTGATCTGCACCTATACCCATCAAGATCCAATAAAGCAAAAATTAACTGATGCTGATAAGAAAAGCGAATAACAATGTGGGATGGTTCTGTTAATGTGCTTGAAAATGATGAAGATTTTCTTGAGAACGTTTGGTTCTCGATGAAGCCATTTTTGCTTTGCGGCACGTCAATAGCAAAACAATGTTTTTGGGGTTCGGAGATTCCAGACGAAGTGCTTCAGAGGCCGCTCATTCTGTTAAATGTACTGCCTGGTGCCATGAGCAAGCACGGGATCATCGGGCTTTTTGGTTCGAAGATGATGAGGCGGCGATCTCAGACAGTCAACAAGGAGCGCTACATAGCTGTTCTGAACGTACTGGGCATCGCTGGGTCGCCGGAGAGGGGTTGTGAGAGCTTCACAATGGTTCAGCAAGACGGGGCCCACCTACTACAGCCAACGAACTATTTGCTTGTTGGCGAGGTTTGAAGAGAGACTCATAAGCAGAAGATGCGATGTGGAATGGGCCCCGCCTCACAGATCTTAACCCCCAGTTTTATCTGTGGGGTTTCTCAAGACAATGTATACCAGGAAATCCACAAACATTGAGAATGAAAACTGCCATTACAGCCAATAAGAGCCATCCCGAAAGAGGAGTGTATAAATGATTCAACTTTGCCGACGAGTACAGGTTTGCTTGCAACAAAATGGTGGACATTTGGACACATCTTGAGAAGCCATAAAATATACTAAATTGACAGAAATAGCTGAAACTCTGGTGATGGTCTTCCATAAACTGAATAATGTGTGGTTTTGATTTTAAATAAAAGCTTTTTTAATCAAAGAAATTGAATTTTCATGGGTACGATTTTTGGGTCACCCTGTATTTATGTCCATTGGCTGACAGGGTGGCCTAGACTAGAGGTATGCACACTTGCCTCTAAGCCGTCTAGCTTAGGTTTGAATCTCGACCCAGCTATAAACTGTCATGCCAGTGTTTCACAGTCATGTTTATTCATCAATGTGTGTGCTGTCCCACAGTTGGACGTTAAACTGGTGTCCCCTCTGCCTGCATTAGTTCATGGATGTTAAAGATCCTTCATAAAGAGTAGGCGAGCCATCGCTGACACCATGGCCAAATTCCAAACTCCTGCCCTAACTACTGCTGGGAGAGGGATGGAAAACTGCCCAGAATGATCCATGGCCAAGAAACTGCTTTGGCAGAACCAACACTCTGTAACTGTAACAGATTTTGGACTGCTGTCAGTGGTTAAACCGCTACTCGGCAGCAGCTGTGAGCACTTATCCATCATGTCAGGCAGCTCCGGTTCTGTTGCTGTACACTGTGAATAAACTCGTTATCATACCACAGTGTGTCTTTTACCCACCAATACATAACACATGGCAAAAAAAGAATTATAATCATTGACAGAAGACAATAGTGTGTAAGCAAAAGATAAAATATTAGCGCTAAAAAAGTGTCTGAAACTTAAACGAATAAGATTCCTTTGTTGTCTGCATGTTGCACCTTTGGTTGTGAAGAAAATTTTCACCTTCTTCGTGTTCCCATCTGAACCAACGGGGCTCATGATGCCCAGAACCCAGGTTCAAGTACCACATTACTTTGAGCATTTGTTTTTACTCATGTCCTTGTAATTCATATTAAATTTTGCAGAGATGTTGACGAATGTCTTTGTTCTGCAAGTGACTTAGGTACAAGCTCCTTGTATCCAGTCAACCAGCATTAGTTGACCATTCATTAACACAAGTTATCTTGCAAGGTACTGCAACACATGTGGAGGCCATTAGGGTCCATCAAGGCTGTACAATGGTTGCCAAACTATCGTTGTCTGTGTCAAGCAAGGAAACAGTACAAACCGTTTTTAAAGTCTTTGGTATGACTCGGTATGAATGTTGGTTCAAACCGCCACCCTCCCAGACTCAGAGCGGATGCTCTTACCATTACCGAGTCACGTTAATGGAAAAATAAATAAATATATCTTTTACAATAAGTATGCCATTTTAGAGTTGTTCAATATCATGGTAGTCATATATTTAGCAAGATTATTCCCTATTTCCCAGACCATTGATACATAAAAATCAAACACCTTTGGGTCATGAGTGACATTTACATCTCTTCGTTGTCTGCTTGCACGGAAATAATTATTGAGAGTAGAAAACAAATGCACAATGAAAGAGACCATCCAAGTGATGTTCTTGGGACACGAATAGCACTGCGAGATCACACATCTCACAGTACATCTTACCTTGGCTACGAGCATCAATTGACCACATGCCATTAATTTATCCTTACACTGGATTCTTTGTACATCAGCGTCACTCAGCGGGCAACTGACATTTTGAATAAACTCCCATTCCATCGTGTGTTGAATCATGAAGCAAATGGGATAAATTTGAAGAGTAAGGGATGAGTTAAGAAGCACCACCTCACAGTGGAGTCTCCCATTCAGACCGATTTTAACATATATTGCATCTGAACTACACATCTCACTGATCTGTAAATAATCAAGAAATAGCCGTTCACAAACACCAATATCTGCCTGATGCTTCATTTCAGCTCATCAGGTCAATCAAAGTGCAAATGCAAACAACACAACAGCAAATCCATGGGTGAAACAGCTTCTCAATGCCTCGGCTTTTGGTTATGGGAGCAGATGGAGAGAGAAGCCAGCAAATGATGAGTGAAAGTTACAAGTGAGGTTGCCCTCTGCTGGATAAGTCAGGCAATTTGGCCTACATATGGATAGTAGCTAAGATGATTGTACATCATTACAAAGAAAGCACAACGCGTAGAGGTTGTGCAATAAATAAATCACCACTGAAGAGCTCGGTGGTACTATATTTACCCTTATTCTGTACCATGTGCTCATGATAACTGCATCCTCAACCATGTGATGATTGTGTACCATTGACTCGACATGAAAATGCAACACCACCAGATAGAGGCATGCCACAGGGTTGTGAATTAACGTGAGCGGTTGCAACAAGACCAAGAGGTGTAACGCCATTTGAAATGAATCTCCTGAAACAGGCAAGGCCTCGGACCTTGATATAGCACATATCGTGCTGTGGAATGGCTTCTGTCGTTCCGATGCCAGATGGCGTGGGCAATCAGACTAAAAGACTCCTTCTTTGTATGAAGCATCAGTCCAGGACTTCATGGTCGTTTCATTAAAATAAAATAGCTTGTTCATAATCCAGGGCAGGCCTGTGGAATAGGCTGCAAACGGCACTTGACGGTTTTCATTTCCAGAGGCGATGACCACTCATTTAGCTTGCACTCATCCACACACATCCTGGAATCCACAATACCTCTCTCACTGTCCATGGCAGTAACAGGCTTTGAATAATAAATGAGATCCTTTACCCTTTGACCTCAATCTGGTCAGGGTCAGCAAAAGCGAGTGCTCGTGAGAGTGACTGTTCAGCTTACGGAGTATGAGACATCATGGAGGAGTGAACATGAGCCAGCCTGCTTTCTTTAAACTGAGTTCAGGCAATAAGAGGCCAAAATGAACACAAGGAATTTCAACGATCATAAATTATCTCCATAAGAATAAACAAACATAGAAAACAAATCCAAATGAAATGGTATACAGGAGGTGATGTAGCACATGAATGGTCTTACTGTGATAGGTTTACATTCCAATCCTACAGAGCTTGGCCCAGTGCTTTTATAGAGCTGAGGCCTTGGACTACAATATTCAATAATGTAAAAAGGTCAGCAACTTTGAATGGGAACACAGGAGGCTCCGGCAGATATCACGACCTCTCACCAGTTCGGTTGGACGAGTGCTTTCTGCCAGACGGCGAATTCTTTCCCAGAAAGAGGAAGGCCACGGGCAAAGTGACAGACAAAGGCACCCACATGGGATGAGAACCGCACAAAAGAGAAAAATAAAATTCAACAGCACCGCCTTTATGCCACCCCGCTTGATACAGTACATCACTCTACTGTAATGCCAGTCTCGGTGATGAAAATATACGTTATGACAAACACCGTCTCTCGTGTTAAATGCTTCTTTTTTATATATATATTTTTTTATAGCAAATATCGAGTCTAAATTTGAAGATTCAAAGCTCAGAGTCAAGTTTAAATATTTCCTTTCAGAAATTATATAGTTGTGGAAAGCTTGTTGCATAATTGTAAACATGACTGTCAATGTGCAACTTATCATTTATACTTGTAATTGTTTTTCTTCACATTGTGAAATCGACCATAAATGTGTTCAAAGTGCAAATCGAGTCACCAAACTCAACTGTACACATATTTTAAAAAACAGGTTGGGGGAAAGGATGCTGTGCATTCAAACCATAAAATGCCAACATTGGAGAGGCAGATTAGCTTCGCTAACAAAAAACCACATCATAAAAGTTGTATAAACACGCCGCCCGCATCGACATTTATCTCCACATGCTTGTTGGCAGTGCCGTTGAATTACAATGCATGGCATTGTCATTACTAACCGACGCCCTGGCAGTGCCCATCTCCAGGTTGGCCGGGCACTTAACAGGCTTAACATGGTCAGCAAATCGCTATGTTGCGACGCCAGGTCAACGGCGACGCGATGCCTGGCGTGGTCAATGGAAAGCCAGCTCAGCCGATAACAGTGCTCTCTAATGGAAACGACTGAGTCGAGTCCGACCCAGTCTCAATTGTAAGAATACAATTTGGAAATACGTCTGCAAAGAATTAAAATTTTGCATTGTATCATTCATTAACAGCATGATGCATGCATAAAATATTTCAGAAGTCCTTGCAATGCACCACCAACTCGTCGGTAAATGTAAAAGAACTATGGGAAAATTAAGGAAGAATTTATATTTAAAATGTGGCGATTCAAGGAGTAAGCAAAGCTCCCAGCAGGTTGAATGAAGCAGCGAGGATTCCTTGCATTGACGAAGACAATTGTGCCTTTGAGTGAACTGTCAAAACACTGCACAATGATATATATATATATATATATATATATATATATATATATATATATATATATATATATATATATATATATATATGTTTTTTTTTTGCAAAACCTTCCCGCAATCCTCCAGTTGTACAGCACTGCAACTGCAAAGTTAGGAATATGATGATAAATGTTTCAGTGTGGCTGGAAAGACAACCAAGAGGTATGCAGACTTGTCTCTGAGCTGTCTCGCCTGGGTTTAAATCTTGACCCAGCTATAAACTGTCGTCCTGGTGTTTTACAGGCAGGACGAAGCATCAACGTGTGTGCCATCTACGGGAAGGAAATTAAGCTAGAGGACTCGTATGCCAGTAATGGTCATTGGTGGAAGTTAAAGATCCCACTATGTCATTCATGAAGAGTATGTGAGCTATTGCCAGCACCCTGACAAAATCCTGCTCTTACCTGAGAGTCGAGTTTAAATATTGGTCTTAGATCCTTTGTGTGACATAGTTTGATGCTTTTTACATGATCAAACTAGATTTGGACGTGATCAACTCTGTCATGCTTTTGCGAGAGTGCTGCCAAATTCCAAGCCTCACCATTTGCTACCTGCAGACAGATCTCGTCATGGCTACCAATTACGGAATTCAAAACATAAATAAATAGAATTAAGATTTAAAACAACAACATTCAAGAACAGCCCAATGTCATATCTTATCCACATAATGAATGGGCCCGAGTGACTGTTAAATTTTGAACTCTGATATCATGTATCTATTTGAATCTAGATGCAACTTATCAGTTTCCTTTGTTTTAATATGCTATTTTTGTATTTCTCCCTTTGATTTGTAAAATTAATGATTGCAAAGCTTACCTGAATTTGCAATTTGGCCGCAATAGAAGTTGATTTAAAATAAATCTTTAATTATTACTAGTATTATAACCAACACGGGGCACTGCATCAGCGGCATGACCGCACCCCTGCATGAACTGATGCTAACCTGCAGCCATGTGCTGCATATGAATGATGATGATAGATCCCTCAGATCATTAGAAAAGAGTAGGGAAGTTATCTTCAGCATCCTGGCCAATTTGAAATTCTTGCCACCTTCAGTCGAATGTCAGGCCTGGCCGGATGGTTTGTGAAAGACTTTGGGCCAAAAACGCTCGCTGTCCGACCCCATCAGAGGTCAGACTAATTGGGGCTGTTAAAAAAATAGCAATATATGATAAGTTTCCTCAAAACACGAAATGCTCAGCTTGAAATATCTCATTTTTGGTGATGTGGTATGGTCCGTTTGATTGTCCAAATCGACTCATTTAATAGCAAATCTATCGAATGTTCCATCTTTCTATCTCCATCACCTGTTGCTGTTAATTAAGAAAACTTTTTATAACTCTCGAAGACATCAAAATGTGACTCAAAAGAGCTAGATATTAGAAATGGAGTGGTGAGTTTTTGGTGAGACACTTACAATTGTTGTCAAGGTTCTTCCTCGTTGGCAGAAAATCTTTCCATTGATTGACGAGACGACCGCGACCCTCTTCCTCAATCCGACGCAACTCTGAAAGCAGTAAGTCCTGTGCAGCCTGACGCACCTGCATACATACAGCGAGACGGACGTCTGGTGGCCTAGATGGCAGGATTCCAACCTTGAGTTGTATATTTAGACCACATTAAGCTTTGTGCTGATTTCAAAGAGCTCACACAGTTTTGCCAAAGTCAGAAATATACAGTCCAGGCCACAGTGCAATTGTTTGCAGCCCTTCAACATAAAAGAAGAAAAATATGTCATTGTGAAAGTAATTTAAAGCAGTTACAGAATCTTTTTTACTTTCTATAAAGTAAAACTGCCTTTGTCTGCACAGACACAAAATACAAGGAAATAAAAACATTTCAAAGACTTTGTTGCTGCAAAAATAAAAATCGAAAAATCCCCAAAAATCTAAAAACAGTGTTCATCATCTTATCGACCTTTAATATTGTGGTTTTAAGACCTGCAGGTATTGACAAAATTGATAATTTCTCCTGATAGTCCATGTCGTCATGGCAATGGTCAGGGCACTGTGACGCATACGTTTTGTTTTGTTAGAATCACCTGAAATAAAGCTTTTTTGGTGAGACACTTATAAATATATATATAATTATATATATAATTATATATATGTATATATTATATGTATATACTGTACATATATATATATGTATATATTATATGTATATAATATGTAAATATATATATATATATATATATATATATATATTTATCATAATTGAAAGTGTCTCACCAGAAAAGCTTTATTTCAGGTGATTTTATACACTATATACATATACATATATATATATTATATATATATATATATAATATACATATACCGGGCGTAGTGGCGTGCGCCTGTAATCCGGCAACTCGGAGGCTTGGGTTGGAGGATCGCTTGAGGACAGGGCTCTGCGCTGGGCCCGCGCTATGAGAGGGTGTAGGGCAGCCGGAATCATGGCGAAACCCAATCCTTATCCCTGTGTCGTAAGAGGCGACCAGGGTTGCGTCAGGAAGGGCATCCGGCGTAAAACCTATGCCAATCAGTATGCGATCATAACGGATGATCCGCTGTGGCGACCCAAAACGGGAGCAGCCGAAAGACGAACAACAACAACATATATATACATACATATACACATATATACATATGCATATATATATATATATTATTACATATATATTTCATATTTGTTGCGGGTCCAAGGCGTCGGCCGCGAGCACGACCGCGAGATGGAGCTGCAGAGTCGGCTCGACCTATCGCCCGAATTCAGATCGTACTTCTTTGGAAAACTCTGAAAAGTACGGGTCCCTTTTTGGACCGAACTCGCCAATAGACAGACCCACTGGGGTAGGGTCGATTGCCAATTTCAATTTACCTAAATACAGATGTGGTCCAACCTACCGGGGAAATTCACCTTTGACGGCACCCGTACGGAACGAGCTGCTTAGCTGCTCGTTCCATGTGCGATCTGAGCGGTTTGATCGCCAAGTTCCGTCGGTCCCGAATACCCTGTTACAACGGCACAACGGCCTTGCTAATTCCCAACACGCAGCACGCTAAGTCAATGAGGAATAGACACGAACGAGCTGAAACATTGAACAATCGGGGTATTTTTTCACAATAGGGAAAGGGGAAACACGGAGCAGAATTAAACCGACTATAAAAGCAATGCAGTCAATGTACAGGCAAAAGCACTTAACCATTCCTACTTAAAGACGGGGCCCACAGGACACACACACGCACACACAAAGACCCAGGACGACATGGACCTCCCCCCTCGTGGCGGTCTTCGATGAGACGACGAACCAGGACGAGACCAGCCCAGCGTCGTCGAGCTGCGACCCGTGCCCGAGATGACCAGCGAGCATCCAGATGCGATCCGCGATCGAGCTGACCAGCGAGCGTCGGGATCCGATGAGCGCAGACGCCGGTGACAGGACGAGAGCAGACGCCGGCGACAGGACGAGAGCAGACACCGGCGACAGGACGAGAGCAGACGCCGGCGACAGATCAGACCAATCTCTCTTCCTCGTCCAAAGATCACCAACCTTTTCTTTCTCAGAGGGAGGGGCCTCTTCACCTGACCACTCGCCTCTTGATTGGCCGGAACCACCGTGCGATTCCCTGGCCACCCTCCATTGGACAAACGCACGGTAGGCGGGGCAACTCTCACCCTCCTGGGCGGAGTCCCGAGCGGAGGCGTTTGCGGCTCCGCCCACCTCCTCACCTCTGGCCGCGTGCTTAATGGCGATCGGGTTGAGTCGGAAACGGGGAGGGTGAGACGCCCG
>CM068962.1:68114275-68134562 GCA_035128595.1 Eptatretus atami
AAACCTTGTGAGAGTAGTTAATACTCAGGTTGAAAACTCGACTTTGTGAAAATTATTAAATTATCATAATACAAAAAGTTGGGAGTAAGGCCTAGGTCACATTTTCCACGGCGGCCGTGGGGTCTCCAAAATCTGCGGCCACTAGCATTATAACGGGCGGCCGCAGTTTTCCACAGTCACACAATGTAGCAGTCACATATGTTTTTATTTTTCGGGTAGCCGCACGGCGTATTAGAAATCATGGAGACCGAAAACGTGGGGTGCCGTACGGTCTTTGATTTGATGTCGCACGGTGACCTTAGGGCGTTCCTGCGGCGGCCATAGAATTTTCAAGGCAGACGCAAGGTGCCCGCAGGCGACGCGAGGGGGGCCCTAAGGCGATCGTGCGGCCAGACGGACGGTAACGAGTGGTATATATACCAGTTCTTTTTTTAACTGAAATAAAAATATACCAGTATATATAACTGAATATACTATAATATACATAATATACTGTGTGTCCCAGAATCCGACGCCCCATTGTTTGAATAAATTGGAATCCGAACAATTTTTTCGAGAAAATTTTGCCCTAAAAACCTAATACATTTTAAAAAACCGAACACAACGTAGCGTTCGTGTTGCTCACGTGTTCCCCACTCGTTCGAGCCGCATCTTACGCTTTGTTCATTCAGTTCGTTGTGGAGTCCTCGTGAAAGCATCTCTGTGTGTCGATCGATACTTAGGCCTCAGTCACATTTGCTCTACGGCGAGGATACGGCGGCCTACGCCCTCTGAATTGACAGAAACGTGCGGCGGCCGCAGAGAAACTGAGGTGGCCTCAGGGTGGCCTACGCCGTTTGGCTATATTTTACAGGCCGTAAGGTCGCCGTGGAATTATAACGCGAAGTATACTTTTCATTTCTACGTTCGCCATAGCAATTCGACAAGCCGAAACAAAAGAACTGGTAAAAAAAAAAAACTAACCCATTCGTTACCGTCCGCTGGCCGCACGTTCGGCTTAGGGTCCCCCTGCGGCCCCCTGCGGTCACCTTGCGGTCGCCTTGCGGGCACCTTGCGTCTGCCTTGAAAATTATATGGCCGCCGCAGGAACGCCCTAAGGTACCGTGCGACATCAAATCAAGGACCGTACGGCACCCCACCTTTCGGTCTCCACAATTTCTAAATACGCCGTGCGGCTCCCCGAAAAATAAAACATATGTGACTGCTACATTGTGTGACCGTGGAAATACTGCGGCCACTTTTAATTGCTAGTGCCCGTATATTTTTGTACCCTCCGGCCGCCGAGCCAAATGTGACTTACGCCTTACTTCGTGTTTTCACCTTCATTTGTGATGTTTGTTTTTTAATCATCTTGTGTTTTAATTAATAACAAAAAAAGCAATCCGATCACGTGGTGTGATCAACCTGTCGGGCAAGGGATTGAATTTCACAGCAAACCAGTTGTAATTTGGAATATCCATGATTACGTCAGCCCGATGCGTTTGATGAAAGTCATTGTGGTTCTGCGGGCATCATGTTTGATGAGCTGCCCTGGGGGCAGCGCTCTCGCAGAGTGCGCGAGCGATTGGAACCCAGGCCGGAGCACGAGCCTGTGTGGACTTTGGATGTGGTGATTGTACCAGTTTACATACAATACACCGCCACCGAAGGTCATTTACTCATAATATTTTACCTTAAACATGGGAATTTCAGTTTAAAGTGTCTTGAAAGTGGGTTTCTTTGGGTCACGAATGGATTAATTCACTCCATTATTTATTATTGGGAAAATATTTTTTTGAATCCGAACTTTTTGCAATCCGAACAGCTCCCTGGAACGAATTAAATTCGGATTCTGGGGGCACCACTGTATAGGCAAACGCCTACTTCGATCTCTAGCGGTAGCGCACCGTCGACGCAGACTGCGACGGAGGCCATACGTAGGTGCACGGCGGGCGTGGGAACCGTGCGTCGACCCTGCGTTGACCGCAGGTAGTCACACAGACTGCAAGGCTACCATACGGCGACCGTGGAAATAGTGCGGCCGCCGTAATTTTTTGGGGGTTGGGAAAATTCATTTTTCATTGAGAAGAGCTTACGGCAGCCGCACAAATAACGCAAGCCCACCGTACGCCTACGTACGGTCGACGTGAACACATCTACGTCATAGCTTGGCTTGTCGAATTACTACGGCGAATGTAGAAATGAAAAAAAGTTATTAACGCGCTATAATTCACGGCGCCCCTACGGCCTGTAAAATAGCCAAACGGCATAGGGCCTCCCTGAGGCCACCTCAGTTACTCTGTGGCCGCCACACATTTCTGTCAATTCAGAGGGCGTACGGCCGCCGTATCCTCGCCGTAGAGCAAATGTGACCTAGGCTATGGAGCATCTTTAAAAGTAAGCAGGTTTTTCCACACCCGCTTGAACCAACTATGAGACATGTTAATGTATTTGGAAGATTTTTATGGTTTGTTAAATTTATCTTATTTCCCAAATGGGTAAAAAATCATTCATTTATATATTTGGAACACGGTTATTTAATTTACTATTGGCTTTTTTCGAACTCTATATTTTATCCTAAGTTCAGGTTAATTTCAAGATAATCCATTATTTTATTTATACAATATCTTGTTTGATATTTCCCTGAAAATGGATCGATAATAATATAAATCATCAATCCACGAAACATGGTCGTCATTTGTTCAGTCTCTTCTCTTTTATTTCAAGATAATCCATTATTTTATTTATACAAATTCTTGTGTTGATATTCCCTGAAAATGGCAAATCGATAATATTATATCATCAATCCACGAAACATGGTCGTCATTTGTTCAGTCTCTTCTCTTGTAAGAAAAGGTGTATTATCACCCTCAGAATTTACATTCATTTCTCTAATCAATCTTGTAAAGTAATTCATTTTTGGTGTATATCTTTTTACCTTGAGTTCACCTTTGACCTTTTGACCTCACAAATCGTTGGTTTCCAAATTCAGTGATGCACTATGCAACTGCTGCTTAATTTTCAGGTTAACCGGATGGAAATTGATGGTTTTTCAGATTAAATTTGATGATTTTAGAAGTTTGACCTTGAGTTGACCATTGACATTTTGACCTCAAAAATAGTTATTTCCAATTTCAGTGATGGACGATACAAATCCTGTTCAACTTTCGAGTTTTGGATGTAAATTGACAATTTTCAGTTGAAAATTGATGATGGGTTGACCTTTGACCTTTTGATTAAAAAAAGTTGGTTTCCCAACTCAGTAATGTACGATGCAAGTGCTGTTTAATTTCTGTCAATTGGATGAAAAATGATGATTTTAGAAATTTGACCTCAAGATGACCTTTCACCTTTGACCTCCAAATCAATAGGTTTCTCAGTTGAGACTACTTCTACATCTTGGTGAAGTTTCATGAAGATCGATTTAAAATTGTGACAGGTAGGTGATTGGCAAACAGACAAACAGACAGACAGACAACCAGACAGCCAGAATACCAAAATCGGCTGACCAACATACTTGAAAAATTTTCGATTTTGCAAGTAACAAATTGGGGTGAAAACATAACCTCCATCCACCTTTGGTGGCAGAGGTAATAACTGCAATGAATAAAGTTATTATTACTATTGTTAAATGAGAAGTCAGCACTGGGACGTGATTAAAACTCATTTTATCGATGATTACTGGGAGTGCTGTCAGATTGGAAGATCCATGATGTGGAATTTTTTTTGTTGTTTAATTACCCTCATGAGAAATGGTTTGTGGTGAGAAGATAAGCAACTAATGTTATTAGAAAGAGACTCATGAATATGATCGTGAATGAATGTATTTTTTATCAATGGAATGATGTTTGCATGAGAGGGGATCCATCGAGGTGTGCCATAGATGGTGCAATATCTTGGGTGTTTCTGTCGAGGAAAAACATGGCGATGTGAAGGTACAGGGAGTGCAGCATTAGAAATAAAATAGATAAATGTGAAACGTATTCAGTGGGGTTTGAGGAACTTTTTATGAATTAGTATTTCTCGTAAGGTATAAACCTTTTACTCCTGCTTATACGCTATGTCTTCTTCATCTATCGGTTGCATTGTTTCTCGCCTTGATCAATATATACCCCAAGCCAAAGAGGAAGAAGTCTTTACAATAACGGCAGGTAAGGAGGAATTACCTATTGTCAAGTTAACAATAATATTTTAAATTGTGGCTCAAACTTGATTACACACTCAGTCAGTCATTTAAAGTAACTCAGCTTGACCATTGCCGTGCGTGTGCCAATATGACAATGAGAACAAGACACTTTATATCGCCTCGAGAAAATGCAACCCCAACCATACAGAGCGGAGGTTGGAGATAGGTCAGGAACAACCTACCTGTGGTTTGAATGAAACATATGATATGAAATATATCAGCATTGGAAGCATAATTACACAAGAGCTCACCTCCAGGCAATCATCTTGCCAGTGTGATGCAAGAATCTCTAGTTTTGGATGCTGGAAGGCGTTTGAAGCAAGTTTCTCAGCTAGGCCGGCTGAGTGTAGTGATGCAATCTTGAGCAGGGCTGAAGCGACATAACAAAAGAGAGTCAGGGTTCAGTTTGATCATTCATGTAATTGCAATAACAAGAAATAACAAGAAAAAGAGAAATCAGAGATTGCAGGCCATCGCCAGGACTTCTTTTGTGGAGTGCATGTGGACTGCTGTGTTACATAATTAATAAGAGACATAACTAGAACTGCCACGTTATTAACTGCTGGTAGTGATGACCAGGTACCAAGATGTCCCGCTTTGATGCAACCCCACTTTGATTGGACACCTGACCCTGACCTATGACGATTTTCATTATTATTCAATTCAATTCAGAATGACATTGAAATAAATTCAATTCAGATCAAGTGGAAGACCAAATAGGTACAGTCCTGCAATGGAGTAATCAAATGGAAACCAAACAAACAAAAAGCAAAGATAAAGTCATCAGGAGGAACCTGGATGGGATTCAGGTTTCAGCTGCTACTTGTCTACCCTCAATCCCATCCAGGCACAGCCAAGTGAGCCATATTAAACCCCCCCCCCCCCCAAAAAAACCCCATGTCAAATAATTAAATAATTCTGGCTGCCAGACCTTGTGTCCAATCAAGTTGAAATTTAAAACCTGCATTCAAATCACTACTAGATTGCAATTGTGAAGCTTCACATTGATTGATCAAGTGGTTCCGGAGAAAACATTATTTAATATTTATCTTGAATCCAAGATGGCTGCCAAACCTCGTGACATCAATTATTCCTGAACGACCTTGTACACACATGCCTTGGGGAACATTTACATGAAAATTCCCCTTGATCTGTCCAGCTGTTCTGGAGAAGATGATTTTTATATGTTTTAGGGTAAATCCAATATGGCTACCAAATCATGTGACCTATGATGTCATATGTGTGATCATTTTGTTCCTCATGGATAGGCGGTCATATTTGTAAAGTTTCACCTCGATCTGTTCAGCCATTTCAGAGAAGAAGGTTTTTGAAGGTATTTTTAAAAAACAACATGGCTGCCAAATCACATGACCGATGACATCCTCAAAAAAAATTTGTGGATCATTTTATCCCTAGATGACCCTCAAGCATTTTCATACTGATCGGATGTAGTGTTCTACATATGCAATTATGACGTCATAACGAAGGCACCTATGACATAAAGAATCACTCTCATTCCACATGAGGAGTACTTGCTATGTGCCATGTTTCAATTTTTTTCTTGGTACAGTTTCAGAGATACATAGGTCCAAAGTTTTTCCTATTTTTCCAACATGGCTGCCACATGACGTGACATATGATGTCGTAATTATCATTAAAACATTCTACATGAATAGGTGTACGAATAGTGAAAATTTTGTCTCAATCCAACAAGCGCTTGCGGAGAAAAACACGAAAGTTCTGTGCGGACAAACAAACAAACAGACAGACAGGCAGACAAACAAATTTAAAAAAAATCACTCATAGAGGGACAACTTGGCAAAACAGCACAAAGTAGAATGGCCAGGTGGAACAGTTCATGTTTTGTATCCCACTGATGGGCTGGATCCGAACCAAAATCAAATCCGCTTGTTATTCTCACCGATTAAATTCATCCACCTTTTTTGTCATAACTCGTCCACAACTTTTTGAGATATAGTATTATATTTAGGTTTTGGCCCAATCTATCAATTTTAGAAATTAGGCCTGTGTTGACCTTTTGACCTTAAAATTAATTGGCAGTTGAATTCAGCGACCTGACATAAAAATGCTCTTCAAATTTCAAGTCAATCGGATGAAAATTGAGGATTTTAGAAATTTGGCCTATGTTGACCTTTTGGTCTAAGTTGATCTCAAAATTAACAGGTGGTGAGTTCAGTGAGCTCATATGCAAATGCTCTTCAAATTTCAAGTCAATCGGATGCAAATTGAGGATTTTAGAAAATTTGGCCCAATTTGGCTTTTTGGCCTATATTGATCTCAAAATTAATACGTGTTTGAATTCAGCAACCTGACATGAAAATGCTCTTCAAATTTCAAGTCAATCAGATGAAAATTGTGGATTTCAGAAAATTTGACCCAAATTGGCCTATTGACCTATGTCGACCTTTTGGCCTAAGTCTACCTCAAAATGAATAGGTGGTTGAGTTCAGTGACCTCATATGCAAATAGTCTTCAAATTTCAAGTCAATCGGATGAAAATTGAAGATTTTAGAAAAATTTGGCCTAATTTGGCCTTCTGGCCTATATTGATCTCAAAATTAATAGGTATTTGAATTCGGCGACTGGACGTGAAAATGCTCTTCAAATTTCAAGTCAATCGGATGAAAATTGAGGATTTTAGAAAATTTGGCCCAAATTGGCCTATTGGCCTATGCCGACCTTTTGGCCTACGTCTACCTCAAAATTAATAGGTGGTTGAATTCAGTGACGTGATATGCAAATGTTCTTCAAATTTCATGCCAATCAGATGAAAATTGAGGATTTTAGAAATTAGGCCTATGTTGACCTTTTGGTCTAAGTTGACCTCAAAATTAATAGGTGGTTGAGTTCAGTGACCTCATCTGTAAATGGTGTTCAAATTTCAAGTCAATCGCATGAAATTTGAAGATTTTAGAAAATTTAGCCCAAATTGGCCTTTTGACCTGCATTGGTCTCCAAATTATTAGGTGTTTGAATTCAACGATCTCAGCTGCAAATGTTGTTCAAATTTCAAGTCAATCGCATGAAAGTTGAGGATTTTAGAAAATTTAGCCCAATTTGGCCCAAATTGGCCTTTTGACCTGCATTGGTCTCCAAATTATTAGGTGTGTGAATTCAACGATCTCAGCTGCAAATGATCTTCAAATTTCAAGTAAATCGGATGAAAATTGACAATTTTAGAAACAATTTTAAAATTTGGCCTATTTTGAGTTGACCTTATGACCTATGTTGACCTTTTGACCTGTGATAACCTCAAAATAATAGGTGGCTGAATTAAATGACCTGATATGCAAATGCTGTTCAAATTGCAAGTCAGTCGGATGAAATTTGAGGATTTTAGAAAATGTGGCTCAAATTGGCCTATTGGCCTATGTCGACCTTTTCGATCGACCAAATTTTACGAAACTTCAAAGCGGAACCGTCGCAGGGTCGGTGACATTCATTTCTAAAAATTGCAAAAACAGTCGTTTGAGCGGTTTGGGCTGGAGGCGAGCGGACAGACAAACAAACACACAAATACACAAACACAAATACACAAACAAATGGATGCGATCAACATACAGTACTTCTCAAAAAAAAATTAAAATTTTTTTTACAACAAACCGGAACAAACGGACCCAAATGCAATACCCTCTCCTTCAGCAAGGGTAAAAATCAAAAATCCACCAGCATGCGACATTGACGTGGGGCCTTCGGCGCCCAGCGATGCCACCTTGCAACACATGGAGATGGAATTGGGAGGGAGCGATGTGCAATAATTGATTGATTAATTGATCAATTACATGATTAAAATAAATAAATAATAATTGTAAAATAATAATTTCTTCATCAAGTGCAGGCTAATAGCATACCAAAACCACGATTGCGTCATCTGAATCTGTAACTTTTGGAAAATTAAGTAATTAATCGAAAAATGAATAATTATTGGATTAATTGATGAATGAATAAATCAACGAGAAGGGCACTCGGTAGAGCGCATACCTCCGCCACGGAACACCTGATCCACGAGAACATATCGGGCCCATTACATTTTTGAAATATCATGCTATACAGTACATTATTGTTTTTGGCCCGATCTCTCAATGGTGAAGATTCACTTTAAAAATAAAAAAAATTGTCGTATCCAGATCCGGATTCGGATCTTCACCAAGATCGAAATAATTCGTCATGGTCACACACCCAACCTGTCCACCAAGTTTCATCCGAATCCGTTCGCAACTTTTTGAGATATCGTGCTATATATTAGTTTAGCCCGATCTCTCATTGGTGAAGAATCACATAAAAAATTCTGGTAGTCGGATCCGGATCCAGATCTTCACCAAAATCTAACCAATTTGTCCTAATCACACACCCAACTTCTCAAAATTACATCCGTCCACAACTTTTTGAGACATCCATCCATCCATTGGGATCATAATCTGTGCAGAACGTTGGTGCTGCCGAAGCAGTATCCTTGGCTATTGGGCACAATTTTGAGATAACCTGCACACAAACAAACAAAGACAAATAAACAGAGAGAGGGGGGTGAAAACATAACCTTCTTCACCTTCGGTGGCGGAGGTAAAAATACTCTTTACAGCCAAATCACTTGGTCACTGTTGTTACAAAATATCAGCTTCCTCGCTCAAAAGGTGCCTGAGATATTGCCCAGATGAGAATGAAAATAAATAAGGAATTACTAAATTGATAATAATCAAGTAATTAATCCATTTATACATAAAAATTTGAAAATGCTGGTTTTGCCAAAGCAGATCTTCACTTTTGTCCCCAAATTTCAGCTTCCGAGCTCAAAGGATGGCTGAGATATCACCCAGACAAACAAGAAAGCAAGAAAGAAAACAAACGAACACCGAGTACTCCCTTCCTTCAGCGCCCAGCTATGACATCATGCATTGCCTGAATATGGAATTGGGAAGGTGTGGTGTACAAAAAGAAAGGAAGAGAAAAAAAGGGGGGGTGCAATGTACATTATTCATTAAGAATCTTAACAAAGTATGGTATGGCACTGTTTTAGTACCTTTGGGTTTTACACGTAATTTGTGAAAGTTGAGATGAATTTCTGAGAGTATTGTGTCATATTCGGCCTGTGGTCTGGAAGCCAATGACTGAACTCATCAGACGTTAGCAATTGGCCTGTGAATCTCAGACAAATTTCAAACCTACATTGTTTCAAGGTTGGAATATCACAAAATGAAAGAGCCTGGTCAAAAATCACTGTACAATTGTCCGAGAATGATTTGGAGAGCTCTTTTCTGAACCAGTTCCAATTTGCGACTTTGGTAGATTGTGAGATGAGCATTCGAAACTGCAATAGCAAACTCTAAAAGTGATCTAACATAGCCTTTATAAATGGTAAGCAAATCTTCCAAGGCTAAGTTAAACTTTTTGAACATCTCCACGGCCCATCTTCGCTATCCGTTTCCCTCTCAGTATATTTGAACCAGCACAGACTCGTTGGGCTGTGTGAAGTGAGCAAAGGCATTGACCCTACACACCGTACTTTTCTTTTCTTCTCAGTTCTTCGTGTCATCTTCTTCTCCCCGGATTGAATGATGGCCATGTGTCTTTTGTGAAAATAAGATTGTATAAGAATATGTGTGAGGATTAAATATGCTCTTCTGTGACTTTTTCCTGTAAATGCTCACTTTTAAATGATTGCTTGTTATGTGTGTGTAAATAAGTAATTGTTGGTTGTTGTTTCAAATCTGTCTCAGTTGTTCTTTCCTTCATTGGTCTGACACAGTGAACATGCATAGTTAGACAGGAAGTTGTACCCCACCTGATTTGCTCTTGTTAGCGTACACTCACTGTATCGCTCGGCAGTAAACTGGATGTGCACTGAGGGCACGAAACGCAGTTAATTTAGTCACATCCTCAGGTAAATAGAGTCTGATGGATAACCCTGCTAGAGTTGACAAGGATAATTGACATTTGTGGCTGCTTAGCAACCTAACCGGACAGTGGGGTTATCCGCAGCTGGTGCCTCAGGACCGGGTGTTCGGAAGGAAACGAGGGCTTTCCCTCATGGCGAACCTTGAACACAGGGCTGTAACAATGTGCCTAGATACATACATTATAATATATATATATATATTGGTAGTTGATCCAGTCGAAAAAAAAAAAATTTTTTTTTTTTTAAATTTGAAATTTGTTCTACCCTTATTATCAGTTTTTCCGTCGATATGTTTGGCTGTCTGTCTGTCTGTCTGTCTGTTCAGTCCAGTGCTCCGTTAATACAATGGCGATTTCGATGAAACTTGGTGGTAGGTTCATACCATGACCTAGTTGTGTGCAAATGAGAACCGTTGCTATGGACCCCACCGTTGCCTAGCAACGGGACTTTGAAATATTTGAAAAATCATAAAAAAATTATTTTTCTGAAAATCAAAAATCGGGCCACGGGCCACTGTGGGCAGTACATTCAGCCAGATTGTCAAAAATTTCCAGCCAAATCCTATGAAAACTGTCGGAGAAGATGACTTTGAATGAACCCTGGTCGGAAAAAAAAAAACGAAGTTCGTTATCTCAGAGACTATGAGTCAGATATACATGAAACTGGTATGGTAGGTTCATGGTATGTCCTAGTTATGTGTGAGAAAGAACCGTTGCTAAGGACCCCTCCGTTGCCTAGCAACGGCCGAAAAACCTCTAAATGTGGGGGTATTTTAACGAAAAAACAATCTGCAGCATTACCCTTGAAGCTAGAATCATGAATTTTCTTGTGCTTAATCCTCAGGTCATTCCCATCGAATGGGCCCATCGCGTCAGGTTCTATTGGGTAGGCGACTACCCATGTCCGCCTACCGGCTTGTATATATACAAATATATATTTATACACAATCCTATATATTATTTCTGTTAACGTCTGCGTGTAATTTGACGTATCTCCTCCAAAACTGCCGGACGGATTGTCACCACTTTTGGCATGCGGGTGGTCTGTGGTCTAATGAACAGCATGGGCTATGTGCGATCGCACCAACGGAGAGGTTTGGGAATTTTTGGCGATTTTCTAATTTTTACATTCGTTTGCATGGCGACGTGTGACGTCACCGCTGGAGAGGCGTAATCGTCATGACATCATCGGTCATTCGTTGACGTCATTACGTCTGTTGTCGACAGACCGTCACCACTGAGAGGCGTAATGCCACTCCGAGAAAACAGCGTCTGCAATATAAAACCCTCTTCTTCACATGCTGACTACCTCAGAAGGTGCATTTGACACAAAAAATGTAACAATAAAATTTGTATATAAAGAAATTCTATAAATCACATTGTGAACACTGGATATATTGACGTCCTAACGAACCCTCACTTTCGAAACTTCACGCGGAGCGTGGGTTTGGCTAGTATACATATACATGCATATATACATATGCATATACACATATATATGTACATATATACATTATAATATATATAATATAATTTATATATATATATTAATATAATAATTTATATATATGTGTGTGTGTGTGTGTGTGTGTTGTACATGTATATACATATATATACATATGTATGTGTGTATATATATTGTTGCGAATTCGCACTCGCCAGCGTGCGATCGCCACGTAACTCGAATCGCGACACGTCGCCCACCGGACGGACATTTCTGTCGTGACCCTCCGGGAACTACCACCCAGAGCCAGTCACGGGTGGGGGTTTAACCTCACCACCATCGTGCCAATTGCCCACCCGCGCAGGATAGAGTTACTCGCCAAATTCGACCTACCTAAGTACCTGCGCGAGTGGTCGACCGGCGATCGTACCTCGCCGCAGGTCGACTTCGGACACGAACCGCTTAAGCGGTTCGTTCCGTGCTGCAGAGATAACCGAGCGGAGTTATCGTTGACCTCGACGGTTCAATTAATTACGGGCGTTTTAAACCCACTATAGATCCCTTACGTGATGCAAGATGGATATTCAATAAAAGGAAGGAGACGAAGCAAAGCGAGAAAACAGTTCAACAAGTAAGCACATTTATTTCACACACACGGAAGGCACGTATATACAGCCATACAGTCATGCAACAAAAGCAAATGCAATAGAAAGAGTTACACCGATTAAAAGGGGCAATGTACAGGCACAGACACTTAGGCAGTTCTACTTATTGGACACGGCGCCACAGCATGCATTCAACCCGAAAGAAACAAAGCCACCTCACAGGCAAGGAGGCAGACAGGTCCGTAGACCAAATGTACGTGGATCCTGGAGGATCGGCCAGGTCCACGAGACCGGGAAGGTCTTACCGCGTCCTCGTGACGCGATGGCAGGCAAGCCGCAATGTTCGCGCAGCTGCGCCCGACTCCGTGCCCCTGGCGTGGTCGGCGAGTCCTCTCCGGCGTGCTCCGCGCGAGCGGTTTTGTTGGCACCACGTTTAGGGTGGGGGAGAACGGGGCCCCCCGGCACTATCTCAGCGCGGATGGGGGGGGGATTGCTGATGCTCAGGAGAGGGGAATGGCTGGCTGGCTTGGCCCGCGACGAGACGAGCGACCCCCACACCGCAACCTCGTTGCCGACCGCCGTCTTCCCTTGACTCGAACTTGAACTCGACCAGCCGCCTGCAACCGAACCGCGCGAACTCCAACTCCAACTCCCCCTCAACTCAACTCAAAACCCAACTCCACACCTGAGTCGCCTTATGCTCGCGTCTTTATAGGACTCAGGAGGAGCCTATATGCAAATATTTGGATCAAAACGCGATTGGAGGCGGGGCCACGCCACCCTCTGTTCAGCCATTGGTCGGGCAAAAAGGGGGCGTGAAGCTTTTTTGATCCGAATTCTGCTCGGGATGAATCCACGTTCATCGCGCTTGGAGGCGGGCCATACCGCCCGACGCTTGCCCATTGGACGGAAAAAAAGGGGCGTGAAGCCTTTTGGATCCAAATTTCTCCCTCGGAAAGGCCGCCATTCGTGCTCGCGGCTCGATGCGTTTGGCACCAATCGCCGAACGGGCCCTAGACAGCCCGACGTTCAGTGTTCACAGGTGGTGCGGTTGCTGGTGTGAAGGAGAAAGGCGGAGGTGGTGGAGTTGTTCGGGGCGTTGTTGAGTGTCGTTAGAGAATGGCGGGTGGGCGATGCTTGCAGGGTGGGTTGTGGAGTGAAGGTAGTGGCGGTTTGGTGGAGTTGTTCGGGGCGTTGTTGAGTGTCGTTAGAGAATGGCGGGTGAGGCGATGCTTGCGGGTTGGGTTGTGGAGGTGAAGGTAGTGGCGGTTTGGTGGAGTTGTTCGGGGCGTTGTTGATGGTGGCGATTTGGTTGTTGGGGTGTGTTTGAGTTGTAGGCGGCTTAATGGTCGAAAATAACAATAGAGAAAGAAAAATGGCTAACTCAAAGCGTCGCAGCCCGATGAATCACACATATTCCTCTATACAACGGGTTTGGGCTAACTACACATGAACTTACCGATATATCTCACCTGAGGACTCTTTATGGTGTAATGCGAATTTCCACAACCGTAACATATTATATATATATATATATATATAATATATATATATAATAAAATATATAAATATAATATATATATATATATAGTGTTTAGGCTGTGGAAATTCGCAAACACCATTCAGGTCCCGTAGGTGAGGTATTTCTGAAGTACATGTATAGTTAGCCCAAACCCATTGTTTAGAGGGAATTAATGTGATTCATTCGGCTGCGATCCTTTGAGTTAGGCGTTTTTCTGTTCTACCTTTGTTTTGAACCAACCACCCTTCAACCTCAACCACGCCACCACTCCAACACACACGCACGCCATCTCACAACAACCACCACCATCTTCGCCACTACCCACACCAACGAACGCCATCCTCCGCGGTCCACGTACGACGGTTTCCGCGCTGGAAAACGTCGAACGCGAGAAGGGAAGGAAGAAATCACCACAGCGAGGGCGCGCGGTTTTCCCGCTTGTTTTTTCCCTGGCCCGGCGCCAGGACGGATCTCCTCGCCCCCCGCATGGCGCGGGGAGGGGGAACAAGAGGGAACGCCCCCCTTCTAGAAGCGCCTCGAAGGAGGGTGGAGCCAAGAACGGGGCGGGGCGCCGGGGTATAGAGTCGGAGGCGCAGGAGGTTCTCTCTCTCTTGGTTCGGTATTGCGCTCTCTCTGTTCGGTGAGCTTCGGCTCGTGCTCTTCTTATTCGGCTCTCTCTTTTGTTCGGCATTCGTTCTCTCTTGGTTTGGTCTCTCTCTGTTCGGCGGTGCTCGGTCCGTGGCGTCGAGGGCCAGCACGGGCAGGCACGAGGCACGCCGGAGAGACCTCGCCGACCACGCTCGAGCACGGAGTCACGGCCAGACGGGACCACGGCAGAGGACGGTCGCCAAGGATCCGAGAGCAGGGAAGTCGCGACTTCCTCATTTCTCTTGGGTTCTGTTGAACGTGTGTGTGTGGCGCGTGTCCATTAAGTAAAACTGTGTAAGTGTGGCCGTATGTACGCGTTAGTCGGTGGTAGAGCTGCGTCCTAATTGTTTTTGTATTACAATTTGATATATGTGCATTCCAATTGTGGCTGTAAATACGTGCTATATGTGTGCTTTTTGTGTGTTGTGCGTGTAATAAATGCTTTTGTGGTTGAATTGTTGCCCCGTTTCGCTGCGTCCTTCCCTTTGTGGTCTCCATCTTGCTTTACGTAAAGGGTTTGAGTGGGCGCGGGACGCCCGATTATAATTAATCAGGAACCGTCGGCCGACGATAACACCGCTCGGTTATCCTGATAGCACGGAACGGATCGCTTAAGCGGCCCGTGTCCGAAGTCGACCTACGGCGAGGTGCGGTCGCCCCCGTTTACCATCCGCGGGGTACTTAGGTAGGTCGAGTTTGGCGAACAACCCTATCCCACGCGGGTGGCCGATTGGCACGATCGTGTGTGAGGCCGAAAGCCCACCCGTGACTGGATCCGGCGTTAGTCCGGGAGGGTCACGACGGAATTGTCCGTCCGTGGGCGACGTACCGCGATTCGAGTCACGTGGTCGTTCGCACGCGGCGCGGCGCGAATTCGCAACAATATATATATATTTATATGTATATAGATGTGTGTATATACATATATATATATATATATTATATATATATATATATTATATAGATGTGTGTATATACAATATATAATATATATATATGCACACACATATAATAATATATATATATAGTATATATGTATATATATATATATATATATATATATATATATGTATGTATATATATATATATAATATATATATTATATATATACATATGTATGCATATATATATATACAATATATATATATATAATATATATATATAATATTATATATATAATATAATATATAAACGTATGTTCAGGATTATCCATATAAACATTATATATATATATATATATATATATATATATATATATATTATATATTAAATAATATTCATTAAAAATATATATATATATATATGTATATCATATAACATATATATAACATTTATATATTGTATATATATATTTAACATACGAGTATAAATATAAAATATATATATATTATATTTAGATTATATACGTATATAAAATATATATTACATATATATACAAGCGGGTAGGTGACATGGCTGCTCGCTCCAGATGGAAAGCGGCCGACGCGACTAGCCGATATTCATGTACATGCTATCAATCAATTATCACAATAAATATGATTATCACAGCCCTCTTATTTGCGCCCAGAAACCCGCCTTGTGAAATTTCAGGCATGTTTCCAAAGAGACTCTAACAAATGCAGCCCTGGTAATTCCATTTATCTATTCGCTAAAGATTTTATTTTTTTATATGATGCTGTAAGACATTCTCCTTGGGCACAAAAAAAAAGGTCCCTCGGAGGTCCAGTTTGGAGGTATTGATTTTTTTGTACAGTCCACAATAAGTGTACGATGTACGATAAAGTATTTTAGCTGTTGCTAAGCAACGGAGGTGTGCAAGCAACCATTCATTTTTGTGTACATACTAGCCACATTGTACACATTTCACCCAAGTTTCATCAAAATCAGACTCTTTCTCTTAGAGATATTCGCAATTAACCGTTTCTGAAATGTTCGACATGTACTCGCCCAAAACCTATCTCCTCCTACAAATATTTTTGTTAGGGCTGCAAATTGGCATGAACGTAGCTAGATAGATTGCGCACAGAACTCTAAGCTTCGATTTTTCGATTTATTTTTTAGATTTTTTCGATTTTTTGACCACTTTAAAGGGCCGTTGCTATGCCGTTGCTAGGCCCGGGGTCCCATATTCAAAAGCACACGATTCCTAGAAATATTGTTCCTACCTACCAAATTTCATTGGAATCGGTTGAGTGGTTTAGCCCCTAGCTTGACCAAAGTTTCGCGGACAGACAGACAGATGGAAATGTCCAGAATAAGGGTGCTCTAAGAGCAGCCAATATATATTATATATATATATATATATATATACATATAGAATGAATTTAATCTACTGTACATACTGTAGGTCTGACGCGAGCCCGGGATCAGCTCCCTATTGGGCCATGGCAGTCATAGCCGAAGGGGTTGGTGAGGGAGAAACACCCTCCCTTCCCCCCTCGGCCGAGGGGCCTCGCCACCTAGCCTATAACCTTCCCGGGCCCGTCCCGACATTTTTTGTTTCAGAGGTTTCCTCCTATCTTTCACTGTTCAGGAGATTAGCGCGTGCAGACAACAAACAAACAAAAACTTCAATATATATACAAGATAAACATATATACATTTATGTATAAACATATATACACATACACATACATACACACACACACACACACACACACACACACACACACATACACACACACACAACATGCTGCCACCACCATGATTGAC
Organism: Eptatretus atami; assembly: GCA_035128595.1. NCBI lineage: Eukaryota > Metazoa > Chordata > Myxini > Myxiniformes > Myxinidae > Eptatretus > Eptatretus atami. The sequence goes on from CM068962.1 coordinate 68,131,285, forward strand.
AATAGGGATGGTGTTGACTGGACGATGTGCAGTTTTAGTGTTGCGCTAGACGTAACGCTTTGAATTTAGACTAAAAGGTTCAATTTTAGTCTCTTATGATCGCAATACCTTTCTCCATATGCCAACACTATTAGTAAGATGCTTTTTGACAAACTCCATACGAGCTTTTAGATATCTTTTTCAGGAATGGCTTTTTACTTGCCACCTGTCCATAGAAGCCAGCTTTGTTAAGGGAATGGGATGTTGTTGATTGAACGTTGACCCCGGTCTTGAACATAGAGCCTTACAGATCTTTCAAAGTCATTGTTGGATTTACAGTGACATCCCGAACCAGTTTCCTGCTTGCCCGGCTACTGAGTTTGGATGGGCAAACTGATATGGGTAGATTCTGGGTGGTATGATATGTCTTCCACTTCTTAATGATGGAATTCACCATACTCAAAGGGATAATGAATGCCTTTAAATCATCTTGTAACCCTCTTCTGAACGGTGTTTCTCCACTTTATGTCTGACTTCTTTGCACAGCTCCTTGGTCTTCATATTTACATTGTTGGTTAACCAAGTGAGTTGCACCTTAAAACTCCTTAGATAAGTGGAGGAGCTTAATTATCAAGTTAAACCACTGATTACATACAGGTGAAACCTATTACACTTATTTTGTAACCTTTCAAACAAATAATTTGCTCCTGAAGTGATTTTGGGTTAATTAGGCAAAGGGTTTCAATACTCATGTAACTGAGAATCATCTGATTTTCTCTGTTAATCCAACTTATTCACATTTTATCCTCATTTTTCATCACTTTGGAGTAGTTTGTGAAGACTATTTATTAAGTATGACTTGACCGCATCATGAAATAAGTTCAGGTGGCATCAAAATGTGAAAACTTTGGAGGGGGTGAATACTTTTGCAGGTCACTGTATATCACCTTGGTGGTATGTACACCTGCCCCACTGTTCTCATCCCCACCACTCCCCCATGACAAGCTGTTCGAATGAATCAATGGGTTGTTGATATAGCACAGGCTTGATGGGCAAAATGGCCGCCTCCTGCATTAAGAGATCATATCCCGTTGTGTAATGTTAAAAGGTGGGAAATGATGAAATGTTTGCACGGTGTGTTGAGAATGATACAATAAATGCTGCATTGGACAAACTGAGCGCAGATGTTAATTGAAGGGGTTTATTCTCTTTTTAATGGTAGAGCACTTGAGGGCAGTATGTACTCTTCCATATATTGTTGGCTATGTCCTTTAGCCCCCTAGCAGGCAAAGATCCATACAAAAACTGTGTTGTTCTTCATCCAGTGACAGCAGATATTGAAGCATCATGGAACACAATGCCCTACAGATATGAGGTGAAGCAGTTGTACTTCTCTGCCCTTGTGTCGGGAATGTATTCTAACCTCTACGATAGGACAGAACCATTTTCAAAGGACGGGCAAATTGGTCATAGTAATGAGGATATTGAAGAAATCCAGCAGTTTTCAGCTCCTCTATTATCTGATGGAACAACAAGGTCAATGAAAGATGAACCTGAGGAGTTGTCCAACATTTATCCGATTCGTTGTCTGAAACATGTTCTTCCATGTGGGACAATGTTATTTGGATAGACTAACAGGCAAATGGCATTTGGATGGAGTAGATGCCCCAATTGCTGTGTATACATTTCTGGAACATTCTTCTGCAATTCGCAAGATAATTTAACCAATTACTTTTGTTTTTTTGTCAGCATCCTCTCTTGTGGAAGCAAAATGTCACAAGGCATCATGAAGTAATTTAAGCCACATTGAGAAATGTACGTCATTTAATTTCATGTACAGCAAGTAACTGCTGGTTTGCATCATTACTGGAGGCATGGCTGTTTAGCTGATGCAGTGCCCCTACAGGTGAGAGCAGGAACTTGTAATTTGTTCAGAATGCCGATGATAACTTACTGACTCTTCACGAAGGACACCGTGGGATTTTTAACGTCCACCAATTAATGCCAGCAAATGGGATGCCAAGTTTCACGTCGATACGAGGGACGGCACATACATATCGATGAATCATCCTGCCAGTGAAACACCAGGATGAGTTTATAGCTGGGTCAGGATTCAAACCTAGGCTAGACAGCTGAGAGGCAAGTGTGCGTACCACCAGCCAAATAAATATGCTGAGTACAATAATAGTAACAAACCTCATTTTGGACATTGAACAACACCACCTTACAAATTGTGGAACGATATGTAACAGGGGTGGTTCCATGTGGGGTTAAAATATTCGGACAATCCCCTTCCACCCATACCTCCCCTCTGCAACCCCCTTTATTGAACCAGAATTTTCTTTTACAAAACAATGGTTTAGCGAACTCATTACAGTGGCATCGAATCAACAGATGTTTACATTACCATGAGCTCCACTCTCCTTCCACCATCCTGGATCCTCCTCGGTTTTCTATCGCTTCCTGAAGATTCATGGAATGCATCTCATGTCGGTGGACATTACAAATCCTGTTTCATTCTTTAAGTGTCACAAATTTTACGAATGAGATTACTGAGGATAGATTGACTCGACAAACCTTCATCCACAAAGAGGACGTACAATTATGTGTTCAATGGAGTCGGGGTGGCAAATGCAGAGCCAAAAAATTTGAACGATATTTTTGATCAAAACTCTTTTTAAAAAATCTTTACAATTTTTGAACCCTCGAAAATCTGAAACAGGTAGGAAACCAAGGAATCACAGCAATTACAAAGCCATACGCACACCATCATAGTGCAATTCTCGACTCTTGTAATTGGCAGCCAGCCTGGTGGCGTGTTCTACAATTAGTGAGCGACATAGCTTTGACACGACCATCCGGCACAAAATCTCCCCTCCCGAAAATAAAATACCGTCTGGGAAGCGGATGGTGGAAGCGGGATTGGTGGTGTGGAAAGCCACCTGCGTTGCTGCTAACAACACCACATGGGAAACAATTTGGCAGACCCAGGGGCGGTGGGGGCTACGAGGCTCAAGTGAAGGCCTTGGGGGGTTTGAAACTCGACATGCCACTCTCCCATCAAGTGAAATAGCCACTGGTGGGAAGCCTTTTTGTGACTTTCACGGGGAAGAAAACTTGTGGTTGTGTGGAAAAGACCTAAAAGGGTCAGGGTTTTTCGAAGCTCATAATGTGCTTACTTGTACATGTCTGTAAAAACGATTTTAAAAATCTGCTTTCATAAGGCTGTTTAATTGCCTCCGTGTTTCTTTATTTATTTACTACTGAGCTTCAGTGTGTCTGTCCAGACCATAACATTT
>CM068962.1:68139890-68151166 GCA_035128595.1 Eptatretus atami
ATGGATGGATGTCCTCAATGCCGGACATGAAATCAGAGCCATATCCCAAGACATATCGTGTGCTTTTGACACAGTATCGGCACCCTGCCCTGCTCACCAAACTCTCTTCCTATGGTATCCAAGGCCATCTCCAATCATGGCTCGCAAACTTCCTCTCCTGTCGCAGTCAACGTGTGGCCCTAAATAGAGTTCTTTAATTCCCTCTTCCTGTCCAGGCTGGAGTTCCTCAAGGCAGCATTCTGGGCCCTGTTCTTTTTTCTGGTTTTCATCATGATCTCTCCGACTCTCTGGAAAATCCTCTTTATCTCTTTGCTGATGACTCCACCTCTGCCGTACCATCTGTCATCCCTCAGCCGGCATGCAGCAGCTTCTTTGCTCACTGCAGATCTGGATAAAATCACAAACTGGTCCAACACGTGGAACACGTCTTCAATCCGGATAAATCTCACTCCACTTTGTCTCTCCGAAAGGACCGTTTGGCCCCCCCCCCCCACCCCCCATCTACCGTCTCAACAATCCTCTGAAAAAGTCCTTTCTTTAAGCTTCTGGGTCTCACTATCTGCCATGATCTTTCCTGGAAAGCCACATTTCCAACCTGGCCTCCAAAGCCAGTCACCGACTGGGAATCCTCCATCGTGCAAAGTCTTCCGCGGTCCATCTGAGCTCCTGACCACTACAAAGCTTTCGTCCACAGCCTGCTGGAATTATGCTTCTCTCCTCGGGCTGGTACTCCTGCCTCTCACCTTTCTCGGCTTCACGCGTGGAAACCATGGCACTTAGGATCATTGGTATCTCCTGTGATGAGGCTGAGTCATTGGGTATCTCCACTCTCTCACCCACAGGCAAGTCGGTGGTCTTTCTGTCTTCTACGGTCTCCTCTCCGGTCTCGCCCCCCCCCCCCGCTCTGTCTGTGATTTGTCCACCATATTTCCACAGGGCGCTCAACGTCCACAACACCCCTTCTGGTAAAACTACCTAAATCACGAAGCACTGCCTACCTTCACTCTTTCATTCCTCCCTTTTTCCGCTTTTGGAATAAACTCCTTCATTCTGTTCAATCCATTCTTCCCTCCAGGCCTTCAAAACAGCTGTTCTCCTACCTATCACCCCCATCCAAATCCTCGATCTTTTTACCCCGCTAATCCACCCCAAACCACCCCTTCAAATCTCCTGCTTTCCTTCCTGAAAGTCCCTGTAATATCCATCTTGTATACACATGTTCCCTGTCCCATCCTCTCCCTTCCACTGATCTCCTAATGTCTCTGTTCCGCACTGTTTTGTCCCTTCCCACTCCCGCCCCTCTTGTCTCATGCCCCCCTTGCTATGCGTTGTGTGTTAGCTCTCATACAAGCCTCGACAAGGTATACAAAAAAAGAAAAGAAAAAAATCCTGTCTTCCCTCAGTCTGCAAGACATGGCTTTCCATGAAGGTCCCAAATCTAAATTATAAATACCTCTTAGCTTCTGACATCTGATGACATTTAAACCATCAAGTCATTGACTAAAGCCACCATCTACAAGCATGCAAATTATTTTAAAACAATAACATGTTAATGTCATGGATGCCTGCATGAATGCATGCTTTGTTGCGGTAGTGGTGGTGGTGCTTGACTTTGAAAGATCATGGTGAAAACAGTGTACATAAAAATTAAAGCCACATACCTGTCTTGGTTTCTTCTGCAATTCTGGGTGAAGACGTAAGCAAGAGAAATAACCGCCAGCAGATGGTGTGTCGTTACCCAATCTGACATTTTGAAAGCCACCGGGTCAGGCAACAATGTTCTTTCTGCTAAAGTGGCCCGATTTGCCAATTCAACTCTCGAAGGTTGCAAGCCCAGCAATGAAAGTGCAATCACCTGATTTCCATGTGAGAGTAGTCCAAATGAGATCGGATGCTTTAGCTGAAAGAGCTCGAGATGTTTCTCACATGCTGCATCGAGTTTGAGGTCTAGTCCCCAGGTGTGAAGACACGACATTAAAAGTCGAGCCTGCATAAGTTTTTGCTTCTCATATTCTTCAGACTCAATCTCCTGGAGTTGGGAAACCTTATTTTTCTCTCCTTCATGCAAGTCATGAGATTCAGCCTTAGTCTTCCTCACTTGTGAACCATGGGTAACAGTCAAATGATGGAGAAACTCCTTGGCTGATCGTCGCTTCCGGTTAGGTATATACTGTGCTTCCATCGCAGATGCAGCTGGTTTTACTTCTTTGGAAACCAGGTCCTGTGGTTGGGTCTCAACCTTCAGCTCAAGAATCAGGCTGTCCAAACAAAACACCAAGACATGTGCTGCAATGTGTACCCCACCAGCACTCAGTGGTAGCACAGAAACGGCTGGCGGCCCTCCATCACAGCAATTAGCCTGGAAAGTAGGAAGCACACAGCTCAACAAGAAACAAATTGCCTTAGACACGAGTTAAAATGGGGCCTGGATATTGTAATTGACGAAAGGCAATCAGAAAGTAAATGATAAACAAAGATTCTCCAAAATACAAGATCATTTCGCTTAACCACAGTGTTAGAGACCATCGATGTCAATGCTGGAAGACTAAAAGGCCCGCTTCATAATATTCATTCAGCTATTACAGTCATATATTGTTTCAAAAGTTATTTATCATCATAGAAATAGAAAAATATATAGGCTTTATTTGGCGCAAGGTGAGGCACCCAAAAGAGCAGTTCTGTCGAGGTACCATAGCCGCGTGCACAATGGGCATGGCACCTTCTTCAACGCACTGCTTGCAAAAGATTAAATATTTATAATTCCACTGCAGTTCTTTTGCATGATGGATGACTTCCAAAAGTTCAAAAGCTCCCCAAGATTACAGGCATTAAGTGAAGGACCCGGTGCAATATATCTTCCTTTACATAAACGACATTGAGGAACCGCTCAAACAAGAGTACTAGTAAATAGCAAAGTCCAAGTTTGTACTACCCTTGCCTTTCTCTCATCCAACAGAAAAGTTACTCTTCTCCAGACTCCAACTCTGTTCACTTACTTCTGACCCCATGCCCATTATTTCCTGTTTGCTATGTCAGTTTCATCTGCCCAAGACAGTTTGTAAAAGACCTGTATGCCACCGCAAAAGGATACAATCTTATTTGGGCCTACAGGCCTTAAAACATTTGTTTTTTTAATCATCATCCATTTTCCTCGCATATTATTCCCTCAATAGTTTGATATCTTGGACCAGCTTGGGATGCCTCTTCATAGTTGCCATCCAAAATTATATTGGGAATTATCTGTGATGCCATGAAAGGGAATGCCTTTCTGTTTTCCTCTTCATGTTCCCAAGATGTTAAAGGATAATGTTACCCTCGCCAGAGGAGAGGGTATTGCATTTGGGTCTGTCTGTCTGTCTGTCCACACAGATCAGGAGTGTTTTTCTCTGCAACCGCTGTCAGATTTAGGCAAAATTCAACCAGAGGAGCAACTAATCATGTTTTAATGATAATTATGTCATATGTCACGTGGTGTGGCAGCCATGTTGGAAAAAGGAAAAACTTTGGATCTGTGTATCTCCAAAACCGCATCAAGGAAAAAATTGAAACTTGACACATGGCAAGTACTCCTCATGGGGAATAAGTGTGATTTTAAAAAAAAATGATGTCATAGGTGGCTTTGTTATGATGTCATAATTGCAAACATAGAATGCTACATCAGATCAGTATGAAAAATTTTCAGGGTCTTCTATGGATAAATTGGAACACAAAAAAAATTGATGATATCATCGGTCATGTAGTTGGCAGCCATATTATTTGTTTTTTTAAAAACCTTCAAAAATCTACTTCTCTGAAATGGCTGAACAGATCGAAGCAAAGCTTTACACGTACGACTGCCTATCCATGAGGAACAAAACGTTCACACATATGACATCATAGGTCACATTATTTGACAGCCATATCGGATTTACCCTAAAACCCCCCAAAAATCTTGTTCTCCAGAACAGCCAGGCAGTTCGAGGGGAAACTTCACACAAATGTTCCCCAAGCCTTGAGGATTGCAGTGTATTCACGAATAATTGATAGGTCACCTGGTCTGACAGCCATATTGGATTAAGCAAAAAATGTTTTAAAATGATTTCTGTTGAACCACTTCATCAATCAATGTGAAATTTCAAAATTGTGATCTAATGGTGATGGGGAATAAATATTTTAAATTTCAACCTGACCAAACGCATGGTCTGGCAGCCAGGATTATTTATTATTTAATTATTTTGATCTCGGTTCTTTTTAATATTATTTGAACTAGAGGGGAGCACTCGGTAGAGTGCAAAACCTCCGCCGCCAATACTGCTAGGTCACTCAAGTGAACCTGATATCCTATTCATTCAATTTGACGTCAACGGTGCTTACAGAGTTTAGTTTGCAACTTTCCCTTTTACTTTTAACTTTTACAACTCAATTCATTCGTCATAACTAGATTTCTTGAGACAGAAATTGATTTTACGTGGGTATATCCACCTGAAGTTCCAAAATCAGCCGCAATTATAATTTTGGCATGTTTTTTGTTGGAAATCACTTATAACATGTAGAAATGCAAAAAAAAATTCGAAATTTTGTGAAAAAAATTTGCAAAATTTTTTTTATCTCTAACAATTTTTTTTGGGGGGGTGGGGTTGGAAATCACTTAAAACATGTAGAAATGCAAAAAAAGAAATCGAAATTTTGTTGAAAAAAAGTTGCAAAAAATTTTTTTCTCTAACAATTTTTTTTTGGGGGGGGGGGGGGTTGGAAATCACTTAAAACATGTAGAAATGCAAAAAAAAAAAATTCAAATATTTTTTCAAATTGGCCGCCATAGCGGCCATATTGGATTTTGGACCAAGCCCAAATCTAATGGCATGATCCTTGACCAGACCAACCCCCCCACCAAGTTCGTCGAAATCCGTCGAGGAGTTTTTCCGTAATACTGTTCACACAAACAAACAAACAAACATAAAATAAACCAATGTCACCCTTAGGGTGACCCGTATCTTGCCAAAAGGTGACCACGTGTGACTTCTTTAAGGTCACACTGAGGTGAACAGAGCTGCTATCCACCAGGAGCACTCCTTGAGGAATATCTGCCTACGAGAGATTCCGATGAGATCATTCGATGAGATGTTACAGAGTAACCATGAAAAATATGCGTTTGCCTCATAACGTCACCAATGACGTCATAATGTCTCAAGCTTGATATATCTAGAAAGCACTCATCGAGGTGTTCAATTTGAGCTACTACACGATATGGTTCCTAAAACTTGAAAATTTGACCTTGGGGTCAAATATGTTTGACCTTAGGCGCTAACCATGAAGGTCAAGGCCAATCGCCACCAAAAATTAATCAGCTGAGTGCCAGACCATGAACTATATCCCATGAAGTTTGAAGACGATCCGATCAAAATTACTCAAAAATAAGGGTTTCGTCGACTCCCCTGATTTGCGACAAAGTGACCTTGACCTTTGACCTTGACCTTCAAAATTTTATGCGCTGAAAGGGACCTCTATAGGCCTCTGATATGCGAAGTTACAAAAATTTCCAATGAAACTGTGCTCTGCAGAGTGATTTATCGTGATTACAGACAAAAAAAAAAACAAACAAAAAAAAAAAACAACACATGAAGGTCAAGGCAATCGCCACCAAAAATTAATCAGCTGAGCGCCAGACCATGAACTATATTCCCATGAAGTTTGAAGACGATCCGATCAAAAATTACTCAAAAAATAAGGTTTTGTGATTACCCTGATTTGTGACAAAGTGACCTTGACCTTTGACCTTGACCTTCAAAATTTTATGCGCTGAAAGGGACCTCCATAGGCCTCTGATATGCGAAGTTACAAAAATTTCCAATGAAAACTGTGCTCTGCAGAATTTTTTTTCGTGATTACAGACAAACAAAAAAAAAACAAAAAAAAAACATACAGACTGACTAACATATCTTGCAAAAACTTCGTTTGGCAAGATAACAAACAGAAAGGGGTGAAAACAGTAACCTCCATCCATCTTCGATGGCGGAGGTTAATAAGGCTCACTTATTCCAGCAAGCTGGCACTCATTTTGCCAACATCGGAAGGATGACAGGCAGAGTCAACCCCACCTGGTATCAATTTGACCACCTGGTATTCATTAATATTAATATCACTTGACTGTGCCTGGATGGGTTTGAGGGTAGCAGAGTAGCAGCTTAAATGTGAATCCTATCCAGGTTCCTCCTGATGACTTCATCGTTGCTTTTTGCTTGGTTGGGTTCCTTCTGATTGGGTACATCCAATGCAGTAATGTACCTATTTGTTCTTCCATTTGATTTGAATTGAATTCATTTTACGCCCATTCTAAATTCAATTGAATAATCATAAACATCATGGGTCACGGGCAAGTGTCCGATCAAAGTGGGGTTGCATCAAAGCGGGTCATCTGAGTACCCAGTCATCACTGCCAGCAGTTATAAAGTGACAGTTCTAATTATGTCTCTTATTAATTACATAACACACCAGAACAAAAACACCACACAAAACAAGTCTTGGCAATGGGCTGCAATCACTGATTGCTCTTTTTGTTGTTTATGTTGTTATGGCATACACCTTGTAGCTATGGTGTCCCATCTAGCATATCATGATACGAGGTACTCCCGAAATCATCCACTGACATCGTCTCACCATTAATAAGACAAAAGTCCTTCTTTGTGACAGGCTGATCAACTGTTTCAGTTATCTTCTTTGTTGCATTTTGATGCATGTGCCTTCTTTGTTACCTTTTCCAAAATCCACTGGGTTTCACACATGCAACGAACTACATTTTCAATAAAGAGTGTAAAAGTTTAGTTGTCTCCCCACCATAACTCCACTCCTACTTGTGGAACAAAATCTTGCTCTTGGCTTTCAAAGTGATGATCCATGTACACCTCACATCATATAGATGAGAAGGTGGTCTCAAAAAATGCCTCCTTCCTCTCAAATGCTCTACCTGTGTTTCGTTTATAGATATGTGTTGATGGTTGTGAAGATTATAAAAGTGTGGATGATTGTGAAGATGAGGAGTGTGTGGATGATTACAAAGATTAGGAATGTCTATGATTGTGAGGATGATTAAAGGGTTGATGGTTGTGAAAATGTTATTGCACCAGGCACTTTTTGAAGGATTGTAGGACCAATCAGCAAAATAATTGCTCTCATGCCATAAAAAACCCAAAGGCAATCAACCCTATAACACTGCCTTGCTTGACCCTTGACCCTGAATGGACAGCTTAAAGCAGAAGCCTCTCAGCAGCCTCTGCCCTTTGTCTCCTAGGAAGGCACCTAAGATATAGATTCATGGGATTGGAGAGGGTGGGGAGTTGGGGTCATGAGGTCTGTCCAGGATAGGATGAAGGTTTTTCCAGGCAAGTGAATGTACAGTACAAGAAGATAGAGAGAATGGATCAGATAATAAAATTAAGACTTACAGCAAGACAACAAAAAAAAAACATAAAAAATAGGGATGTCGAGCAAAATAAATCGACAAAAATTGAAGTAAAAATGAGAATAAATAAAAAAAGCATTAAAATATTTTCTGATTTTGAATAAAAAAATTTGAGGTTAAAATATCAATGCACAGGTGATTAAATAATTAATCAATGGATCAGCCGAGTGGGAAGATTGTTGAATTTTGGTGGAGGATACCTAAGGTGGTTCTTCTATTTGATGTTCAGGGGTGTCAGGGTAACATCATGGGGGATAAGAGTGGTGTAGTGTCGGAATTGTGCTTTAAAATTGGCAAGATAGTGGTGCGTTGATCGAATGGGGGTGAAAGAGGGGAGCTCATGGCCCAAAACTGCAATCTGTATCAAACCAAGGGCAAACAATTGATCTTAGGATCGCCAGAGCTCTAAAACGACGGGTTGTTTCCGCAAACGCCATAAATTAGCAGCTCAACCTTAACAAACAAGATTAACAGTGCGCTGTAAATTAAACCCTTTTATGCTTTTTGAAGGAGCAAAATTGTGGCTTCTCCGATCGGATTGGGTGAAGGAGTGGAAGCACAGCCATGACTACAAATTACTGTATCAGTGTGCAGTGACTTGGGTGGTTCATTAAGATGACTAACAAACCTTGCAAATACCGGGCTATCATCCAAGTAGTATATGTGAGTTATGGAACTAGACGTCGGATTTGTCTGCCTGATGCAAACCAACTAGCGGAAAGGCACGTTCGACGTGGGGAACCTTGCTGATGCGTTAAGTACATGCTCCCTGATTTATCACAGCCATAAAGAAGAATATGCTTCCCTTCCTTTACTAGCTCTCTGCTAGGAGGGAGTACACAATTCTTCTTGGTTGTCTACCTGGGTGGTTGCAGGCTTGCATCAGCCCCATCAGGCTGAAATGAAGACTATTTTGGACCAAGCTGAACAATTGTGTCATTCAAAAAACTCCACTGTAAGCTCTGAGCTCCTGCCAAGCAAGTGCTATCAAACTATATATTTAGTCAGGAAGTGAGTTAGGTATAAATACCACAATGGAATGCTAGTGGTCATGAAGGCCTCTGTTTATCTGTGTCAGTGAACAAGTCAAACAATGGATTTTATCAACTGAAAGCAAATGAGAGGATTTTAACTGCCATTGGAAGTGAGTTTACAGCTGACATTTCGTCCATTAGCCCTTTGTCAGAACAAAAGAGCCACACTCTGTCATAACTCACAGAGAGCTCTCTCAATAAATTAACGCAGACAACAACCTCCAGAGTGAAGAATCAATTACATGCTTCCACCTTAAACAGCAATAGGAAATCAGCTTAAGATGCCAAGCTTACAGGGTGCAGACAGTGTATTGCTTGCTTATACCACGTGGCATGTAGGGTGCAAGGAAGCTTGGTGAAGCAGGATGCCTCATTCATATAACACAGCATGTCATTGTAACATGATCATTTACACCAATTTGGATTGACTAATTAATAGAAGAATGATCCAGCTAAAAGACTCAACTAAATTAGTTTAACCGATCCTGAGAGATCTCTCAAAAAGTTACTGAAGACAACAACCACAAAGGGGAAATATGCAAGCTTGGCATTTAAAGGATCAATCAGAGAGAAAGCAAGAGGAAGAGCATGAATAAGAGCAAGAGGAAGAGCATGAAGAAGAGCAAGAGGAAGAGCATGAAGAAGAGCAAGAGGAAGACCATGAAGAAGAGCAAGATAAAGAAAGAGAAAGTGCAAGATAAAGAAAGAGAAAGAGGAAAATAAAGAAAGAGAAAGAGGAAAATAAAGAAAGAGAAAGAGGAAAATAAGGAAGAGAGAGAAAGAGGAAAAATAAAGAAAGAGAAAAGAGGAAATAAAGAAAGAGAAAGAGGAAAATAAAGAAAGAGAAAGAGGAAAATAAAGAAAGAGAAAGAGGAAAATAAAGGAAGAGGAAGAGGAAAATAAAGAAGAGAAGAGAGAAGAGAGAGAGAGAGAGAGAGAGAGAGAGAGAGAGAGAGAAGAGAGAGAGAGAGAGAGAGAGAAATTAATTGTTTCAAAACAAAAAACAATCAAGCCATTTTTGATTAGACTGTTCAAAATTCAAGTATTTTGGTTCCATTAATCAGAGAAGAAAATGGAAAGCACGACGCCACTAATTTCGTTGAGTATGATCACCGATTATGCAAATATAGAGAGCCAGTGTAGCTTCAGGTGATGATTCAGCCATTTGTCCAACTTCCTCAGGACCTGATCCTACCTCTGGCACACGGTTCATTTCCTTCGTAACCATATACCAGGCATGTCCTAGAGCAAGGAGTTAAAGAACTACGGAATCATAAGTACGCATCATCGTTGATACTTCATAGTCTGCTCAAGGGTCAGCCTGTTAGCATTTATACCTGAGCTCCTGGCTCATGATTCAAGGAACGCAGGTTCAAATCCGATATACCATATGTGCTTGGCCACATGTAAATGTGCCATTAAGTCTGTGAATGTCTTTGTCCTACTTGTCATTTATGTACAAGCTCCAGCATGAGTCTGAGATCAATGTAAAAATAAATAAAATAAAATAAAAATCCAGGAATGTCCTGATGTATATGGATGTGCATGAACAGTAGTACAAAACGATTATGCTCATGTACTTCCGGGGCAGCGACATGTTGTCCCACAACCCCTCCGCAACTCGCCAGTTGGTGTATGGCAAAAGTGGAGTGATGAGATGGTTTTGTCATTTGAGTGTGTAAGTGTGGATTATCCATCCGTAAGTGTGCACGTAAGTAAGCCTGTTGGTGAGCTTGCAATGGGTGGTGAAGCAAAACAGGTGTGGCCTGGTTGGATTTGGCAGAGGTGTATGAGCAACGTAACATTGTTTTTCTTAATATAGCAGACACTGAAGCTGATCCATCCATCCATTGTGACCATACTCTGTGCAGAGTGTTGGTGCTGCCCAAGCAGTCTTCTTGGCTATTGGGCACAATCCTGGATGGGTCTCCACTCTGACACAGGACACCATACAAGCTGGCACTCATTTTTTCCCACCTTGGAAGGATAACAGGCAGAGTCAACCACACCTGGTATTAATTCAACAGCTGAGTGGGATTTCAATTCAGGATCCGAGGATCCCAAACCCACCACCCTAACCATTAAGCCAACACCAGGCATACTGAAGCTGATGGAAGAGCTGAATAACAGGTGTTGACCTTGATACGGTGATGGAGTAGAGGTAGTTGGTATCAAAGGGAGGATGGAGAAATTGGGAAAGGAATGAATATTCAGTCAGGATAGCTCGAGATGTATGAACCAAATAAGGGAATTGAGTAGCAAAGTAGACAATGAACATGTAAGCAGACGAGGAAAGACAACAAGCAAAGAAAATTGACAAATCCATGTCTGACATGACCGTTTGTACCAGACACCGTCAGGTTTTTGCAAGTTGTTTTTGAGATATAGACATTTGGAGGTGTGCATTGTAAAGATAGGCTAATTGTTTCACCAGTGAGACCATCTTTCCCATGATCATTTCTATGTCTGTTTAAACAATTATGAACAGATATGCTCGTTTTCACAGGCCAGTACGAGACACCGAACCACCCAATCCAGGCCATACAAATTGATCGTACGGATCTGCCAAATTTTTATCAACATCCATTCTTGAATAGTTGGTTTGAACTCAAAACCCTCTTCTGGAAAGCAGAAAACAGTTGATGCAAGGAAGGCCAATCATGAATCAGACAAAAGGACACGGAATGGATTAAGATCGCCCTCTGCTGATCAGAATTGGGCTACTCTGTTTCAAATAATAGGAGTTGTGGAAACTACACTCAAAAGTGCTGAATCAAAAAATTGGATACATTTAGTGTTTGGGG
>CM068962.1:68172058-68183118 GCA_035128595.1 Eptatretus atami
CATAAATATAATAACATGACCCCCTTGACGGCTCCCGTAGAGAGCGGGTGCTTCGAGTAATAATAATAATAGTAATAGGAAGAAGAAGAAGAAGAAGAAGACAAAGAAGAAGAAGAAGAAGAAGATAAAGACGAAGAAGAAGAAGTAAAATTTGTGTAAAATCATGAAAATCAGAAGAAAAAAATTAACGAAAACAAAACTACATATGGTTTTAAGGAGACTAGAAGTGGCGTTACTCAGGAATTTTAGAGCATCTTGCTTCATGTTCAGCATTTAAAAAGGTTAAGAGCATGGACAATCCCCACAGGTTGGCATTCATGGGGAGGAGAACATTCCTCCTTGGGAAATGCCCTGTTGACTGTGGTGAGAATAGCGGTGCCATTGTTGTGAGGTCGGTGGTACCCAGAGTACCCCTGGAAGTGTTGGCGCTTCCCCCAAGCTCAGTGGCCGTGTTTGTCTCGTCTAACAATCCTGTGTTGTGTCTTGTATGTCTGCCTGTATGTCCATGTGTTGTGTGTGTGGCAGCTCCACTGTGATAATGTTTGTGATCATATCACTGAAACGTCAATATAAATGTAACGTCGTTTTTCGGTGAAAGCTACTCAAGGTTTCTGGGTTGTATACAGTAAATACTGTAGTTGGTAATCACACTGACTCCAACCTGCCAATTCCCGAAAAATTGCCGATATCGGCCAATCGTGTGTGTGTGTGTGTGTGTGGTGTTGTTCTCAAAGCATAACATATTCTCTCTCTCTCTCCCTCCCTCTCTCTCTCTCCCTCTCCCTCTCCCCCTCTCTCTCCCTCTCTGTCTCTCTCTCTCCTCTCTCAGTCTCTCCATCTCCCACTCTCTCCCTCTTCCCCTCTCTCTGGATGGTCGTTATGTCTGGACGGTGGTTATCTCCATATGTGTCTGGACAGTGGTTATGTCCGGGTGGGTTTGTCTCCAGATGTGTTGGATGTTATTATCTCCGGCCGTGTCCAGATCGAAGTTTGTCTCTGGACGTGTCCGGATGGGAGCTCTGGACGGGTCCGGATGGGAGTTTGTCTCCGACGTGTCCGGGCGGTGTTTATGTCCAGACGGGAGTTTGTGCCAGACAGGAGTTTGTCTTCAGACACGTCCGAGCGTATTTGTCTCCGAACATATCTGGGTGGTGTTTATGTCTGGACAGGAGTTTGTCTCCAGATGCGTATATCCATATGTGTCTGGACAGTGGTTATGTCCAGGCGGAGTTTGTCTCCAGATGTGTCTGGATGGGAGTTTGTTCTCCGACGTGTCTGAGCGGTGTTTGTCTCCGGACAGCTTGGCTCCGGACGCATCCAGGCGGTGTTTGTCTTTGGGTGGTATATATAGTATGACTCTTGTAAAATGGATTTCAGACTTCCCCCCCCCCCCCATCTTCACTGTAATTCTATGCAAAATCATTTTGATGAGACGGTATGAATCGTAATTGACGTCTACCACATGTCTGCTTCCTTCTTCTCACATCTGACTGCCTCCCCCCCCCCCACCTCACTCCACCCTCCCTCCTCTGTCTTCCCCTCCCTCCTCTGTCTTTCCCCCTCCCTCTCTCTCTTTCCCCCTCCTTCCTCTCCCCCCCCCCTCCTCCCCCCTCCTCTCTCTCCTCTCCTCTCTTCCCCCCTCTATCACCCCCCTCTCCCCCCCCCAACCTCTGTGTTCCCATCAGTGAAGTGACGGGTGGTATTTGCTAGTAATGACTATTTGTCCTTCTGAATGTTTTATTGCCTTGCATGTATTTCTCCAATTTGAATTTGGATAAATTTGGTTGATATGCTATTATATTTGGTTCAAACATAGGATTACTGTTATGTCATACAATTATTACAAAATTGAGGAATTTGTCATATTCGAAATGTTACTGGCAGTGTACTGATTGGAATATTTAATGATATTTGCCCGTACTGTTTGCTTTTTGTATAATGTGCTCGATTGAAAATCAGTGTTTTCCAATGACACAGTACATTTATGGGACAATAACAACAAATATACTTCTGCTTTTCCTTGTGTAAACAATGTCTGTATCGAATAAACGCCAAAATAATGCCTTTTTGGCGGCCATATTGGATTTGTCATTTTATGTGCTTATGATGCAAAATCGAGCTTGGCAACAAGGCGATTCAAATTCAGCTTATCAAATTCACCCGAGAAAGGCTTGTTGACAGCTTGTACTAAGAAATGCCTCATGATGTAACATTTTTTAAAATGCTTCCAGTCTAATACTTTTTGTGCACCATCAGCCAGCTTTACAGCACAAGAAATACATTCCCTCACAGGGCATAAAGGAAAGCAGACCACATTAGTTCGGTACATTCCAGTGAATGACATATACGATGCACTCACCACTGCACAGAGAAACATATAGCTCTCTGTGTATTCCATGACCGGATGTGACGCAGTAAGCTCCTGTTTTGGACATGGAAAGTGGATTGTGTTTCGAATACTGATGCAGAGGCCCAAATATTTGAGGACCTTTCCAGCTTGGGAACAGCACCGGTCTTGGCAAATGACCGAGAATTGGTATCTGCCAAGTTTGTTGGAACAATGCATGGGGATGCAAAAACCTGAGCCACTGAACACTTTGAGGTGTGAGAAGACTAGCAAGAATGTTCAGGTGAATAAATTACCCCCAATGGAAGACAGCCTCCACACCTCATCAGGACCGTTTATCAATTGATGATGCGGCGATAATGTACAGCACCAATCCACGAAATGATGTCACACAGTTTGGATATATGAAATGTCCTGATGGTTCTCTGCAGATACAAATGCTGAACCAGTTACATGTAGCGGCAGAGCTACTGAACAGCTTCATCTGTAACTGCAGTATCTGTGACACCAATTGTTCGTGTCAGACCCATAAGTCCATGAATGTGCAACTTAGGCCTGTGAATGTGCAACTGTACTTCCAGTAGACTTAGATGACAGAGAAGACTGCTGTGTGAATTCTTTCACATTGATTGCACTTAGCAAACTTTGTTGAAAGTGATTCTGATGATGAAAGCTAATTCTGCATGAGTAATCCAAAGGAAATCATGTATGACTGGGAACTATGGGTTAATGAATGTGGTTTTGAAGTGATGGACATTAGAGTTTATGTGCAGATAGTATAATGTGAACTGTTACTTTATATACTTCATATGCCTTTTTAGAACCATTCTATTTTTACACCAAATGACCATTTTAAAAGAGGATATTAGATGTAAAAAGACATTGTTTGGGAGCTGATAACAGTATCAACCAAATATGAATATACGAGTTATTATTTCAACAGTATAATGAGCTGAAGGACATGTCACGTCTGATTTTACCATTTCTTCCTATGTGTTCCAGACTCAGGCAAATACATTGTACACACAAAATAAAACATAATAGCTTTTGGAATCACTTAAAATGTTGATTAGAAGCAGAATTATGGCCAAAATCGTGTACAACAGGTCAAATTGGCAACCATATTGGATTTATGCAAATGATGCATTCTCATTTTGTGTTACAGATTTATTTACATCTATTGCTCTTACATAATAAAAGCATTCTAATTTTTGAAATCGCTCGAAAATGTTGATTAGAAGCAGAATTATGGCCAAAATAGTGAAACCTCAGTCAGATCAGATATTGGATTTATGCAAATTAGTAATGATGATATCATATGCCAGGGTGGCATCATGCATTTTCTCCCTCCTGGGACCCTACTGAACACAAATAAATATATATGGCAGCATTTGGTACAGCCGGTTGCACGCCATGATTTTTTTGGGAGGGTCTCGTTCGCAGCTCTCTTAGTGTTAGCATGCAACAACAGAAGAAAAGGTCTCGAAAAATGGATCTGTCAGCAACAGCAGAGGCACAGGCCCAGGAAGAAGAAAAAAAATAATAAAGAAAATAAAGAAGAAAAGGTAGACAAAAAGGAAGAAGAAGAAGAAAAAGCAGGGAAGCATACCTCAAAGGATTCCCTGTTGTACTGTTCTATTACCTTCCAGGTAGTTTGTAGATGTATCCCCTGCCGTGAGCACTCCACACTATGACTTTATCCACAGCCAGGAAGTCACCCCCAGCCCAAGGCTCACCCTCTTCTGCCATTAACAAGCACAAAGTTGAGAAATCCTTTGAGCGAAACACCTAAAGTGAAGGACATTTCACAGTTATTACCGTTTTGATACCATTAGAACTCGCAAAACGGCATAAACTACTTCAAAACAATGGAAGGAAATATTCATCGTCATCATAATTACTGCACAACACCTTCACTATGACAAATATCACAAATGACATTGAAATGACATCGGTGCTCTGTGACTTCTAAAGTAAATGATACCTTCCAGATGTGGTGACAGACGAGTAGCAGTGCCCAGGGGCTCTGGCGGCAAAATGTGACCGTGCAGCCATCCATCAGGAACATAGGCCTGGCCTCATTCTCATAAATGGGGGCTGGATCCTGGAACATAATGGCAATTGTTCATCCCTTCTGTCAGTATTCCTCTCGCTGGTTTAGAAATCAGATGATTGCAGAGATATTTTGATTCCGTGTGAATTGCTACCATTCCCAATTTTTACAGCTGCTGTTTATGAGGGTCTATTCCTGATTAATTAGAATACTAGTAGTCAGGGATCCACATGTTTTCGGATGGACCGGACACCTCTTCCGGACGCCTCCTTGCAGGCCTCAGTTTTATTTTAGTTTCATGTCTGTTGATTCAGAATCAACAGGCCTGCTCAGCCAGCTGTCTAGTGAAACCACCCAGAATAGGGGGTTGAAAGTCGGTACTGCGTCGTAAAATATGTGCGATTTTTCGGCATCGCTCGTTTACCAAATAATGTCTATAACCACATAATACGTGAAGATAACCTGCTGTTGTGAAACATATTGTTGCGCAGGGACCTTTTGTCCAGAGGAATGGTCCAAATGATCTTATATGACACGCCTTCAGTATTACTCTACTTTACCGTTCCCCAAGGTCGCCCAAATGAGCCAAAATAAACGGCAAACACACACGGAAAGCAGGTGGCTGAAACACGTTTTCTTACCTTTTAAAAGGATTGATTTGAAAAGCAAAGTACAGGGAAGAAGGTCGACAAAAAGACGGTCAACCAGGCCACATGGGTCATCTTTGTCATTTTCCCCACCAAGGCCTCCTGGTTGGCACTTCTTCTTCCTCCTCCAAGTGCCAAGGTCTTTCTTCCCCTCTCCAAAGGCAGGGTGATACCAGCTTGGGTCTATCGCAAAACTTCTGCAGAGCAAAGCAAAATCATCTCTGTCCGAAGCTTCTCTGTGGACCGCTTGCTCGACCTTCCACACGAACCTCTCTTGGTTCTCTTTTGGTCTGCCGTGTTCTCCTCTTCTCCTAGGCGGAATCTTCCCTTTGGGTGCTGCCCATGGGGGAGGCCCCAATAAAAATAAATGTTCATCTTTTCTTCTGAGCTCCACAGTCAACTGCACCCCAATGGCTGGCACACACTGGCCAGAGAGATCATAATCAGCTGAGTTGCACGTGTGACACATGTGCCTCTGCGATGGGAAGTCCACACCTAGCCCCGCCTACAAGCAAGAGGTATTTACGCATCCATATAATAATTCATCTGTCTAACGTGTCCATAAATTACATACACTGCCTCATCAGTGTCATGTGTAACAAATATCTTACTCTGACAGATTCCTGTAACATGGCAATCTAACCTACGCAAAACACACGGACCATACTACACTTACCACAGTATAGCTCTGGATCCCCTCCCCAACCCCCTTCCCAGGTCACAATATATCAGGAATCTTATATCTTCTTTCAGTTGGTGACCTAATATTTGACCTCTGAATTTATTTTTTAATGGAAATCACCCCAAACAAGGCATAAAAAAGCCACTCTCGGTAAGGGGCAAAGGAAAAGTTAGATAAAGATAAGGTTAAAGCAAAACAAAATAAAAGAAAGAAAAGTAAGAAAACATCCAAGACACAGGAAGTACCAAAAGTCAGGTGAAATGCGGTGGAACCTTAAAGATGTAAGAAGTAAGAATTGACATTCCTCTTAAAGCTGGGTAGATCATAGGATAATGGGAAGCATATTACAGGTGGTGGATTCTAAAGCAAGACAGCACGAGGGATAAAACGATCTGCATAGCCTTTCATTCTGCACTTTGGATCAGGTATCAAAGTGCATAGGTGTACAGAAATGGAAACCATGTCTTGCGTCCAAACACTCGTACAGGAGGAACCAAGTTAGAAAATCCTGCAGAACATTTGCCATGAAAATATCTATAGAACAGACCAAGAGTGGCAACTGACCTATGGTGAGAGAGTGGCTGAAGAGTTGAACCCATCTCTGCAGCAACCAAGTTCACGATGCATTTCTGGAGCCTTTCAAGTAAAGATAAGTGGCAGGCTGGTGCTCCAGCCCAAATGTGGCAACAGTGCTCCATGAGGGGATGTAAAGTTGTCTTATATAGGTACAATACAGCATCAGGAGGTAAATACCTCTATGCTCGATAGAGACAACCAACTCGCTTGGAAGTACTCTTCACAATAACAGAAATGTACTTTTCCAAGCGGAGGTTAGAGGAGATGTCCAGACCAAGAAGCCAAAGCTCAGATGATTCTGTCAAGGTTGAAGACCCCATGTGCACACAAGGGAAAGACCTGTTTCTGGAGAGAGACATGGACAACAATTTCATTTTCTTTGCATTGAAGGTCACCAGTCAACCATGCCCCCCCCCCCCCCCCCCCCCCCACTTCAACACATTCTCGAAATCATTGCCCAGTGAAACTCCAACCTCATTACGAGTAACATTGAGTGAATCAGCAGATGTACAGTAAAGGGAGGAGTCATCAGCATACATGGTTAGGTGAGACAGAATATTATCAGGAAGGTCATTGATATAAACAAGGAACAGAGTGGAACTGAGGACAGAGCCCTGTGGTACACCAGACTTGATGGAGCAAGGAGGAGAAGACTGACCCTCAAGTACCACCTTCATCTTGCGATTTGTAAGGAAAGCCAAAATGATCGAATGCATCACACCAGATACACCATACAAGCTTGTGGAGTCGACCCTTGTGCCACACTTTATCAAAGGCTTTCAAGATATCCAAAGCAACTAATCGAGCTTCACCCTTGAACTCCAATGCCCCCATTGAAATGATCCATAATTAAGGATAGCAGATCACCAGTGGAGTGAGAATGGCAAAAGCTATACTGGCAGGCAGTGAGAAGTTCATTGTCCTCCAGATGGCTGAGAAGTTGTTCATTGATTGAAGCATTCAAATACCTTACTTATTACAGGAAGCAGGCTGATGGGACGATAGTTACTTCGCTCAGAATGCTCACCAGTACCCTTGAAAATAGGGCCAACAGAAGCCACTTTCCAGGATGAAGGAAACACCGAAGCAGACGAGCACAGGTTGTATAGCTTGGCAATAATCAATGACAGTCCAGGACAGCACATCTTTAATACAATCACAGGGATTCCATCAGAACCAGTCACTTTCAAGGCATTTGATGTCTGATGACCTGATATTAAAATGAAGAGGACGTTTGATGACCTTGAGAGGTTAAAAAAAAAAAAAAATACTTAGGTCATTGTAGTCGTAAAATCATCTAAATTGTTTATGAAACATAAATTGTAAAGACGAACGGTCCATTTTCATTCTAATATGAGTCCCATGAATTGCTGGTAAGAATGCCTAATGGTTGTCAATTTCTTATATTTTCAGATAACCTCCTGAGGCAACATGATAGATGATGAAACGACCTTCTACTGATTATAATCGTTGCATCATATGCCAGAAGTTACCCCCTGAGACACCACAAAAAGTTACCCTTAAAAGACTTCCCAGCACTCTCCTATGCAGTGGAGAACAGAACTGATGTAGTAGCAGTTAGGTTGTGAGAAGAATTGAATGAAGATGTACAATCTCTTGAGAAGAGAAGGTGTATCATGTCAAATGTCGAAATTATTACATAGACAAGAAAATTGTTGCACAAAAAGTGAAATCATGAAATTATGTATCCAATAGATGTGACAAAAATCCAGCAACGAACTCTGGAATCATCTCCTCTCGATCCATGCATGGGTCCCTCTGCTATGAAATCCATAAACCATAGAAATCAGTGCTTAATTTGTGCAAAGGAATGAGATTGCAACTGTAAACATAAACTACTGCTTGTGAGCACGAATTATCGACAAAATGCGATACGGAAGCAAGCAAAGGCACTCGGTGATGATATGTTACACCATACCCAGGGACATGGTGACAATTGCGTTGACATGATTAGTGATGACTTCAGGTACTACAAGTCATGTTTGTGTGCATATTTGACAACGTCCCACCTACAGATGTAAAACACTTCTGATCTAGTACGTGATGATGCTCTGCAGTGGCTCACCTCTTCCGTAGATGGTATCTTATCCGAAGATCAGAACGGTGTCACCTTTCTGAGTTCACTTCGTGACACATACAGGAGCTGGTTGTCCGAATGTGGTATCGTGAATGCCACTTTATACTGGTCATCCATTCTAAATAAAATAATTGAAGACCACTGCACAGACCGTGGTTCAAAGGTCATGAGAGTACCACAAAAAGGGGTATCCCCACTCCAAAGCATATTGGGTATTGGCACAGTGCTGCACATCTTGAAACAAAGCATGAGTGAAGAAGTAGTCAAAATATTGAACAGTTTTGGCAATAACATCAGCTATCAAGATGGTCAGGGATATGCCACTTCCATGGCACAGAATACTGAGGAGGACCAGGAATAATATGAGCTCTTGATGCCCACAAATCTTAAAGTTGGACTATTCACTCAATGTGCCATTGATAACTTGGGCTTCCATTAAGCTCATCAGTGTGACCTCAACTTGACCGATGTTGCATCGTTTGGGAGAAAACTCATAGAGGGACAATTGGTTCCCATCATGATGGATAAACCACCCAGGCCTTCAATAGCCAAGCAAAAGTACTACTTCCAGTGTGACCATAGCAAGTGCAAAAGGAATGGCTTTTGTGCTGCTGCTGGTGTGAGATGTGTCATTGCATTTAAATGTTGAGCCAATCCAAACAAGTGTTTTCGTATCATTGATGACAATGATGAAGATGAGTAAACTTGTTGATGCAAAGTTTTGGTTGCACTGTTGAACTATTTTGATATTGTAAAATCTATTGTTTGACTGGATAAAGTACTGTTTGACAACAAAACGATGCTATAAGCTTTGCTTGGCATTAGGTTCCTTCATATTTCACCCTGATGATAAGCCAGTATCTTATATTGTTTAAAACATGTATTCTTACTTTGTTATCTTGTTATACTTGTTACCTCCACCACTGGAGGTGAAGAAGGTTATGTTTTCACCCCTTTCTGTCTGTTTCTTTGTCTGTTTGCCTGTGTGCAGGATATCCCAAAAAGTTTATGTACGGATCTGGATGAAATTTTGTTAACAGGTTTGGTGTGTGTGACGAGGATGAACTGATTAGATGTTGGTGAAGATCCGGATCCGGATCCGGATCCGGCAACTGGAATTTTTAAAGTGATTCTTCACCATTGAGAGATAGGGCCAAAAATGATTTGTTGATAGCATGATATCTCAAAAAGTTGTGGACGGATTCGGACAAAACTTGGTAAACTTTCTGGGTGTGTGTAACAAGGCCGAATTGACTCACTTTTGATGAAGATCCGAATCTGGATCTGGATACGATAATTATTTAATTTTTGAAGTAATTCTTCACCATTGATAGGGCCAAAAACGATATAGTAGTGTGTGGTATGATATTTCAAAAATGTAATGGGCCCGATATGTTCTCGTGGATCAGGCATTACGTGGAGGAGGTATGCGCTCTACCGAGTTTCCTTCTAGTTACTTCTGCATCAATGTATGACAATGATATCAACTGTTGACTAAATGAATGTTCACAAGATAGAATTTGGAACAATAAGGTGAACTGAACTGATAATTTGGGTTTCATCATTTGAAATTTGGGTTTTATAACAGTTTTGGTGATTTTTGATGACAACACCGTTTCCTCTTGCGTACATCAATCATCATGTTGCCTCAAGAGGTTATCTGAAAATATATAAAAATGGACAACCATTAGGCATTCATCCCAGTGATTCATTCTGCTTCCCAGTATGTTAAAATGAAAATGTACTGTTTCACTTGATAATTGAAGTTTCATAAAAATTGTGATGATTTTACGACTAAAATGACTTCATTTTTACCTCTCGAGGTCATCAGAGGTCAAATATTATGTCACCAACTGAAATAGGATATAAGATTTCTTTTACGCGTTTCACAACAACAGGTTATCTTCACGTGTTATGTAGTTAAAGTCATTATTTGCGAAACAAGCGATGCCGAAAATCGCACCTATTTTACGATGGGGGTACCCACCTTCAAACCCCTATTGTGGTGGGTTCACAAGCCAACAGGCCTGTTGATTCTGAATCTACAGCCATTAAACTAAAATAAACTTGTGACCTGTAAATAATTGCAGCAAGAAGTGGCTGGTCCATCTCAAAATCCTGGGTCTGGATCCCAGACTATAGTGTTCATGTTTGTTATTAGTCTGCATTGGTAGACAAATCTAAACAATGGATTTTATCAACTAAAAGCTGATGAAGAGTACGTTAGCCGCAGTGGGAAGTGAGGTGCAACTGATATTTCGAGTGTTAGCTGTCTTTTAATCTGCCAAAGGGGTAATTCTCAAAATGTTAGTTAAATCTCCTTCCCCTGGCTCTTCACAGACATCTCTTTTCAGTTGACATAATCCATTATTCTGATCAAGTAGGATTGCTATTAGTAGTTTTTACCTGCAGAGCTGTGAGTGCTGTATCCAGGTTCCAAAGCTTCAGGGTTCCAGAGAACGTCACACCAACCACTGTGTCTTCTGTCTCACAAAATAAACAATTATTGCCATTTTATTTGCAAGATGAAAATGTCATCACTCACTTATTATATTTTTGTATACAATGTCGAGGCTCATGGAAGAGTGTGAATAAAAAAAAAACAGAACAGAACACCTAGAACACAACAGAGGGACACTTTGAAGGAAGAAGGGCCC
>CM068962.1:68185029-68202398 GCA_035128595.1 Eptatretus atami
TATTGCTTATGATTACATGATTTCTTTTTTATTATTTCATCACCAAATTCCATCTCTGATGTCTGCAATTACATGTCATGGAATATGTAAACAAACAAACGAAACGGAGGAGCACAATAAAAACGAACAATATCACAAGGGCAGCTTTCATGGGACCAAAGCCTGGCTATTTATCAAGATTCCAACTGCAACAGAGGAGGGAAAAGCCTAAATCAATATGATCACTAACAACAATGCATTCCACACATTTCCCTTAAAATGCACCACAATAAATGTGCTGAATGCGTATTTTGTTTCACTGCCCTGCCCAGGCTGACTGACCAGGTGTCTCATATTTTATGGGATCATCCCTTTGTTTTTTATCCAAATCCCCCACGTCCTTTTTAATACCTTTCTGGGACATCACTTGTTTTGTTTTTTCAGTGTTTGAAAAAAACAAAGGTGACACACAGCACAGGCGTGTACGCCTCTATCATTGCAACAGTATACCATCAAGAAGGCCAAGCAGTAGTCGGAAACCCTGCAATGGTGTCATATCATGGGAGTGATATAACCATCACACAGGAGTATTGTAATTTGTAATCGTTACTAAATATGTTCAATTGCTTTCATTACCCCCGCCAGAGGAGAGGATATTGCATTTGGGTCCTTTTGTTGGGTAGTCGATGTCGTCGAAAAAAAATAATTTTCAAAGAAATTTTTTTTGAAATTTTTTCTACCTTATTATCACTTTTCCGTCGATATGTTTGTCTGTCTGTCTGTCCCTCTGTTCGGTCCAGTGCTCCGTTAATACAATGGCGATTTCGATGAAACTTGGTTGGTAGGTTCATACCATGACCTAGTTGTGTGCAAATGAGAACCGTTGCTATGGACCCACCGTTGCCTAGCAACGGGACTTTTAAATTTTGAAAAATCATAAAAAAATTATTTTTTCGAAAATCAAAAACCGGGCCACGAGCGACTGTGGGCAGTACATTCAGCCATATTGTCAAAAATTTCCAGCCGGATCCTATGAAAACTGTCGGAGAAGATAGACTTTGAATGAACCCTGGTCGAAAACAATTAAAAAACGAAGTTCGTTATATCTCAGAGACTGAGTCAGATATACATGAAACTGGTATGCTAGGTTCATGGTATGTCCTAGTTATGTGTGAGAAAGAACCGTTGCTATGGACCCCTCCGTTGCCTAGCAACGGCCGAAAAACCTCTAAATGTGGGGTTATTTTAACGAAAAAAACAATCTGCAGCATTAACCCTTGGAGCTAGAATCATGAATTTTCTTGTGCTTAATCCTCAGGTTATTCCCCATCGAACGAGGCCCATCGCGTCAGGTTCTATTGGGTAGGCGACTACCCATGTCCGCCTACCGGCTTGTCTGTCTGTTTGTCTGCACATAATGTGCCAATGGAGACCACAATTTCTACACATTATCTTTTTTCAACCGAGTACCTCTGTAAGGTATGTACAATTAGATTGCGAGCATGTCTATAAAGTATGTACGGAACAATTAGAATGTGAGTACATCTATAAAATACATAATATAGAACCACATGAAACAAGTCCCGGCGAGGGTCTGCAATCTTTGAATGCTCTTTCCATTTTATTTTTTATGATATTATAAATGACATTAACTGTCTGTAGAAAAAGTGATGATGGAATATAGTCATCAAAACTGGCAGAACAATAATTTTGTACTTTAGCAATTTAAATATAATTTTTATTTTATAATATTTATTCATACAGATTTTTTTTAGCGATATAACAAAAAAACATTTATTCAAAATCTTACAATTTAAAGGATATTAACATACAAAATAAAACGTACAAAAGTCCACTTCACACAATAACATGTGCATTCACAATGAGGCCTACGACAGCACAATGGGCAATGAGGGCCCACAGCAGCCTGCTTGACCTGTGCTTGATTGCCCCCATATTATTTTTGTCCTCAGACCTGGTACCCTGGTCCTGCCAGAATGGTGCAGAGGCAGTGCACTTACTTTTGAGCTGCCTGTTCTGGGTTTGATTTCCAACCAGACTATAAACTGTGAGATTGGTGCTTCATTGGCAAGGTCTTGGATAACATAGTGTGCCATTCCATCGATGGACATTAAGCTGGGTGTCCCATCACCTAGCATTCGGTGTTGGATGTTAAAGATCCTACTTTGCCTTTTACGAAGAGTAGGGGAACAAATTCTAAATTCCTGCCCTGAGCTATATGGGGGCACTGCATGAGCAGATTAATTGCACCCACGAGAAATTAAGTTGCTTGCAGGCCAAACTCTTAAGTAACTCCAGGGCCCAATAAGCATACAAAATAAATATATTTTGATTAACTGCAGAGTGTGCAAGTAGAATGTGTGCCTCATTCACCATGCACCGTACACATGTATAGTACACACATATGAGTTGTGTTCTTCCATGGTACATTCTACACTTGCAAAGCACCTTTCTTTCTATTTATTATCCCCAGCCTTATTGATTAAAAAAAAAAAAAAAAAACCAGGGGGGAATTGTAATCGGCTCCGTCCATCTGTCTGTCTGTCTGTCAATCACACAATCCCAGATTCTAAACGGTTGTGCAGAAATTCAACAAACTTGGTAGTTATGATCACCACATGGCAATAATGTGCAAGAGCAGCATCATTTTTGGCCTCACACCCCCTGGAGGGTGAAATGCAATTACGGACACATTTTAAATATTTTTAAATGAAATTTTGTATCTGCAATCAACATTGGGTGATGCATTAAATATGTAACGTCCACTCTATATATTCTGAGTCATCAGCTGAGTGCTGCATATGCTTGGTGTTATCAACTGTGCACTGTACCTATGGTTCCTCTGTGACCGAGTACAGATAGGGCGACGACCCAGTCTGGCATGAGTTTCGAGGAGAAACGACCAAGGAGCTGCAGTGATCTGGCATCCACAACAGTGACATCGGTGTACTCGCCACAGCAGAGCAGAGTTTGTGCAGCTGTGCCCCCCCAAGGCCTGCGGTAGAACTATAGAGGTAAAAAAAAAAAGATCACAAGATTGACATCATCAAAAGGTTCTTTAAGGGGATTTTAAAAAATGGTGCCATGGTCTTTTCACAGCAGGCCAGATCTTTAAAGTCAAAATCCAGTTTATGTGGTCAATCACGTGCTCGACCAATGCTTTATCAGAAAATCCATTGGCAGTAATAGATGGTAATACACTGGTCAGTAATGGATGGTCGTGTCAACCTTACAAACCACGTTAAAAGGATCCAAAAATTATTTGCCATTTGAACAGTTGTTAACGATGTTGGGCAACTTACATTCATAGCTGAGTGGACATATGGCAGCTTCTCACTCCTCAAACATCGTCCATCCTTTTCATCCCAGAGGGAAATCTCTCTGTCAAGAGAGCATGAAAGGTCAGTGCATGGTATTATAGGAGTGTGTGCAAAATGAACTGTCAATTTCAGACATTGATTCAAAAAAAGATCCGAAACAAAGAACTTGTGCGTTTGGTCAATCACACCGGTGCCACACATTTACAATCAATTTACTTTAACCATCTCTTTCAATCAACTGAGAAGTCTACTTTAATAGACTTAAAATCCACTTCCTATTTTGCATAATCCCTCGGCAGCATCTTTGTCACTACGTCTGTGGCCGAGAAGCATTCTTTTGGATATTTTGTGCGCACATCATTATACAGAGGGACAGCTGGATTAAGGGACCCCTCCCAACGAAGGTGTGTCCCCCACCAGTCCAACTTGATCAACTCGACAAGTTGAAGATGACTCTTAAGAGCAGACACTTGGGATCAATGATATTAGAGGCTGGAGAAACCCAGAAGAAACCTGGAGTGCAAAATGTGGAAATCTGATTGCTAGTTTGTTGCTCGAATTTCTTTGATCGGTTGAAAATGAGCTTCGAAACATGGAGTGTTCCAAAATCCAATCTGCAAGCTGATCAACATGAAGCCATGTAGAAGTAAAAGGTTTATTGATTGCTTTCATGTTCAATTTGCTAAGATTCATTGCGATCTTAGTGAAGCACAAACGATCGATTATGTCCTATTATCGCCATGTGCAATGTAGTAAACGCACATTCTGCAATGACGTCACAAATTGTATTTTTGCCGCATTTTTCTTCAAAACAACTGAACCCTGACTCAACATAGATGCAAGGCTGCTCAAGAAGGCCGCAGGGCAAATCGCACTGATCGGCTGGATCACTTTGGTGCCTATTTCACAAAGTTTTGAAGACAAATTCTCCTCAATGTGATGATGAAATTTTGATGGTTTGCAAGCTTGCGGCGCCACCCTGTGTTAACTTGAGTTGTCTACAGATTTTGCAATGTCGGTTTTTAGATCCTCGTGGAGGATCTCTAAGTCTTACTCACGTTGTTGTTCTTGTGGACTTTTGTTTTCACAGCCTACAAGTTTTCATCGAAACTTCCTGAAACTTGGCAATATATGTAAAATATCCTGCGCAGACAGGAACCATCTCCGATTTGAAAATTCCTCCTTGAAAAAAAGTTATGATGTCAAAAATATCTCCGCTAATGGAAATCGCCTAAAAATTATCTCCGAAACTAGGCAAGCTTTTTGAATTCTGTTTGCGGGAATCGAACAGGGCATTAGCAGAGATGAATTACCGCACATATGATACATTACTATGACGTCATATCAATTTTTATGACGTCATTCCTATTTTTTGACATTTTTTGTTTTTGTTTCATTTGTTTCACAGCCTACAGTTTTCATCGAAACTCCTGAAACTTGGCATATATATGTAAAAATATCCTGCACAGACAGTAACCATCTCCGATTTTGAAAATTCCTCCTAGAAAAAAAGTTATGACTTCAAAATATTTCCGCTAATGCAAATCGCCTAAAAAATTATCTCCGAAACTAGGCAAGCTTTTTGAATTCTGTTTGCGGGAATCGAACAGGGGCATTAGCAGAGATGAATACCGCACATATGATACATCACTATGACGTCATATCAATTTTTATGACGTCATTCCTATTTTTGAACATTTTTGTTTTTTTTTCATTTGTTTCACAGCTACAGTTTTCATCGAAACTCCTGAAACTGGCATATATATGTAAAATAACCTGCGCAGAACAGAACCATTCCGATTTTGAAAATCCTCCTAGAAAAAAAGTTATGACGTCAAAATATCTCCGCTAATGGAATTGCCTAAAAAATTATCCCGAAACTAGCAAGCTTTTTGAATTCTGTTTGCGGGAATCGACAGGCATTAGCAGAGATGAAATACCACATATGACATTACTATGACGTCATATCAATTTTTATGACGTCATTCCTATTTTTTACATTTTTGTTTTTTGTTTCATTTGTTTCACAGCCTCAGTTTTCATTGAAACTTCCTAAACTTGGCATAGATATGTAAAAATACCCTGCCAGACAGTAACCATCTCCATTTTGAAAATTCCTCCTAGAAAAAAATTATACGTCAAAATATCTCCGTAATGAAATCGCCTAAAAAATTATCTCCGAAACTAGGAAGCTTTTTGAATTCTTTTGCGGGAACAGGGCATTAGCAGAGATGAATTACCGACATATGATACATTACTATGAGTCATATCAATTTTTATGACGTCATTCCTATTTTGACATTTTTTGTTTTTTGTTTCATTTGTTACAGCGTACATTTTCATCGAAACTTCCTGAAACTTGGCATATATATGTAAAATTACCCTGCACAGACAGTAACCATATCCGATTTTGAAAATTCCTCCTAGAAAAAAAAGTTATGACATCAAAATATCTCCACTAATGGAAATCGCCGAAAAAATTATCTCCGAAACTAGGCCAAGCTTTTTAAATTCTGTTTGCGGGAATCGAACGAGGGCATTAGCAGAGATGAATATTTCGCCTATGATACAGTACTGATGACTACTAGTATAGTCAAATTTTTATGACGTCATTCCTATTTTTTGACATTTTTGTTGTTTCACACACCCAGAGTTTTCATCGGATCTTCGTGAAACTGCCTATTGTATATGCAGAAGGCCACGTGCAGGGCAGTACGATCTCGATTTTTGGAAATTCTTCCTAGAAAAAAGTTGAGGTCATAATATTCGGCGCGATAATGAAATCGCCTATACATTATCTCCGAAACTAGGCAAGGCTGTTTGATATTTTGTTTGCGGGAATACAAGCCGCGAATTAGCACAGATAATTTATCGGCAAACCTGATACTATACAATGACGGTCATATTCGTTTTTATGACATCATCATTAAGAGGACGAGGATCTTAGCTCATTCGAGCTTGTTGAGTTACATTAATACACAGTGGGGTAATCTATGCCTCAGTCCAATAAGATGAATTAAAATACAGTAGTGGTTGTGAAAAACAAAAATACAGAAGTTACATATAAATAAACTTTATTCATTCTTATATCTAGAGGGAGAGTGGAGAGATGTACAACGGGGAAAAGTGAGACTTTACCCATGATGTCACCAACTTTGGACGAATGAGATACTGGCTTACAATTTGAAAAAGGTTTTTATACCCCAAAGGCAGTGAACCGACATCATCTGTCATTCAGCCAACTCCAGCAATGAGAGTATTGGAATAAAATTCTCGAACACACAGAGGCACAGAGACCACACAGAGACCACCCAGACACACACAGACACACACATAGACACACATTCTTGTGAGTCGATACATGTTAACTCGCACTCAGTCCATTTCCCAATGCATCATGGGAACACTCAGGAACATGTGTTTGAATGTAACCAGTGGTGTGTCACTTGTCTCAATTTCACGATAAAAATCTCTTCCAGGAACTTAAGCTTTATATTATAAATCAGGAGGAAAAGTATTAAATATCTGCTTATATAATCATATCCATTTAATACAATGACAGCATCGATATATCTGGTCTTAATGAGAGGATTGGGGAAGTAGGGGGGAGAGGCTTGGTGGTAAGAGAGGAAAGGGTTACAGACTTCCTGGAACATCTACCACCATCTTTCAACCCAACCACCCCCTTCCACTTCTGCAATTACAGGAACATCAAAATTTTGTTGAGTGACTGCACTAGGTTTCTTCTTTGAACACAAGCAGTCCATATTATGTCAAACAATTGTTTCCATTATTAAAGCTGGAAAACATTTAATTGATCCACTCTAGTACAAGCTATAACTGTTCACATTGCTTGAGCAAACAATGATGAGATGCAGTAACTCTGAATGTGATGATTCCTTCATTCAATCACTCCTGGTTGTAAGATACTTGTATGACCTACAGAACCAAGTAAGAATATAGATGGTGTACAGGGTACAGCCTAGTCTTTTCAAAAGATCTGCAGCATTTTTAACATCGAGAGGTGAATGCTAGCTGATAGAATCTGGCAGTTTATAGTTGGGTGGGGGACTAAACCCAGACTAGAAAAGGCAAAGGCTGCAAGGTTGAGTATGCTTCCTTTGAGATATCTTATCACCCATTTCTGCACTTAAATTTGGGGGTGGAGTGGGGGAAGAGGAGGGAGTGGCTGCATTGTGGAACACACAATCTTTTGGAGGGGAAGCTAAACCCGCTATTCTGTCTGTAATCAAATTGATATGCAGAACTTGTAGTGATTCAACAATATGTTTCATGAGTAGTTCCCATCATGTGCTGCCTTTTTGGCTGCTGGTTGTATCATTGGTTAGGGGCGCGGCTATGCCGCTGATGCAGTGCCCCGATTACCAGTATACTGGTGCTCATTTCGCCAACCTCAAAAGGATGACAGGCTGAGTCAACCCCCTGGTGTTAATTCAGTGGCAAACAGGACTTGAACTCAGGATGCTAGGATCCCAAGCCACCACCCTACCATGAGTAGTTGTTTTGTCTAGTATCATGATAAATTGCAGATTTCTTGTACAAGTTGAACATAGAGTGACTCAACCTTTTCTCATTTGGACCCTTCCTGATGTCATAGTGTTGGTAGCTTTCCAACATGAAATCAGAGCACATTACTTATGACTAAACCAATGACGCATACAACCAAAACCAGAAACAAAGGTAAGTTCTTGTTTTTAGTAGTTCTTCTTTAACAAATAGGCAAGGTGATTCAAAATCCTGCTTAAGAGGAAAAGTTCTGATAAATAACCGATAACACCCACAATCAAGTAAACACCTCCCTTACAGCATGACCCAGACATTTAATTGTTTATTTAATATTGAACTTTTACAAGATCCTTCATTTAATCATTTTTATCAGTGGGGAATTTTTTTTTTACAAAATAAACATGCCATTATTTAATTAATCATCTTTAACTGTTTAAACAGAACTATACGTGGTGGTCCATAGTTCATGTTTCTCTGTGTACTGTACTAATACTATTGAAATATATTCGCTTGATGTACCTGGAAGTGACGCATTTGTATTATTCCCAACAAACAAACTCATGAACATAACTGATAAGAGACAAAAATAGCAAATCAACAAGATAACATGATTTTCTCGAAGGGTTTGAAATGATATAAGGAACATCTTGTGCTTTTGGATACTACGTGGGCTGTTTTAAAAGTTTCAGGAGTGAGATAATTACAAAAGTCCAAGAAACCGAAATGTTATTTTTATATTTTTCAATACGCAAGTGCATTTAATTAGTAAGGAAATATTTATCTTACTAATTATTTGATTATCATTCAATCATGCCATATGGAGGTTTTTTTGAACTTTTGCCACTTTTGTTGGTCTTGGGCCGACGTTCCGATTTTATTCCAGGTGACATTTATTCCTTTCATTTATTCTCGATGGTACGTCACCAGGTCTCTCTTGGCCGTCCATCCCTTCTCTTCCCGTCAGGTGTCCAGCATATTGCTCTTTTTGGTATATCTTGATCCTTCAGGCATAACATGTGACCAATCAAGATCTCCACCTCCTAATTTTGATCTCTTCTTTGATGTTTTTCACAAATTTAACCTTTCAACCTCTTTCTTACTTGCCATGTCAGGCCAGAAGATGCTCATGGTTTTCTCATGGCTGCTGGAGATGAAAGACTCCAGTTTGCTATTTCTTTGGTGATTTCCCAAGATTCGCAATTAAAATAGGAGTAATGACTTCATGTTCCATCCATCCATTGGG
The DNA here is from genome assembly GCA_035128595.1 of Eptatretus atami. NCBI lineage: Eukaryota > Metazoa > Chordata > Myxini > Myxiniformes > Myxinidae > Eptatretus > Eptatretus atami. The sequence goes on from CM068962.1 coordinate 68,194,120, forward strand.
ACCATACTCTGTGCATAGCGTTGGTGCTGCCTAAGCAGTCTCCTTGGCTATTGGACACAATCTTGAATGGATCACCACTCCGACACAGGATATCAGCAAGCTGGTAGTCATTTTGCCGACCTCGGAAGGATGTCAGGCAGAGTCAACCCTGCCTGGTATTAATTCAACAGCCAAGTGGGATTTGAACTCAGGATCCTAGGATCCTAAGCCCACCACCATAACCATGAAGCCAACATCAGGCATACCTTCATGTTGCTGTCAAAGATCCTCAGGTTAGTTTTGGTGTTGTACTTCTTTGACTTCCAAATATCCATGAGTCTCATGAATGCACCCCTTGCCTTTTGTATCCATTGTAGTACAACTGCATCTACCCCTCCTGTTATGGTAACCATGGAACCTGATATGTAGACTTTGCCAACCTCTCTGATTGGTGAATTGTTGCACATGATGTTGTTGGTGTGTGTGTGTGGGTGGGGGGGGGGCAGGCATGTATGTTCATGTTTTCTGTTTTGGCAATGTTAATTTCAGCAGCACTTGCACTGCATATTCCTGTAGCATATTTACTTTGTCCTGCATGCGATGTAAGTACTCTGACATCAGGCAGATGTCATCTGCAAAGAAGAGTTCCTCCAGCGTTTGTTTCTTCTTATTCTTCTCCAATAATTTAGTTTGTATAAAAAATTCAATATCTTTAGACATACTCAATTAATAAGTCTGTATAAACTTGTAATTATACGTACCGTACTTATAAATTGAAAAAGGGTAATAAAATTAATATTCGAGAAATATTATTGGACAATTGTGAACCTCTCGTTCTGGGAACATTTTGAAGACTCTAAAAAAAAAAATTTTCAATTTCCTAAATGTACCTATTGTCACTTTCCCATCACAGACATATCGATGGTTTCTCTGTCTTTTACCACCTCCTTTATAGCCTTGCACCGTCTGCTCTTTCTCTGCTTTAATTACCTCCCTTCCTACCCCCCTCCACCCCCACAAGGTTTCTGCAGGGCACACATGGTCCACTATCAACCCTTTTTGGTGAAACTACCTAAATCCAGGATCACTGCTCTTCACCACTCATTCGTTCCTCTTTTCTCCCACTTGTGGAACAAACTTCTACATTCACTTCAATGTCATTCTTCCCTCTAAGTCTTCAAGATAGCTGTTCACCAACACCTTATTTCACCTCCAATCCAAAACCATGATTTTTTCTACCCTAGTTAACCCCCCTTCTCCCCCAACTCCTTCCAAATTTCCAGTTTTTCCTTCCTACGAATTTTCTTCTGCATCCATCTTGACCACCCCATGCATCCTCCCCTACCCCTCATCCATTCCCCACCCAGGGTTCCCACTCAATCTCAAAAATGAAATTCCTGACATTCCCTGACTTTCCCTGACTGTGTTGGTAAAGATTCCCTGACCTTTTCAAACGTAAAAATTTATAAAGTTATTTTAGTCGGCTCTCCTCCCCTACACCGACTCCTTTCCATCACCATTTTGATTTATAACATGTGTACATGCAATCATTTTCAATTCTTTTTTCTTTTTAAAATGCCAATACGACCAGAAAATTGTGTCCGCTTCAAAATTTATTTGAATCTTAAATATGTAGGCGTGCTTTAGACAACTTCTGAATACCATTTTTGTTGGAATTAAACTGATTCTTCATTTGGTGTAACTTCGGTCTTTTTGAAATGGTCCACAAAGTACACTTTCCCAGCTAGTACTGGCATTTTAATTTTTTTATTAATATAAAACTTACAAAACACAAATCATACTAATGTCAAACGTGCCAGGTACCATGACTATATCAGAAAAAATTTAGCAACATTTACAACATCTAAATCTTGCAAAATAACAACGAAACATTGATATTGTTAATGTGACATTGCAGACAAGCTGGAACACCCGATGATATTGCAGAAATGACTAACAGACTACTATATTGTACATTTTCTACAAGCATCTGGTCCTAAAAAGGACCGTTTGTTGAACTTCTACGGTTAGATGGGTACTCCTGTACCATTCCCTGCGGATGCAGGTACGTCACCGCCGCAGAAGTGAAATTACTCAAATGTTACATGGGAAGTTGCAGTAACAGTTGAGATGTTATATACTAGAATTGCGAAAATGTCAATAACATCAACAGCGTGTGTTGCTTAGAATTATATGGTCGGCAAAAACTAGCAATTAAGGAAACAAATGTGAATTGTTTGAGTAACGTTATTACAATAGTTAACATATACAGTATGGACAGTTGCTTACATTAAGTGAAATGTCAGTTTGTTACTTCTTTAGTTTCTGTAGTTCTGCTATTTCCATATCAACCTTCCGAGATTCAGTTGCTGCTTCTTCCATAAATTTTGCCTTTTTAGTCTGAAGCACTTTTATCTGCTCACATGCTTTCTTTTTAGCAATGAGTGTGACACTCATTGCTTTGTCCAAGTCTCCTATTTTGTCCTTCAACTCAGCTGTTAGTGCCCCTCCCCCACCCCTTCTCTGTACTGTTAATTTTGTGCCTGTTCATCCTGATCCATTCAGTGTTCTAGCTTTTCTATGAGCCTTGACTGTATACAAAATAAGATATCTTTATCAATGTCCAGGTTGCAGAAGAAGCCATAAGGAACGTACGTAAATGACTGTATGATGTGGAATGAGCATTTTAAATGGGAGGTCAAAACACAAGTTGATAGAAAAGGTAAAAACACCCAGAATATGTCATGTAGATTTACGTATAATTGCCTCGAATATGTTATGTGGATACGACAAGACAGGATGAGCCAGATGGCCACTTCACCAGTCCAAGTTACCAATTTTCATCCTGGGTGTGGTCAAAAACCAAAATAGCATTCAAATACTGCATAACTAAAATGCCAATGAGGACAACAACAATAACAACAACAACAATCATTGGTGTTGCTTCTTCAGGATTCAGTTTCACCCCAGCATTCACCTCAAACTCGACGTATGAGTTCAACCTCCGCAAACAATTTGTTTCTCACCCATTATCAGCTGCACTCACGAAGTAAGGCTCTTCCTTGTCATCACTGGCTCTTGAGAGGCAAGTAACAGCTGCATGATGTGCGAGGAGCAATGCACGTGGAGTCAGCTGGGAGGCACAAACCAGATGTGATGCACACATACAACAGCATATCACAACACAAATTCCCGTACAAGGAACTTCTAAGCAGGAAGAGGCCATTTGGCCTATCAAAGCCTGCACTATTATGACCAACCTATGGTTTTTGTCCATGCTCTTATACTTTTCAAATGCTGAGTGTCAATCAAGGAAGCAGCAAGTAGGATTTTAAGTCTTTGGTATGACTTGGCTCTAATTCAAACCACCCAGACTCTGAGCCAGAGCCCGAACCATTGCACCACCGATGCTGGGAAACGAAGACTTGAATCTGGGATATTAATCCATGACCTCTCGCACCCAAACCCAGATATTGTGAGCACCTATTGTTTGAAACCACAGAGATTAGACCTGTTATTAAGAAAAAACAAAACAGGTAAACCGCTCAAAATTTGCCTTATTAATGAACATAATATCTACCCCTAAATTCAACTCCATGATGGCAACCTTCACATGGTCCTCTCGATTCGGTGTTCTGTGACCACCGACTAATGTTATCACTTTCGCAGTCATACGCAAAAAGATCAACTCCACATATTAACCAAACTTGGTACTTAGATGCTTAGAATTATGCATTGGCAGGCTGAAACTTGAAAACGATGACTGTATGGTTATGCAGATGTGTACTAGGATCAACAGGCAGCCATTTTGTGGAAGTGCTTCAGCAGAGCAATAAGAAAAAAAATGCCTATGTTTTGATCAAAGAAGGGGTTAAACTTCCCAAAATTATTTGCAGACTTGCAAGAGTCCATCTGCATGTACTCTTGCAAGTCTGCACATGATGTTAGTGTGTGTGCGTGTGCGTGTGTGTGTGTGTGTCACACGAGCATCAGCAGGGACAACCAGATAATAGAAAAGTATGTCCCCCTGGTAAGTGATTAGGTCGTCAATGTGTAAATGAAAAAGAGCACCCTGGTGCCATGCCATGGTCTGGGTTCATGGACCCACAAATGGTGTGAGTGGCCATGTTGTGCAGGACGATCCCAGATACGATTGCGCTATGTGACCTTCAAACTGTTCATTCATCGAGAGAGAGATAAAGCAATACACCACGTATCTTGATCAACGTAAGGTGTGTAAAGGTGTGGTCCTTCACTGTAATTCAATCTCATAAACCTGGTGCTAACCTTATCATTAACTAAAACCCTAACTCGTATCTGAGCTGTGTAACCTGGATTTGAATCTCGGCCCAGCTATAAACTGTCATATTGGTGTTTTGCATTCAGGGCGATTCATAAACGTGTGTGCTGTCCCTCGGATGGACGTTAAACTGGGTGTCCCATCTGCCAGCATTGTTGGTTGGTGGACTTTAAAGATCCTACGGTGTCCTTGGTGAAGAATAAGTGAACCATTGTCGGCACCCTGGACAAATTCCAAATTCATGCTCAAACCTGCATGGGGCACTGCATCAATGGCCACACTGCACCACACCATTGCAACAACTGATGCCAACTCTCAGCCATACATGGCAAATGAACAATGACTAAAACCGTCTTGTTAACCCCACAAACCGAATTGAAGCGCTAACAGACAACAAAAATCAACTCAAGGCCAACATACTCCTGCACTTTCCTAAAATAATATTTGTCTATTTTAGATCATACAGATTGCTTGTTTGTGTTCCAGTTGAAACCCCTGGCTCATGATGTGAGGAACTCAGGTTCAAATCTCATATACCTTAAGCATCTGTCCATTATCTACTCTATGATGTCCTTGCCATTTATGTTAAGGTATACTGATGTCTACTTATCTCTTTGTCTTGCATGTGATTTCTGGATTGCATGGTGACGGTGAAATTAGACAACCAATGAACAAACTCATGAGTGTATGCAATTATTAAAATCGGAAAATAGTCTTAATCATGAAAGGATGTGTTTGTTGGTCTGCGTTGTCAGACAGGTAGAGCAATGGCGATAAAATATTGTTTCGGTTTTGGAAATGTAACCCAGGGGAGAGCATCCATGAACGCAAAGGGTTCGCCAGAATGAGTTATTTCTTAGCTTGTGTGTGGATCGATCCTTGCCCTGTGTCTGGGAGTAAGAAGGGGGAAATGTGTTGTGATGATCGTCTTTGTATTCCCAGTGTGAAGTTTCCCCATTTGCCGCTTTCAATCCAAAAACAATCCGCTTCACAAAACCTCAATTCAACAACCCCTCTTTCATCCCGTCGGTCTTTACTTCAACCGCGCAGTCGATATATTCTAGTCCTTCGGTCCGTCTGTATCCATCTCCCTCACCACTCGGTCCACCCATTCTTTTATTATTCACAATTAACCATCTGTTCGTCCATCCCTCACTGTGGATAATTAATCCTCTGGACCGGTCAAATTACCCTCCCCCATTCTTTCATCCTGCACTCATACAATTTGTCATGGGGGAGAACGCTTCTCAAACATCCGCGCAGTACAAAGGAACATTTACGCACAAGGAAAGGAGCGGGGGAGCTCCGTCGCTGTACCCATGCGTGAGCGCGGGTTGGGGGCTCACGCTGCCATCCGAACATGATGATGTGGGGATTTTCTACAGCCCCATCACTGCACCCACCCCCGTCAGACGCACACCAATAGGAAAGATGCTCACGTGAAGTCTGCTCCCTCAAAGCCACACCCGGTGTGGTACTTACAAAAGGCCAGGACTCGGCTCGGTTCCTGGCTGTTTGTCGATGCCTCAGGGACGCAAGAACATCTCAGACTGCCTGTTCAAGAGATTATTTGTCGGAGTGCGAGTCACGCTGGACCCAGCTTTGCTGGGGTATGAGGTACAGGAGTGAGTCGGGCCGGGAACGGAGGTGAGCGGCCCACAAGCCAAGGGCGTGGTGAAGTCCCTGTGGGTGTCGCACAGCTCCATATACACACACCACACAATTGTAACACAACACCGACGCTCCACAACACAACCCCTCATTCCCAGAACAATATTTGGCCCGACGCAAACCCGCTTGGTTGCATGAGGTAAGGCAGGAGTAGTCTACACACCCCGCTCTGCTTCTTTCCCCTCATTTCTTCTCGTCTCCTTTTTACCGGAATGAATTATGGTGCCATGTTTGTTGTCCATGTAAGTCTGCATAAGGGGAATATGTATTAGGGCTAAGTCTTTTCTTTATGCCTGTTTTTTTCCTTTCACCTTTGATTTCTGGTTGATCGCCTGCCTGTGTAAATAAAGATGGCTGTTGCTTGTTTGTAAATATGTGTTTGATGTTTGCATGCTTGGGTGTGCGTGTCAATAAATAATTGTTATCTTTCACATCTGCCTTGTTCTTGTCCTTTCTTTCATTGATCCGACATAGCGTGTTCATAATCGACAGATGGGAAGTTTTTGCCTCACTGATTAGCCAACGCCACACTCACGGATCCGCTTGACCGTAATAAGTACTCGGGTGTGTATTGAGGGCATGGAGGCATGAGGGCATGTTGAGGGCTAGCTCAGGTAGTTGTATCAATGAGTAGGTAATGCGGCTGTGTATGTGAGGACCCTGCTCGGTGTAACAATGTCCGCTGTTGCATAACAACCCATCGGGGCACAGAGATATCCGTGGTCCCGGGGTCTCCGGGTCGGGAGTGGCGGCGGGTCTGTGCATGCACCTTGTGAGAGCGGCGTGTGTGCCGATATTACAGCAATATTTTGATCATCATTCTGTTGATTCCACCCATTGTTATCCACAAGTCATTTCAGATATAAGCAAATCACGTCCATTACGACATTTCCAACAGTTTAAAAAATGAAACCCAGAATAACATCTACGATAAATGGACGAGTTGTGTGTGAGGCAAGTTTTTTGTGGAGTTCTACTGGAGCTTTCGGTTGTTGAGTGTGATACTGCATTTGTCATGACCTCCTGAGTTGTTTCGGTGAATTAAGTACAAATAATCCAGAAGAATTCCCATGTTTTAAACACACACCATGTTAAGGTGTATGTAGCAGCTTAATACGTCCTTCTACCATGGCACGGCATTCTAATTACAAAATAAATAACAAAAACAATGATAACATTGCAACAAACGCTGGCCCAAGCACACCTGCGTTTGGTGAAAGGTAAGCGAATGCTCAGGCAGTACAGCAGGCAGGTATGCAACACGGCCATGAAAATTTGGAAAATAATTACAGAACACCAGACTCGGTGGCATAATGGTTCATTCATCAGCTCTGAGTCTCATATCACACTTATTTGCAGGAAAGAACATGCACCGGCCACCATGCCACTCGAGACCAATGTTATGAGGGGCTGTACACAAAATATGTGACACTTTTGTGGGTGGAGGTATCCTGGAGCATCACAGAGTATCACAGGGTATGGGGAAGGAAGGGATGAGGATGTCAGAGCCAGTCATGTGACACCATCTTCATCTTCATGGGTGCAGCCATCTTGGATTTCCCTTCACCACGACAGTTTAAGATGGCATTGCTTTTGGGTAAATTCATCGAAAAATGGCAGAGGTGATGTTTAAATTATTAATTTGAAGCTACGAGAGGACATTTCTGAAAATGAGAAAGCAGGAAGTTCAACTCAAAGTTTGTAAATATTGGCAGGAGCTGAAGGGCATCACAAACTCATTGGCTGAGCTGTCGGATGCCACCGATAAAAAAAACAAATCATGCAGAATGGAAGTTGATCGGAATTTTAAAAGGATGACATTGCTCTCATTCAGTCACGTATTTTTTTTAAGGTGGGGGTCAGACAAAGCATCATCGTGCATCACATGGGGGAGGGGATCGAGTTGTCAAAAAACGCCCCCCCCCCCAAAAAGTCACGTATTTTGTTTACAGCCCCTGATATGGAAGAGTTTACCCCAGAAATACACAACATATTTTAAATCTTAGTTTTGTTCATCTGTTGAGTAAACCAACAAAGTGAATTCCATGAAATATAATGTGTAACTCATAAGTACAGTAACTACTCGAAGTGTCAGCGGATGAGGCAACTCTTTTATGATGATCCTCCATTCGAGAGAATCACAATGGTGCGAAAATTAAATAACAATTGTATTTAAATGTTTATTAGGGAACCCTGTCAGTGTATGAATGAAGTGAAAATATTATGAAGATGAATAGCACAACATTTGGGGAAATGTGACCTTCATATCAGTGACTGAACACTGTGGCAACAGTAACTGAATGAGCCGGAAAACACCTCGAGGCTCGAT
>CM068962.1:68202408-68221892 GCA_035128595.1 Eptatretus atami
CAGCATAGGAACTCCCGGGTGGAGCCCAAAGTGGCTGGACCACCTGGAAGTCACTAAATCGCCTGCGTACCAGAGTTGGCAGATGTAAGGCCAGCATAGTCAAATGGGGATATGCACAAGGCCCTAAGACCTGTGACTGTGGGGAAAGTCAGACCATGGACCCCCGACTGCCCACACCAACCACACCAAACAATTTGGCTGAGGCAAACAACATTGCTCTACAATGCACCCGACACTGCATTTGATGTTATGCCAGGACACAAAAAGAAGATTTGGAGAAAAACAAGGGTATGATGCAATCATACCCTAGAACCTAAGAAGAGATGCAATATTATCTACAAAAACTGGATTTGCATGCATTGGTGAAATGATTGACTGTCAAAACTTGTTGGGAATAATGTCCTCAAATCTTTAGCTGCATTTTGAAACATCAAGTAAAATTTGCAAAATAATAAACCTGGGAAGGTGACATATCCATCTCTCAATAATCTATCACTCTCCATCTCTCCATATCTCTCGATATCTGTATCTCTCTATATCTCAACCCCCCCCCCCCCAAGCCCCTAGATTGACTGCCTTTGATGGTTAATTATCTGGAGAGCAAAACAAATTTTCATCACCAGTTGCACGCCAGCTCCACTGAGCACCTAATGAAGGTGGTGGACACACAATGGCCAACTCTTGTGAAAGACAGCATGGGATCTTTAAAGTTCCTCAGCGAATGCTAGCAGATGGCTAACACAGCTAAACATTCCATTCAATGCATGGTGTACTCACTGATGCAACACTTTATAAATGGCTCAGGATTCAAACCTATATGAAGGTAAAAGGTGGATGAATGCACTCTCGAAGAGCTGTCCTGTTGACCTTGGGTGTTGGTTGGTTGTACCTGGTATCTTGGGAGCTGCACTTTTACGTGAGTAAATTAATGTCGGTTTTGAAAATATGTTTATGCATTAGCTGTCTCTCATGCATGTCATCACCGTCACCGTTTATGAGACTCGAAGTAGGATTGTAATAAAATAAAGGTCAATGATACAGTTTGTTTTATGTGGGTATCTCGATGCAGTTTGTCATGTGCTTGCTAAGTCTGCCATGTTGAGGTCTCACTAAACAAAGATTGAAAAAAACCTCTCCATCCCCATTCGGATCCTTATTGGCATTTATTTTAATATATATATATATATATATATATATATATATATATATATATATATATAATATTATATATATAGTATATGAAGACCACAAGGGGAAAACCAGAGATGTCAGGATAAGTCAATTTTGAAGAAACTGAAAAACAAAGTTTCAAGACTTTGGTGGACTGTTTAATAACTGTCATATAGATTTCTTTTCCAGTAAAAGGAAGAGTGATCATTGGCCGATCAAATTAAGTAAGCATGTAGCATTTGCCAAGCTTCTGTGTTATTTAATTTAAGAGCAAAGAACGAATCAATGTTGCAAACTGACATCACTGGTTATTCCCTTGTTTAATAATTGCCATGCAATTTTAACCCAGGATGTGAGCAAATTCATGCTTGTTGGTTATTAAGCATACATTACATGACTTTGGTGATCACAGATTATTTTTTTCAACATTAAACGGACATTGTTTTTTTGTTTGATTGGTGTTCAACGCCATACTCAAGGGTATTTCGCTTGTATGACGACGGATTTCCATTTCTACTCCGTACTACTTAATATGATGGAAAACCGGGAGGAAACCAAGGATAAACCACCCCCGCGATAGCCGAAGTCACCTCATGTGACTCCCTCATATACCTAAGCAGGTTGATTGGGCGGTGGGTACATCGAATGAGGATGGGTACTCAGACGCGCTAACCATTAAGCCACGGCGTGGGTCCCATAAAAGTCACAATAAAGGTTTGACCAGGCTTGATATGCACCAACTACGGAGCCCATGATATACCAAATAGGCCATTGTAGTGCTCAGAGTTTTTGCTGTGAAAGTTTTACAACCTTTCATTTTTTAGTTTCTCAACTCTGAATATTATGGTGGAACAGTTAACATGATGAAAGGGAGATAACCAGGAGTAAAGTACTGACAACTCTGGGTTTCTACTTGTTCAGCTTTGACAACACTTGTTTTTTCATTGCACGGCTAAACTTTATACCATATAAATTATGTGACACCCCTGGTTATTTGTTAAAGTAATATTGTGAGAGGAAACCTTATGTTGCCAACTATTGGCAGGTGCAATAACCCTGAAATTTATAAAAAGTGACATCTCTGGTTTTCCCCTTGTGGTCTTCATATATATATATATATATATAATATATATATATATATATATATATATATTATATATGTATGTATATGTATATATCAGGATTTGAAAGCTGCAAACATGCTATTACAACACTTTCTTTGAGTGCAGATTGACTGTCGTCAAAAAGCCGACGGGATAGTAAGGTGCATCTCAACCCGAGGTGGACTAGACCATTAGTCCGAACAGCACGGTGGGAGGTCGTTTTAATGTATGACTGACACACAAAATGGAACATGGTAAGAATGTTTGGTAGAAGTACTGATTATTGCATGCTATTGCATTTGCTACATATGGTGGTTACAGATGCAAACGCATAACAGTTGTAGTGAGGGAAGGAAACAGGAACACAAGAGGTGATGTTGATAAATCATAATGCAAAAAAGGACAAAGCAGAAGTGGGAAATAAAGTCGGTCAAAAACAATTTTGTTTTCTATCCATATTGTTACTTCAATAATGTTTATATTATTACCCTCACTGAAGGAGAGGGCATTGCATTTGGGTCCGTTTCTTTGTCTGTCTGTCTGTCTGTCTGTCTGTTTGTTTGTCCGCACAGAATTTGTGCTTTTCTCCGCAACTGCTTGTCGGATTGAGACAAAATTATCGCCATAGAAGTGACTACTCATGTAGAACGTTTTATTGATAATTGTGACGTCATAGGTCACAAGGTGTGGCAGCCATGTTGGAAAAAAGGAAAAAAATTGGACCTCTATCTCAGAAACCGCACCATGGAAAAATTGAAACTTGGCACATGGCAAGTACTTCTCATGGGGAACCAGCAGGCACAGGCTGCACACGAACACCACCACCACCAGTTGTTTAATCCCAGTTTTACATTGCAATCTACAACAGCATTACTTCTGAGAACCGCCGATTGAATGTTTAATTATCCACTCTTTGATCACCTACTGTTGAGATGAAATCTTTCTGGAAAGTTTAATATGAGAACATTCCTTTAGCTTATATTTACAATGATACTCTCTCTCTCTCAAAAATGGATGGTGGCTCTGAAATCTCAAATGTGAGGTCAGGGCTGTGTGTCTGCACATATCTTGGATCTTTGACAGTCCAGCATCACACTCTGCATGTCAGGATTTCTGTGAATGTAATCCGAGGCCCTATTATTTCCTAACTTACTGATTTCCTCCAAAAAATGACTTCCGTCATTGCTTGGCTCTCACACACTCAGCAGGTAGCTGTCAATGCAATATTTTCACCTCCTCTTGCAGTAAAGTCTGGAGTACCCCTAGGTTTTGACCAAGTCTTGTTCCTTCTGTAAATATTCGATATGTCGACTGCTGTTTACTTTTTTCCGGTGATTTCACTCTTCGTATATTGTGCCATATGGTACTTCATCCCAAATAGGGGCCGTAAGCAACTGCATCCATCTCTGCTGTCCTGAAAAGGATCAGATGTCGGTCTCACACTTGGAAAATGTCATTCAATCAAGACATATTTCACATTCTCACACTGCCTTTCTGGAACAATGATTGTCTAATGAACTCAACAAAATATTTTCATGGTCAGCCACTGAAAGAGGTTCAGTCTTTTGAAATTTTGACCCTCACCATTAGCCATGGCCTCTCCTTGGCAGGCCATATATCAAATCTGGTCTCCAAAGTCAGCTACATACTGGGATTCCTTCATCCTGCCAAGTAATTCCTTGGTTAATCTGAACTTCTAGTAACATACAAGGCCTTTGTCTGCTGTGCAATCAAGTACTGCTTTTCCCTCTGGTCTGGTGACCATGGATCACACCTGTGCACAAGATTGCTGTGGAATCCAAAGTTCTCAACATCATTGGCATCTCTCACAAAGAAAAACAAGCAAAGGGCCTGCTCCTTTCTCATCGTGAAACAGTTGGTGGCATCTCGGTTTTCTACCACCACTCTTCCAAATTTGCTCCCAATTTTCTTTTCACCTTCTGTCCCTCCAAATTGGATCCATTCTTCAATTAACCTTCTTATTGAAAAGAAAAAAACTCCTATAATACAGGTTTACTGCTAACCTCCACTTATTTGTTCCTGTTTTATTCTACTTGTAGAACCACCACCTTTCTCAGTCTGTTCAATAATATGCTCTTCCTTCCAGGCCTTATATTTGATAGTGCAGCAATACCACAGATCATCTACCATCTCCACCCATAATCCATCCATCCATTGGGACCATACCCTGTGCAGAGCGTTGGTGCTGCCTAAGCAGTCTCCTTGGCTATTGGACACAATCCTGTACAGGTCGCCACTCCGACACAGGATACCAGCAAGCTGGCACTCATTTTGCTGACCTCGGAAGGATGACAGCCATAATGTACACCCACAAACCCTCCCCAAACCCACCCACCATTCTTCCTTGCAAGGAACCATTTTCCTTCCTTCTTCTTTCTCTCTCTCCCTTTAATGTTCATCTATTCACGTGTTTGTTAAATTAATCTATTGTCCCACTTCCCCACCATCAGTGCATTGCATTTTACGCTCATTCACCTCACTCTTCCATGAACCGATATTTTGTTTACAAACTAAGTTAACAGAATAACCACTGAGCAAAGTCAAATCTTAACAGGTGAATTCAAAAAGTTTAAAGAACTGACAAAAATGTCATCTTTTGCACTCTCCAGCCACAAAAGTCTCAGTCTTGTCCTAAAGTAATTAAACACTCAACAACCCACAACCTCTGGCACAAACCATCATGGATGCCTTGAGCCTTCGACAAAAGGTTTCCAGCTTTCTCTTTGCTTTCCTTCTACATCATTAATTTAACGGTGTGCTTATTCACTTGCTTTTTTTTCCTCTTTGTATTGCTGTCGTGGAAGCAGTCCTGACAGGTTGGAGCTGTCTCCTCGGGGTCTGGTTCTTGACCTGACTATAAATTGTCAGATTTGTGCTTCACAGGCAGGATGTCGCATCACGGAACGCATTGTCCCTTGGATGGGCAATAAGCTGGGTGTCCCGTTTGCTAGCATAATTGGGTGGATGTTAAAGGAACACTCCAGGAATATTAGCTTGTGTCAACATCGTAGCCATGCACTAAAAACATCCCAGAAATATATATATCACTTTATAAAATAAATATTTCAAGAAAAGTGAAGAATTTTGCTCGTAAATGACAGATATGATCAATCAGCACGACCCTCAATCTTGTGACATCAACCGTCCTCAGCTTCAAACAGCTGACAGAGAAACCAGAGTTATCGAGCACAGACTTCTTATCCTGTTTTTTGAGTTTTTTAATTTTTTTTTCGACCAAACTTGTCATGAGTATTATAGTACGACCTTATTCATTTCAACTCAAGAGGAAGGTTGCTCATGAATTTAGTGATGACAGCTTGCAATCGAGCGATAAAAGCCTGGAGGCAGGTGCGAGAACGAAGAACACCGATTGGTGTATATGCGGGCGATGTGTCATAATGGTGAGTGAGGTGGAGTGTGTCTGCTGCCATGACATTCCTGCTGTGATTTCACTGAACTGTATCCGACGATGAAACTTGCGTGACATATAAAAGAGCGTTCCAGACTGTTTGTCTAAATAAGGATGTTCTTGAAATGGCTCGAGTTGCTTTGTATGTCACCAGAACTCTTGGACCTCAGGAAACCCAATACTGAACAGGTGAATCAATTGTACATCCACTAAATATTTTGGAGTATTTAAAGACTGATACTGGATGATTTGTCTCACATGGTGAAATTTGTTTTGTTGCATCCTCATTGTGCATGTTTACAATTTAGCACAAGAGGTGGGTCAGGTGATTTGTATATAAATGTGTTTTTTTTTCTATTTTCTGTGACATCATCAATAAATTGCACTGAGTTTGATTTCAAAAGTATACACAACTGTCCGTTATGTACAGATCTCTTCCTCAAAACCGAACAAATGCATTAAAAACGAGAAGGGCACTCGGTATAGCAAATACCTCGCCATGTCATGCCTGATCCACGAGAACATATCTGGCCCAATATATTTTTGAAATATCATGCTATACAGAACTATATCGTTTTGGGCCCAATCTCTCAAAGGTGAAGAATCACTTTAAAAATTAAATAATTCTCGTATCCAAATTCGGATCTGGATCTTCACCATAATTGAATCAATTCTTCCTTGTCACACACCCAACGTGTCCACCAAGTTTCGTCTGAATCCGTCCAAAACTTTTTGAGATATCATGCAAAATATCAGTTTACTGTTCTGTTCCACTATGACTCACTGTTCCACTGTGCTCTCGGATGCTTGGAGAAACTAAATATGGTGGGAACAGCATCTAGTTTCAGTTAATTTCTCTGTTTAAATCCCAGCAACTCGTTCTGGTTGGGATGGCTGGCTTAAGAGCAATTGAATAAAATCTCTTTCAAAACAATCAGGCTCAAAATGCTCCGAGCAAAGACATCTCGTATTAAGTCTTAGCACAAGAACTCGAGTGAGTCTCAAGGTCTGCACCCATTTCTTCCACCGATCCGACGAGGAATAGGAACTAATGTTTTCTGTTTTGCTCCTCATCCGATCATCCATGTTATTATAACAGCCAAAGGCAATACAATGGACACAAAGTAGGCTACTGAGCTTTGTTGCTAACAAATATGGCGGGCTCATACGACACATAGGAGGGATGACGTCAACAAGAGTGGGGCTCGATAATGGCAGGACCCAGTAAGTCCGTCCCAACGACACAAAGTTGTCATTATATCGATTCACTTGTTTTTATAAGTCGCACATATTCACATTTGAAGGTTATGAAAAATGGATGATTGAATTAAAGCCTTTCTAAAATGCCCCGAGCTCCCCATTATGATCCCAGGGTGTCCGTCACAAAAAGTAGGTGAATTATCGCCGGCACCTTGACCAAATTACAAATTCATGCCCGAATCATCTTCAGTCGAATGTCAAGCCTGGCTAGCCAATTTGTGAAAGACTTGGTCAAATTTCCTTGTTGGTGAGCTCACAAGAAGGTGGATTTAACTGGGGCCATTATGGAGAAGGTGGGATTAATTGTAGCCATTAATTAAGTCGTAGCAGTAGTAGTAGTTGTTTTTGTTATAAGCCTGGTGTTGGCTTGGTGGATCGGGTGGTTGGCTTGGAATCCCAGGGTTCCTGAGTTTGAGCCCCGTTTGCTGCTGAATTAACACCAGGTGGGGATGAGTCAGCCTGCCATCCTTCCAAGGTTGGTGAAATGAGCACCAGTGTACTGGAAATAAGGGCACTGCATCAGCAGCACAGCTGTGCCCCCAGAAAATGATGCAGCCAGCACCCAAAAGGGGTAAAACCCCCTGAAACTATAAGGTTCGAAGTAGTTAAATAAGCTACGAGGTATTTAAACATGCCTGGTGTGGCTTCTAGAGCATGTTGAGGTCACATTGTGTATGTACAGGCCAGCTGCATCATGACCGAAATAAGCGTGAAAATACTGTGACTACGGGACAAATGGCATCCTGGGAATGTATGATACGGGATGCAGGACACTGTTACAAAACGGGACGATCGCATAAAATACAAGATGCTTGATATCAGTGGTGACTAGTAGTAGGCAGCAGTAGTAGTAGCAGCAGAAGATTTCCATACGTGGAAATCATGGTGAAACGATCAAAATTATGAAATAATTTCTCATTACGTTGTTTTTGTGATACATGTTTATATCAGTACACCCACTCACTACGGGAGCAGCAGACAGGAAGGGTCTTCTTATTATCCTCTCTGGGGTCCGTCAGTATTATCCATCCATCCGTCTGTTAAAAATGAAGAAGAACCTTCTAACCCTCTGTGCGGGGATAACCAGTCGCAAGTTGGCATTTGCAGCTTCATCACGTGTGCCCACGTAGCCATGCACAAAACACACCTTCATTTTTAGCTCGCCTGTTCGAAGAACAGAGAGCTCTAGCGATACCCCCGGCGTGAGCGTCAGCATCAGCGTCAGCGTGAAAATGTTAAAGTTTTTGTTTTACTTCTGATGAGCTTAATTGCCCCACAAAATGCCACGATAAGCTATTTATACAAGTTAACACGCCGTTCGTCCAAGGAGGAAAAACCCCTTCAAGAAGAGGAAATATTTTTCGTGTTAATATTGTTTTGTAACAGCATTAATATAATGCAATTAATTATCATTGGTGTTGTTATTACTTTTGTTATTAGAAGCGGTCTTGGAAAAATGCCACGATTAGCTATCTTAGCACGGATATACACCTTAATACAGACTTCACTCAAAGTGGAACACCCCCATAGGGAAGGGGGGAAATGAAGTCTTTACAACCTCCATCATGCGACCCTTAGTCCTCCTGTCAAGTTTGGTTGAGATTGGATAAGTAATGATGGAATGTATCACAGTCAAAAACCGTCAGACAGACAGACACTAAATTGTGTATTTTAATTTCGACGATTTACCAGTGTTGTAATGCATTGAAATGTTGCTCTCACATTTCTCAGTATACTGTGATATCAGATATCTACAAAAACTGATTCACTTCCCAACTTATTATGTGTACCCACGTCACAGAAACACAGAATATTTGATTTGACCCAGGCATCGAAAGGCAAAACCATGATCAGATTAAACAACGTGATCTCCAGATGCACGGTCGGTCTCCATGAGAGTACCGAAGCCTCCTTTCTGTACCTGAGGGTAACGTGAAAGTTGTTCGAGTGAAACTTATAATAATTTTTGGAAAGTCACCGTGAGTTTATGCAACATATCATCTCCCAACTTGCTAGATTATATCACATCCTCAATGGACAACTGTCACGCAGAAATGTCTCGAGATGTGCCGATCGCACCAGAACTGATCTGTTGGTTATTTTTGTAAGTGTGCTCAGGAGGGTGCAAAATTGCACATTTATTGGCCAAGGAAGGGGTGAAATTTCCTGAAAATCATTGCAGACTTGTAATGCAGTTTCATGGTGGTGCCTTATGGGAAACCTTAAATCTGGTGAGCAGTTAAAATTGGGCCATGACAATGTGGACAATAATGAACATGCTGGTGCCAGGCTCTGCCCAGGGTCATACTCATAAAAAATCAAGGGAGTGAAAAGATGTATCAAGGATGACTGTCATGGACAAGTGAGAGATCTTGCTGTTGAAGAGTCGATTCAGAATGGCAGAGCAGAAACATGGTTTTTTTTATTTGCATAGATAGTCGAGGCTCATAGAAAAGTTAGTACTGGTACACTTATTTTTGTACACATTGTCGAGGCTCGTATGAGAGCTAAAATTGAACAGACCAGTACGTAACAGGCCAAATGAAACAGCAGAGAGATGGGGAGAGCAGAGAGCTACCTGGGGAGAGGAGCAGTGCCAGAAGAGGAGGAGGAGGAGGAGGAGGAGGAGAACAAATTCGAAGTGTTTGACCAGCTTGAGATTTTTTTTCAAGGTCTGAAGAGAGGGAAGAGGTGGCAGCCTGCCTGTCTGAAGGATGAGAGATGTCATGGCAGAGGGTGAAGTCATCAGCAAAGAGATAATGAGGAATTTCCAGAGAGACAGAGAGATCATTGATGAAGATCAGGAATAGGAATGGGCACAGAACACTGCCCTTGGGCACTCCAGTCTTGACAAGGAGAGGAGATGAAAGGATTCTGTTGAGAGCCCAACTTTGGCTATGAGAGTAGATGAAGTCAGTAAGCCATGCCTTGGATGCCACAGGCAAAGAGTTTGGAGAGTAAGGCAGGATGGCAGAGGCAGGATTGCTCGACTATATTCCACCGCATGCAAGTTTTAATAAAGCATGCTCACCTCTGAGCTATCTAATGTGGGTTTGAATCTCAACCTAGATATAAATTGTCATCCTGGTGTTTTGCAGGCAAAGTGAGGAATCAATGTGTGTGCTGTCCCTTTGATGGAAGTTAAACTGGACATCCTACATACAAACATTAGTTGCTGGATGTTAAAGATCCCACGATGTCCTTCATGAAGAGTAGGCAAGTTGTCACCAGCACCCTGGCCAAGTCACAAATTCATGCTCTAATGTACAGGGGGAGTTGACAGGAGGGCCTAGAGGTATGCACACTCAACTCGAAGTTGTCTAGCCTGGGTTCAAATCTCTGCCAGGGTACAAGCTGTCAACCTGGTGTTTCACAAGCAGGGTGATTCATCAATGTGTGTGACTTCCCTAGGATGGACATTCAACTAGTGTCCCATCTGCCGCCGCTAGTTGATGGACGTCAAAGATCCCACGATGTTCTTTGCGAAAGAGTCGGTGAGCTCTCAGACGACACCCTGAACAACTTCCAAATTCCTGCCCTAATTACCATCCAGTATAACTCTTTGCAAAGCAACTGAACCTGCCTTCAGGCAAAATACCAGAATAGTAATACTAATCTACAGGGGGTACTGTATCAGCAGCACAGCTGTGCCCTCAGCAAATGAAGAAACCAGCAGTCATGTGATGCATATGAAAGGAAAGAAGGGAAGTAAAGTGTGAAAGTGCAACTTTCACAAAAACCACCCTTGTACGTCCAAATATTAAACCTCTTCAACATTACCGAGTTCAATGGATTTGTCAAATTAAAGGGTGAAAAACAGCAAAACTATCAAGAATGCAACCACATACCTCAAGGCTGGAGGATAAGTTCCATAAGCAGAGCTCACCATCCCGGCAGCCGGTGATAACTGTTCCCTGATCATTGGTGAGTAACAAACAGGAAATGTGGTGACGGGGGACTTGACAGCCCCAAACCACCATGGGTAATAGCAAGTTGTTCCATTGCCTGCAAGCACAAAAAGAAGCTGAAAATGATCAAAGGGCAGGGACAGACACTCACTGGAACACCGAACATCTCAAATGGCAGCTCTTTCTCTGCTCGAAAGATGTATAAACAGGATCACTCTCCTGGATAAACGACACTTTCCTTTTCAAGTGCAATACTTCCAGATTTACCCTCGATTGACTATACCATACATCTGCAGGAAGTTTGATGAGAATACCTGAGGATTCTTCAAGAGGTCTGATTGAAAATTTAATGAGAATCTCACGAGATCTCATGAGAAATGTTTCGTAAGGAACCTTGTAAGAAATCCTGAGTAGCGACTGGGGAATCCTTCAGCATGGTAAATGTTCAACTACAATTGCATAAAGAGCAAAATGAAGTGCCTGCAACAGCCTGAATTTATTTATTTTGTTACAAACCAATTACTTTGGCCTGATATAAAATCCACGAAACATCCACATATTTAATTTCCAAAATATTTCAAATATATCAGCTTCTCTTATCTAATATAGAAAAGGAGCTCAGTCTCGGCATGCCTGTGTCCATCTGTCAACGCGGGTGCTTCCAGTATACATTACTATAAAATGAGCTGTGCATGCGTCCATCCATGTTCCACCCATTGGTTGGACGGTTCACCTGACTCCACCCACAACTTCTACACTACAGCCACCATGTTGGTGCCTATACTCATCTTCGGAGCTGTCATATTCACAATCATCATGCTCGCTCTATAAGTCTTCCCTTCAGCATAAAACGACAAAAGCGACATTTAAAAGGATTTTGACCTGATAGGTGTCACAGGCCTTGTGAAGATCGTAAGCCTCAGCGATCGAGGCCACGGTCTGTTGCTTTATACCCTGCCCAAATAACTATTATGTGGCATTCTCTCAAGCAGGACTTTTAGTGCGGAGGTTACGTAGGTCCTTACTATTATTTCCAACATCTATCTATGAAAATATAGCAATGGTACCATTAGAAAACTAATAATCAATTTACTTGGACCAAATGTTTTGAAGTTGTAAAACTTCAGTTTAATCACAAAAATGGCTTTTAGCAGGACTTGCTGCCAATTATTAAACCCTTTAGAAATACCCTGGATTGTTTAGAATAATCCTTTGAGAATTTACCCTTTAGAGCTTCAGAATTTACTCTTCAGGACACTTTAGAATATACCCTTTAGAACCCCTGAGAATTCGAGAATTTACCCTTTAGAACCCCCTAGAACTTTAGAATTTATGGCCATCAAGAGTCTTGATTGATGTCAAGCTGAACATGATAAAGATGCAACTTGGAAGTGACAAGCCCGTGCCAACATGAGTTCTGAGCGATGTCAAGTTGATTGTGACAAAAATGAAACTCAGAAGTGACAAGCCACTGCCAACATGATTCCTGACTAATGTTAAGCGAAACTCGACCAACATGCAGCTCAGCAATGACAAACTCATGCCAACATGAGTCCTGAGCGACATCAAGCGAAACTCGACCAACATGCAGTTCAGCAATGACAAGCCTGAACCAACATTTTGTGCAGATCACAGCATACTTGCCATGCCAGTGATGCAATTCAGCCCCCCAGAAGTCCCTGTGATACTTATTACCAGGGATCATCATCGCCAAGCTGTCCTCGATACTATCAGGCAGTTACAGAAACAACAATGAAAGATTCAATGAATGAACCGACATCGGATCGCAGACAATATGACATTGATCAGCTTGCTCACATTGACTTTGTCACAGTACAACACACCTGTGGTCTGACAACACACCTGTGGTCAAGACAGATCCAATGAGCCTTCAGAAATATTTCCATGATGTGGAAGAACAACTTCAGCGTCAACTGAAGTTACACCCCCCCCCCCCCCCCCCCCCCCAGCAACTGACGTGATGGAAACAGAAAAGAACATCTTTAGGAGACTCCATCTGATCCTACATAACACCCCAAATGCCTATCTCCAGTCATTCCTTAACATTCAGGAGCTGATCAAAGAGGGCACAGTGCTTCAAAACATCACCATTGCCATTGATGTGGACAAATGGCATGATTTAGAGCATGCCTGATGAGCTTTAAACTGCCCACTAACAGTGACGTTTCTGTCCTGCCAAATGGTCTGGAGAAAGAGAAGGTGAGCAAGATCTCCAGGGAACAAGCCTCACATGATCGGCAGAGTGTTCTCTGTGCATCCAAGCCAAGGAGAAACCTTCAACCTCCGTCTCCTACTCCACCACAAAATTTGTGCCACAAGCTTTCAGGATCTTCGAATGATTGATGGAAAAGTTTGTGAGACAGTCAAACAATTCTGCCAGGGCCTCCATCCATTGTTGGGAGTGTAGAAACAACATGTCCAGGGTAGAGACACTGTGTCTGAATCTGAACTGATGGCATATGAGATCAGGCCTTTGGAGAAAAGGATTTGATATCAACTGTGATAATGGATTCTTTTTTATTTTATCAATTACTTCATCATTAAATTTACTGAAATTGTATGATCTCACACTTTATCAACAAGATTGTTTTTTATCTATAAATGTGTGAACAGAGCCCTCTCATTACCTCTGCCACCGAAGGTGAAGGAGGTTATGTTTTCACCCCTTTCTGTATGTTTGTTTGTTTGTCTAGGATATCTAAAAAAAGTTGTGGATCGATTCAGAGGAAACTTGGTGGACACGTTGGGTGTGTGACAGGAAGAATTGATTTAATTTTGGTGAGGATCTGAATCCGGATCCGCATCTCATAATTTTTTAAGTGATTATTCACCATCGAGAGATAGGGAGGGCGAAACCGATATATAGCACGATATCTCAAAACGTGGTGGACGGATTTGGATTAAAAACTTGGTGAACAGGTTGGGTGTGTGACCAAGATGAATCGATTTGATTTTGGTGAAGATCCGAATCCGAATCTGGATACGAGGTTTATTTAATTTTTAAAGTGATTCTTCACTATTGAGATTTAGGGCCAAAAACGATATCGTACTGTATAGCATGATATTTCAAAAATGTATTGGGCCCGATATGTTCACGTGGATCAAGCATTACCGAGCAGAGGTATGCGCCCTAGCGAGTGCCCTTCTAGTTTGTGTATGATTTGTCCGTTTTTCATGATTGTAACATAAACAAGACTCCAGCTTGTAAGCCATCCGGACCACTCCGGAAATCTGTTCCTTATTTTATGAGTTCCGTTGAGATAACCACCACCAACAACACTAAAGTTGTTTCTAAATTGCAGGCACTTCAAACACATTTTCACCATCGGAGTGACTACTCAAGTAGAATGTTTTAATGATATAATTATGATGTCATAGGTCACGCGGTGTGGCAGCCATGTTGGAAAAAGGGAAAACTTTGGACCTCTATATCTCTGAAACTAACTGCACCAGGGAAAAAAATTGAAACTTGGCACATGACAAGTACATGGGGAGTAAGTGCGATTTTTTTTATGATGTCATAAGTGCCTTTGTTATGTCATAATTTCATATGTAGAACGCTACATCCAATCAGTATGAACATTTTTGAGGTTCATCTCAGTGTAAATTGGTTGACAGAAAAAAGAAATTGATGACATTATCGGTCACAAGGTTCAGCAGCCATATTTTAAAAAAATAAATATATAAACCTTCAAAAATATTCCTCTCTGAAACGGCTGAACTGATTGAGGTGAAACTGTACAGGTATGACCACCTATCCATGAGGAACAAAACATTCCCCCGCTATGATGCTATCGGTCACATGGTTTGGCAGTCATATTGGATTTACCCGAAAACGTTTTCTTCTCCAGAACAGCTGGACAAATCGAGGGGAAACTTCAAAGGCATGTTCCCCAAACATTGGTGATACTATGGTGTTCATGAATAAGTGACAGGTCACATGGTATGGCAGCCATATTGGATTGAACAAAATTCTTCAAAATATTTTTCTCTTGAACCGCTTCATCAATCAACACGAAACTTCAAAATTATGATGTAGTAGTCATGTGGAATATATGTTTTAAATTTCAACCTGATCGGACACATGGTCTGACAGCCAGAATTATTTAATTTTTTTTTTATTCTGGGTTCTTTTTTTAAATTATTTTTTTTTTTTTCAATAAGGCTCACTTGGCTGTGCCTGAATGGGTTTGAGGGTAGAGGAGTAGCAGCTGAAATGTGTTTCCTATCCAGGTTCCTCTTGATGACTTCATCTTTGCTTTTTGCTTGTTTGGGTTCCTTCTGATTCCTCCATTGCAGGACCGTACCTATTTGGTCTTCCATTTGATTTGAATTGAATTTATTTTAATCCCATTCTGAATTCAATTGAACAATAATAATAATAAACGTCATGGGTCAGGGTCAGGTGTACAATCAAAGCGGGGTTGCATCAAAGCGAGGCGTCTTTGTAACCAGTCATAACTGCAAGCGGTTATAAAGTGGCAGTTCTAGTTATGTCTCCTATTCATTACATAACACACCGGCACACAAACACCACTAATACCAAGGCCTGGCAAGGGTCTGCAATTTCTGATTGCTCTTTTTCTTGTTTGAACACAAATCAGAACATGAATCGGAAAACGAACCTGCAGTTTAGCAGTACTTTGACTGAATTTGTCCTGATTGTGCATGTGCAGAGAGGAGTGAGACAAGATTTTTTTACTCTGTCTGCCTGTCTGGCAGTCAAACAAAATTGAAAATCATTCCAAACAAGAAACATACTGTTTTTAAGGGCATCATAAAGGACACAAACAACAAGCACGAATAACTAGTTTAATGTGTTAAATAAAGTGGTGTAAAAGATACTGCATCAACGGCAGTAAACTTCTGAATTTTCTTTTTCTACAACCTTTAAAAAATTTATTTTGTTTCAATTCAATTATATACTTGAACACTGTTGTAGAGCACAAATCACCTGTCCCTTTGAGAAACTTTCTATTTAGCAGGACTGAAAAATATCCATGCCCTGAAGGCAGAGTAACAATGACCAAAGCTATCAAAACTATGACCAAAGCTCTGGGTGGGTGTGTTTTGCTCGTAAATGAAATTAAAATGACAAAAAAAAAATCATCATGTAGACCTACTTCGTCTTCTTCCTTTAGATGCAGCACAAAGTTGTGGTTAACTTCTTAACATGTTAACGGCTGTGCTGATGATGAAGTGCTCCCTGTAGGTTAGAGCAGAAATTTGTAATCTGTTCATGGTGCCAGCAATACCCGACTCTTTGCAAAGGACGCCGTGGGATCTTTAAAGTCCACCGACTAATGTTGGCGGAAGGGATGCCTAGTTTAACGTCCATCCGAGGGATGGCGCACACATTGATGAACCCCTCTGCCTGCAAAACACCAGGATGACAGTTTATAGCTGGGTCATGATGAAAACCTCGGCTATATATCTCAGAGGCAAGTGTAGATACCTGTAGGCTATACAAGCCAGGCCTTTAGGCCGACTGCATTCATAGATTTGGAAGGTACTATGGTTGTCAGTTTCATTTACTGAAAATACACACCCATCATGGGCAACACAAATGGTTCTATCCTTCTGAGATGGAAATACCATGTCCAACTTCCACCAAACACATTGCATATGCAACATATCTTGATGTTTCATGTACAAAACAATGGTCAGTAGTGTATGCTGTCGAAAAACAGGTTGTGTACAAGAGGTTGTGTGTCAAAGGAATATCAAACACATTGATTCTTCCCATGAAAAGACAACAGTACAACACCCTTTTTGTCATTTAACCAATGGGTAAAGACCTTTTTAGCCACAAATAATGAGGATGTGGTGATGTGATCCTAACCTCAAGGGAAGTAGACTGTATCTTAACAAGAGAAAAGAAAAAGAGACAACATGGCCATTGGCTACTGCTGAAAAAAAGACAAGTATGGAGGGAGAACTCTACTTTGCTCAGCGTTCAGGAGGTGCAGAAGTACTTGCAAAGTCTGTGGTACGAGTATACGCCATCCATTGTGTTGTACATAACTCCCAAAGCACATGTTCTATACAACTTGTTTGCCACTGTACGAACTTGGAGCTGAATCATCTGAGATCCTCAATGGTTACGGAAAAAAGCAATTTATCTTTTGAAATTTGAAACAACTTTTTTGTCATTTATATTTCATTCGCACTTTTGGGAACAACTTTTTATGTGTATGTAGTGATGACAAAGAAAGTATAACTGAACTACTTCACAACTTAAGGGGGGGAGGGATATATAAAGTTTCATTTCAGAAAAATTTTCAATCAAAAAACACATTGTTCCTCAAAATTCCTTTAAGACTTCCTTTTGTCCCATTTGGGTTGAGTTTTGCTAACAGACAAGTCAGGTCAAGTCAGGTATGGGACCATGCACCGGTGCAGCGCATCGCTGTGTCCACTTTCTGACAGTATTCCAGGGGTCTCCGTCCAGCCATCCCCCAGGGAGATACCTGGCCCATCCCCATCTCCTTGAGATCCTGATGCAACCTGCTGCAGCCACGAGGCATTGATTGGCCCATTGGTCTCCTCCACTCATGAGGCTCCCTCACTGAGAGAATCTGGTGAGCAGGATCAGCTCAGGAAAATGACCACATGTCCTTACAGCTGCAGCTGACGCACACAGATGATGCAGGTAACAAATCTCATTTGAGTCTCTCAGAAACCGCTTATTGGAACAAAGTCCGACCAGCGATAGCCAAGGATTCTCCGAAAGACCTGGTACCAAAGGAATTGAGTCTCCGTCTCAGACCCTGGTCAGAGTCCAAGTCTCACACCCATAGAGCAAGAGGGAGCACCAAGGACCTGAAGACTCGGACTTTTGTCCTCCCGCACAGGTACCGGCAGCGCACACCCCATGATCCATGAATCCATGACTCCCTAGGCCCGACCCAGACGTCTGTGACCTCTGCTCACAGCCAGCAGAGACATGATAATCACTGCAAAGGTAAGTGAATCCTCCGTGACCTCAACATCCTCGCCATAAACAGGTACAGACAGGATAGCAGCATCCAAATAGTCATTGAAACCTGGATCTTAGTTTTGAACCAGGAACCCGTAATCCCAATGGCTCCGACTCCTCATTCAGCACCTGAGGCCCCCAAAAGGACATCCAGATTCTCCACAAAGATGACTGCATCATCTGTGAAATCAAGGCAAAGATCTTGACATTCCCAAACGATGCACGACAACTTGATCTTTCCGCCATCCTCCCTAAATCCAGTACATACAAGTGCTAAAAAGTGTGGGGGGGGCAGTACACACCCCTGAAAACTCCAATAACAACTGGAAATAAGTCAGAGATTGTATCACCACATGTCACAGCACTCTCAGTTCCAGAATACAGTTCAGACATCAGATTGATCAGTTTTGGTGGCACCCCATGAAGACCAAGAATCCTCCGAGGGCATCATGATACTGAATCAAATGCTTTACAGAGACCAACAAAGGCTGCAAGCAGCCCTGCCGAAATGCTCATATGCATTCGGTGAGGACCCGAAGAGCTAGGATACGGTCAATCGTTGACCTCTTTCGGTGTAAAGCCTGACTGCTCTGAATGCTGGTGCTCAAGAAGATTGGGCAAACCCTATCAGAATTATCCGAGCAAAGACCTTGCCCGGCACTGAGAGCAGCGTCATCCTCAGTAGTTGTTGCCGTCTTGGCAATCACACTCCCCTTCCAGAGAGGGACAACAAGGCCGCTCTTTCAGTTATTGGGATGATGCCTGTGTTCCAGACAGAGCACAGAACTGCATGAAACGACACGAGTACAGCATTTTCCACCAGCCTTGAGAAGTTCAGCATGGATGCCACAAATTCCAGGAGCTTTACCCCATTTCAACCGTTCACCGCAGCCGTGTTTCCACAAACGAAGGTGGACCACAGTTGATTGGAGGGTCAGCAATAAGATAGCAACACCCCTGACATCCAACTCAACAGCTGTGATCAGCCTGGAAAAGCGCTCAAAGTCACCGCCCAGCGGCCTACACTTCGGACTGCTCTGTCAAGAGCCCACCACTCTCCGCTCTAAATGCAGTACACCGAGGGAGAGCTTGGAGGAACGCCAGATTCCCCAGTAAGCAGGATGAGAATCACTTGACCACAGGTCATGCTGTACCCCTCACAGATTCCTGCACATAGGCCTCCTTGTCCACCCTTATGAACATACAGTTTATGCCTCAGCCCTGAACAGCTCAGCTCTGCCATTCAGCCTGGCCTGCAACTCTGGTCAATGGTTCCAGTTCCCTTGAGAGACAAAATTCTTCTTTGCCTGATGGTGAGTTCCAAGACATCCACCGGCAACATCAAGGAGGTGGACGTGAAGGCACTCCACAACTTTTCAGGATCCCCCAAAGCACCCAGAACCCAAATCTCCATCAGCATTTTGCAAACTCCTCAGCTACCCTCTCATCCTTGAGCTTGCCAACATGCAGCCTAGGCTGGGATGGTACCATCTCCTGGAGAACTGGAGAAACTGAGAACTCTGGTAGACCCTGCAGTTCTGGATTATCCTCCAGCTACCATCAACGAGCACATGGTCAATCTCTATTGCCACACTACCAGCGTTGGAATACCA
>CM068962.1:68221902-68236504 GCA_035128595.1 Eptatretus atami
GAGCATGGCATAGAATGCGTCCTTCACGTTGAGATCACGCGCCTCAGTCGGAGAATATACAGAGACCAGGGAAATGACACCTAAGGAGTGACGAATAATTGGTCTCATAATAGACTCGTTGACCGGTGTTACCTCAATTATCATTGGAGTCAGCATCTTGGACACAGCTACAGCAACTCCTTGGGCATGGTAACCATCAGAGTGACCAGACTAATAGTAGGTGTAACTACCCGCCATGATTTTGCCGCAATCTGGTCTCTGAACCTCAGAGAGTGCTGCAATACCGATGTCCAAATGCTTGAGCTTAGATGATAACAGAGACAGGTGATCATCCTCTCTTAGGGATAGGACTATTCCAGGCACCCACCCAAAGGGAGCACCTTAGGTTAACCCAAGGAGACCGCAGTCTGGTGGATGACACCTCAGCACCACCCTGATACACACGACCGCAATCTGGAGGTTACCCTTGAAGGTTACCCCATGGTTTCCCTCCGATCATCCAAGATTGGGGGTCCTGAAGGCTTTGCCCCAAACCCGCCATCCGGTGAGCTGCCCTGCAAAGGGCAGCTGCACAGGAGGTACTCCCATGGAGTGGGTTTTCAGATATATTTTTGCTTTCGGTATGTTTTGCGGAGTGAAGGGTTTTACGGTGGCCGGAGTGCAAATCCTGCCACCAACCTCCTGATGAAAAAGTAACCCAACTGCAGGGGGATGTCCGTAGACACAGTTGGGCACTAGATATGGATGGCCGTTGGCTCACAAGGAGCTCCTCTGCCCTCTGACAGGTTTTATTTTTAATCCTGCTGGGTGCCCATATCATACACCCTCCTCACCAATAAACTTGGTGGGGGGGACGGTTTAGTCAGCGACAACCCGACCATGAAACAGGTTAGTTCGGATTTACATGGTACCTGTAGCAAGTCACAGATCTAATCTGACCTGACCTGACACTGAGTACTGCAGCATAGCAAACCAATTGTTCGACTTTTCATAAAAGCACCAAAATTGGTACATATGTTGACTAATGTATTCTGAACAATTCTGGATATGGAGCCACTCGAGATTTTGCCTTGGTCAGCTTTGGCGGCCATTTTCCAAAATGGCCACCATTCTACTTTAACAATATGGGATATCTGTCATTGTTATTATCTTTGTAGGTTTCTCAGAGGTGATAAATACTCCATGTGATGTGCATTTACAAAGGAAAACAATACAAATGTCATTTGTGTTGATTTATTATATTTCCAACCATTGTATTGGGGAAAAATTGTCATTTTTATGCGAAAATCCATTTTCGCACACAGCATCAGTGACAGGTTCAGAAGTATTTTGTTGTGGTGGTGCCAATCCAAATGCCAATGAGGAGACAATCACCTAGAAGAAACACCGTGCACAGGAAGCATTTGCCAAGATGTACAATCACTTGTGGCTGTCATTGAAGAGCTGGGGAATCCCTTCGAGGAGGATAGTCCAGATTTGCTTGTCCTAGACACCAAGGAGATTGCGATCCTCAGTGATTGAATCAGTTCACACTGCCAGCAGATTGGACAAGAACAGTTTCAGGATACTCAAAGGATTGCCTCATCGACAGAACCAAGACTATTGACGAACCTATAAAGAGGAACAAACTCCCCTCTTCGGAACAGACAGAAGACCAAAAGCACCCAAAGGAAAGGAAGCATCTGTGATGAATGATATGGCCTTATTTGCAAGGCTCTACATAGGCTGCCAGAACCGGGATGGGAACCTGGACGAGTTCTTCCGTCATGAAAATCAAGCATGCCCTCCAGCGTTATCTGATGCAGGTAAGCTACACCTGGGTAGCAAAAGTGACTTGCTGGTGTGCCTTGAAGGCGTTGCTGAAGCTCAATCTGATGCACCTGCTGTTACTTCTGTTGTCCTTGACGGCGCCGTCATCGTGCAGATGTTGAAGCCTGGCACTGCCAAGACATTTGAAGAATATGCCCACCAAGTCTTCATCCCATATGTCAGGGGCAGCTGTGCTGTGCTTCACGTCTCGACTCATTTGGGATAGCTACAAAGATGGCTCCTTGAAGACGGCGACAAGGAGAGAAACGAGGAAAAGGGTGCAGTGGCGTGGGTGAGCACCGCAGCCATACCAGGAAACTGGCAGAGTTTCCTACGTGCGACGCAAACAAGGTGGAGCTCTTCACCTTCCTGTCCGATGTGCTGGTGCAGTCCTTCCATGACGAAGCAAAGGAGTTGGTAGTCACTGATGGTGAAGCAGTCATCTGCCTTCCAAGGCAGGAAGATGAAAGCTCTCTGGCTCCATGCGGTCAAGAAGGCGGACACTCGCATCATGCTACATGTGGCCCATGCTGCAGAAATGACCACCGTCAGATTCAAGTTCGAACCGTAGACACGACGTCGTCGTCTTGGCGGTGATGGTAGCCCAGGCACTACCATGCGTGGATGAACTCTGGATTGCCTTTGGGGTGGGCAAGAACTACCGCTACATCCCTGCCCATGAAATAGCTGCCTCCCTCGGTCCACAGAAGGCATGTGCCCTCCCTGTCTTCCACGCCATGACCGGATGTGACACGGTATCAGCATTCGTGGGGCATGGGAAGAATCTGCCTGGACACATGGAACTCGTTTCCAGAACTGACAGATTCTCTTTGACCCTGACCACCCGCCAGTCAACATCCAGGATGACACAATGCACTGCATTGAAAGGTTTGTGGTGCTCCTCTATGACCGCACCAGTCCATATATGGGTCAACGAGGCCAGAAAGAAACTCTTCGCCAAGAGAACTCTCCAGCACATCCCACCTACCTACGATGCTTTGGAACAGCATGTGAAGAGATCAGTCTTCCAGGTGGCTATGTCTGGGGGCAGGTCTTGGTCCCTCAACCCGTGCTTCCATCACCAACAAGCTGGGGCTGGCGGCAAACAAGGATGGGTCCTACGAACCGCTCTGGACCACACTCCCTGAGGCTTCAAAAAGTGCTTCGAGCTGGTGTCATGCGCTGCAAAAAAAGACTGTAGAAACTGCTGCAAATGCAAGAGGCTAATCTGCAATGCACTGGACTGTGTGCTTGTGAAGGAGAATGCCAGTAGACAGACGCAGTAGACACAGACTGAGTATCGCCTACTTAGAATGTGCAAATGCAAAGTCGCATTGCTTGTAAAGTGTTGACTTCTTGATCCAGAGCCAGTACACTTGAGCTCAGAAACTCATATTGTACTAGACTGATGTTATGCGTGTACCATGTGTCCTGGTAGAATGTAGTAGACAGTAAACCTAGCCCTTCAAAGTGAAGTGTGCAATAATTTGACTACATTTTCTGAGTTTGTCATTATCACGATTTCAGTTCCCTTTTCAAAATAGAGTAAAGTATGTAATCTATAATGCAATTTTTATTGATTCCAAACCCATTGAATGTGATGAATATCATTTGACTCTTGTTCTCCAGGCAATAATGGGTATTTTTCAGCAAAAAGTTTCAGGAGAGCAGCAATTTACAAATCAAATAATGGCTTTTTTACCAAAATACTGGCTATAATATTTGAATACCCTTTTCATGGTCAATTTACTGAATTTTACACTTTCCTTATATCTACACAATACAATAGAAAATAAGAGCATATAGCCAATTTCGCTAAAGTAGAATGGCGGCCATTTTGGAAAATGGTCCCGAAGCTGACCAAGGCACAATCTCGGGTGGCTCAATATCTAGAATTGTTCGGAATACATTATTCTACATGTGTACCAATTTTGGTGCTTTTATGCAAATTTGAACAATTGATCTGAAATATCAGACTACGCTGCTGGACTAAACGAATGGTGCACAACTCAAACTACTTTTCTTGAGAAATGGATTTCGAGATAGAATTAAAAAGTTAGGTGAGAATGACAGGACTCCCTTGGCTGAAATTGCGTGTCGTCTGTTCAACAGCACAGGATATTCATCTCTGAGAAACATCGACTCGGTCTCACCACAACAGCAGGCTATAGTGGGGGATCAGGACAATGGGACATTTACAGGTTGTGCCAAAAGCGATTTTTCTTGGGAAATGTGTTGTTGAGGATGCTTAGAAAAAACTGCTCCAAAACACAAAAAACAAAATTTCCCCCCTTACACCCTGGAGGGCCCCCTTTGTCCCCCACCCCAGAGGGCTGAATCTTGGTACTTACTATTTAAGGATGATTCTCACAAAATATTGCGGCACATGAAAGCTCTTCTCAAGACGAAACAAGAAAATAAATCACTTATTTAGAAATTTGCAAAACTCATCATTTGCCAAACTTTCATTAATTTTTGGATGAATTTCAGTGTTGTCACATATTCTCGGACAACAAAAGGAAAAAAAATCGGTATGACAAAGTCGATCACAAATTCACCACGTATGCAAGCCTCATTGACGCGATCGCAAGGTCCGAGTATCCCACTTCTTCCTTCTTGCAGCAACACTTGCTGTGTTGCACCCCCATGAAAGAAGGACCTCACTGTAGGCTTAACTAACATACACATATATTCAGGATGTAGTCCTGCTGGGGCCTCTTGCACCTCAATTCATCTGAAGCAGAGCTTAGCTCCACAACAGTTTAAAAAAAACAAAAAAAAACACCCATGTTCACCATGGTTGAGTATTGTGCTTCTTTTGGCTTTCATAGCCAAATAATCAAGCTTTTGATCAAACGCTTGTTCCCGAAGTTTTGAGATGTCGATACATTGGACCTCGACCCTTTGTTTCGGGAGCAATATTCTAAAAAAAAAAAAATGGAGGTTATGGGCAACACAGAGCCGTATGAATTGCCAAATACAGCAAGGTCCAGAAGCGAGACAAACTAATTACTTAACAACCATTTTATATCCATATTTAGTGAATTATCTTACGTTTACAAAAAGTATTTACACCCTGGAAGACGTGAAGGCATGGAAAACTCTGGATGCCCACAAGTAGTTGAAATCTGGGTGGATCATTGATGTGGCTGTTCTTGTGAAGAATGTGAATGGCTATCACACGGTATGAGTAAAGGTATGCCTCTAATACATCAATCACATGGACTCGTGTTGGCAGAGCAGGCAAGCATAACGTTATATACAGCATGTTAACATCATGATTACCTGCTCTGCCATCTCCTTCAATACTCTCAGATGCTTATCCAGCTCCAAAGCTTTGTCTTCTTTCATCATTTCCAAGAAAGCACCAACTAATGTGAAAAACAATGAAATAACTAATACCGACAGACAGGATGCCCAATTCAATGTCCATCTGAGGGACGGCACACACATTGATGAATCACCCTGCCTGTGAAACACCGGGGTGACAGTTTATAACTGGGTCAGGATTCAAACCCAGGCTGGACAGGTAAAAGGCAACTGTGTGTACATTTAGGCTATCCTGCTAGCCCGAACCACATGGTACTAAATAGAAAAGCTCTTTATTTCAATACATAATTGGTTAGACAGTAGAGAGTAAAGACTAAGTGATCTAACTTTTTTTTAATGGAATTCTGAACGGTGAGATCAAGTGGGTGTGAGTGTTACACTTTTGTTTGTCGTGGTAAAATGTGCATTTCATTTTTCATTCATTTTGGAGACTCGAATGGTATAGTGTCATGTTAAAACTTGATTTGACGGTAGGTCTGGCGATGACGTCACGGCTGACATTTTTGCAGACCGCCGGTCCCTCAAAATTTGACACTACAACACGGCATATATTCCAAGAACAATTTATTGATTTTCAAGATATTGTCCATCTTTGTACACCCACTTGTCCCATTGGAGTGGAAGTGTTTGTTTTTGGATGCATATGTAACAAGTGCAGGACATCATTCCCAGCCTAGTTTAACAGATAGCTCTTGCTGCCCATGGTGCAATCATCTCCAAACTGTGCAGCTAATTGTCTGTAAATTCCAACAGGTTTGATCTTTTCGCTGAACAGAAATATCGTATTTATTCACTCTTCCATACTCGTTGTCACCTCAATTGCCACTATCTTGATTTTCAGGACATACATTAAACACGTGACTATGGGTATTGGTTACCAAAGCGACAAATAAATTCCCTTGAACAATATTAATATAGATACATTACCCTGCCGTATATAAACAAAAGTTAAAGTCAAACTTGAACCAAGCTTGTACAACGGCTTGCACAAAGGTGTCATGCAAACTCAATATCGATGAAAGCTCTGACCTGGATGAAATATTTAGCCTTGGAGTTTGCATGTGGTTGAAGCTGGATAAACCCATCTTTGTATTACCCCGTTGAGATCAAAGAAAGTACTTGTGATTTGTACCTTATGGGAACCTGTTACACCGTGCAGTGTTTGTTCATGAAAACTGTGGGAAATCATAGGGCCAAAAGGTAATTGATGTCATATTTCAGCAACATCACATGTGATTTGAAAACACTCCGATGAGATCCAATCCTAAGTAAATGCTCTATGAAAGCGGTCTGATTTCCAGGATCAACCATGAATTGTATCAACTGAAGGTTGAGAGACGTATGCTCATTCCCATGTGGAAATATATGTAGTGACGCTTCGGGCATGAGCCCCTCATCTAAACCAAATAAATTTTAAGGGCTCACGTAAGAGGGAGGAAGAGAGCTTTTAAGAAGGTCCTCTCTTGATTTGAAGGAAGGCACATGCTCGGAACGTTGCTGCGCCTTCTTCCACTTTAAATTGTTTTCAGAAATAGCCATGCTATTTAGATATACGGACATATGGTTCATCCCGGTTGCCCAGTACAAATCCGGCGAGTCATGTTGAAATGACCATAGAGGTCAGATGAATCCACAGCTCCGAGTCAGATCATCGCCTTTTATCTCCATTACCCATTGGAACTGTTGAGCCAGCCAAGCTGCAGCAGATAGGTGACCACCTGACTGATCTTAATCTGAGGCTGACCATCCTAAGCCAAGTGATGCGATCTTTTCTACTAACCAATCCACCATTAACAAGACAAAGTTAAACCACTAGATGAAGCCACCAAGCCAACCAGAATTCACTCCCGAGACAAAGTGTATTGATAAAAGAACAATAATGGCACGAGGGAACAAATTTACAAAAGAATGAATTACAATAATAAATGCGTACATAATAAATAAACAACCCCCTTAATCTCTACCCAACATACATGCTCGTGAACCAATGACAAATGGCAGATCCTTATTTACAAAATCTTCAGGCCTGATGCACATGATGGAGAGACAAAGTTTGAGGTCGACAAAAAATGGAAATTGTGGCCAAACCCGGCAAGCTCTGGCAGTTCAGGGTCCAGTACAGGCGAAACATCCCATCACTTGGGTCGCAAGACGAAAGGACGTGACTCCAGCTGAGAAGCATGGCGTCGGCTGGGTAGGGCCTGGCTTCCCACCATGAGCTTGGTAACAATCGCGCAGTCCCAGCGTCGCATCCTCGGGATTCTTCCAAGCCAGAAAGATGACGCTTCCGCCCGTGCACCCGCCTTTATAACCTTCGCCACCCACGTCACCGGTGACGATTCATGCCACTTCCCCCTCGCTCACCATCGGACGAGGTGGGCTGGTTGATGGCCGCAGGGACAGTCCCGCACTGCTGGTGACAGGATACCTTGGAGAAACTTAGTTCCATGGCACCTTTTCCTGCCAAGATAGCACCTTGGTCAAGCAGACACTAAAAAAAGGCATTTAGGACTGATGACAGAGGATAGAAACATTGAATAAAGGGCCAAGCTGGTTGATAATTTTAGACACACACAAAAGAAGAGGGTGGACATCTCTAACTATACAAAATAGTAACACATATCTGATATCATATTTAATTACTTCTACGCTTATCCTAAACACTTAATAATTAAATAACTATGCTATAGTAAGCATTTATTAATCCCTCAGAGTGATTTCAACAACAATATATTTATTCTTTGAAAGACAAACATAACTCCCACACAGGGTTAAAAGGTATTTCCTATTGGCTAAAGGACAAACAAGTAGAGTTACATTCAAAGTGCACCACCCCCATGCCAAATAAATAAATAACAAATCCTCCAGCGAGCGATATTGCTGGGGCGCCTGGTGATGCCGCCGTGCAGCACATGGAGACGGAATTGGGAGGGAGCAGTGTACAATAATTCATGGATTAACTGATTAATTGCAGAATTAAAATAAATAAATAATAACCACAAAATAATTGATTTCTCAATCAATTGCAAATAGCATGCCTTAACACCAAATGTTTCATCTGAACTTGTAACTTTTAAAATTAAGCAATTCATAAATAAACAAGAAAAGAACAATCGGAGATTGCAGACCTCACCATATTTTGAGTGGTGTATTTTTTTTAATAGGTTTGAGGGTAATCCTATGGCTGCAAACCATGTGTCCAATCAAGTTGAATTTAAAACATGTATTCCCCATTTCTACTCGATCAATAACTGCGAAATTAAACATCAATTGATTAAGCGGTTCAGAGAAAACATAATATTCTCTTCAATCCAATATGGCTGCCAAACCATGTGACCTTAAACTATTGTTGTAACAAAGAAACGTGTGTAAAGTTCCCCATAGATTCCAGCCGTTCTGGAGAAGAAGATTTTTTTATAGGTTTTAGGGTAAATCCAATATGGCTGCCAAACCATGTGACCAATGACATCCGATGTGTGAACTTTTCTTCCTCATGGACAGGTGGCATATGTGTAAAGTTTCGCCTCGATCTGTTCAGCCACTTCTGAGAAGATTTTTGAAGGATAAAAAAAAAAAATGGCTGCCAAATCACGTGACCGATGATGTCATTAATTTTTTTTCTGTGGACCATTTTATCCCTAGATGACCCTCAAAAATTTTCATACTCATCGGATGTGGTGTTCTACATATGCAATTATGACGTCATAATGAAGCCACCTTGACATCATGAAAAATCACTTATTTCCCCATGAGAAGTACTTGCCATGTGCCAGGTTTCAATTTTTTCCTTGGTGCTTTCAGAGACACAGAGGTCCAAAGTTTTTCCGTTTTCCAATATGGCTGCCACACCACGTGACCTATGACATCACAATTATCATTAAAACATTCTACATGAGTAGTCGCACCAATGTTGAAAATTTTGTCTCAATCTGACAAGTGGTTGCAGAGAATAACATGAAAGTTCTGTGCGGACAAACAAACAGACAGACAAACAGAGACAAACAAACGGACCCAAATGCAATACTCTTTCCTTTGGCGAGGGTAATGAGTAATTAATCGATGAATTGTTTAATCAATAAATCAAAAATACCGTTTATAGCCAAATCACTTTTTCACCATCGTGTCCAAATATCAGTTTCCTAGCTCAAACAGTGCCTGAGATATTGCCCAGATGAGAAATAAAATAAATAAGAAGTTAATAAATCGATAATAATGAAGTAATTAATCAAGTAATTGATTCATCAAAAAATAAAAAACATCCTTTTTACCAAAGCACATCTTCAATTTTGTCCCCAAATTTTAGCTTCCTAGGTCAAAGGATGGCTGAGATATCGCCCAAACAAACAAGAAAACAAACAAAGAAATGGGCTAAAAACCGAGTACTCCCTTCCTTTGGCGCCTGCCGATGACGTCATGCATCACCTGGATATGGAATTGAGAAGGAGCGGTGTACAAAAAGTCGTTCGCAATTTGGGGGAGACGGAACATGTTTGATTTTTGCTATTTATTAGTTCATGTGCAGCACGTGACTGCTGGGTTGCATCATTGCTGGGAGCGTGGCTGTGCCGCTGATGCAGTGCCCTCTCTAGGTTATAGCAGGAATTTGAAGGTCAGTGAAGACGCCAGCGTTAACTTGCATACTCTTCATCAAAATACACTGTGGGCTATTTTTAGTGTCCAGCAGTTCATGCTAACAGGTGAGACACCTGGCTTAACGTCCAACCAGTGGATGGCACATTCAATGATGCAACGCCCTTCCTGCGAAGCACCAATCCTACAGTTTATCTGGAATCTAACCCAGACGACACAGCTCAGAGAAAAGTGTGTGACTACACCATCCTGTGAAACGATTTTCTCATGACACACCACATGTGTGTGTGTGTGTGTGTGTTTATATATATATATATATAACCCCTCATTGTTACCTGCATCCCCTGCTTTGTCTCGGCCGTCTGCGTACTTCTCCCTCTTGCCTTGCTGTTGGTATTTCCCTTTTCTCCCTACTGTTCTCATTTGTTAAGTTGTGTCCTGATGATGTTTCTTGTAGACTGCTTTCCACGGGCCTAGACCATGGTATACTGCGCATATATATATATATATTATATAATATATATTACTATATATATATACATTACTTATATTATCGTTGGCTTAGATGTCTTGACTGTTCACAGACTTCCTTTTCCCCCAACTACACCCGATTTATTTTATGGTTGGTCCATTAATTTTCTGGAAAGCACATTATCAAGTTGCACGTTTGAGGTGAAAATTTAGATTACAAATTTGTAAAGGTGCAATATCGCATATTCACTTACATATGTGACGCTGCTATCGTCTTTTTTGTGTTGTTATGTAGACAGATGATGATCGTGGTTCTTGCCCAACAAAATGTCAAATATAACTATATATATATAATATATATATATATATATAATATATATATATATATATAACACACACCACACACACACCACATGTGGTGTGTCATGAGAAAATCGTTTCACAGGATGGGTATGTATCACACACTTTTCTCTGAGCTGTGTCGTCTGGGTTAGATTCCAATAAACTGTAGATGGATGGCTTCGCAGGAAGGGCGTTGCAGTCATTGAATGTGCCATCCACTGGTTGGACGTTAAGCAGGTGTCTCACCTGTTAGCATGAACTGCTTGGACAACAAAAATAGCCCACAGTGTTAGTTTTGATGAAGAGTATGCAATTAACGCTGGCGTCTTCACTGACCTTCAAATTCCTGCTATAACCTAGAGAGGGCACTGCATCGCGGCACAGCCACGCTCCAGCAATGATGCAACCCAGCAGTCCACGTGCTGCACATGAACTAATAAATAGCAAAAATCAACATTTCCTTCCCCAAATTGCGAACGACTTTTGTACACCGCTCCTTCTCAATTCCAATCCAGGTGATGCAGACGTCCATCGGCAGGCGCCAAAGAAGGAGTACTCGTTTTTAGCCCATTTCTTGTTTGTTTTCTGTTGTTTGGGCGATATCTCAGCCATCCTTTGACCTAGGAAGCTAAAATTTGGGACAAAATTGAAGATGTGCTTGGTAAAAAGGATGTTTTTATTTTTATGATCTAACTTGATTAATTACTTCATTATTATCGATTTATTAACTTCTTATTTATTTTATTTTCTCATCTGGGCAATACTCAGGCACTGTTGAGCTAGGAAACTGATATTTGGACACGATTGAAAAGTGATTTGGCTATAAACGGTATTTTTGATTATTGATTAAACATTATCGCATTAATTACTCATTACCCTCGCCAAAGGAAAGAGTATTGCATTTGGGTCCGTTTGTTTCTCTGTTTGTCTGTCGTTGTTTTTGTCCGCACAGAACTTTCAGTTATTCTCTGCAACCACTTGTCAGATTGAGACAAAATTTTCAACATTGGTGCGACTACTCATGTAGAATGTTTTAATGATAATTGTGATGTCATAGGTCACGTGTGTGGCAGCCATTTGGAAAACGGAAAAACTTTGGACCTCTGTGTCTCTGAAAGCACCAAGGAAAAAATTGAACCTGGCACATGCAAGTACTTCTCATGGGGAAATAAGTGACTTTTCATGATTCAAGGTGCTTCATTATGACGTCATAATTGCATATGTAGAACACCACATCCGATGAGTATGAAAATTTTTGAGGGTCATCTAGGGATAAATGGTCCACAGAAAAAAATTAATGACATCATCGTCAGTGATTTGGCACATTTTTTTTTTTATCCTTCAAAAATCTTCTCAGCGAAGTGGCTGAACAGATCGAGGCGACTTACACATGATGCCACCTGTCCATCGAGGAAGAATAAGTTCACACATCGGATGTCTTGGTCACATAGTTTGGCAGCATATGGGATCTACCCATAATACCTATAAAAAAATCTTCTCTCCAGAACGGCTGACATATCTATGGAACTTTTTTTACACAACGTGTTAAAACCATGTGTAATTGTAGCATAATTTAGGTCCAGTTGGAATTAATGAGAGGAATATTATATGTTTTCTCTGAACCGCTTAAATCAATTGATTAAAAGATTTCGCAGTTATATGATCGAGTGAAAATGGGGAATACATTTTTTAAAATTCAACTTGATGGAACACATGGTTGTGCAGCCAACTGAATTACCCTCAAACCTTTAAAAATAACCATCTCAAAATAATTGGTGATCAATCTATTCTCTTCTTTCTTGTTTATTATGAATTGCTTAATTTTCAATTACAAAGTTCAGATGAAACATTGGTGGTTAAGCATGCTATTCTGAAGTTATTAGAAATCAATTTTATTTGTGGTTCATTATTTATTTAGTTTAATTCTGCAATTTAACAGTTAATCCTTAATATTACAGCTCTTACCATTCCGTCTAGTGCTGCACGCCGGCATCACCAGGCAACCCCGCAAATATCGCTCGCTAGGAGATTTGTTATTTATTATTTTGGCATGGGGGGGTGCACCTTACATGACACTAACTACTGTTGTCCTTTAGCCAATAGGAACATACCTTTAACCCTTGTGTGGGAGTTATGTATGTTTTCAAAGAAATATATATTGTTGTTGAAATTCACTCTGAGGATTAATAAATGCTTACTATGCATAGTTATGTTATATTACAGTTTAGTAACGAGAAGTAATAAATATGATATCAGATATGTGTTCATTTGTATAGTTAGAGATGTCCACGCTCTTTTCTTGTGTGCTGTGTCTAAAATTATCAACCAGCTTGGCCCTTATTCAAGTGTTTCATCCTCTGTCATCAGTTGCCTAAACTGCTTTTTTTAGTGTCTGCTTGACCAAAGGTGCTATCTTGCCAGAAAAGGGTGCATGAACTAAGTTCTCCAAGGTATCCTGTCGACAGCAGTGCGGGACAGTCCCTGCGGGCCATCAACCAGCCCACCCGCAGATGTGACGAGGGGAAGTGCATGAACGTCACGTGACGTGCGGTGGCGAAGTGTATTAAGGCGTGGCACGGCGGAGCCGTGCTCTTTCTGGCTTGGAAGAATACGAGGATGCGACGCTGGACTGCGCGATTGTTACCCAAGCCTCATGGTGGGAAGCCAGCGCCGTACCAGCCGACGTCCATGCTTCTCAGCTGAGTCACGTCCTTTCGGTCTTGCGACCCAAGTGATGGGATGTTTCGGCCTGTACTGGAGCCCTGAACTGCCGAAGCTTGCCGGTTTGGCCACAATTTTCCAATTTTTTGTCGGACTCAAACTTGTCTCTTCCAATCGTGCATCAGGCCTGAAGATTTTGTAAAATAAGGATCCTGCCATTAGTCATGGTTCACGAAGCATGTATGTTGGTTAGAGATTAAGGGGTTGTTATTTATTATGTATCGCATTTATTATTGAATTCATTCTTTTGTAAATTTGATTCCCTCGTCCATTATGTTCTTTTTCAATACACTTGTCTCGGGAGTAATTCTGGTTGGCTTAGTGGCTTCATCTAGTGGTTTACACATTTGTCTTGTTAATGGGGATGCGTTAGTAGAAAAGATCGCATCACTTAGGTTAGGATGGTCAGCCTCAATTAAGATCCAGTCAAGGTGGTCACCATCTGCTGCAGCTTGGCTGGCTCAACATCCAATGTAATGGAATAAAAATGGACGATGATCTACTCGGAGCTGTGGATTCAACTGACCTCTATGGTCATATTCAACATGACTCGCCGATTTTATCTGGCAACGGTATGAAGCCATGTCCGCTATACTAAATAGCATGGCTATTTTCTGAAACAGATTTTAAAGATGGAAGAATGCGCTCAGCACGTTCCAGCATGTGCCTTCCTAAATCAAAAGAGGACCTTCTAAAGCCTCTTCCTCCTCTTACGTGAGCCCATTAAAATTTATATTGTTTACAGATCGAGGGGCTCATGCCCAAAGCGTCACTACATATATATCCACATTGGAATGAAGCATACGTCTCTCCCTTCAGTGATACAATTCATTGGTGATCCTGGAAATTCAGAACCGCTTTCATAGAGCATTTACTTAGGATTGGATCTCATCGAGTGTTTTTCAAAATCACATTGAGTTGCTGAAATTGACATCAATTACCTTGTGGCCCTTGATTCCCACAGTTTTCATGAACAAACACTGCACGTTGTGTAACAGGTTCCATAAGAGTACAAATCACAAGTACTTTCCCTTTGATCCAACGGAATACAAATAGATGGGTTGTATCCAGCTTCAACAATGCAAAACTCCAAGCTAATTTTCATCCAGTTCAGAGCTTTAATCGATATGAGTTTGCATGACACCTGTTTGTGGCCAAGCCGTCTGTAACAAGCTTGGTTCAAGTTCTTCTAACTTTGTTTTATATACGGCAGGGGTAATGTATCTATATTAAATTGTTCAAGGGAATTTATTTGTCGCTTTGGTAACCAATACCCATAGTCACGTGTGTTAATGTATGTCCTGAAATCAAAGATAGTGGCAAATAGGTATCTCTCCTT
>CM068962.1:68254196-68265976 GCA_035128595.1 Eptatretus atami
ACATGAACATCGAAAGCAAAGCATTGCCAACCAGATATCATACCTCGGCTACAAAAAAAAGAGAGAAGAAGCATTCAAAGTGAGGTGTAATAACAGTGATTTTGGACTAAACAATGCAGGAATCATGAAAGATGACAAACACCAAGACCTCAAAATAAAGTGAAATCCTGGAAGTTGAAGAATGACAAATTGTACCAGTGATAGATTGGAGCTAGGGAATTTGATGACCGAAAGACCTCAGAGAATTTTAAAAACCATCCTGCGAATATTACCACAACGAACTACAGTTTGGAAGCTGTCCGGGGGTCAGCGACGATCCTGAAGAGAACAAAACCTTCAGCACAAACCTTTGGGAACAGAAAAAACTTCACAGCTTGATCCATGAATTGCGACCCCCCTTACTGAAAATAAAGCGTGGTTTACTTGGAACCTGCCCTGGGAGGACTCCATTTCCACCTTTTCTGAAACCTGCATGTGAAGATTACCAATTAACAACACACACACCCCCTTCTCTCACTTATATTTTGCTGTTAAATTTATTATTGTGTACTTATATTTATACACACACACCACGTTGCCAAGTGCCATTGTT
The DNA here is from genome assembly GCA_035128595.1 of Eptatretus atami. Taxonomy (NCBI): domain Eukaryota; kingdom Metazoa; phylum Chordata; class Myxini; order Myxiniformes; family Myxinidae; genus Eptatretus; species Eptatretus atami. The sequence goes on from CM068962.1 coordinate 68,254,789, forward strand.
GGTAAATGCCACTTTATGCTCAACACAATGGCAAATGTACACAACACACAATTAAATAAAAACGCCCAACACAAATAATGCTACTTTAAACAAACGTTCTTTTGAAAGAGGATTTAAAGTGGGTAATTCGCGAAATTCAATTCAACAGGTAAGGACAAATGTTCCAAAGAGCAGCGTCCTAAAAGGTTTTTTCAGCTTAAAAAAAAATAAAAATAAAAAATAAAAAAACTTCCGATATTTCGTCACGTGCCTTGATTAAGCCAATAGCGAGACCCGTCAAATGTATTTACGATATATAGTGTATTTACGAAAATAAAATAGGTATTTTACGAAATTACAATACGATAAATGGAATAATCTTTAAATTAGTAACGTGAAACTTTTCGAAACTTTAAAGAAATGTCCGAATATATTTAAAAGTTCATGTAGACGCTCTCAAAAGCACCGTCAATGCGAGGATGTGTACATGTTGCTTAGATTTAATGAGATCCGGATCTTTGTATATACAAGACCAGTCCTCAGCGTTAAGGTTTTTGTCTTTCACAAGAAGGAAGAGAAGAAAAAAGAAGAAGAAAGAAGAAGAGAAGAAGAAAGGAAGAGAAGAAGAAGAAGAACAACAACAACGCCGCGCTCTCTATGAAGCAGCGTTCGCTAGCGAAGAAAAGATAAATGAAAAAATGGCTCGATGCCCCCCACCCCCCACCCACACCCACTAAAAAATGTCATCAAGCCAAAGAACACAAAAATGTCGATCTCTACTCTATGCCTTCATGGCGAACACCTGGTCGGATGGATTCTATTGTTTTTTTTAATATGCATTTGACGTTCAAAGTGAGAGGAGGATTACAAATGGAGATCACACAGAGTGATCTATGCACATTTTCAGTAGATTGAGACCACTCCCAAGGTCACCACCGCACGGCACCGTGGGACCCAACAAAGGCGGAAACATACGTCTAAATCGATGTGAGAAATTAGAAAGCACGTGTACTTTTCCCGAAACGAACAACAAAGCAGCTGGAGAGCGCTCGCCATAGTGTCTTTAGCATTCAAGCAAGCACTCCAACGAAATTGTCGATATGAAACGGCCTCCCTGGCACGCAAACTGGCAATCACTGAACCATCATATTAAACATAACTCCCGGCAGGACGCCCAAAAACGTCACGTATGCCGAATGGACAAAATAAACACTTTTTGTAGGAGTTGAACTGCTTGTAAGTTCCATCCCGGAGCTTTAAATTTAGTAATTCTTCTTATTTAAGAGATAATCCTGGTGCATCGTATGTGCGGAAATGAAATTAAACAACGAAACGGCTTGCGATGTTTCTCCCAGGATTTATAAGCATTGCCAATGTTTACCAGACCGATTCATGGCTATGATGACAAGGCATTCGAATTAAATTCAGTGAGGAAAGTGAAAAAAGAACTATCGTGAGGAAATCGCCTGCAGCCTGTTACAAGTCTTAGGCAAGTGAGACAGGCCCAAAAACATGGCAGGCTTCAGGACCCCAGCGAAGTTATTGAGGGAAAGCCTTTAATGACCCCAGACAGCAAGGTGGCCGAGGATCGCCTGATGAAGGATATAATTAAATGCGTTAATTTTATCTTCAAAAGAGTTTTGCGTTTTAATTAACCAAACACCCCATTTTCCACTCTGGCACTTACTTGGAGTTCTTAGTATGCGTACAAAATTTCAGGGCTGTCAAGCTTTCATGGTTTTAAAGTTTATGGAGGAGACACACACACTTGACACACACACTTGATGCACTGATATATATATATAATATTATATATATATATATATTATATATATACAAAAACTTCTTTATTTTATATTTTTTTTATTATCTTTTTTTTTTTTTTATCATTTGCAGTCCTTTTTTTTTTATTATGGAGCTTTTTTTTTTTTTTTTTTTTTTTACTTTTGTATTATCCTTTTTTTTTTATTTTTTGATCTTATACAAGTTTATGTTATATTTTTTTTTTTCTTCTTTTTATACATGCACACACCACACACACACACACCACACACACACACACCACACACACACACACACACACAAAGTATATAATGTATATATGTATATATATATATATATATATATACTTATATAATATATATATATATATATATAATATATATAAATTTATACAAAAATACATACTGCTATACATGCACACACACACACACACACAACCACAGTATATATGTATATATGTATATTTATATATATATATTAATATTATATATATAATAATAAATATATAAAGAATTACATACTGTATACATGCACACAACAACACACACACACACACACACACACACACACAAACTTGGCCTTTTATTAGTGGAAGATTTTGTTTTGTTTTGTTTCTCAAAAATGCCACCGGCTTTTAGATTAAAATGGCCGCCATATTTATGGTTCACCGAAAAAATATTTTCACAGAAAAAATTAAGTGACCACTATATTCGTCATTGTGTGTGTCTGTCTGTCTGTCTGTTGGGTAGTCGATAAAGTCGAAAAAAAAAAAAATTTTTTTTTTTAGCATCACCCTTATTATCACTTTTTCCGTCGATTATCGTTTGTCTGTATGTATTGTTCTTGTATGTCTATGTCTGTATGCTGTATGTCTGTATTGTCTGTATGCTTATGTCTGTTATGTCTGTACTGTCTGTATGTCTGTATGTATTGTCTGTCTGTTCGGTCCAGTGCTCCCGTTAATAACAGATGGCCATTTCGATGAAAAAACTTGGTGGGTAGGTTTCATACCATGACTAGTTGCTGTGCAAATGAGGAACGGTTGCTATGCGAGACCACCGTTGCCATAGTAACGGACTTTTTAAATTTTTGGAAAAATCATAAAAAAAATTATTTTTCGAAGACTAAATAATCGGGCCACGAGCGACTGTGGGCAGACATTCAGCCATATTTGTCAAAATTTCCAGGCCGAATCCTATGAAAACTGTCGGAGAAGATTGACTTGAATGAAACCCTGGTCGAAAACAATAAAAAAAAAACAAAGTTCGTTATAATCTCAGAGACTATGAGTCAGATATACATGAAAACTTTGGTATGGTAGGTTCATGGTAGTCCTTAGTTATGTGTGAGAAAGAACCGTTTGCTACTGGACCCCTTCCGTTGCCTTAGCCAACGGCCGAAAAACCTCTAAATGTGGGGGTATTTAACGAAAAAAACAATCTGCAAGCATTAAACCCTGAAGCTAGAATCATGAATTTTTTTTGTGCTTAATCCTCAGGTCATTCCCCATCGAACGGGCCCATCGCGTCAGGTTCGATTGGGTTAGGCGACATACCCATGTCCGCCTGCCGGTCTTGTCCGTCTGTCTGGTCTGTCCCGAGCAAGGCTCCGTGGGTTTTGATCCGATCCTTGATAACATTTTGGTTGCGGAGGTTTTATATCATGATCTTGTTGTGTTTTCCTGAAAATTGGGCGTGCGTGCCCCAATTATGGGCGGAGCCACGACCCCAAAAAACAGATGTATTTAGGGGGTAGCCGATTTCAATTTGCATCTTCTCCTATGGGGTTTTCGAATCTGACAGGGGTTTCAGTATTGTAAGCCCAATGGCCACCTGCATAGCCCCACGGAGCCCTCGATTTTTCATTTTCGTTCCAAGCGTAAGGTCACAAGGTCACGAACTTAGGAAAATTTGCGAATTTTGACATAAAAAATCATACAACCAGCCAAACTTGAGAGCTTAGGATGACAATATTTTATGCATAATCTTGAGGTCATTCCCCACTAAAGTCTGAAACCATTTTGCTCTATCTCGAACACCTTTGCCCGTGGCACCCCCTTCAAGTTTGTTTTATGCCTCATTCATCAAAGTCTGGATAATCCAAGGAGTGCAAAATCCATATAGCCTATATGACGTTTATATTGTTCCTGCGGAATGTTCCAGAGGAGTTTTTGCACCAAAGGTCATAATCCTTGACCTGACTTAAGTTCACAAATGGTCAAATTTTCAAAGTTGTGGGAATCGAAACGGGTTTGTCGACCTTCTTCGACGAACTAACTCCCAAATAAGCTATAGCAACGTATCCTGTTTCCTTATTTTAAGTCCACAACATTGTTTTGTGACTTAAAGGTTATGCAAAGGTCAAATTTTGAAAGTTGTTGAACGAAACCGGGGCGTTTTCGACATTTTTGCAGCTAATAAGCTTGCACTCGTACCACATCATGTTGATCATTTTATACTTTGGTCAAAACATTTATCACATTATCTCATTCTTGACTTTCTGCAAACAATCTACATCGTCAAATACCGCTCGTGGAACCATCGTCGTCTTCAGACTTTTTAGTTTTAATAATGGGCCACTGACAAAATTGGCCACTAACATTTTCATCAAGGGACCCTCATGTTTTAATGCACAAGAAAACACTTAATAATAAATAATGAAAAATATTATCACACATCCATCACATATCTACAAATCTACTTGTTAATATGGTTTAAGTTGGTCTGGTGTGTAGCCAATTTAATTCACCAAAAATAAAGTTCTGATTTATTTTTATGGTGCTCACCAGCAAAACTATATCATTATTACAGTTCATGTATCAAGCATGTCAGTTTCACCCCCAAAGAAATGTCCATGATGTGGGTCATATACCCGACACGTCACCAACACACTCACAAAGCCTATTAAAAGGACAATCCCACATTCAAAAACAAATATATTTATATGTATGGCAACATACAAAAAACTACACACTTCGTGCATATTTCAAATTATTTCACGATGCCATCTTTCTATATAGTCTACAGTAAACATTTATTTAAATACACAAATTTACATATGGGATGTATGACTCACCAGCGCTGTTTTGAGTCTTACTCCTGTACGGCCTTCTCCCTGGTTTCAACTCCCCATTAGAAAAATCGAGTAAAAACAACGCACGTGAGCGTTCGCCATCCAAAAATTGTTTCCAGCATACCATGGCTTCAGGTATTTTAGGTTCCATCCAAATTTCGAAACACATTAAAAACTATATCTTCACAATGAAAAGCGTCACAGAAGCGGGAAACGGCACGGCAGTGGAAAGCAGCAGCACACACTCAGCGCTGCCGGCTCGGTTAAAAAGAAGTTATCGATTCAGAGAGTGTCGTGGTGACAACCTGACGCGTGGGATGAAACATGAAGATATGGATGGTTTGTTTTTTCGGGATGTTTTTGACAAAATACAAATAACAAAAAAAAGAGGTGGCTTTCAAAAAAGGAAGTGGGCGGCGGGACCAATCTACTGGTGTTTTTATAATTTTGGCCTTATATAGAAACTGTTTACAATCATTTTTAGCTTTCTTTGGAACTTTACCATTGCCAGATAAGCTATTGTCATCACCACGTCCATCCGTCCATACATCCGTCTCCTTTTTCGACTTCCCCGGCCAAACCGCTGAACGATCCAACTGAAATTTGAACCGTATGCTTATCATATGCTATCTCCGCACTGTTTTCTTGTTGTCCACCCCAACCAGGAATCATGGCGAGGTGTAAGGCATTTTGATTTATGCCTGCTGCAATAAGTGTTGATAAAGGTCGGTCTGGGCCACCCCCAGGCAAACTGCACGCCATCCCATTCCTCGAGATGCCGATCAAACCTTGCTGCAACCACGAGGCACATGGTCGGCCCATTGGCTTCCTCCACTTCATGAGGCTTCCCTCGCTGAGAGGAATCTGGTTTGGCAGGATTCAGTGTCAGGAAAACTAGCCACTTGTCCATTAATCCCCCAGCTGACGCTCCAACAGACGATTGCAGGCTAACAAATCACATTTGAGTCTCTCTTCATAAAACCTCGGTGGACACAAAGTTCAACCAGCGATGCTAAGGATCTCCAAGAGAGACCTGTACAAAGGAATTAAGTCTTCATCGTCAGATCCCTGAGTCAGTGTCCAAGACTCACACTGCTAGAGCAAGGACTGGAAGCACCAAGGACCTGAAAGATTATTGGACTTTGTCCCCCAGTACAGGTACCGTTTCAGTGCCACACGCCATGCATCCAATGAATCCATGACTCCCAGACCCGACCCAGACTTCTATTGCCTTGGCTCACAGCCAGCAGAGACATGAATATTCACTGATTACGTAAGTGAATTCTCTCCGTGACCTCACATCCTTTACCACAAACAGCGTGCAGGACAAAGAGCAAGTATTCCAAGAATGTTCATTTGAAAGCCTGGATCTGAGTTTTACATAGAAAACCCATAATCCCAGCGGCGCTCGAGTTCTCACTTCAGCACCTCGAGGCGCCCCCAAAAGGAATCTAGAACTCCTCCGCAATGATGATTGCATTCATCTGCAAAATCAAGGTCAGAGATCTTGACATTCCCCAAACGATCGCACCGCAGATTTGATCTCTCCGAACATCCTCCGGAGCCAAGATCGCTCCAACACCACACTGAAAAGTGCTTGGCAGTATATATGGCATTATTCAGGATATCGGCAGATGGAGTCGTGAATTTCTTACTCAGTACGTACTGAAAACAACCCAGAAACCTGAGTCAGCTTTCCCCAAAAAGCAACGTTGCATTTATAAAGACTTTCATGGATATGTTCACAAAACATATTAATTCCTTTATAAACAGCTGTGTGTGATGGGTGGAAAAAAAAAATGGGCTCGCTAATTAAGAAACACACGTTAATTCGGCAAATGGGCTCGAAAAAATTGGGGCTAGCATGAACCACTCACCACAAGATGGAGAGCACGAAACCTTCACTCAGTTGTGTAACACCAAACCACTCGCTCAGGATGGTGGAGCACACCACTCCCTCAGGTGGCGGAGCACAAACCACTTGCTCAGGATGTGGAGCATGAACCACTCCTCTCAGTGTTGGGACACAAACCACTTGCTTCAGATTTGGTGGAGCGGCAAACCCAACTCCCTCAGTGAAGGCGGTGCCACCGAACCACTCACTGAGGATGGCAGAGAAACAAACCACTCGATCAGAATGGTGGAGATGAACCACTCACACTCTGGATTGGCAAAGAGTCGCAACACTCATTCAGATGGCAGAGCATGAACCACGTTCTCTTCAAGGTTGGCAGAGCACGAAACCACTCACTCAGCGAATGGTGGAGCCAGAACATCGCTCAGGAATCGAGCGGAGCCCACAACATGACTCAGGATGGCGGAGCATGCCACCACCTCGCTCAGGATGGCGGAAAGCAATGAAACCACTTCACTCAGGTTAGCGGAGCACGAACCACTCGGCCTCAAGATGTACAGCACAAACCACTCCCTCAAGATGCATGGAGCAGAACCACTCACTCACGATGATGGAGCATGAGCCACTTGCTCAGGATGACAGAAGCACAAGACACTCACTCAGAATGACGTCCCAGTGAGTGAGTGAATCGCAAAGCGTCCCCAGTGAGTGAAAGATTCACTTCAGAATGCATAGCGTTGTACCGCTGTCGACAAAAGTGTGCTAAGGAAGTGGCTTAAGACTCAAGCAAGCACTCCAATTCAATGTTTGACAAGGAATGGCTGGCCAGGCTGTGGCTGCATTCCATATAGGATTCATTGAACTTTAAAGCTGGTCTTCACTGTGCACACACAGCAGTTAATGAAATAAAATAAAATTCATTCAAATAAGACTTTATCCACAAAAGAGTTGCGCTTAATGTAAACAACCCTGGAGACATCTCAAAGTTAAATCGCTCATGAAATAAACATTACAGATAATCCGCCATGGCCTGCTCATCTGTGCTTGCGTCACGTGGTACATCGTTCGCAGTCCACCAAACGTTATAACTTTATTTTTAAAACATCCGTTTTTCACCAGATTTGCTTTGATTCCCTGTAGAGCACCTCGCAGAACCTCCAAAAATATAGACACAGATTGGCAAGATGCTATGGATAAGCAGTCCCTCTGGGGACAAGGCGCGATGTCGAGCAGTGAATTGCATTAAATCAGTGGTCCCAACCTTTTGATCCCACGAGAGCCGCATTCACTACTTCCCAAGGATGTGGAGCCAAAAAAATTGATTCTTATTATTGAGTTTGATTGATGATTTATTGATGCAAATTGATTTGATTTCCTCCGGCGGTAATGGCAGTGGCGGCAGCGGCATTGTGTAAGCTTTTCAGGTCACGGCGCCGGCCGCAGTGGCCGCAGTGGCATTGTTAAACCCTTTAAAATTGCTACATGGAAATGTTGTTTTGATTGGAAAGTCCTCGCGGGCCGCAGTATAGGGCTCCTCGCGGCCACAGGTGGGGGCCAATGCATTAAATCATATAGCTCAATGAAGTGATTAATTTTGGCATGTTCCTAATTTTTTGTTCACTTAGTATAACTCTCCAAACAGGAGAAAAAGATAAGTTTAATGCTTTGGAATTTCACATTTTCTTCTGCATGTTGGAGAGGAGGAACATAGCCTTGCTTGCTTAAAGTAAATAGGTATATCGACTTTGTTATATGACTCGTTATTTCTTTAAATTCATCAGATTCAACACTTATTTAGTCCGGACGATATCCGATACTCCAAACTGAAACAATACTTCGTTGATTACACTTTTAATTAGTCCATGAGAGTTGATCATGGAAAATCGTATCATACAATGCATGAAATCGCTCCATGCTCCTAATTTGAAAACTATAGCACGTTACAAAAAGCGATGTTTCCAGCAATTCGTAGCTATGATGAACAAGCATTTCGATATTGAGTGAGGAAAGTGAAAAAAAACTTATCGTTAAGAAATTGTTGCAGCCTGTTCCAAGTCAAGGCATGGTTGAGCAGGCTAAAAAAATATGGCGGCTTCAGACCCGAGCGAAGTTACTTAGGATATGCTTTAAGACACCAAGAGTGAGGTGGCAAGGATGTACATGATAAAGGATATATTAAATAAGGCCGTTAATTATCTTCAAAGGGATGTTTTAATTAACCCAAACACCCAATTTCAGTCGTGCACTTTCTTGGAATTTTCTTGGTATGCAAGCGAGGTTCAGGATGCTAGGTTTCATGGTTTGGAGTTATAAAGGAGACCATTCACACACACAGCCATTTATTAGTATTGATAGACATATACTGTATATCAGTATACAATATATATATATTATAATATATATATATATTATATATATATTATATATATATATATATATGTGTGTGTGCCATTTCCCCTTGATCTATCGAGCCATTCTGGAGAAGATTTTTAAGGTTTATTCTTCAAAAAGTCATAGCTGCCAAACCATGTGACCGACGATGTCATTGGATGGAGAACTTTCTATTCCTCGTGGATAGGCTGTCATACCTGTAAGTTTGCGCATCAATCTGTTCAGCCCGTTTCGGAGAAGAAGATTTTTGAAGGTTTTTATGTTAAATAAAAACGATGCTGCAGAACCACGTAACTGATGATGTCATCAATTTTATTCCCCCTCTACAATTTACCCTAGATGACCCTCAACAATTTCTACTGATCAGATAAAAGCGTTCGACTTATGCAATTATGACTCTAACAAAGCCACTGTTGAAACAAACTCTGAAACCTTCAATACAATTAGAATATTTATTCAACACACAAGCACATTAATATGCGCATAGGAGATTCTGGACATACATACGAGTTCCAGATCTCTCAAACAAATTGAGAATCGCTATTTTTATATACTGTTCAGTGAGACACAGTTCTTCATCATTTTCAAGGGTAGTGTCACAGTTTGTCAGGTTGATGTATTTGCGATGGATATCATTTTCAGCTTTATGCAGCAATCAGCATTATTTTGTCGGAAATATATAATATATATTTCATGACCAGATGTGCAGTTTTCCTCCGAGTTCAGGAATGACGTCAACACTGCAATCCTTTGAGCGGCGAAGATGGATCACATACAATTATGGTATGGGAAGGAGAAGGTTCAACTTCCTTGAAGCAGACAAGGAATATCAAGCAAGGAGGTACATCTGGAAAGTTACTTAAACCTAACATTCCTTTATCCAGCTTGCTGGTACCTTCTATTTATCATGTCATAAAATCCTTGAACATATTGTTGCGGATTCACGACGGAGGGATTCTCAACCCACTCCAGCCGTCTCCGGGGGTTTATAACGCCGGCTGGCTCGGCACAGGCCTCGGGTCACGCGTCTTCAATCGCGATACCAACGTAATCCTGGACCTTACCAGTTGGGGAAATAGAACCCCGGTTACAGACTGGTTTTGTCAGATGCCGAGCGTTTTCTGCCAGTCTGTAACCATTTTGGTTTTATATACTAATCGAATGGATCGTTCCTCGACGCGACACAAATTAATCCATAGCGGCAACTTCATACGAACCAACCAGATTTATTGGGGAACATTGGGGAACACAACACAAGCAAAAATATTCACGACAATGTTATTAACAATCTATAACCCTTCTTAACTAGGGAACTACGGATTACAGGTTTCGAGGGGGTCCCTACCGAGATATGCCTTAAACAACATGCAGACAAGACCAGACAGACAGCATGCAAGCCAAGACAGGAGTACTTGTGATGTTTCATGGACGAGAGGAAAGTGTCAAAAGCACGAATGGCGCTCGTAACGCTCTTAACAAGCCGATGTCCACAGATTCAAGCCCAAGCTCGAACACCCGTGTGGCGAGACGGCGCTCGCCTTTCCCCCTTCGCGATCTCTGCGCGCTCTGACCCGCGTTAAGGTCGATGGCACAAGACCGTTTAGATCGGACGCATGGGTCCCAGTCGGTTTCTCTCAAGGTCCAGCATACAAGTCCAGGCCTGGCCTGTTCACCAGACAAGAGCCACACTCAAGTGCCGGGCTCGCAGGCTGGGTCCATGGATTCCAAAACGTCGTCGAGCCGTGAGGTGAGCAGGGACAGCAGAGGCTCCTTCGCCAGATGCAGGCCAAACCTGTCGATGACCTCCGCTCGAAGCCGACTCCGAGACTCACACAGCAGCCAGGTCCTCTCGAAGCAGATAGCAGCTTCGGCGCTCTCAGTTCCACCACCGGCCGGACTCGGCCGACTGCAGTTTCTCTCTCGCAGAATCACCCCTGTCCTTTCCTTTTCTACCGCTCGCCTCTCAAAGCCGACTGCTTCTTCTCTCACGCAGAATCACCTCCGTCCTCTCAGTTTCTTACCACTTTTTTCCTTTCCTTCTCGCCTCGAAACCCGAGCACGCCTTGAAACCGACTCTTCCCCCAAACTGAACCACTCCACGAGGTCTTC
>CM068962.1:68265986-68276461 GCA_035128595.1 Eptatretus atami
CACCGGCTCCTCCCCTTTACGAAGCCGACAAATCTCCTCCCCTTGGTTTTACTTCCTCTTTTTGGCCACTCCCTCTCAGTCGACTGGGCGGGGCCTCTCGCCCGGAGAGGGGGAGGAAGAAGAGGGAGCTCTCGATCCACCACCACCGCTCAAACAATAAACAGCCTCTTACACCTCCCGACACATGTAACGTCCATTTACCGAACAGCCTTAGCCCTAAACAGCATTTATTGGGGGATCTGGGCTAATCCTATATTTAGTAGCCTACTAAGGGCCATTTCCGCAACAATATATTTAAATAATAAGAAATGCTGAATCTGTCTTATTGGAAGGCCACTCTGCTCATTACAGTTTTACTGGTCAAAGTTGATCCTTCAATACAAAGAAAAGATATGATTATATTAATTTAAAATAGATACATGTTTAATTATATTTTAATACATTTATTGAGTTTTAATTTTTTATTTGTTTTATCATTCTCAAACCCATTTAGAGGAAATGCATCTCCAGCACCTATGACATCATCAAAAAAATCACACTTGTTCCCCATGGGGAGTGCTTGACATGTGCTAAGTTTCAATTTTTCCATGAAGCAGTTTCGGAGATACAGAGGTCCAAATTTTTTTCTTTTTTATAATGTGGCTGCCACACCATGTGACATGATCTCATTATTATCATTAGTCATTCTACTTGAGCAGTCGCACCGATAGTGAAAATTTTGTGTGTCAATTGGATAAGTGGTTGCAGAGAAAACAGAGAAAATTAGCATGGACGGACATATGGACGTACATACGGATGGACGGATGGACAGATAGACAGATGGTTCAACAACCCGAAAACAAAATGCCTCCAGCGACTTTGGCAGTGGAGGCATAAAAATCTGACATAACATTTGAAAGTCCGTCTGTCAGTTAAAAGCTATATGTTTTGGCCAGGAATCATTGGTTGTGGTATTTGTGGATAAGCGTTAGTAAATGCCTTTAAATGAACGATTAAAATTGATGGTTTTATGGTACAAGTTATTGGAACACAAATTGGTGAATCGTATTGATGCAATGAGCTAATTTTGACTGTGGATGGCAGTATTGTACTGTAAACTGCCTGGTGAGATTTGTGAAGATGCTGGAACATTCTGAGACGAAACTTCCAGTGTAGATGAGAATCACATATGCTGAAAGGCATGGGATCATTCAGTGTTACTATATAAACCCACAAGAGGGAAATGTAGAGAGATGGCTGACCAGACATGTGTTTTGATTGTCCCTGTGCTCAATTTAACTCTGATGAGTGAACGAGGTGTGAATGACCAGAGTGGTTATTAATGTGGGGAGCTGACTATAATCAGGTTGATTGAAACTCATTAAGATTATGTATTGGGAAATAATTCCTTTGAGCTCTTCAATCATCCTGAATGGGACAGCGTACAAGAGAGAATCGCAATAGGACACGGTCGTTTGACAGCCCCAGAGGACGAGGTGAACACGCGTGAGTTGACCCGGCAGGATAGGGACACTGGGAGGAAAAAACTCAATGCAGGAATCTGAGTTGGACATTGTATGTAATGGTGAACTTCCTCATTTAACTTTGTATGTATTTATTTGAAATACAAGTTTCAAAAACGTTAAGCTGTTGATGTGGTAACAGTAACGTCACTCAGAAGTCACAGACCCCAACTGACAAAGATGCATTTCATTGGTAGCTGACCTGTACGATCATTCATACTCGAGAAGCGCAAACCTTGGGTTGCAGTCATTAGAGAACGGGCTGGGTTTGGCACCACAAACAACATACGTACATTAAAGGGAAGGAAATCCCAAAGTGTATACCATATTTTCTAGTGTATAAACTGCACTTTTATTTCGGCAAAAAGATAAAAGTTGGGAGTGCAGTTAATACAAGGGTGGAGAAAAAAATTAGACTTAAAAATGATCAATGCTGAATTTCAATTATATTCCAAATGAACACTTTTTTTTTTCAGCTGTTAAAGCTCAATTCCGCCATTTAAATTTTGAAAATCGGTGCAGGTTAAGAGTTTGTGCAGCGTTTTATTAACCGTGTGCGGAAATAAATAAAGCCATGCTTGGAAACATCTGGAAACGTCCGGAGACGCCCGGAGTTTAGGTGTGTGGCGTATATAGAACTTCGCGGCTCTGAAAATTCCATTAAACACAAAAGAAGAAGAAAAACACCTGGTCTCACATCAAAAGAATTTTTTTCACAATAGCTAGAGTCTAATAACGGAGAAACCACCTCAAATAAGCTTGTGCGCAATGTGATGGTCAACACTACTGGTCACGAGAAGGACTGATTCACTGTCATGCTCGCCTGCACCGCAGACAGTGGAAAGCTTTCCGCTTATGTCGTGTTGAAGAGGAAGACAATGCCCAAAGACAAGTTTCCAGCCAGCATCATTGTTCAAGTGCAGCAGAAGTGGTGGATAGACAAGGGACAAGTCCAGGACCTAGTGGGCATGGTCTGGAGTAGTAGTCTGGATGACAGTCTCTCTTGATGACACAAGACATCCTAGTCCTGAATGCGTTCAGTTGTCACAAGACCGACAACACCAAAGTGCTGCTACATCAGACCACCACCGTTCTCATCATCATCCCAGGGTGGATGACATTGCTTCTGCAGCCCCTCAATGTCTCCATCAACAAGCCATTTGAGGACAGGCTACGTCGCTGCTGGTCCGACTGGATAATAAGTGGGGAGAAGACCTACACCAAGAGCAGGAGGATGAGAAAGGTCGACCTTCCAATGACCTGCAGCTGGATCGTCAAGGTGTGGGAGGAGATACCGTCAGACATCATCAAGCGAGCATTTCTGAAATGCTGGCATCTCCAACAACGTGGATGGCACAGAGGACGACATCATTTTGGGGAGGAGGAGGAGGAGCTGCAAATGACGTGACAGCACGTGGACTTGCTCTACCCTGATTCGGACAAGGAGTTACATGCGGTTTTCGATGAGGAAAGCATTGAGAGGATTTCCTAAGGTTTAGCTGAAAAGCTTCATCAAACCCAAACGGACCTTTTCAGGGCCACAAATCCACAAGAAATATGTATGATACCGGGATGAATCCCTTTTCTTCCTTTCCTAGTAATAAAAAAAATCCTCTTTGTAATATTAAAAAATAAGAAGAAAAATAAAAACTTTTTGGTATCCTTTCCTCTCTCTTCAACCTCTTAAAAAGAGAATAAGACTGTTAGACGAAATTAAGCGGACATGGGAATAAGCGTGTTGATACCTCCGTCACTTTGTTCCGTACAAAGTTAACGTACAAACGTATTTAGATCTCGATCAAATAAAATGATCAATATATTCATTTCTTTTGAGGGTGAAAACAGGGGCGCAGCTAATATACCGGAAAAGTATATTTTAAATTTTTTTGAGGGTGAAAAAGGGGGTTGCGGTTAATATATGGCCACGGTTTAAACACCGGAAAATACGGTACCCCAACAACTTAGTGTTTTTTACAACTGGAAGAAAGCAATCGAGAAATTCACTGTACATTGCTAGAATTGGCTTGCCACCAACATGCAGTATTTCAATTAGATTGACAAAATAGGGGGCAGTTAAACATACCATCCAAACTTGCCTCTGCCCATAAGCAACAGCAAAACAAAACCAAAATGTGCTTGATGAAAAATTTCCAATCTATAAGGTTCTTGCTAAGACAAGCTTGGCAAATTGTGGACCCTTCGAGAGCGAAGACAACCTTCAGCAACTACTACAGGCTGAAAATGATGCTAACCTCAAGCAGTGGTTTCAACACTCAACAAAATCTACTTCCCATGAGTGGGTGGAAGAAGTGCAGACACTATTCCCTCATAAAATTTAATGCAGCATCATAGCCAATATCAGGGAACAGTCCGAAATATTTTCCGTAGTTGTAGACAGCATGTAAGGTATAAAAGGAAAATAACGAGAATCCATATGCATCTGTCACGTTGATTAAAAAAAACAAAACTTGGAATTGCACGAAGACTTTATGGGTCTCTAACAGCAAAGTGAAATGACAGGTGAAGATGATTGCAGCTCCCATAAAATATGTGCTACTCAGGATTGGCCTCAACATCAGCATATTAGGTTGGCAATTATACGATGGAGCTGCAAATATGCATGGCAAGTGTAACGACTGCCAAGCAATTGTTTCTAGAGAGCGTCCCCTAGCTCTACACTTCCGTTGCGCTGCTCGCTCTCTGAACTTGATATCTCAGCAAACATGTGATCCAGATCTTCTGGTGACTGATGCCCTCCAGTTGGTGCAAGAACTTGGGAACTTGTAGAAAAGAAGCGGAAATATATTCGTGTGTTTTCAGAGATCAGCGCAGATACTTCAACATCCCCGTCAGAAGCAACGATAAAATTGCTTTGGCCAGCACGAGGCCTGAGCCAATGGACTGCTGTATCATCAATCATCAATCATCAATTACTACGAGGCTATTTTGAAAAGCCTCTATTAGCTAGCTGAGTCAAGTGACTCTGAGGCATCAACAAAAGTGCGATCCCTCTCTGAGGATTTCAACTCAGGAGTGACATGCGGT
The DNA here is from genome assembly GCA_035128595.1 of Eptatretus atami. Taxonomy (NCBI): domain Eukaryota; kingdom Metazoa; phylum Chordata; class Myxini; order Myxiniformes; family Myxinidae; genus Eptatretus; species Eptatretus atami. Next base: position 68,270,534 of record CM068962.1, read on the forward strand.
ATCTGGGACTACAAGGAGCAATGGATGTCACAAGACCTTTGCATGAGTTCAACAAAACTTCACTGGCTGAAAAGCCAATCGTTTCAGGGATGTTCAATGATTCAAAAACTCTCAGGAATGCACTTATGAGTCTGAGAACAGAAGAGGAATTTTCTTTAGTTGTTGCTGAGGTGAACCACAAAATTGACGTTCATGAGATGGGCCCCATAAAGTCGCCACGCTTCATTTTTGTGGGTATTGTTTGTCCCATCAGTAAGAATAACACGAGTACATACTGTGCACCCATTGCACCATTTTGTTCTTGCTTTTTTGCAGCATCGGCTCTAAGATCTTGTGCGACAAATCCCCGCAATGTCCGGTCGTCATCCCCCATCATGCAAAGAAATTGCTGCCGCTTCCCTGAATTGTAGTTGTTGTGTTTTTTTAATCTTTATTTCACTTGGGTGGTTACTCTTTGGTTGTGTGGTGAAATTCTTGGGTCTTCATCCACTGATTGGTGTGGGTTTCATTCCCATGACTGGGCACTCTCACCAACATACACTTAGCAATTGTGAGTTGGTGAGAGTGAGCAGTCACGGGAATCAAGCAGTGCATGCCAATAGTCATGGGAATCTGTGGCAAGCATGTCAAACAAGCAATCCTCCATGACAGTTGAAAGAGGCTTTTGTCCTTTAGTAGACTGGAATTGTATGTCCGATGATGTTTTAACTGAATGTTGATTCGAGTTTGTAAGAAGCTCTCACATTTCCTTTAAACCCTACCCCATGAACTTAATCTAATGATGAGCTCTTCATACACTGACCCCATTATTACAACGAACTTAATCAAACTTAATATTAAGGCCGATATAGTTTTAATATACTTACACAGATTTCAGCCAAAAGCAATGGTAATGCATCTTTCTTGGATTTGTCCTCTGCCACAATTAGTCCCCCAGCCCCCCCACTCCATTACACCATCCATGGATGTATGTTTTCATATCTGAAGCTTAACTTTGTAAAAGCAAGAAAATGTTTGAGCACGATTTTAATTTAATACATAGATGACCCCCAACGAGGGGGTTGGGGTCGGGGAAATATCCGTCTGTGGTCGAGGAAGTTGCTGATGGCAAAAAAAAAAACCCCACAAGTTTATGGAACCAGTGTGGTCTTTTAGGTATTTAAGAGACATGCAAAATCAATAAAATCCAGCAATTTTAAGGCTTATTATTATTATTATTATTATTATTATTATTATTATTGTTATGGCAGCTTGGCTGCCGGGTAGGTATAATTTTGTTGTAGCGCGACTATGCCGCTGATGCTGTGCCACTATACCAGTACACTGGTACTCATCTCGCCAACCTCGGAAGGATGACAGGCCGAGTCAACCCCACCTGGTGTTAATTCCTGGCCAACAGGGGCTCAAACTCAGGACCATAAGATCCCAAGCCAGCCACCTTAACCACAAAGCCAACACCAGGATTGTTAAGGCTGAAACAGATATATCGTTAGTGCAGGTTCGATTCCCGATGCCACTGAACATTCTGTAACAAGCCCCATAGGGGACGCTGCACCTCAAAGTATGCCGTCCGTCGTGTGTCAGACGTTGTTGTAACAATGTTGTCCTGTCTGCATTTCGCTTTGGAGCACCACCAAGAGTCACCAAGGATGTTATAATTTGCGAACGTCATCATTTTTGTGTTGAAAGGGGAAAGCCATTGTAATGTTCCACATGATCCCGGGCCAAATTCAACACTTGGGTAAGCTGTATGTAGACCCTAATTATGCTACCTGCAGAAGTTGGAATTATTAAATGCAGATACGGCGCATGTATGACGGGCCAAATGACCTTTGCGTGTGCCTGAATGACTTCTTGAGACCTTGTGGAATAATGTACTATATAGTTTCTCCCGTTGGTTGTAATCCCCCTTTGTGGTGTTCAGAAGGTGTGATGGAGTCCTCCATGGACTAAAAGTATCCACTTCCATTTCGGTAAAGGATCACCTTTTGTAGACCAAGTTGTGATGTTTTGCTGTTCTGACATCTTTGGTCCGAATGTTCTTTTCAGGATCATCACTGAACCCCAGATAGCCTCGAATTGTACTTCATTTGTTGTATATGGTAAAGATCTCATTGAGGTTCTTCCTTATCATGCCTGTTGCTCCAAATATCACTGGCACAATGTGGTGCTCTCCAGCTTCTGACTTCATTTTTCAGATCCTGGAACTTGCTTATCTTTCCAATTTCCATGTTATTTAGGCCAAAATCAGTGGGTACTGACACCTCAATTAGCAATGCCATCTTTTCCATGTTCATACTTGATGGGATGGTCAGGCCATGGCGTCAGCACTATGTTCTCGTTTTCAGCCATCGCTTTTGGTTTGTGCTTCTATGATTTCTCTGGTTGGGATATTGAAGTTGTTGCAGATGTGCCAATGGATTGCTCTGCATATTGTTATGCTTTTATGTATACAGCTGTTCTGACATGTGTTTTTTTTAACATCCCGAAAGAATGTGATTGCTTCTTTCTGTTTATACTTTGCAGAACCTACACTTGTCCAATTGACTCAATCCCGCCATTTTCTGAAATAAATTGGTCTCCTGCCCTTGGTCTTTGGCATTAAGTATGACTCGTTCTCCGTCCAAGTTAAGCTGACTTCTTAATCCGCAACACTCCTCTGAGCCTTTTTTGTTGTTGCCCAATCTGTCCAGCTCTTTTTTTTAATCTTCTTGATCTTCTGTCATTCTCCCACTTGTTAGTGTATATTTTTATTCCTCCGCTGATGAAGTCGCCAGAGGAATAATGTTTTCAGGTTGTTCGTCTGGCTGTCCGTCCGTCCGTCCATCTGTCCGTGCGTGCATCCATGATAGGTTTTCGTTAGCGCGATAACTTAAGAATAGCTGAAGAATCTAAGTCAAACTTGGTAAAGTATGTATAATGATGTAAAGATGAACTAATTATATTTTGGGATCAAAAGGTCAAAGGTCAGAGGTCATGTTAGGTAAAAATTATGTTACCATGCTAACTTGTGAACCAGTGATCGGATTTTGGCCTGACTTGGTCGAAGTATACAGTATGATGCAAAGATGAACTGATTAGATGGCAGCATCAAGAGGTCAAAGGTCAAAGGTCAGAGTCGATGATAGGTTTTCGTTACAGCGATAACTTCAAAAACGGCTGAAGGGATCCGAGTCAAACCTGGTACAAGTATGTACAATGATGTATGCATAAACTGATTAGATTATGGGACAACAGGTCAAAGGTCATGTTCGTTAAAAAAAAAAAAAAAAAAAGGTGATATTTGAGAACAGCTCAAGGGATTTAAATCAAACTTGGGACAAGTATGTAGATGATGTAATAATGTGGAGAAGGCATATCTGTCAACGTCGCCACGGTGAATAGTGCCGTCTCCGATTTGATATTTAGTTTTATGCTTTTCCTTTGCCTTGTTTTTAATTGATACCTTCGCCCACTGAAGGTGTTCACCCCTGTCTGTTTGTTTGTAGGTATGTCAACCGCATACAGGTCACAATTTTAAACCGATCTTCACGAAACTTCACCATCTGGTGGAGTTCATCAAAAGCAAGAAGCCTATTGTTTTTGAGGTCAAAAGCTCAACATCAGTCAATTGTCTACAACTCTGTCAGTTTTCTAAAATTGTCAACTTTCATCCAATTGACTTGAAATTGGAAGAGGATTTGCAGATTAGGACACTGAAGTCAACCACCAATTTTTTTTGAGGTCAACACAGGTCAAAAGGTGAACATCGGCCAAATGTCAACAACATGGGTGCAATTTCTAAAATCCTCAATTTTCATCTGATTGACTTGAAATTTGAACAGGATTTATATAAGATCATTGAATTTAACTGCCAATTATGTTTGATGTCAAAAGGTCAACATAGGCTCTATTCTAAAATTGTCAATTTTCATCCAATTTACTTGAAATATGAACAGGGTTTGCATATCATGTCGCTGAATTCAACCACCCCATTATTTTTGAGGTTAACATTTGTGAAAAGGTCAACATAGGCCAAAGGGTCTAACTTAGGTGAAATTTCTGAAATCCTCAATTTTCATCTGATTGACTTGAAATTTAACAGGATTTATATAAGATCATTGAATTTAACTGCCAATTATGTTTGAGGTCAAAAGGTCAACATAGGCTCCATTTCTAAAATTGTCAATTTTCATCCAATTTACTTGAAATATGAACAGGGTTTGCATATCATGTCGCTGAATTCAACCACCCATTATTTTTGAGGTTAACATTTGTGAAAAGGTCAACATAGGCCAAAGGTGTAACTTAGGGGTGAAATTTCTGAAATCCTAAATATTTATCCGATTTACTTGAATTTTGAAGAGCATTTGCATATCAGGTCAATTCATTCAATCACCAATTATTTTTTCGGTCAAATTTGTTTTTTGGGATTTTGTAAGTATCATGTTATGCAAGACATCTTTCTTGTTTGGTACTTGGTGAAACCGAGCAGCAATGGTCAATTTTGGTGATGATCCGAATCCGGATCTGGATCTGAGAATTTTTTAAGTGATTCTTCACCACTGAGAGATCGGGCCAAAAACGATATATATCACAATATCTCGAAAAGTTATGGATGGATTCACCCGAAACTTGGTGGACAGGTTGGGAGTGCCAGAAGGAAAAATTGATTCAATTTTGGTGAAGATCCGAATTTGGATCCAGATACGAAAATTATTTTATTTGTGATGCTTCACTATTGATAGATGGGGCTAAAAACGATATTGCATGATATCTTAAAAAGTTGCAGCCGGATTTGGATGAAACTTGGTGGAGATGTTGGGTGTGTGACAAAGACTAATTAATTTGATTTTGGTGAAGATCCGAATCCGGATCCGAGAATTTTTCAAGTGATTCTTCACCATTGAGAGATGGGGCCAAAAACTATGTATAGCTCGAAATCTCAAAAAGTTTTGGACGAGTTACAGTGTGACAAAACGAGGTGGATGAGTCGGTTAGGTGACAAGAACAAGCCGATTCGATTGTCTTTAATGTTTGGATGCAGATCTGACCTATCAGTGGGATACAAAATGTAAACTGTTCAGTCTGGTGAAGGTGTGCACTCTATTGAGTGCGCCAAGTGTCACTCTATGAGTGTTTTTTCATTTGTTTGTTTGTCTGTTTGTGTGCGGGATATCACAAAAAGTTTTGGACGAGTTACAGTATGACAAAACTTGGTGGATGAGTTGGTTTGGTGCCAAAAAAAAGCCCTGCATATTTTAGTTTAGGTCTGAATCCAGATTCGGCCTATCCGTGGGATACAAAACATAAACTAGTCAGCCTGGTGGAGGTATGCGCTTGTTGGGGCTGTATAATAAAATTCACTGAAGGAGTGGGTATAGTATTGCATTTGGGTCCGTTTGTTTGTTTGGCTGTCTGTCTGTGTTTGTTTGTTTGTTGGTCCGCACAGAACTTTCATGTTTTGCTCCACAACGGCTTGTCAGATTGCAACGAATTTTTCACCATTGGTACTACTCATGTAGAATGTTTTCATGATAATTATGACATCATAGTTCATGTGGTGTGGCAGCCATGTTGGAAAACCGGAAAAACTTTGGACCTCTATCTCTGAAACTGCGCCAAGAAAAAAAATGAAACTTGGCACATATCAAGTAGTCATGGGGAATGAGTGATTTTTATGACGTCATAGGTGCCTTCATTATGACATCATAATTGCATATGTAGAATGCTACATCCGATGAGTATGAAAATTTTTGAGGGTCATCTGGAGATAAAATGGTCCACAAAATTAATGACATCATCGGTCACGTGATTTGGCAGCCATATTGTTTTGTTTTTTTTAAACCTTCAAAAACCTTCATCTCTGAAATGGCTTAACAGATCGAGGAAAAACTTTACACATATAATCACCTATCCATGAGGAACAAAAGGTTCACACATATGACA
>CM068962.1:68338196-68354431 GCA_035128595.1 Eptatretus atami
AGTCTCCCGTCACTGTCACTATCATCCATGTCTTGCAATTGGTCTTCATCCTCTGTCTCATCACGCATATTGGCACAGTTTTGTAGTCTGCACGCTGGTGTGCAGCTTGAAAACATTCACTACACAGGGGCAGTCATCATTGCAACTTTTGGCACTTGCACGACATTAGTGCCAGAACAGCCTCTGGGGCTGGGGCTATTGTAAGCCAATATATTTCAAGTTTCCCTTTACCATTATCCAACCATGCCCTTCAGTGGGACTGGGTATCTCAGAAGAAAGTTCTGGGACTACGCCTCCAAATGGCAGACTGGTAGTTCGCACATTGCTGTGGTTGTTTTAATGCATCCTTGCACGGGGGAATCTGTCCCGATGAAACATCCCCTTTCTTTGAACAGAACAAATCATAACGGAGGATGTTGACCTCCTTGACATTCGTGTTTGAGCAATACATGCTACAGGTGAATGCCTGTATCGTTTCGGACATTTCATCTCTGACGACCCACTCCTGACCAAGTTTCATGAACGCTTCTCTGAAATCTGTTTTTTTGCGGATCAAATTGATGTTTTACCTTACCCTGGGCAGCGATGAATACTGAGCCCTGGGTGCGCTGGGCCCCTCTCCCTCTCTCTCTCTCTCTCTCTCTCTCTCTCTCTCCTCTCTTCTCTCTCTACTTTATACTATATATATTAATATAGCGGAGTTGAATCACAGCCAGTCCACGCATGGACTCCTATCACGACGTACACAACATCCTTGCCTAGTATGTGCCCAACTTGAGATGTCAATAGTCTTTTTTTGGTTTTTTCCCCACGTCGTAACAGGATTCTACTGGTCCCGAATTCCGAATAGGCCAAGGAGGATCACAAATACATCAGTATCCTCTGAAATCACCATAACCTTTGGATACGTAATGGGCGATGTTTGCAATGAACCAGCATTCTCGTGTCTGCTTCTTCATGGGTTGATGCAACGCCGCAATCTCTGTCACATTATCCTTCGTAATCTGGAAACACTTTTCACCAGAGGTGACCATCATTGTTGTGTTACCAAGTTTTGCTCTGTTCCGTTCTTCCATCCAGTTGTCAGCTAGAAACATTGTAGCTTGTTCTTGCTTTCCTTACTCGCCAACATCCTTTTCAGTTCTTTATTCTGTGTCCTGGCTTTATCTGATTAAATACAATGCCATGTTGAGAACCACGATGCAACCTTCTGCGTCTTTTAATCGACAGGTCTTTGTAGACATCAAACAAACATCGACTCGTCCACTTCCCTGGCAATCATTCAGGACTTTCATTCAGAATTATCACTGAAGTTCTTCAATGTCAGATTCTCGCCGTGAATCTTTTGACTCCCCATGGCATCAACTATTGTTGCCCGAGGACCTGAGGACAATTAACATTAGCAATTTCTTTTCAATATGTTTGCCCAAAGTTGCTTTCCTGTTTTCTTTAGGGTGCCGTCACCATTGGCCAATGCCCATGGTTTGGGACCGAGAGGATAGCAGAGAACTTCTTTCATATCTAACTTCTGTTCTGACGATCAAGATATATGTCCAAAGACACGATGGTCTGCCTTCAAAACAATCTCTTTGTTTGTCCCAGCATTGACAACTGTGTCTTTCTGCATTGAACTGAATGTTTGTAATTTAAGTTTCTTTATTGTGTCATAAAATCCTGACCCTCCTCTAACTTCTGTGCATGTAACTTGAAGGCTTCTTTACCTTTTTCACAGGCTTTCAATAAGTCATGCTCATATTTGGCGTTGCTGCGGCACCGGTTGCTAAATTCACAAGATCTGACGGTTGGCTTGGAGAACGGATTAGTCCAATTGTTTTCCAACATATCAACGATTGATGTCACATCATTTTCGTCCTCTTGATTCTAGAGGTTTGTAGGTCAGCATGACCTAGACACGAACTCACTGATACCATTTCTCGGAGTTGCCTCAGAGCTTCTGCCCTGTACTCGGCGGTTAGATAAAATCGTGACAAGGCACCTTGTCTCAGACTAAAGCCTCTTGTACTCCGGATGTTGGGTATCCTTGTTCACGGTCTCTTCAACTGTTTGATCAATTGCAATTTTGGCAAATGGGTTCACTTGCTGAAGTTGAACTGAGAAGCCCCATGGAGAAAATGATCATGAAGGTCTGGACATGTGTTCTCCAATTGGGTCATCTGCGCATAGTACACTGGCAGATATCTTTGAAAGTGTTTGTCTTGTCCATGGCAAACACCAAGGTTCAAGTCCTTGATGCATGATAAATGCAAGTGCCAGTCACCTCGCGATCCGCACGTATCAGACCAAGCATAATCTCGACCATTCTACATAAATCATCCAGAAGGAATGCCACATTGGCCACTTTCGTGCCGCAGAACATCTAGGTAAGACCGAACAGATTACAGAATCCTCTGGCATGATCATCATTCAAAATATCATGGGCAGGGGCGTAGCCCTGGGTGGGGGGTGGGGGGGGTTCAGCACATACTCTGACCAGGCTATGGCCCTGTGGACCACAACTCAGTTTATGTACTTACCATTTTGGCATCTGGACAGCGCTTACAAATGGGTTAAAGCGCCAATGAGTCCAGGATTGTTACCAAATGTCATGACCTTGCCTGCCATTTGCTCGACAAGCAGCTACTTTCACTTTAAGATCATAATTTTCCTGTAGATTTTTTGAAATTTCAGATTTTGTTTGTTGTTGTTATTGTTGGTAAATCTTCCATTGGTGCGTGGGCTACCCGATTCTAGCACACATCCAAGGTTCAAACCATGGGGGGGGGGGGGGCTTTGGGCTTCCAGAGGGAGAAGACAATACGAATCCTCCAATTTTTCCTGAAGTCAGAACTGCGCATTCAGACATAAAGTCCCCCCACCCCTTCCATCATCCGAATCCAGGCCAAGGGGCTGCCAGCTATGAGTACTGTTAACAGTTCATACAGGGGAATTCATGAGCATTGAACTCCTGCATTTTATTCCGATAAAAACTGTTATGTGGAGTGTTGTGAAAGTTTTATTGATATCAGTTTACCGCTACCCCCAAAAAGCCGAAAACAGCAAATTAGGAGCTTAGATATATTTGAACATTAATTGGCAGAAAACTTCTGATAACATATAGCAAAAAAAAACCTAAAAGTGCCACTTTTTGGGGAGAAATTTCGAATTTTGGAACATACCGTAGCAAATAACTATATATTGGCAGATGCAGAATTACAATCATTTTAAGCCAAACCGCATGTCCATAGGACATTCTGGAGGTGAGTTGTGGGTATTTTCAATTTCCTCCATTTTGGTGAAATAACGGCGGGCATTTTTAAAGATGGCCGCCAAAAGTCATTAAGCTACCTTCCTTGCAAGTCCATCAACTGATTCGGACACTTGAGGTATCAAGCTAACCAAAAATCATGGTGGGTTGTTACCCTTTTTGGTAATGAAATTCGTCTGGCTCATGGACTACAAAGCGATACGTAGCACAATATCTCAAAAATATGTTTTGCCTGATATGTTGTTGTGGATCAGGCATTGCGTAGTGGAGGTATGTGCTCGACTGAGTGACCGAGTACATGTATGTCTTGAGAACCATTGTGTCTGTCCATGTGTTTGTCTCGTGTTTCCAGCGGCCGCTTCCTGTGCTGCATTTGAAGATCTCAACATTGATTTTAGAAATGATAGGAGAACAGGCATGAGTAATGTTGATGCGAAATTTTATTTCACAAGCAGGATATTCTGCCCTCTTTTTAAACAAATCAATCCTCCACCACCTGATGTTGCACCACAATTTCACAGTGGGTGGTATAACTGGCTCAGAGCTTTGGCTCTAAGTGAAACCATGAGTGCCACACAATTAACCTTTTTAAAGTCCATGAAATAATTTAAATTTAATGATTTAAACTTTTCCCAGCACCTGGAATGGGTCCTTTTGCTTCCTTTTCCCATCACTAGGGACTGGTACTTTTGCTAGTACTGTACTGTATGTTAGACTGAAAAACACGGGTGGACGGTGAACCCTCATCGAGGTGAAGTCTTTGTCGACCTTGTGAGTAGAATCTATTAATTTTGTGCTGTTTGAATGTGAGTTGGACCGTTAGTACATCTATTGATTACTTACTAGCAGGGACCCATGGAAATCCCACGGAATGCAAAATGTTCATGCCCTCAACTTCATGCCCTCAACTTATGCCCTCAACTCCCCCAGTACCCCTCACATACCCCAAGTCCTCAACGTCCACCTCCCAAAACAAAGTCCTTACCTACTCCTCTCAACCCTAAGGCATCAATCCTCTCCCCACTCCAAGCCTTCAAACAACCTCACCACCTGTCATGGTCACCTGTCTTGTATATACATCGCCAACTAATAATACATCCATTTTGATGATTCATGCATCTTGTACATGCATCACCAATGAAGAACGTCGATGCCTGAGTGGACTTGCATTAATTAGAATGGAATGGGGAGACTATGGACAAATCGACAGAGGACATGGCATTTGAACCTGTTGTGACATCCTGAGCTAGATGCTCCGATGGTAGTCAAACGGGCAAACACTATCAACAAAATCGGAAAGCAGGAGAGTGATTTTTGGGGGGAGGTAACAAGGGAAAACATGTTATTACCTCTGCCACCAAAGGTGCGAGGAGGTTGTTTTCTCCCCTATCTGTGTGTGTGTGTGTGTCTGTCTGTCTTTGTGTGCAGGATATCTAAAAAAGTTGTGGGCAAACTCTGACGAAACCTGGTGTGGACAGGTTTGGTGGGTGACGAGGACAAACTGATTAGATTTTGGTGAAGATCCAGATCTGACTACTAGAATTTTTAAGTGATTCTTCACCATTGAGATATTGGGCTAAACTGATATATAGCATGATATCTCAAAAAGTTGTGGACGGATTTGGAAGAAACTTGGTGTACACAATTCGATTTTTGTGAAGATCTGAATCCGCATCTGTACACAAGAATTATTTAATTTTTTAAGTGATTCTTCATCATTGAGAGATGGGGCCAAAAACGGTATGGTACTGTATAGCATGATACTTCAAAAATGTATTGGGCCTGGTATGTTCTCGTGGATCATGCATTACATGGCGGGGGTATGCGCGCTACCGAGTGGCCTTCGAGTTAAAATAGTTTTGAACAGGCGAAGGCAAATTAAAAATACATCACGGATTGAAACAATGCAGTATTGGAATCGACGAGTGGGCATTCCCACTTGTAGGGCAGGAGTACCGTTCTTGGCGCACCATTGGTGAGCAATGTGCTCTTGTACACTCTTGGAAATGCACTTTATAATTTTTGAAAGAAATATTATTGATGACAACACCACGTAATTGTAAGAAGGTCCATTATATTTTGTGGAAGATTTGTAATACTGGCTACCACCAGAGGCCACACGCACACATGCGCACCGCACACACACACACACACACACACACACACACACATGCACACGCACACAACACACACACACACACACACAACACGTATTGTTATATATGATGGATATTTTGTGATTTTATTATTGCTAACCTCAGGATTTTTTTTCCAAGATATCAGATTGAAACGTGTGGTGTGTGTGTGTGCGTGTACCAAATTTGTCATGCACAGCATTCCATCAGTAAAACACTTGATCGGTCAAATCTTCCAAGTTAACAAATTATTCTTCCAAGATGCTGGATACTAATACTTCTAAGTGATTCTTCACCATTGAGAGATAGGCCAAAAACTATACGTATCATATTTCAAAACGTTATGGTCAGATTCGGGCGAAACTTTGTGGATGAGTCGGGTAGGTGACAAGAATAAGCCGATTAAAATTTGTTTAAGGTCCAGATCCAGATGTGGCCCATCGGTGGGATAAAAAAAACTTGAACTGTTCAGCCAGTCGGAGGTATGCACCCTACAGACTGCTGTTCTAGTTATGAATTGGTTTCCTTCCTCTTGTTACATTTGTTCCACATTATGTAGAGAACAAATTTCATCTCTACAAAGCTACATTTTGTTCTCTTCGTTAGATACAAGTTTTATTGAAGCTCCGTTGCAGGTGTTGTTAAAAAGTGCAGTCAGCACCAACATGGTATGCAACGCGAAAACAGAATCGACTAGTAGCATGAACAAATGCTGTGATTAGTGATCATTTTGTAAACAAGTTTAAGAGTCTGCAACAGTTTTGAAGGTGAGAACAGGTTAGATTGCCATCGAGTAAAATATGATAATGGTTGCATTGGGAAGCTGTGCCGGGTGAGTACAAGAACTCCGTGTACCATTGGCAGGGAACTTGGTGTTGGGTGGCTTTTACTAAATATGTGGGATATGTACAGATCAGCACTTTGCTTGAGGTTCGGGGCCTCAATCCATTGCAGTGTTGTAACTACTAGCGTGTTTGTTGCTTGGCTGGGAACCCTGCAAAGTGCTGTTAATTCTGTTGTTTTTAACTAATGGTAGAGTGTGGTGAATTAAAGTTGAAATGGTTTACTTTACGTCGGTTTTTGGTCAGAATGTTGAATTTCTGGGCTTGATTATAATCCAAAAATGTCGAATGCGGTGCTGCTGCTTGTGCTTTGGGGTCAGGCTGGCGGTAAGGAAGGGTGTGTTGGTTGAACTAGAGTTTGGGTTCATTGTCTTCAGGATGTGTCTATTTGTTCAGGGAAACCACCGTCCTTCATTGCTGGGAGGAAATTTGGAACAGATTCTATCAATAAGTAACTGTGGTAAAACTTTAAAATATTATTATGGGGAATGAAAGGAGGTGGTGCTGAACAACAGCCTTGACTTGTTGCAGGTAATTGTGTGATTGGATAAAACACAAAAAAAGCTGATTCTACCGGTGGAAGGATGAGTGAGTCGAAGGGATGCAGGCCGCGAGCATGATGCCTGGATGTTGAAAGTTTCATACAGTCCTGGGTATATGTTTAGGAACCTTGACGTCCGTCCTCTGACTGTTTGCTGAGACATTGCAAATGAGAAATGTTCAGTATAATGAACAAAAAATGCAAAGGAGAATATGAAGGGGGTAACTGGATGAGCATATTTGCCCCTGTAAGTCTGGAGAGGAGGAGACGATTGCCATGGCAAGGGATGCAAGACCAGATGAGAGGCAATGAAGACCGAAAGGTCTCCAGCCTTTTTTTTTTTTCTTTCTGTAAAAGAGCTTTGTTCTTTGAATTGATACAAACAGCTTCCAAAGGGAAGTGTGCAAGCCAGGAGCTGAAACTTTGGTTTTGTAGTTGGACATGTGCCTTGGCCTCTTGTTCGGTGAGGCCGATGTCTCTTCAGTGCTTTCGACTCTATAATTTTTTTTTAATCCAGGAGTGAGAGGTGACATGAAGGTGTGTCAACCCATAAAGGACACCACAACTCCATTGTGCTACAAATGATGGACAAGTTTGGAACAAATAACAAGGAAGGACTTGTTCTCCGGAGAATGCCAAATCTGCTCCTTACTTTGAAGGCCATTGTATAAATATTGTCGTTCCACAAGGTCATTGTTGGCATAGTCGGCCATTATTTTAAGATTAACTTCTTCAAAGGTTGATTGCAGTTCTAAGTGTTTGGGTAGATTTTCATGACAGTCGTTTTTGAGGAACAAGGTGTTTAAGATTGAGACATCCCATGATGTTGGTGGTGATGGAAGTGGCTGAAGCCAATCTTTTGTTGAGATGGAACAGGGTATTTCCAGTGATTCAAAGGTTCTCATTTTAAACCAAAAATATTCCTCGACCCATCGTGCTTCCTTCATGTACACCAGCTCCTCTGGGAAGTTAGATGAGAAGCTCCAGAGCCACATGCTGTTTGTTAGTGGGAAGAAAAACCTCAAGGCAGGCATGAAGAGGGCCTTGAACTGTGCAGGTAGATCAGGGCACCAAAACTCTGGATACAACTGTATATAATTATTGTTGAAAGATCTTTGCACATGTCTGCAAGTCCCTCATGAATTGAAAGTCTTTGCATACTTATCATAACAATCGAGTGCAGCTTTTGAGGTCACCACATGGTCTTCGTGTGACCTTTTCATTGAACCATAGTGCTATTACACACTTTCTGTTTGATTCATCCCCTTGAGGCTTTGATTAAACGTTCTGCAGTGTGCAAAATAGAATATTCACGACTTATGGATTTGAATGATGGGAACGTCTTGTGTATCCCTGCTTGCATGGCAGCATTTGCATGCTTGCTTTTCAGGATGTGTTCTTTCATGTCTATTTTTGTCGATTCAGGTCTATTCAGGTCTTTCATGTCTATTCAGGATGTCTATTTTTGTGGATCTCCTGAGAAGGTGGACCTTTGAGAAGGCGAGTGCATTGAGGGAAGCTGTTGTGTTTGGATGCATCAAGGCCTGGCTTTTTTTTCTGTTAATAAGGAGCATGTACCCTTTGCTTACAGCTTAGTGCCATTGTTGCCTGATCACAGCTCGTATTTCACCGTGCTGTTTTCTGTTTCTCTCTTCGGTCACATTTCTACTTTGCAGTGGTGTGTAGGTACTGACTGGTCCAGCCAATGATGTCGCTCGCATAATGTTTTGTCCGTTGTCATGCAAATTGGTTGTACAGGATTACTTGAGAACAGAATTCTCCCAAAATGGCTCTAGCATTACATTTCTCTTAGATCGAGTTGCTGCTGCCAAATGGACCATGAGGTTTTTCTAATCATTGTGAGATGCCACAATGATAAGTAAGTTGAGATCGAGGGCATTCATTTGTAGATATAAAGGCTTATTTTGGTGGGTACTGTTCTCACCTTTGGGCTGTCTGGCTTTGGTTACTTTGCCTGTGTAAATGGATTTGAATACAAACCACTTTTTAGGTCTTCTCTTCGAGCATGACCTAATAATATGGGTGTCGATGTCCTTCCGTCCGTCCGTCCGTTCACAATGAAGTTGAAGCGGGAGATCTGGTCATTAGTGATCCTGATAGAGGTCAATGAGACGTACACGATGGTATGACTTTCAAGGTCACCGAAGGTCAAGGTCAAGGTCACGAGGCCTTTGAAGTTGCGAAAATGACGATTTTCAAATTCTATCTCCTCCTACATTTCTCAAGCGATCTTGAATTTCATTGTGGCATATGAATCTATGGGACAATATCTAAATTTGGTCAGGCCGGATTTTCGATATTCGCTTTCGTTTTTGTGTCACGTGACTTCAAAGTTGGCAAAAAATGCGAAAATGACGATTTTCAAAATCTATCTCCTCCTACATTTCTCAAGCGATCTTGAATTTGATTGTGGCATATGAATGTATGGGACAATATCTAAATTTGGTCAGGACGGATTTTCGAATTTCGCTTTCTTTTTTGTGTCACGTGACTTCAAAGTTGGCAAAAAATGTGAAAATGACGATTTTCAAAATCTATCTCCTCCTACATTCTCAAACAATCTTGAATTTGATTGTAGCATATGAATGTATGGGACAATATCTAAATTTGGTCAGGCCGGATTTTCGAATTTCGCTTTCTTTTTCGCGTCACGTGACTTCAAAGTTTGCAAAAACTGCCCTACCTTCAGGAGGCTATATATTCTCTACTGGGCATGGTAAAAGTTAGTGAATGTTGTCATTGCATAGCAGCTGACCTTGTATATTTATACATTTTCCGCCGAAGGTGCAAAAGTTTCAAAACCCGAAATGTAAACGTCGGCATTTATTTTCAAAATATAATTTCGTGCGTGCGCGCCAAAATGCCGAGTCACCTTTAATCAAACTGCGCAGTTCGAGCTGCGCAGTAGTCTTCGGTCATAAATGAACATTGAGAATTTGTGGTATTATAGAGATGACCGTCACCCCCACACTGGGGTAATTTTTTAGTATGGTACCAGCAGTAAGTGCTGCCTTGTGGAGCATTGTGTTCCATAAAAAGGAAGTTAAACTGTATATCTTGTACATCTTGTACATTATAAAAAAAAGCCCACACCAACAAAAATAGGGATTTAAGTGAACCAAAGTCAAATGTCAACACTTTATCATTAATATGGATGGTCACCATTTACAATGTTTTTTTTTGTTGTTGTTTTTTGTTTGCACTTTACATTCTTATATATATATATATATTATTATATATATTATTATATATATATATATATATATACATAAAAATATGATCCATAAAACAGCAATTTCACCTCCAGTGAGTGTAGTTTGAGCGGCGGTTTAAATCCGTGATTCGTTGAGAAACAACATTACCAAATCGATGTTTTGTCCAAGGACAGACAAAACACCGATTTGATGTGATTGATGTAAAATGTCGCACCAAAGCTGGTACGACATAGATCGCTGGGAGTTGATTGTTTAATTTGCTCTTTACCTGTGCATCTTGTTTGCGTCAGGATGCAGATTGAAACAGTAAATAGATCTTAGTTTTTGGTCTTTCTTTATTTTATTTTAAATTTTCCAACTCAACTTTTGAATTCAAGTTCGTGTCTTGTCCATAATCAATGACTGTAGATCAACTTTGTTGTAAATTAAGCATAATTACTTGGAAGTACAATACGGGTGTGATATGCTTCCAGTCTCATTCCTGTATGTTTCCCTGTATAGGTTTGGAATGCATTTCAATACCACACTAGTTTAACTATAGGGCATCCTTGAAAAGTCAAACCTGTGTCGTGTCTGCCATCCATGATGCCTCGTGTTCTCTTTGATGTGTGCACTCATTTGTACTTTGTGCCCTATGGTCTTGTGGGCACTCACACATAATTATTGCTGTGATGTCGCTCGGCTTTCCCTGGGTGTTGTTACCATGAAAACAAGGATGAAATTGCACTCTGTTCAAATGAGGCAAGCAGAGTGACGCAGTTTCGAACTTGGATAATATTTAATCGGTGGTAAACAATTCATGGATTAATGTGCTTTTAAATTCTCCTTGCTCCTGAGTGTTTTGGATTTGTATCCTTCTATATTTGATTGTCCCTCACTTATTAATTATTTTTCAGCACATTTTCTCTAATATAGGCCCTCATGTTACCAAGCACTTGTTGTTGGAGAGGTAGTTTTGGCTCACCTGCCCCACCACCCACCCCCAACCTGTAATTGAGTTCTGAATCGTGTCTTTCAATACATTTTGTTGAAATATGTTCGCCCACCCAACCAGCCTGTTGTTACCTCCACCACCAAAGGTGAAGGAGGTTATGTTTTCACCCCCTCTCTGTCTCTGTTTGTCTGTCTGTGTGCAGGATATCTCAAAAAGTTGTTGATAGATCCGGATGAAATTTGGTGGGCAGGTTGGGTGTGTGACAAGGACGAACTGATTAGATTTTGGTTAACATCCAGATCCGAATCCGACTACAAGAATTTTTTAAGTGATTCTTCACCATTGAGAGATATGGCTAAACAAATATATAGCAAGATGTATCAAAAAGTTGGGGACAGATTCGGATGAAACTTGGTGGACAGGTTGGGGTGTGTAACCACAACAAATTCATTCGATCTTGGTGAAAATCTGAATCCGGATCTAGATGCGAGAATTATTTAATTTTTTAAGTGATTTTTTTTTCACCATTGAGAGATGGGGCCAACAACGATATATAGCATGATAATTCAAAAATGTGTTGGTCCTGATATGTTCTCATGGATCAGGCATTGCGTGGTGGAGGTATGTGCTCTACCGAGTGCCCCTCTAGTTGAATTTGCATTTATTTTCTGCATATCCAGAAATCATTTTTTTCAGATAAGATCCAAAGGTGTTCGTTCTCGCTGAGTTTTTGTGGGAAAGATTAGGTTTTTGGCTAACTTGCTTTCTTCCCTCTCCTTGTTAGCTCACCAGGAACATAGTCCCGGGGAGGTTATTGGATGGCGCGTCGTCCGTCCATCAGCCTCAGTCCACAAGTATTTGCAATTTCCTCTCTGAAACTAAACATACGATTTCAATGACTTTCCCACAACGTTGATCACCATGTATATTCCAAAGTTTGTTCATGGCATTAAAAAAAATTGGACCCTAAGGGCGTTTACGGTGGGTTGCCCCTAAAATATGTATTTGCTTTCTTCACAGAAACTAAACGCACAATTCTGATGAAACTTGACCACCATCTTCACCACCCATGATGTACCAAAGTTTGTTCATGGCATTAAATAAATTGTGGTCAAAGGGGTTCTATGGGGGAGGGGGAGGTTGCCCTCCAATATATGCATTTGCTTTCTTCTCTGAAACCACACACACAATTTTAATGAAACTTGACCACAACCTTTATCACCCATGATGTCCTGAAGTTTGTTCACTACATTAAGAAAAACTTCCATGGGTATTTACTTGCTTCTCCATTACATACTTTGTGGGTTATCCATGCCTACCAGTGGTTCCCTCATTTTCTTATCCAGCCACTACCAGGTGAGTGCCCAGGGGTATTGCCCCTATGTTTTTTTGTTTTGTTTTAAGTTTGAAACTCTCTTCCTCCTCCTCCCCCTCCATAAATCTCAGTTTGCAAACTGGCAAGCAAAAAAATCTCCCTGAACAGAAATATCAATTTCACATCGCAGCTAGGTCAGTGGTCTGTCTTCTTCCGCCTCCTTCCTGATATTGCAGCCTCTGCCCTTTCTGTGCTCTTTCCCCCATAACCCCCTCCCCCCTTCCCACAAGGTTTCTGAAGGGTACACGCGATAACCGACTTCTGGTAAAACTCCGAAAATGCAGATCCACTGCTCACCTCTACTCTTGTTGCTTTTCCCCTCACCCCCTCAAACCAACTCCATGCTCTTTTTTTTTTTCAATCTCATTTTCCCTCCAGGGCTACAAGACAGCTGTTCACCACCATCTCAGGTCCACAACCATGATCTTTTCTACCCCAATCAAGCCTCTCCAAGCCCACCTGTTTCTGAGTTCAAAGTTTTTATTTTTTGTTTGTATTTTTTTCTTCCACTTCTGTGATTGAGTATTTACAGCTGTATCCATTTTTAGGTCATCTCTGACGAGATGACCTAATAAAACCAGTTCGATGTCCGTCCGTCCGTACGTACCCATTTTTTTCTTCCGATTTTTTGATGTTTGGTATGTGGGTAGATGTCGATGAGGGATGCACGACGGTATGACCTTTGACCCGATTGAAGGTCAAGGTCAACGTCAAGGTCACTCCAAAGCTGCGAAATCGTCCATTTTCAAAATCTATCTCCGCCGTTTATGATCCGATCTTCGAAATTCCTTCGGATTCTGATAATATGGAACAATATCTAAATTTAGTCAGACCGGTTTATTGAAATTCGTCCTGGTTATCGAGTCACGTGTCTTCAAAGTTGGAAAAAATCGTCGATGTGATACGGTCAAAAAAAAATTGCCCGATCTTGATGAAACTTGGTATGTAGGTAGGGTCGATGAGTGATGCACGACGGTATGACTTTATACCTGATTGAAGGTCAATGTCAAGGTCATCAATGCTGTAAACTTGTGAAATCATCCATTGTCAAAATATCATCCGCCATTTATGACTCAGAAATGCGGTTTGATTTCTGAGGTCCGGTTTCTATCCTTTGAAGACACATTGATCATAAATTTTCCAAATCAACCATTTTCCAAATCTATCTCCGGATAACTCAGAAATGTAGTTTGATTTCTGAGGTTTTCTATCCTTTTTACTCCCGGGCTTTCGTCTGTACGTTGAACCAAATGGCAAGACGACATCGAAGCCATTCTAAGCGATCAGAGATCCACATCTACAGAGCTTCAGAGATGACCGTCACCCCCAACCGGGGGTAATTTTGTTTAATCACCCTCTATGTCCTCCATTTGCCCTCATTCTTCCCCACATCCCTTATTTCTCCAAGTCTCCCTCCATTTTATTTCTCAACCCTGCTGTTTGTGTATCCCCTCACCCCTTTCTTTCTACTGTTCTTTTTGTTCTGTTATGTCCTGATCCATTTGGTGTTGTAGCTCCTCTGTGAGCCACGACGCTGTACAAAAAATAAAAACCAGGAGGAGGAGGAAGATGAAAAAGCTGGGAGTGATGGTAGAAGGGGGAAGAGGGGCACAAAGACCTTAATTAGGAAGAGGAGGGGGAGACTATAGGCCTCACTTGAGGCATCTCTCTCACTCTCTCTCACTCTCTCACTTGAGGCATCCTCACTAGTCACGTCAGTTTTGAACCCTGTGTGTAATTTCAATGATCTTGGTTCAGAGAAGCTGAAGGTCATTATGTGGGAGTTCAGAAAAGCTGGTTTGATGCCTAAATATGTTGAGAGCTGTTTCGATAATCCTCATATATTGATATTGAATTTGGCTGATGGTCCTACACTAGTTGTATTTTCTTTCTAGGCCACATCACCATGTTTAGAAACCTGTGCCTAAGCTTATCCCACCAGGTGTTCTGCCCTTTCTGCACCGTCTCTTGCTGTGTGTGTGTGCGGTGGGATGTTTAAGTTGGCTCTTTCTCTATTTTGTGGTGTCTTCTGTGGTGACCTTTTGAAACCACCTCATTGCAATCGGTGCAGAAAACTCACTCCCAACTTCATTCTCTCAGCGATTCATTCTCGATCTTGACTTTTTTTCACGTACTTACCGCAGCTGGTGTTGGTTTATTTGTTTTACTGTGTTGGGTGCCATAAGCACTTGGTGTTTGCTACATGTTGCTAAAAACGTTTGGTTTTAGTTTGTTTTTTTTGTTCCTACCATTATCTCGGAAATAAATTTGACACTTACAAAATGTCTTGCTACACCGAGGGAGGCCCGAACCCCGATGTGTATGGATTAATTGACTCTCCTTCTGTTCTTCCTGTGGTTGTGCCCCCGACTCGGGATAAAAGACCACACGGGCCCTCCCTGTTTCATTATTTCGGATATAAAATAAAAAAACCATTTTCTATTTATTGGCGAGAAGAAAGAGAAAGAATTGAAAGCTAGAAAGCTAAACCTTCCCACACAAAAACTCAGCCATGTAGCATCCTCAGACCTTCTCTGAAAAGGTACATAATTGCGGTTGTGGGAGATAAAAACAAACGCACAATTTTTAACAAGGGTTAGTTAGTTGGGTGGTGGAAAACAAACATTTTTTTTAAACAAAAAGTCTTTGAGAAGATATGATTCAGAGGCCAATTAAAGTCTGGGGGCAGGTGAGCCAGAACTCTTCTTATTCTTTTTTCACCCGGCTCCTATTGTCAGCATGAAACTGCTTGGTCCTGCACAATTACAGATAGCTTACGAGGCAGCGTGGGCTCTCAGTTAGATTTCTTTTTCTGTGACTGTAATTTCGATTTGATATTTATGGGGTAAAGCACCAAAACAAGTCATTTGTCTCTGCTTTTTGGATTGTTGACTCTGTTCAGGCAGCTTTAGTATGTAAAAGCCTTACTTTGACACGAGGGGTACTAGTTATACTAATTTCCCTCAACACTGTCAGTGTTTAGCTTGGTTTGAAATATTTTTGGTAGGACTCCTTCCTGGAAAATCCATTATATTGGCACAACAAATGACCCGTGTTTAAACATGTAGTGCTTATTCAGGCCGTAGGCTGGAGTTGCAGCATTGTATTCCCAATGGTGTAAATGGAGGGAGTGCACTGTGGTGGGTGAGGAAAAAAAAAAAGTACGGTCGATGACCCCTGTTGCCAAGGTTCCATTAGAGTCAATTGCTCTGTAACTTGAATGTTACTGCAGCTGCTCCTGTTTATCCGCTAATTTCACTCATTTGGTGCTGATCTCACCTTCATGCCATCCAGTTTCTCGTTTGAACCCCGGTTGAGTAACCTAAACTGCTCAACTCGGTGCCGCCTGATACAACCGTCGTCCTTTTGGTGTGACAATCTAAGCAGGCTGTCCTGGCTCGAATAAATCGTGTGCAAGTGAACGGTTAGGACAGTGTTTATAAGCGTTCCTGCTACCATTGCCATGGAAGAGAGGAAATCAAAAGCATATTTTATACTTCGGTGCCATCCCGTGTGGATACAGCCCAGAGACAATGGGCCAAACGACCTTTTCCCATCTCTGCTTCCTTTGGAGTCACAATGTTGGCTGATATGGTTAAGCTTTGGGGAGGGTTAGCGTATTTATGTTGGGTGAATTGGCATCAGTTTTGAGTGGGTGGGTGGATGGGATTTCTTGCAACAGAAATGATGGTAATTTTTGTGCAAGTGTTGCTTCCTACTTGGCAGGTCTTGGCTGGATGCTGTTCAAGTCTGACTTGCATGATCAGCCGGCTTACTGTTGTGAAGATCAATCGCATTATGCTGGAGGCGTGAATATTTATTTATTTCTCCAACTTCGAAATAGAACTGCTGTTTGTGTGGGAACCAATTTCAGAAAGTTTCTAAAAAAAAATTCTTTTTTTTTTTC
>CM068962.1:68354917-68370604 GCA_035128595.1 Eptatretus atami
GGATGTGGATTATAATATTGGGTCGCCGAAATAGGTGACCCTTATTGTCAGTATTCTGTCTGTTTGTTTGGATGTTTGTTTGGATGTTTGTTCGTTAGTCATCAGCATAATTGGT
Organism: Eptatretus atami; assembly: GCA_035128595.1. Taxonomy (NCBI): domain Eukaryota; kingdom Metazoa; phylum Chordata; class Myxini; order Myxiniformes; family Myxinidae; genus Eptatretus; species Eptatretus atami. The sequence continues at coordinate 68,355,033 of CM068962.1, forward strand.
AGTAAACGTGGGCGGATTTTGACCAAACTCGGGTGGTAGGTACATCTTATGACCTAGTGCTTTGGAAATTGTGATGGTTGCTAGGGATGCTTTGGTTCCCTAGCAACACCGAAAAACCTTCAAAATCGGTACCGTTCACGCTGAAATCAATTCCGAAAGCCATAATCCCACGTAGGGTTATGAAATTGGCACGAATGATCTACAGGTGATGCTTTATCAAATATATTCCGTTTTTTGTGATATATGGAATACTTTACCCGCAGCGCCCCTACAATTAGGATATGCGTGAAAATTGGCGAAAATTGAAGTCCCCTTAGCAACCAGGAGAGTGCATCGATACGAATGAAACTTTGCAGGTTCATGGTACTCAATGAGTACTACAACTTTGCCTCAGGACATATTGACTGATTTCGCTTAGGTCAGGGGTCAAAGGTCAAATAGTGCAAAAATCGATAATATGCGAGAGCTGGAGGTGCCTTCGCGCCAAATGCTACTCCTCCTAGGGTTATGGTCGGATGGTCATGAAAATTCACACTAATCGTCTGGAATACATTGTGCACAAAACCATCGAGCGGATTTTCGATTTAGGTCTTTGTTCACCCACAGCACCCCCTCGAACTTTGGGGATTTCCGATTTCAAACGCGCATTTTCGGTACTTTCATTCAAATGGATACCGAGTAGTTATCAGTAGATGGAACTGGATGAGATTTGATATGCATATCTTAAGGTGATTCCCTATCCGCTATATGACATCCATTTTGCTCTATATCTTATAGTTTCCATGCTCGGCGACCCATCGCCACCTACCGGCTTGTGTGTACAATATTATATATATATATATATATATATATATATATTATATACACAAGTTATTGATCTATTGATCTGAAATCAAGTTCGAGTTGATGACACTGCAACATTTGCTTACAGGTCTGGCTGGCAACTCCCTATATCCCACAGTAAACATTTCATTGGAAAATATAAAGTTTTGAACCCTGATCGGTACATCCACATGGAGTTGCTGCAATTCTTGCCATTGACTTTAACGTCCGCCTTCCAAGTGTCCTAAAAGCTCGAGGCTTTACTGGACCTATGTGCCCAGAATATTACGTACCCTGTCTTCACGCAGGTTGATCGCTGGACTGATTATTTGGAAGTATTCTGGAATCGGAATGTGCGTCACATTAGTATTTTCTGAAATTGTGGAACATCATGTGCAGACGAAGCGTTTCCAATTTGTCTCGAGCAATCACTACATGCAAGCAGTAGTAAATAGGGTTTTCCAAGTGTGGTGTACTTGTGTGTAAGGTGATGTTGCCGCAAACTAATTGGCCTCGAGAGATGGAATTGCCCAGACTTTCAATTATCACCCACCATGGTGGTTTCAGGTATAATGGAGCCATGGGTATTGAACACTTTACTCTGGTTACATGACCGTAACCAATCCTCGCACAGATACTGTTACCTTTTAATTGGTGCTCCATGAAAAAGTAGGGTGTCTGATTTTTGTCAAGAACCCTTTCTTGGTAAGAGCAAGTTTTATTGTCTGATGTTTATGAAGATTTGAGCAATTTATCAATTCTTAATTGTTTGGGCTTTCTTCAATCTGGTTTTGTGGTCATCCTTGAATGAGTTCATGAGTATTGAAGAGTCAGTCGTAGAACCAGAGATCGAGGTGATGCTTTTATGGAAGTGACATGGCCAAACATAGAAGGACAACCTTTCGTCTGTGAGGTGGTCCTTGACGCCTGATCAAGAAAAACTATGTTGTGTCTTACCATCTGTATATCGCAGTCATTTGATGGCCCCTTCCCTCTTGTGAGGGTAGTTGACACCTGACATGTCTGTGTAGTCCTGGATGAAGTCCAATATGTGGTCGAAACACTGGACCCGAACCAAGGTGTCTGATGAGCAGCTGCACCGGTTGTCATAATACCTCCATTTTTGAATCTCTATCTTCCGGACTACGAGGAGATATATTTTTTGTGAACTACAGTTTTGGTTGATTGTGAAGGCTTCAGTGGAATTGTCTGTCTCCGATAATTATAAATTGAACATGAAATATTCTGCTACAGTCATGCAACCAGGATGGTTTAATCTGTGTAGATTCATTTTTTGATTGATTGTATCGTACAAAAGGTGATTGGTTTGTAAGGTGCTACAGCATGAGCTTTCTGCTGGCAATGTTAGTCCCTTTTGGGCCATGTGAGGTTAATTTGGCATCAGTTGTTCATCACAATTGGAATGCCTTCATTTATAATAATTGGAATGTTGGCATTTTGCTGTGGAGTCCAGAATACGTGTGGATTCAATTATGGTGGGGCAGTTCTACATATATATATATATTCCCCCCCCCCCCCCCCCTTGACCATGAAGGAATGATTCTGTCCAATGAAGTTGGCACCAACATTTGTCATTTTATTTCTAATCCTCAGCCAGTGTCACACATTTCTGCCTGCGTTGTAGGAATTTCCTGATTGCATTAGAATTGAAAGCATGCTTTTGAGCTCTGTGAAATGTGAAAAAGGCTTTGAAGGGGTGTGGGGGGGGGGGGGGGGTTCACTGACTTCTCTGTCATATTTTGTTGTGTATGGTTCTTCATGTCATGTAAGACTTGGATATGAGGAAAATATACCAAAGCTTTGAGGGTGCATCTGAAGGACTACAGTGTTATTGTCAAATAACTGTGGTTAAACGAACAAAACCAACACAATTCTTCATACCTCCCAGGTTGGTGATTATCATCACATCAATGGCTGAAGGAAAGTGGAAAAATACCTTCATAAATGTATGTTTAATCTCATGAGGCATGCTGTTAATGAGTAATTATATCGTATTTCCATTGGATGCTGCTGGAACTGTCTAAATGTCTTTGCTTACATCTTGTGATCTAAAAATATGGAGTTTCTGGGAAGTGATGACTGTTAGGACTTGGTCACCTCAATGTTATCTCTTTATGATGGACCTATGGAGATTCTGAGAGGGGTGGAGGAGTGGATGCTGAATTGAAAAGGGGGGAAAAGGGCAAATGGGAGAAATGTTTGGGATGGGGGAAAAGGAAAAGAAGAAAGGAATAGTCTTTTTCAGGTTGTAGGAGGGAAGAGTAGGCAACAAAGGAGGGAACTATACTTCATATCATGAGTGGGAGCAGGCAGGAAAAAAGAACTTGAAGTATTCCTTACCAATGGCAGGTGTAAATATGAAGGAAAGCTTGAAACTTGGATTGTATATTGAAGTTGGAGAGGGTGAAAGTTGTTTTAATGAGGGAGACTAAGGGAAAGTAATTCCAGGAGGCTTCAATATGTGTAGTTGTCAGAAAAGAGAAGATGGGAGGAAGTGTTGCCATCTGTGCAAATTGAAGGTGTTGCATCATTGGAAATGGGAAAACATATTGGACATGGGACTATGGTGGGGAGATTTTGGTGTACAGGACTCCTGTAGTAAGAGAAGAGTAATGATTATGGGGAGAGGGGAGGGGGGGTGGTTGATTTCCCATGGCGCAGATGGTCATAGAGTCGGAGTAATCTATGATTAATCTATATTAAAATGATGAGTTAAAAGAGGATGTGATAGGACTGTGGTGAAAATATATTCAAGATTGAAAGGACATTTTAAAGTGTGCCCACACATTACCCATCGGGTGACTGCCACACATGCCACGCACTTTTACTGAGTAAACTTATGCATGAAATTCTGACAACTCTTCACCAAAACAGCCTCAGCCTTCCCTTCAACTTTGTCCCATCTTTGCTCTCTGCCCCCTCCACCGCAACCCAGGTCCTCACACCTCTCTCCCAACACAAGCCTTTGATGCCCACCCCCCCCCCCATCCACCAAAAGTCCTCACCCCCCTTCCAAAGTTGTCCCATCTTACTCCCCCTCCTCCTGCTCATAAAGCAAACGGCATTCCATGTCGAAACTGTGGAATATGTAACGCTTTCCGCTCTCTACTATTGTGCTCCTCACTGACTTCACAGAAACCACCACGTGCCCGTTCAACTCACAATTTAAGAGAAAATAGTCGTAAATCATCGTGAGGACCTGTGTAACCTCTGCAGTAAAACATGCTGCTTGAGGGGAGGGTTCCAAGGGTATATTCTAAAGTTACAAAGGGTTCCTAAATTGTGGGTGGAACTCAGACGCATGTATGTCTCCTTTCATACATCGATAAGAGGAAAAACATTGAGGTTAAGATGGATGTCGTTCCATTGAGGGTCAGCACAGAGGGTTTGGTTCTGCAGAAATTAACGCCATGCTTATCACAATTATTTTGCTTCATAATTTGCACAAGATCAGATGTGGGATGTATCACAGTCGAGATCTATCTAGGAGGTGGTGCGGAAGGCCTGTTGAAGAGATTCCAGTGGAGCGGTGAAGGAAGGAGACTGAAAAGAAAAGCTCAGGAAGATAAAGCTCCAAGGCCAGATAAAATGCATCCAAAACTTGAGGTAGCGGAGTTGATCTTAAAGGGGACCCCCAAAGTCAATGTTTTTTTTTTTCTCCTGAAAACCATTGAGAAGCATTAATCACAGGAAAAAAAAATTCCCAATCCAAAGTGTCAAAAAAAGCCCTGGAGTGTAGATTTTTCGATTTCGCCAGTGACGTCACATCTGGAATCCATTTTGATCCGAAACGGTGTTCCATGGAGAAACAATGCACGTCGAGTTCGATCAGATAGCGATTCCACTCTATAGGTTCTCAGAATGTTGAAATGATCAGTGGGATTTTGATAAACTATTGGAGATAAATTAGCAATTAGTCTGGGCCCATTGGCTAAGAGTGTGTTTTGGGTAACATACACAATTTTAATTGCAGTTTCCTGGTAACATAGACTATACTAAACTCAAATCCGAGTGATGGCCCACTTTGTCACGCTTGAGCAATTTTTTTAGTGAGCAAAATTCAAAAATGGCGCATAAAACCGCGTTTTTTGGCCGTATCTCGGCCAAAAATCGAGATATGAACCTCGATTTCAGTGGCAAAACCCTATGTTTTTGGGGGGTCAGGAATACACTGATAATGTTTAAATAAACCATATCATCCATGATAAATAGTCCATATTGCAATATTGGTATATTAGATACGAGAAGAAGCCTCGCCCTGGAAATAATCAGATGCAGGAGCACAGACCCAGAACTACGAGAAAGATTGGCCACATGTAATTGACCCTCTTAACCAGAGAATCACCCGGATGGGCTTTGTGAAATTGTAATGGAAGAAATGAGTCCAAACATTGTCACGCTGACATTTCTGTTGCATAGAGTCAAGAGATGAAGGAGTATGAGACAATGGCCAGACAAGCTTCAAACAAGCCGCTCAGCAAACAAGTAGTCACGATGGCAGTGTTCCCGAAAGCAGATAAAGGACGGACAAACCCTGTATATGACACGGGGCTGCATAAATTTACAAGAGTGTTGGGCCTTCAGGCAGGTGAGGGACATCAACCTAGATAAGATATCCTGAAGTTTGAGCTCCGCCCCAGTACCGCCTTCTATGTTTGTAGATAACGGTGACATGCGAATCACAAAATCGAAAGCAAGTCTTGAAGCAGAAATTGCAGGTAGAGGTGTCTGACAGAAATGTTTCCAGCTGATGGAGATGGTGTGCTATGCTGTGGCGTGATTCAATGGCCATCGAAAGGAACGTAGAGGACATGTGCAGAATCTTCGTTTCTTAGTTTGAGAGATAAGCTGAAGATATGTGATACTATTGTCTTGACCGGTATTGTGACAACAGCATCAAGAATATATGGAATACTTTACCCGCAGCGCCCCCTACAATTAGGATATGCGTGAAAATTGGCGAAAATTGAAGTCCCCTTAGCAACCAGGAGAGTGCATCGATACGAATGAAACTTTGCAGGTTCATGGTACTCAATGAGTACTACAACTTTGCCCTCCAGGACATATTGACTGATTTCGCTTAGGTCAGGGGTCAAAGGTCAAATAGTGCAAAAATCGATAATATGCGAGAGCTGGAGGTGCCTTCGCGCCAAATGCTACTCCTCTAGGGTTATGGTCGGATGGTCATGAAATCACACTAATCGTCTGGAATACATGTGCACAAACCATCGAGCGGATTTTCGATTTAGGTCTTTGTTCACCCACAGCACCCCTCGAACTTTGGGGATTTCCGATTTCAAACCGCATTTTCGGTACTTTCATTCAAATGGATACCGAGTATGTTATCAGTAGATGGAACTGGATGAGATTTGATATGCATATCTTAAGGTGATTCCCTATCCGCTATATGACATCCATTTTGCTCTATATCTTATAGTTTCCATGCTCGCGACCCATCGCCACCTACCGGCTTGTGTGTACATATATTATATATATATATATATAATATATATATAATATATATATATATATATATATATATATACACAAGTTATTGATCTATTTGATCTGAAATCAAGTTCGAGTTGATGACACTGCAACATTTGCTTACAGGTCTGGCTGGCAACTCCCTATATCCCACAGTAAACATTTCATTGGAAAATATAAAGTTTTGAACCCTGATCGGTACATCCACATGGAGTTGCTGCAATTCTTGCCATTGACTTTAACGTCCGCCTTCCAAGTGTCCTAAAAGCTCGAGGCTTTACTGGACCTATGTGCCCAGAATATTACGTAACCCTGTCTTTCACGCAGGTTGATCGCTGGACTGATTATTTGGAAGTATTCTGGGAATCGGAATGTGCGTCACATTAGTACTTTCTGAAATTGTGGAACATCATGTGCAGACGAAGCGTTTCCAATTTGTCTCGAGCAATCACTACATGCCAAGCAGTAGTAAATAGGGTTTTCCAAGTGTGGTGTACTTGTGTGTAAGGTGATGTTGCCGCAAACTAATTGGCCTCGAGAGATGGAATTGCCCAAGACTTTCAAATTATCACCCACCATGGTGGTTTCAGGTATAATGGAGCCATGGGTATTGAACACTTTACTCTGGTTACATGACCGTAACCAATCCTCGGCACAAGATACTGTTACCTTTTAATTGGTGCTCCATGAAAAAGTAGGGTGTCTGATTTTTGTCAAGAACCCTTTCTTGGTAAGAGCAAGTTTTATTGTCTGATGTTTTATGAAGAGTTTGAGGCAATTTATCAAATTCTTAATTGTTTGGGCTTTCTTCAATCTGGTTTTGTGGTCATCCTTGAATGAGTTCATGATGTATTGAAGAGTCAGTCGTAGAACCAGAGATCGAGGTGATGCTTTTATGGAAGTGACATGGCCAAACATAGAAGGACAACCTTTCGTCTGTGAGGTGGTCCTTGACGCCTGATCAAGAAGAACTATGTTGTGTCTTACCATCTGTATATCGCAGTCATTTGATGGCCCCTTCCCTCTTGTGAGGGTAGTTGACACCTGACATGTCTGTGTAGTCCTGGATGAAGTCCAATATGTGGTCGAAACACTGGACCCGAACCAAGGTGTCTGATGAGCAGCTGCACCGGTTGTCATAATACCTCCATTTTTGAATCTCTATCTTCCGGACTACGAGGAGATATATATTTTTTGTGAACTACAGTTTTGGTTGATTGTGAAGGCTTCAGTGGAATTGTCTGTCTCCGATAATTATAAATTGAACATGAAATATTCTGCTACAGTCATGCAACCAGGATGGTTTAATCTGTGTAGATTCATTTTTTGATTGATTGTATCGTACAAGAAGGTGATTGGTTTTGTAAGGTGCTACAGCATGAGCTTTCTGCTGGCAATGTTAGTCCCTTTTGGGCCATGTGAGGTTAATTTGGCATCAGTTGTTCATCACAATTGGGAATGCCTTCATTTATAATAATTGGAATGTTGGCATTTTGCTGGTGAGTCCAGAATACGTGTGGATTCAATTATGGTGGGGCAGTTCTACATATATATATATATTTCCCCCCCCCCTTGACCATGAAGGAATGATTCTGTTCCAATGAAGTTGGCACACATTTGTCATTTTATTTCTAATCCTCAGCCAGTGTCACACATTTCTGCCTGCGTTGTAGGAATTTCCCTGATTGCATTAGAATTGAAAGCATGCTTTTGAGCTCTGTGAAATGTGAAAAAGGCTTTGAGAGGGGTGGGGGGGTGGGGGGGGTTCACTGACTTCTCTGTCATATTTTGTTGTGTATGGTTCTTCATGTCATGTAAGACTTGGATATGAGGAAAATATACCAAAGCTTTGAGGGTGCATCTGAAGGACTACAGTGTTATTGTCAAAATACTGTGGTTAAACGAACAAAACCAACACCAATTCTTCATACCTCCCAGGTTGGTGATTTATCATCACATCAATGGCTGAGAAGGAAAGTGGAAAAATACCTTCATAAATGTATGTTTAATCTCATGAGGCATGCTGTTAATGAGTAATTATATCGTATTTCCATTGGATGCTGCTGGAACTGTCTAAATGTCTTTGCTTACATCTTGTGATCTAAAAATATGGAGTTTCTGGGAAGTGATGACTGTTAGGACTTGGTCCACCTCAATGTTATCTCTTTATGATGGACCTATGGAGATTCTGAGAGGGGTGGAGGAGTGGATGCTGAATTGAAAAAGGGGGGAAAAGGGCAAATGGGAGAAATGTTTGGGAGTGGGGGAAAAGGAAAAGAAGAAAGGAATAGTCTTTTTCAGGTTGTAGGAGGGAAGAGTAGGCAACAAAGGAGGGAACTATACTTCATATCATGAGTGGGAGCAGGCAGGAAAAAAGAACTTGAAGTATTCCTTACCAATGGCAGGTGTAAATATGAAGGGAAAGCTTGAAACTTGGAATTGTATATTGAAGTTGGAGAGGGTGAAAGTTGTTTTAATGAGGGAGACTAAGGGAAAGTAATTCCAGGAGGCTTCAATATGTGTAGTTGTCAGAAAAGAGAAGATGGGAGGAAGTGTTGCCATCTGTGCAAATTGAAGGTGTTGCATCATTGGAAATGGGAAAACATATTGGACATGGGACTATGGTGGTGGAGATTTTGGTGTACAGGACTCCTGTAGTAAGAGAAGAGTAATGATTATGGGGGAGGGGGGAGGGGGGGGGTGGTTGATTTCCCATGGCGCAGATGGTCATAGATGTCGGAGTAATCTATGATTAATCGATATTAAAATGATGAGTTAAAAGAGGATGTGATAGGACTGTGGTGAAAATATATTCAAGATTGAAAGGACATTTTAAAGTGTGCCCACATATTACCCATCGGGTGACTGCCACACATGCACACGCACTTTTACTGAGTAAACTTATGCATGAAATTCTGACAACTCTTCACCAAAACAGCCTCAGCCTTCCCCTTCCCAACTTTGTCCCATCTTTGCTCTCTGCCCCCCTCCACCGCAACCATAGGTCCTCACACCTCCTCTCCCAACAAAGCCTTTGATGCCACCCCCCCATCCCACCAAAAGTCCTCAACCCCCTCTTCCAAAGTTGTCCCATCTTACTCCCCTCCTCCTGCTCATAAAAGCAAACGGCATTCCCATGTCGAAACTGTGGAATATGTAACGCTTTCCGCTCTCCTATTGTGCTCTCACTGACTTCACAGAAACCCGCCACGGTCGCGCCGTTCAACTCACAATTTTAAGAGAAAATAGTCGTAAATCATCGTGAGGACCTGTGTAACCTCTGCAGTAAAACATGCTGCTTGAGGGGGAGGGTTCCAAAGGGTATATTCTAAAGTTACAAAGGGTTCCTAAATTGGCAGCGAAAGTGTAAAAAATTGTGGGTGGAACTCAGACGCATGTATGTCTCCTTTCATACATCGATAAGAGGAAAAACATTGAGGTTAAGATGGATGTCGTTCCATTGAGGGTCAGCACAGAGGGTTTGGTTTTCTGCAGAAATTGAACGGCATGCTTATCAAACAATTATTTTGCTTCATAATTTGCACAAGATCAGATGTGGGATGTATCAACAGTCGAGATCTATCTAGGAGGTGGTGCGGAAGGCCTGTTGGAAGAGATTCCAGTGGGAGACGGTGAAGGAGAGACTGAAAGAAAAGCTCATGGAAGATAAAGCTCCAAGGCCAGATAAAATGCATCCAAAACTTGAGGTAGCGGAGTTGGATCTTAAAGGGGACCCCCAAAGTCAATGTTTTTTTTTTTTCTCCTGAAAACCATTGAGAATCATTAATCACAGGAAAAAAAATTCCCAATCACAAAGTGTCAAAAAAAGCCCTGGAGTGTAGATTTTTCGATTTCGCCAGTGACGTCACATCTGGAATCCATTTTGATCCGAAAGGCTGTTTCCATGGAGAAACAATGCACGTCGAGTTCGATTCAGATAGCGATTCCACTCTATAGGTTCTCAGAATGTTGAAAGTGATCAGTGGGATTTTGAAATAAACTATTGGAGATAAATTAGCAATTAGTCTGGCAGCCATTGGCTAAAGTGTTTTTGGAGTACATACACAATTTTATTGCAGATTCTGGTAACATAGACTATACTAAACTCAAATCCGAGTGATGCCACTTTGTCACGCTTGAGCAATTTTTTTTAGGAGCAAAATTCAAAATGGCCGCCATCAAAACCGTTTTTTGGCCGTAACTCGGCCAAAAATCGAGATATGAACCCGATTCAGTGGCAAACCCTATGTTTTGGGGGTCAAGGAATACACTGATATGTTTAAATAAACCTATCATCCATATAAATAGTCCATATTGCAATATTGGTATATCAGATACCGAAGAAATGCCCGCCCGGAAATAATCAGATGCAGGAGACAGACAGAACCTACGAGAAAGATTGGCCACATGTATTGACCCTCTACAACCAGAGAACACCCGGATGGGCTTGTGAACATTGTAACTGGAAGAATGGTCCAAACATTGTCAACGCTGACATTTCTTGTTGGCATAGGAGTCAAGCAGATGAAGAGTATGAGGAGCAATGGCCAGACAGCTTCAACAAGCCGCTCAGCAAACAAGTAGTCACGATGGCAGTGTCCCGAAAGCAGATAAAGGTCGGACAAACACCTGTATATGACACGGGGCTATATATTAAAGAGTGTTGGGCCTTCAGGCAGTGAGGACATCAACCTGAAAGATATCCTGAAGTTTGAGCTCGCCCCAGTACCGCCTTCTATGTTTGTAGATAACGGTGACATGCGAATCACAAAATCGAAAGCATCTTGAAGCGAAATTGCAGGTAGAGGTGTCTGACAGAATGTTTCCAGCTGATGGAGATGGTTTGGCTATGCTGTGGTTGATTCATGGCCATCGAAAGGAACAGTAGAGGACTATGTGCAGAATCTTCTTTCTTATTTGAGAGATAAGCTGAAGATATGTGATACGTATTGGTCTTTGACCGGTATTGTGACAACAGCATCAAAGAGTCACGCGAACCGCTCGTGCAGGCAAAGATGCCAGTCGATGACACCAGCTGAATCTGACGACGCCACCCCTGCACAAAAGACGTTTTGACAGTGACGAGAACAAAGTCCAGTAATAAATATCATTTGCAGCTACAACAAAGACCATCCTGAAGCATTTTCTACCAACACAAAGCTCATTAACTGGACCTAACCAAATACCTATGGAAATTGCAGAATACCAAGTAGTACAGATGCCTGACCTAAGAACCACTCACGAAGAAGCGATGTTATTATGGTACAACAAATGGTCCTTCTAGCCTCATCAGGAGTTCCGAGTATCCGGGTAATTTCAGACGACACAGATGTATTCATATTGCTGTTGCATTTTTACCAACTGAAGGAACTGGCATGCAACCTTGTGATGGCTGGTACAAGTCGTGACAGATCGTCAGTTGACATCAAGGTGACAGTGCAGAAGCATGCACCTATTGTCACCCAAGTTCTGGCAGCACATGTGGTTGTCTGGATGTGACACAGTTGTCTACCTGTGGGGTATCGGAAAAGGCACATTGTGAAACACCTCAAAGATGGTCGTCAATTAAATTATCTTGGTGATCTTGATGCAGAATTACCAGATGTCATATCTGAAAGCGAACTGCCTTCTTGCTGCTTGCTATGGATCCCAGAACAGAAGACATGTCAGCTATTCGATTTGATGTCTGGTCTTCAAAGATGGCTAACAAGAAGCTGACATCAGCACCAGAGTTAAAAACTCTACCACCAACCACTGTGGCTTTCATCCAACACGTTCTCAGGGCCACTTGCAGGCAGCAATATGGCAGGCTGCATTAGATCCAAACCCACCATTGACGATCCAACGAAGTCATGGATGCTCACGTGAAGAAGTGTCGAGCATGTTGCTCCCTGTGTCTCTGCCTCGGGATGTCATCAGAGCTCCTGATAATGTTCTCAAGATGATGAGGTATGGGTGCAGCTCAGTCGACCCTGTGCAACGAATAGATGTCGTTGCTCTGCCGCCAGGCTCTCCTGTTCATTGTTCTGTGGCTGCCATGGTATGGAGGAATGTCAGAACAACCAAACAAAGTCTGCATCAGCAAGTGAAGCTGTAGAACTTGAGTGAACACTAGTTATTTGATTTATGCAGCTGTCTTGTATGTGAGATTGAGTGAAACAAGATTGAGTGAAGCAGAATGAAAGAAGTTCATCAGCAACCAATCAGCTGTATCATAGTTGATAGCATGTACAGACCCCTTTTGGATTTGAATTTGTGTAAAATTTGTGTAAACCTTGCTTATTACGATTATTTGGTTATGTGTTAATATATTAATTATAGTTTGTAGTTACCTAATCATTGTATTACTCAACTGTACTGTTGGAATAAAGTATCAATACAATATTACTGTTACAATACTACAATACTATACTGTTTACCACTTAATCAGGTTCATATAAGATTTGGGACATAGTTACGGCTGAAAAAGTTCGTTCGATATTTTTTCAGTCAAAATATTATATCTAAATAGAAAAATTTCAATAAGACTATTATTATGAGTTGTATGGTTTATTTAAAACATATCAGTGTATTCCTTGACCCCTAAAACATATGGTTTGCCACTGAAATCGGGTTCATACTCGATTTTTGGCCGAGTTACGGCCAAAAAACGGTTTTGATGGCGGCCATTTTGAATTTTGCTCCTAAAAAAATTGCTCAAGCGTGACAAAGGGGCCATCACTCGGATTTGAGTTTAGTATAGTCTATGTCACCAGAATCTGCAATAAAATTGTGTATGTACTCCAAAACACCCCTGGGTAAAATCCAGTTCTGCATCCAGACTAAATGGAAACACTTGGGTGAATTGAGGAGCTGTATCATTCCGAGCCTTGTGCGAGCTATTCCGAGGAAGAAGGCGGAAGTGTTATTTGAAGATGAAAATGCTGGTCACATGATCACTTTAGCTCGGTAGTTTGATTTTTCCATTCAATTAACGGTTTATAAGGAGTTTACAAGTCATTGCCTGACAGCACGGGCATGGCAGATAAGAATGGGCGACGAATGCTTTGTCCCATCATCGCAGGCTGACCAGGTGTTTTGTACGTTACAGGTTCGTCCTGTTTTATACTTTTCCCGGACGCCACTCGTGTCCGTGCCATGTCCCACCATCATGTTCGTGAAGTGTTGATATCCCTTCCCAGTGGATGGGGGATTGTGGAGGTGGTAGAGGGGAGGATGGTGGATGGGGTGGGATGTTGGTGGGTATTGTGGGAGTGTTGATTGGTGGTGGGTATTGTGGAGGTGATGATTATGGAGGGGAGGGGACCCAAAAAGTTTGTGTCCTCGGTCAAATCCTCTCTGAAGAGTACATGATGATGCATACATACTTACATACTTTCTCTCCACTATGAATAGACGGTGGTTCATTTGACTTGCAGAAATTTTTGTTGATGATCAATGATAATTTTCAGGTGCACTTGTGGTAACTGTCGGACAATGGCAACAAGTGTTTGATTCTCCGCTCAAATCGTCCGTGTACATGCGCTGGTTGCTGGGTAGAGATGGTTTGATGATTTCCAGCAACAGCTGTTTCTTCCACTTAATTGTTGGGATGGTGGCCTCTCTCAATTGTGGCAGATAACCACAAGATCTAGTCATCTGTTCTTTCATAATGCTGCTTACCTCTGTTGTTTCATTTCATAATATTACAAAGTACGGATCTGGTGGTCTAGTTTCCAGGTGTGACATCACGGCTAATCTAAAGTAGAAGATTATTTTGACTTTTAATCATAAAAAGACATAATCTATTTTGTTGGGTACCAATGAATAGATTAGATTAGCGTCGGGTGGTCTGAGAATTTGGGTTCCTCTTTAATGGTTTACTGGAGACAGTGGAGATACTTGAGGATTGAAGAGTGTAGCAAATGTAACACCAACAATTAGGACTGGATATAGGGAAGCATTGGATAATTTCCACACCTGTTAGTTTAACCTCGGTGGTGTGAAGGTATGGGAATGCAAACATTGAAAAAAAATGGTCAAAATTGGCACTCTGCATGGGTTGAAAAAGAAGTCAAAATAAATGTCCATCTGTTTGTCTATCTGTCTACATTGGTTTAATATAAAATGAATTTGTTTGACAAACTTGTTGGAAATCTAGAAATGCATGACTAATTGGGAAGATGAAGGTAGTGATATACCTAGACTTTCAGAAGGCCAAGGACTATACTAAGGGGATAGTGTTGAGGTTATGGATTCTGGAGATGTAAAGTTGATTGATAACCGGTTTACGGTGTAAAAGGAAATGGTTAGTGTTGTCAGATTGGGAAATTGCAAGTTACAAGTATCTCACCAATAAACCTCAGGGATCAGTTTGAAGACTGGTTGTAATTACCCCGTGCATGCTAAGGAAAAAGCAGGGTTAAGCAATTAGTTCACATTGTCTGTCTGTGTCTGTCTCTGTCTAAACAAACGTCAGTTCATCATCGAGGAAAAAAAACTTTATTTCAGTTGAATGTTATATTTTGAATACTAATCGGAAAGTGAACATGTCGTGAACAGCATTTCTTTGGCTCTGAATTTGACCCGATTGTACAAGCGCCAGAGAGGAGTGAGATAATTGTTTTACTCCATCTGCCTGTCTGACAGTCAAACAAAATTGAAAATCATTCCAAACATGAAACTTACTGTTTTTACGGACGTCATAAGGACACAAACAAGAGGCACGAAGAACTAATGTGTGACGTGTTTGATAAGGTGATGTAAAAGACGCTGCATCAACAGCGGTTAACTTCCGATTTTTGTTTTTTCTACGACTTTTGAAATCTTTTATTTTAATTGAAATATACACTTGAACACTGCAGAACACAAATGACTTTTTTGCACTTTCAAAAACCTTCCATTTAGCAGTACTTGTACTTGTACTTGCACAAAATATTATGGCATTTTATATCATCATGACCAAATGTGCTGCTCACAGACTTTGCCCATGTCCCTCGTTTCTCATGACTGGGATAAGGTGTTCTATGAACTCTCCAGTCTAGTTTATTAGAAGTGATTTAGACAACCAGGTCAAACTTTCAAAATTCATTTATTGCACCAAACTTGGAGGGAATGTACAATATGGTATAGAGTGGGTTCTTGATTCAAGGAAAACCAATATTATTATTATTTGTATACATGGTGAAGGCCAGTGGAAGCACTACAACACAGAACAGATCACGATGCAACATATCAAAAGGGAGCAGCAGGAGAAGCCGGGA
>CM068962.1:68370614-68401114 GCA_035128595.1 Eptatretus atami
GACGGACAAACAACAGCTGAGGAGGAGGGGAGAACACAAGGGGTGGGCAAGATTAATAGAGGCCAAATTTTGGGTGGAGTGAGGGGTGGTTTAACAAGTGTAGAAAAGATCACGGTTTTGAATCGGAGATGATTTGCGATGGTGGTGAACAGATGTCCTGAAGACGTGGAGGGAGGAATGAGATTGAAGAGAATGTGGAAGTTTGTTCCAAAGGTGGGGAAAAAAAATATGAACAAATGGGTGGAGGTGAGCAATGGTTACTGAATTTTGATAGTTTCACTAGGAGGGGGATACAGGTGGACTGCATGCATCCTTCAGATAACTGGAGGTGACAAAGCAAGGAAAGGAGCAGAGGGTGAAAGACAAGAAAGGAGGCAGAAGAAGACAGAGAGACTACCAACCTGTTGGTGATGGCAAAGTGGTAGGCCCATAGACTCAGCTTCATCGTGAGAGATTCCAATGACCTTGAAGGCCTTGGTTACCACAGCATCAAGCTGAGCAAGGTGTGAGGCAGGGGCACCCACCCAGAGAGGAGTGCAATACTCTATCAAGCTGCGGATGAAATCCTTGGAGGTGGATAGGAGCTCAGGTGTGCCAAGAAAGGACTTTGCATGATTGAGGATGCCCAGTCACTATCTGACTTTGGCGGCCAACTTTGAAATGTGGCTTGCCCAAGAGAGATCATGGTTGAGAGTAAGACTCAAGAGTTTGAGTGATTTCAACCTCTGTGCAGGCATTGAGAAAGTAGACGGGAGGGTTTGCGGTGCAGTCAAGAAAGGCACACAGAGACGCCCACAGAGACGCACGCACACAGATGCACGCACACGCAGATGCACGCGCACAGGCGTCTGTGATGATTGATTCCTGATCCAGGATTTTAGCACGCGCACAGACAAAGGCACGCGCACGCGCACAGACACAGGCACGCGCACGCGCACAGACACAGGCACGCGCACGCGCACAGTTAACAGGCCGCGCAAGGCGCACAGAACACAGGCACGCACACGCGCACAGACACAGGCACGCGCACGCGCACAGACACAGGCACGCGCACCGGCACACAGGCACGGCGCACAGCACAGGCAGGACCACGAGCGCACGCACACAGGCACGCGCACGCGCACAGACACAGGCACGCGCACGGCGCACAGACACAGGCACGCGCAGCGCGACCAGCGCACAGACACGCGCACAGACACAGGCACGCGCAACAGCAACAGGCACGCGCACGCGCACAGGCACGCGCACGCACACAGGCCGCACGCGCACAGACACGCGCACAGACACAGGCACGCGCACGCAGGCGCACAGGCACCGCGCACGACGCGCACAGACACAGGCACGCGCACCAGACACAGGCACGCGCACGCGCACGAGACACAGGCACGCGCACCGCGCACAGACACAGGCACGCGCACGCACACAGGCACGGCACGCGCACAGACACAGGCACGCGCACGCGCACAAGACACAGGCACGCGCACGCGCACAGACACAGGCACGCGCACGCACACAGACACAGGACGCGCAAGACACAGGCACGCACACGCGCACAGACACAGGCACGCGCATGCGCACAGACACAGGCACGCGCACAGACACAGGCACGCGCACGCGCACAGACACAGACACGGGCACGCGCACGCGCACAGACACGCGCCAGCGCACAGACACAGACACGGGCACGCGCCACGCGCACAGACACAGGCACGCGCACAGACACAGGCACGTGCGAGCGCACACGACACAGGCACGCGCAGACACAGGACACGACACAGCGCCACAGACACAGGCACGCGCACAGACACAGGCACGCGCACGGCACAGACACAGCACGCGCACGCGCACAGACACAGGCACGCACACGAGGCACGCGCACGCGCACAGACACAGGCACGCGCACGCGCACAGACACAGGCACGCGCACAGACACAGGCACGCACACACGCACAGACACAGGCACGCGCACGCGCACAGACACAGGCACGCGCACGCGCACAGACACAGGCACGCGCACGCGCACAGACACAGACACGGGCACGCGCACGGCGCACAGACACAGGCACGCGCACAGACACAGGCACGTGCACGCGCACAGACACAGGCACACGGCGCACAGACACAGGCACGCGCACAGACACAGGCACGCGCAACGCGCACAGACACAGGCACGCGCACGCGCACAGACACAGGCACAGACACAGGCACGCGCACGACGCACAGGCAGCGCACGACGCACGAGCCAGGCACGCGCACGACGCACAGACACAGGCACGCGCACGCGCACAGACACAGGCAACGCGCACACAGCGCACAGACACAGGCACGCGCACGCGCACAGACACAGGCACGCGCACGCGCACAGCACAGGCACGCGCACGGCACAGACACAGGCACGCGCACGCACAGACACAGGCACGCGCACGCGACAGACACAGGCACGCGCACGGAGCGCACAAGACACAGGCACGCGCACGCGCACAGACACAGGCACGCGCAGGCGCGCACAGCACAGAGGGCACGCGCACAAGACACAGACACAGACACAGACACAGGCACGCGCACAGACACAGCACACAGACACAGGCACGCGCCACGCGCACAGACACAGGCACGCGCACGCGCAACGCGCACAGACACACAGAATGCGATTTTCAGAGTTAAACGCCATATTCCAAGTCTAACCAGTTTGTTATTTTGTCAATGTCTGAAGAGAGGGAAGAGGCTGCTGCCTGTCTGAAAGACGAGGGATGTAATGGCACATGGTGGAGTCATCAGCAAATAGATAGAGGATTTTCCAGAGAATCAGGGAGATCATTGATGAAGAGCAGGAATAGGACTGGGCCCAGAACACTGCCTTGGGGCGCTCCAGCCTTGAGAGGGAGAGGAGATGAAAGGATTCCGTTGAGTACCACACGGCTACGAGAGTAGAGGAATCGGTGAGCCATGTATGGAGTTTATCTTGGATGCCATAGGCAGGGAGTTCGAAGACTAAGGCAGGATGCCAGACAGTATCAAAAGCATACGATATGTCCAGAGAGATCGCCTTGATCTCATATCTGACATTGCAGGCCTCTATCCATTTTTGGGTGAGTTGAAGCAGCATGTCCATGGGGAAGTGATCTGATGTAAAACCAAATTGGCGATCCGAGATGAGGTTGTTCGAGATAAGGAAGGATTTCATATCAACTGTGATGATTGATTGATTGATTCCATGATCTTGCTGATGATTGGAAGTAAGCTCATAGGTCTGCAGTTAAGGGATCCACTTTGCACCTTTTTTTAATGTAATGCAGTGATGTTGGCTGATTTCCAAGCAGATTGAAGACGAAAGGCAGAGAGCGGATGTGAAAGAGCAGCAGAGCAGGATTTTAGCACGCATGAGCTGAAGCTGTCTGGTCGAGTTGCAGAGTCAGAGTTGAGGGTTGAAAGAACCTTGTTCACCTTTACACATGCAAAAGACACGCAGTCCATGAGCAGTTGAGTACGACAGGGAGGGTAGGTATCGAGAGTGAGGGATTGGGGAGAATATTTGGAGGGAAACACGGAATTTAGGCATTTGGCCTTCTTACAAGTGGAGCCAGCTGCGGTACCGTTTGAAGAGAGGGAAGGGATGGAAAGGAAGCATGTACCAGAGACAGACTTAACAAGGTGCCACCAGGCATTGAAGTTTATTGCACGCTAACTTGTATTACAATTACCTTTTCACCGAGCACCTACATAAAATCGATTCAGGGAAACGTTTATTTGCTTATCTAGAATGGACAGCAAGAGGATTAGGAGAAGCTAGCTTGATGTAAAATGAAGTGTGAATTTTGATATAAAAAGGCGGGGTGGTTAATGGTTCACACAGTTGGTTGATATATGCATGAAATGGCATTCTGTTTGGGAGGGGGTGGGGGAGGGTGAGAGGTGGTTGCAGCTTGTTTAATTTGGATTAGTCATCAATGGAGATAGAGACATGCAGGTATGTAGGTAGAAGGTGACTAGAGGGGTGTGAGGTGTGGGTGCAGTGTTAATGTTGTGCTGTGAATGTATATTCAGATATTCTCATTATAACAGGTGTGGGTGGTTTTAAGTGTGAATGTTTCATCTGTGTGGGAATTCAACCTTCACCCAATTGTCCTCCCCCCCCCTTCTTGAAAAAGAAAAAAAAATTCAAACTTTTATTTTTGAAAATAATAAACCTTATTACAACTTACTTGTATGTTCTGAGGAGTGGTTTATTGTCTTTTCTAGGCCTTCATTCTTTTCCCTTTGCCCCAACACTCAATCTTCAACTTCCAATTCGAATCCCACCCCCTTCCCCCTAAATCTTGATCTCCTTCCTTCGACCATGACAGTTCCCCTTTCCCCTACCACCACAACTACCACCACCAACACATGCTACACAAGTAAGAGAACACACTGCCAAGATTATTGGGAAAAGGACTTTGCACAGGCTTGTCTTTTCCTGTCCTTCATGAACTCTAATTTTGAGAGATGGGTATAAGGGGAATGGTGAAGGGGGGCGTGGGCGGGTGTCAAAAATCCGACTCGTTTTCCCATGTAATAAATTGACAATCCCTTGGAATCCATTTCCACTTGCAAGGTGTGCTGGTAATCCATGTCTTGGTTCAGGGAGCCCACTCATCAACACCAGTAAGAGTGGTGCTGCGTTCTGCGCACTTTAAAGCATCAGCACTCTTGTGGTTTTGAATTCGTCAGCTTGTCATGTTATCTCACTGGTCAATCTTTAGTGGGGAAGTTTGCTTCTGAATGTCATATCTATGGTTAATCCAATTTCCTGTTTCGTTTTGTGTGTTTATCCCTTCTATTGCATGTTACCCTTGTACCTTCTTTTAATTATTTTTTTGTGTGTTTCAATAAAACGCTTTTTTTTTGCCTTTTATCAAAATAATAAACGATGTCTATGTTCGATGACAAAGACTCTTGCATGTAATGAACCATTTACACTCCATCAGCTGGCTGGTTGTGCTGAGTATTTTCTGAGAGAGAGAGAGAGAGAGATAGAGATAGAGATGATAGAGATAGACTGAGAGACTGATGACTTGGGTTGTGCAAAGGAAATGGGAAATGGCCCGTGGAATATGTTGGTTATAATTTTATTTTATTAAAACGAAATAAATTATGCAATAAGTTGGAATGTTCCAAGTAAATGCGTTCTGTAAGATTGGATATTTCTCTGCTCCCTGATATGGTGGAGGCCCCGACGGTTGACTAGCCATCAGGGTGTTCATGATTAGTGAGCATTTCCGAGCCGAAGAACGAATCCTAGATAAGGTACCATTTTCCACAAATTTCCATTGAGCAGCAATGGGAATCAAACCGGCCACACCAGCTGAGGCCAATACAAACCAGGCTTTAGTCACTCAACCATAAAGCCGATTCACTCAATTAGTTCCCTGATCTTCTGTTCCTTCCCCAATCTGCAGTTTGAAAGATTGCACTCATGTGGTCCAACTCCTGTTTTCTTTAACCCCATTTTTAATTTATTTGAATTTTACCTTAATTTTTTGTTCAAGACAGATACTTTGGCATGTTTATGCAGGAAACGCTTCAACATTTTTTGGCCTTATCATTATTATTATTTACCCCATGCACGCGAAGCAATGCGTGGGGTAAATCCATCAACGTTTGTGCCGTCCCTCGGATGTACGTTAAAATGGGTGTCCCATCTGCCAGCATTAGCTGGTGGATGTTAAAGACCGTACCATGTCCTTTGTGAAAATTATGTGAGTTACAGCCAGCACCCTGAACAAATTACAAATTTCTGTCTGGACTGCAGGTGGAAGGTTGTCTGGTCTTCTTGGAGGTTCCTTGACAGGTTACACTGCTTGTTATCTCAGAGTGGGTTTCTGTCTGGGCAGCAGCTTCTACACTTTAAACAAATTATTAACAAGGTGGTTCACACGTTTCATGTGAACAGCCTTCTGATTTGAAGGGCAACCAATTTGAATTCTTATTCCTTTTTAGCTCGCCTGTTCGAAGAACAGAGAGCTATAGCCATACCCCTGGCGTCAGCGTCAGCGTCAGCGTCAGAGTGAGCGTCAGCGTCAGCGTGAGCGTGAAAATGTTAAAGTTTTTGGTGCAAGTTATTTTTTCCTTTCTCATGTTTTTATCTACCACTATTTTTTATACGCCCGATATATATATATATCGGGGCGTATAATGTGAAACCTGTCGTCCGTCCGTCCGTCCGTTCCTGTCCGCACTCTAACTCCCAAAGTTTCAACTTTCACGTTTCATATTTGGTACATAGGTACAGACTGTGGAGACGGTGTGTCACGACATACGTTCGTCATCTAAAGTGGTTGCCATGGCAACCAGGATGCTGTTTCCATCCGTTCCTGTCCGCACTCTAACTCCCAAAGTTTTCAACTTTCACGTTTCATATTTGGTACATTGGTACAGACTGTGGAGACGGTGTGTCGCGACATACGTTCGTCATCTAAAGTGGTTGTCATGGCAACCAGGATGCTGTTTTCCATCCGTTCCTGTCCGCACTCTAACTACCAAAGTTTTCAACTTTCACGTTTCATATTTGGTACATTGGTACAGACTGTGGAGATGGTGTGTCGCGACATACGTTTGTCATCTAAAGTGGTTGCCATGGCAACCAGCATGCTGTTTTCCATCCGTTCCTGTCCGCACTCTAACTACCAAAGTTTTCAACTTTCACGTTTCATATTTGGTACATTGGTACAGACTGTGGAGATGGTGTGTCGCGACATACGTTTGTCATCTAAAGTGGTTGCCATGGCAACCAGCATGCTGTTTTCCATCCGTTCCTGTCCGCACTCTAACTACCAAAGTTTTCAACTTTCACGTTTCATATTTGGTACATAGGTACAGACTGTGGAGACGGTGTGTCGCGACATACGTTCGTCATCTAAAGTGGTTGCCATGGCAACCAGGATGCTGTTTTCCATGTAGTAGCACAATTCTGTATATACCTTCTTGTTCGGGTGTATATTGTGCTCACTTGCGCTCTTGTTACTGACTACAATATACAAATACATATATTGCTTTAAAATTATTTGGATCATACTTCACTGCAATGCTTTATAAAAAATATTAATTATTAGACGAGTGTTTTAAAAACGATAAATGTATAAACAGGCGAACATTGGGTGGCTTTGACACCAACTCTGGTTCCTTTTTCTTTTGCTTTAGATTATATGCATCCTCCTTTCTGACACATTAACAGATGGATAACACTTTTCCCACTGACTTCGGTTTTGAATGCAAGTAACATTCACCCATAATCGCAACATCAAGGGAAGTTTTTCTACTTCACTTGGCATCAGATTTGTTGCTTCTTGTCCTATTTTATGTACGGAATTGTAAGAAATTTTTGAAAAGGCCGCTGATATCAGTTTTATCTGTAAATTATTATTTTAATTGATTACAATGGATACTCCTTCCTCTAGATGTCAGTCATTATTTTTTCTCGCAATCCTCCAAGAGAGCTCTTTGCATGCCTTTGAGCTTTGAGGACTAAATGGTTGTTGAGCACTAAGCAGTGGACCACAATCAGATGGGTCTCTGATGTTATGTTTGCCGCTGCAACACATCTGTGCCTGTAATGCTGTGAAGGTTCAACCAGTGATGCCAAGATCTATATCTGATCTGAGGGCATAGGCTCAGCAGGAAAGATGTTCATGCCAGCCATAAGATACATCAACACTGAACATCTCCCACAAACCATCAATGGTCTGTTTCGAATATGCAGAAGTAATTATGATCTCGCCATTGCCCAAAATTTAAAATTTATTGGAAAAATATTCTCAGATCGTCACTTTTCCGTTGTTAAGATTTGTTTGGTTCTCAAAAGCTTGTGAATCATTATTGTGTTTTGCTAATGGTGATGAATGGTACAATGCTTTATATCGTCTTTGAGGGTGAAATCCCATTGAACCCAATTTTGTGACTCGCAAATCTATTCTTTCATGTTGTCACTTCGTGTTGTCACATGTTGTCACTTTCCCTTTTTTTAGTTTCCCAATGACTTTCATGAGACTTGTATCTCTGGCTTGGAGTCGAAAGATCAAAGGAAAGCTTTTTTTTGTTTTGTTTGTAGAACTTATGAAAGAGCTTGTGAATATTGCAGGAGGAGACTGGAGACAAAGTAAAGTAATATCGAACGTAATTTGTACCTGATCTCGTAACATTGAGGCAAGCACCCAGACCAAAGGAATCTTCTCAATTTCCCATGCGTGTTAGTTATTAAATTCCACATTAATTTCCTCTTTTGTTCCATAAACATTTTGTTGGACCTACATTGTATTTCCCTGTTGCACGTTGTAAATAATGCCACTTTGTCAAAGTAATGTTTCATACAACTCCAACCACAGTTGCATTGTCATCAAATGGGCCTGTGTTGGGAAATTAATGTTGAAGCTATACCAAGTATGAATTCTTTAAAATTGCATGTTTTGCCCTGGGCTGTTGAAATTAGTCATTATTATTATTATTTCCAATAAAATATATCGAGATGACATACAAAATCAAGATAAGATGACGTCAGCATATATAGGGATGAGGAATTCATATCACACACACACACACACACACACACACACACACAATGTTACAAATTTGCATGCATGAGTGGCTTCTTTGACCCTGGAGCAAAACTCCCATCCACTATTTACACACTCGTGTTTAACCATTAGGGAAAGAGGCAATTGGGCAGGTTGTAAACGAATGGTCTGTTTCAGCAAATGGCATGTATTTGCAAGAAAACAGTAATTTACAAAGCAAAAGTAGTTACAAAGAACGGACTTTACCCTTGAATACACAAGCCCCTTCGTCATTCATCTGACGACAAATCTACAGGCACAGGCACCTCAATAATTCCAGGAAGCAAGCAAAGGTGATGGACAGATAAAACAGTCAGTGGAGCCATTCCATGTAACTTTCTCTAGCGGTCACGCGAGTCACAGATTTCAAAGTGCTGTCATTCAATGAAGAATGATTCATTCGGATTTATTTTGGCCCACATCCAAAGGGCCCAACGTTCTACAAGCCTGCAGAAATAATATTCCGAATGAATCATTCTTCATTGAATGACAGCACTTTGAAATCTGTGACTCGCGTGACCGCTAGAGAAAGTTACATGGAATGGCTCAGTGGGGTATGGTGTTGGTTCCAAGCTCAGCCCTACATGAACCGATTGGTGTGTGTGTGTGTGTGTGTGTGTGTTGGTTTTATATATGTCGTTTGGAGGTTCTGCTGGTTAAGCAGTTGCATTGGCTGTGCCAATTAGGCATGAGCTTTGCTAAACTCGTGCCAAATAGTTGGAGCATATGCAAAAGAGCCTTTTAAAATTTTTTAATTGTTTCTGGCTGCTCCCAGAACTGTTTTGTATACCATAGGCAGGTTAATGTGTGGAAGGTATTTTCTGTTGGTCAGGATGCATTTAGCAATACCTGGCATGGCACTTACTTCCTGGTACCCACTACAGGTGTGTGCACGTGCATTTTTTGTTTGTTTGTTTGCTTTTTACCGGTTTCGGAGCAAGTGTGGTGGGGTGCACGAGAGGGTTTCTCAGACCTGCTACTTGGCCTCAGACCTTGAAGCCATGGGCCAATGGGTTGCTAAGCACCCGCGGACACCAGTTGGGATAACTAGTTCTAATAGTGTCATCACGCCCAATGTCGCATTATTGGTGATCTAACTATCTCAACTGGGAAACCACGTGCTCAGCATCTACCCCGTCTACTTATGTGTGGTCAAGTGAACCATGGGTGGGCGTTGACTATGCTACTGGAGCAAATTTCTGGGGTACAATGTCCTGTCTTTAATATTTACACACAATGTCAGACCAATGAAGGAAAAGGACAACCAGGCAGGTTCAAAAGCAAGCACGTATTTACAGGCATGTATGTACAAAATAAATGACCAGGCAATTGTCAAACAATAATCGAGCAATAATCAAGCATTTACGGGCAGGCAAAGCCAAAAGAAAACAGTTGGTACCCTTGGCATAAAAGAAGCCCCTTCTACAATCTTAATTATTTCTACAACACAAGAGACAGGCACTCCATCATAATCATCTGGGAGAGTAGATGGAAAGAACGAGAAGATCAAGGAAGAACTGAGCATTATTTCAACTCGTGGCTCACCGTACAGACAGGCGAGCCTGTCGGTCCCAATTGTAGGGAAGAGAAAGGATGGGGGATATGGGATATGTCGGTGTGGTGTGGGAAATGCGATGCTAAGTGTTTGGAGCTTCCGGATACAAGGATCACTTACTGTCATATCTCCTTGGACCCCTCGTGTTAGCCCTCTTATGCAGGTGATAGCTCGTACAGGTAACAGCACAGGAAGATGCTCCCAAATGGCTCTTATTGGTCATGGTGGATTTCTCCTCCCGTGGCGGTTTGGCTCGATTGCTCGCTTGCCCAGCCTTTACAGGACTTTGCGTGGGGCATGGCAAAGATTTCCCCAAAGGCCCCACCTACCCACTCGTCTTTTCTCATTGGCTTCCTGCTTGCCGAGTCTGAGTCATTTCCAGAAGGATCTATCGCTACTGAATAGTGGACACCCTTCTGGAAGAATATTCAGCTGCCGCAATGCTGTCCACCTTGGTGCTGGGATTCAATTGTAATGCGAAAAAGGTTGTTTCATTTTAAATGTGGAAAATGCATGGATGGAAGGAAGGGAGTTCATTTAAACTTAAAGGGGGACCCAAACACTCAGACCACCTCACCTCCAATCTATCCCTTGATGCCCTACAAAATAGATATGATGTCTCTCTGATTTTCGATTTATAAAGTAGGTAATTTTACGATAAAAAGGAAATCATCTTCTGAGTGCTTAACCCACGACGTCGCACCTGGAAGTCGATCACCAGATTTGTACTGCCTCTGGGTTACATTGTGGGGTGATTTAACCCAAACAGCAAATTAACGACCGCTTACAAAATGCAAAGGTGCAGCAGGGTTACCGTCCTGATCAGCTGAGCAAATGTGAAACGTTTTCTATCTGCTTGTATAAAAATGATAAAAATTGTGATCATCTGCCTTTCCTGAAATGTTATTTCTTGCCAATTTTAAGCTTGCCTTCGTTCATTTAAAATTGCTTCTCTTCCTGTGCACCGGAATAGTCATATAATTTTCTCTTCGCAATGCACGCCCGTTTCCCAACGTACGGAGCTGAACATCGCTCTCGAATCGAAACTTTTTATGATTATGATCCCTGGTTCCTTTTCAATCATGCCATTTAGTTTTGTCATCGCCATGCAGTTTTGTAATGGCAGATGATGCAACCTGAATGCTCTCTTCTCTCCCACCCACACAATCTTCAGTCTTGTCACTCCTATAATATAACCAAGATATCCTGTGACCGCATTCGCTCACTTCTAGTCAAGACACCTTTGAGTGAATCCTATGGAATTCTGTCCGGTAGGAACGCACATAAGTGGCACACTTACCTTTGAGCTGTCAGTTTGTTGTCGGGTCGATTATTGAAACAGAACAATCAGATTGTTGTTTCACAGGCAGGGGGTTCATCACATTTCTCCATCCTTTTGTTGGACGTTAAGGTGGGTGTCCTTGGAATGAGATGCTCGTGATAGTCCAAGACGTGCCTCCCTTTTCATTTTCAAAATTAGCTGTTCACCCTTAACATTAATGCACTTGCTCAATTGTCCTTCAAACTGTCTGTCAGTAAAAATGATAGTTGGCATATTGCTTCCTCAAGCCTTGTCTTGGTTGGTTCAGTCATTTTCTTTTCTGCTAATCTACAGTCATGCAGATGTCTTTACCTGTAGAAAAAACAATAAGTCACTGGGCAGAAGGTCTGAGCTTGTGGGTATGAAGGGTGATGTTTATCAGGAAAGGTGTTGCATACATAGGTGATGTAATGGTCCACTGTGGTTGTAGCTTTCACATGTGATCTCCACATCACGAGTGAACAGACGATCCAAAGTTGACCGGATCTGTGTTGAAAGGTTAGAGAAGCTTACAACGTAATGCCAGCACCTGCCGTTGATCATTAGTGCTTCGGGCTTCAAGGGTCCCATCTTCATGGGACCTTGATCAAGTGTTCTTGGATGATGGTGAAAACACTGCATATACATTTTTCTATGTTTTTGAATATCTCTGCGACATTAACGTAGTTTTCCACCCTGATTAATGTCTCTATCAGGTCCTGTTTCTGGTTTCATCATGACGAGATGCCATCTCGTCTGTCATTGGAGGCTGTCCTTGAAAGCTGAGGATACCAGTTTCAAAATCGTCTCAGTTTTTGTTAATTGTTGGTGATGCTCTATTGGCAAGCTGCATTTCCCTTCTCTAATGCTGCACTCTTCCATGATTTTCAATTTTTGTAGAAATATAAATTGATGAACATAATAGATCCTAAATTCTATAGGTCGGTCACATCAACAGCCATCTTGATTTGAAGTCATATTTGATGCACACTCACCCATGTACAAGGTCAGCCGCTCAATTGGCTACTGCAGTATTTGAGGGCACACTTTCACCATATACGTCCACCATGCATTTTGGGTTTCTTATGAACTGGCACTTTATTTGCATAAAAGTTTTATGGTACCTCGATGCTCAATTTTACTTGTATCTATAAATGGTATGACCTCGCAAACTTCTGAATTAATAATAGTAATAAGTAGTTTGCTTTTATTAACATTTAAAAAAAAACATACAAGACCATGGCGCGTAGACTAAAATAGTCATGTTTACATTAAAATGAGAAAATTTATTTGCATTGATTAAAAAAGCAAATGCCTATAGCCCTACGGTATGTAACATTTCAAAATCAACCACAAGCATACAAATGGCAAGAAATTATTCAACAAATAGATCTATAAATTACGAACAACTGAACTAGGTATACAAATATCAGAAAAAGGATAATATTAATTGCATTTAATTAAAATGTTGAAAACATTCAATAACTAGATGGGCACTCAGTAGAGCGCATACCTCTGCCACGCAATGCCTGATCCAGCAGAACATATCAGGCCAAATACATTTTTGAAATATTGTGTTGAATATCGTTTTTGGCACCATCTCTCAATGGTGAAGAATCACTTTAAAAATTAAAAAAAACTCACGTATCCAGATCTGCATATGGATATTCATTAATATCGAATCAATTCGTCCTTGTTATCCACCCAACCTGTGCACCAAGTGTTGTCCGAATCTGTCCACAACTTTTTGAGATATCCTGCTATGTATAGTTTTAGCCCAATCTCTCAATGGTGACGAATCACTGAAAAAATTCTAGTATCGGGATCTTCACCAAAATTTAATCGGTTCCTCTGAGTCGCACACCCAACCTGCCCACCAAATTCCATCTGAATATGTCCACAACTTTTTAAGAACCTGCACACAAATATACAGACAAGAAACATGTCATGCAGAGCACAATTCTTGTGAGATCCCTAAAACAAATTTGACCATCAAACTAATTGGTGGTTGAATTCAATGACCTTGTATGCAATCCTGTTCAAATTTTCAGTCAATCAGATTAAAATTAACAATTTTAGAAACTTGGCTTATTTTTGGGACTATCTTGACCTTAAAAATACTTGTTGAATTCAGCGACCTGAAATATAAATAATCTTCAAATTTCAAGTCAATCGGATGATAATTGAGGAGTTTAGAAACTTCACCCAAGTTGGTGACCTATGTTGACCTTTGGTCTATGTTGACCTCAAATGATTGGTGGTTAAACTCAGACTAAATATGCAACTCGATTCCAAATTTCAAGTCAATTGGATGAAAATTGAGGATTTGAGAAAGTTGTTCGCCTTTGGCCTCTGTTGACCTTTTGAACTTTTAACCTCAAAAACAATAGACTTCTTGCTTATGATGATCTCTACCATATGATGAAGTTTTGTGAAGATTGGGTTAAAATTGTGACCTGTAGGCAATTGACAAGCAAACGAACAGACAAACAGACAGAATAATGAAATCGACTGACCAATATACTTGAAAAATCTTCGATTTTGCAAGTGACAGACAGACAGACAGACTTAAATACATAACCTCCTTCCACCTTTGGTGGTGGAGGTAATTCTATAAAAGTTGTGAAATGTATGGCAGTGCAGAGGGGATTGCAAACAATGTGGACTTCTGGCAAAACAACAATATTGCCACCTTTCTTTATTGTGAACTAGCTGAAGTTCGCGGCAATACCCGGGAAATTTGCCCTATTTCCTCACTCTAGTTAGACTGAGGCATTAGTTGTATGGAGAAAATTAGGAAGGCTTCTTTTTTTCCTCAGATTTATGGAAGGAAGGCTTTATGCTGCCGTAATCCTCAGAGAGGTCATAGTTGAAGGCGCCTTGAGCCACTCAATGTTTCTAGCAGCAGTGGAAACTGTCCTTGATGTCCTGCCAAACCCGGACTAGAAAGCTGGAACGTGAGTTTGTGCTTCTCTCGCCCGTCGGTGTGACGCTCTATTTGCAGTGAGGCGACGCTCTCTCTCTCTCTGCAGCCGACTCTGCTTGCCTGGCTCGTTCATGAGCAGATATATCATCAGTAAGATGTCTCTCTCTCTCTCTCTCTCCTCTCCTCTCTCTCTCTCTCTCTGCCAGCTGACTCCGCTTGCCTGGCTCTTTCATGAGCAGATCTATCAGCAGTTAGCTGTTGCTGTGCGCGTGCAGTTCGAGAATTCAAATAACAGGAGGAGAATGTGTATGTTTAAAAAGTCAACGAATACGAACATTTTGTATTTCAAAAAACCCGAGCGTTTTAACCATGAAGCCTTTTGTTACGATTAATACGCCGGCGCACTATTCGAAAGCCTTTTTTTTTTAATGGAAATTTTATTTTTTTAATTTTTTTTATATATATATTTTTTCATTTTTATGGAAAGCCACTTAGCGCATCCTGGACTGAATGTTACGTCTATATGTGTGTAAGTTTCATCAAGATCGGTTCACTGGTCTAGGAGCTTATTGGTTACAAACAAACAAACAGACCGACAGACAGACAGACAGAAGGACTGCCATTTATATAGTAGATTTACCAATTCCACTAGACTAGAAATACCAGACCGTTTGTGTCTCCGAGTTCTCATTTGGGGGATTTGTATTTGGTGTGTGTTTCTCAACTGCATTTGGGATAATTCTTGGTGTCTCCTGGCAGCAAGGGAGGTGATAGTTTAAGCCAGAAGTAGATCGACGTCTTGGTGTCGCTCGGGAAAGGCGATCATACAAACATTGTATTCTCGTGTGCCAACAAAGACCCATTCCTCAAACCCTGAACATCCCTCTTCAGTGATCGAGTAGCTCTGGGAGTTAATTTCATTATTACTGTGGTCATATGACCTGTGTTGTCCTGCTACATCCAAAAACATATGTCCTACAACAATAAACAATAACTCTGCAGTCAAGCATTTGCATCATTAATTGTTGCATCCTTTCAAGTGGACATTTAAGCCACATGTCTCATCTGCTCTGATTTGTTAATGTTATAATTCAATGGTATCGTTCAATCAAGCAAAGGCCCAAACGTCCTTTTCTGATATTCGGTGTTTCTTTTTGGTTGTCAGTCTGTGTGAAATCGGGTGTGGTGAGGTCCTCACAATGGGTAATTGTGGCTTGAACAACAAAATCAGCTTAAGTCTTTGATCTGAAGCTTTTTATGCCCTCCTTTTGGAGAGTTAATTCCTCTCATCTTGAAAGAGTTCAAACGCACCTTTCCTCGAGTGAAGAAACACATCCACATCGATCACCTTTGAAGTGGCAGGTGTAGAAGGGTTTCCCATTTGCTTTATGCGGTGTCGATGTATTTTGGTGCAAGATGAATGAGATTACCCAATGAGAGGAGTCATGATGCTGCAGACTACATACTGTATATTGGTTTCGTACTACATCCCCCATCGATGCTGTGTTGCATTCATTTTGAGAGTTGCAATAAATTCGGTGACATTTTTCCGAGTGGAAAATAGGTCAGAGCATCCAACTAATTCCATCAAGCCAGTATGACCTGTGAATTTGCCCACAGTGAGTGTCAGTATCTTTACTACTTAATGCTCCCAATTATTCCCATCTTGTGTGGTCATCCGGAAAAACTATTTGGCCCAAGTCTTTCTCGAACCTCCTGGCAAGGCTTGACATTTCACTTCACGTGGCAGGAATATCGGCTATTAAAGTGGCCAACAGTCATCGTGACACATCAAAGTAGAAAGGCCAGAGGAAAAACCATACCTCACTGGCTGCACATGATTTCCTGGGATTTATTTGTGTATTGGGTTTGAAATTGTGTTTTCCTTGAATTGTTTACCTACTATCAATCTTTATGAGAAATGTATATCCCATTTAGATGTGTGTGTGTGTGTGTATGGACCATGACAGAATATGTCACAGGTAGCTTACTTGCCTTTCACCCTTCTTGTCTCGGTTCTATTTCTGACCCAACAATAAGCTTCCTTCCTGGTCACAGTCAAGGTGTTGCATCAATGAGAACTTTCTTTTTGAAGCATTTGAAGCTGGGTGTCTCATCTGTTCACTTTTTATAGGATGGGTTAAATACTCGCACGATATGTTTTAACAAGATTCGGTCATTGTATGCCAACACCATTGCCACACTCTAAATACCCCTCTTAATCTTGTAATATACCTTGTGACAGGGTGGCAACTTGTCCAGGGTTGTTTTTTTTTGTTTGCTTGTTTTTGCCAGCAATGGTCATGACATGACTTCTTGTGAGCACACCAATGCTTTCTGAAGATTATGAGGTATGTATGTATTTATGTATATTCTGATTCTCATGTACCATACTCTATTACAGAGCATCGATGCTACCAAAGCAATTTCTGGGCGAGGGTTATACTGGGTAGTTTGCCATTGCCTTCTCAGCAGTAGTTTGGGCAGGAAATTGGAACTTTGCGATCGAACTGGTGATAGCTCACACACTCTTCGTGAAGAACACCATGGGTTCTTTAATATCCACCAACTAATGCCGGCAGATGGGACGCTGAGTTTAACGGCATACATTGATGAATCATCCTGCCTGTGAAATGCCGGGATGACAATTTATAGCTGGGTCAGGATTCACATCTCACCGAGACAGCTTGGAGGCGAGTGTGCGTACCTCTCGGCTATCCTGCCAGCACATGTATGGATGTATCTAATATATAAAGGTCTTTCTATTCGCTCACTAATATAAATGTTTTGTACCTTCTAGGTGGGGTAGAGAGCTAAAAGTTTGCATTCCGCTGCAACTCAGACAATTTACCAGGGAAAAATCACAAAAACCGTCAAATGTCCAAATACAAAATTATCCACAAATAAGTGTGCCGTTGCAGACTTGTTCTGCTCGTGACAGGTCACATGAGTCAATACAGAGTATACACTTGAACTAGTTGCTAGGCAACGCTAACACACACCCAAAGGCGTCGTCATGGGGGGGCAGACGGGGTGACTGCCCCGAGCTCAAAGTGGATTGGCTGCCAAATGACAGCCTCAAAAAAACGTTTTCATGCTCCATTTGGTTGTATTGTACATACTTTCTCGTACAATGGACTCGTGAGATTCGGTCATTGCATTGCCACAACCTTGGCCTCGTTCTCAAATACCCCCTCGATATGAGAGTACGAGAAGCTACTTTCATAACCACGTTTAACATTTTAAACTCGGTGCTACATGTCAATGTGTCGTGTTGATGTTTACAAACTCTTCCATCCGGTTTAACACTTATTTTATTTTATTTTTTGTAATTACTCTAATTTTTTTGTTGTTGTAATTTTGTAATAATTTTTATTGTAATCACCTGTGCACAGTAAATAAATCCCTTTGACACTGTTAGTAATTATGGGGCTTCTTGCTGCATAGATCTCAAATATTGTATAATGAGGTTTAATATGCATTCTGCAATATGGAGATCACCCATAGGAACAAGGGGTGGAGGGTTTATAACTATTGGACATTTGGTTCATAACTAGGAAATTACAAACCCATTGCTAAGCTGATGGGAATGGTGGGGGAGAGGGAGGGGAGGGGAATTAGTTTTATCCATCCCTTCATCCATCCCACCCATTCATCCATCCCTTCATCCATCCCATCCATTCACTCCATCCCTTCACTCCATCCATTCACTCCATCCCTTCACTCCATCCCTTCTCTCCATCCCTTCACTCCATCCCTTCTCTCCATCCCTTCACTCCATTCCCTTCTCTCATCCCTTCTCTCCATCCCTTCTCTCCATCCCTTCTCTCCATCCCTTCTCTCCATCCCTTCTCTCATCCCTTCTCTCCATCCCTTCTCTCCATCCCTTCTCTCCATCCCTTCTCTCCATCCCTTCTCTCCATCCCTTCTCTCCACCCTTCTCTCCACCCCTTCTCTCCACCCCTTCTCTCCACCCTTCTCTCCACCCCTTCTCTCCACCCTTCTCTCACCCCTTCTCTCACCCCTTTTCCACCCTTCTCTCCACCCTTCTCTCCACCCCTTCTCTCCCCCCCTTCTCTCACCCCTTCTCTCCACCCCTTCTCTCCACCCCTTCTCCATCCCTTCTCTCCACCCCTTCTCTCCATCCCTTCCTTCCATCCAACTTGGAAGCAAGGACGACATTGCATGGGACACACAGGCAGATGGACAGTGTGGCTTGCAATGCGGATAAGTGGCTTAAGCACGCCAACAAAATGGTTGATAAGGAATGGCTGACTTGGCAAGTGATTAACGATCGCGATCCATCATATTGTTGCGGGCCAGGGTCGGGTGAGAAGACCACTGGGGGGGGGGGGGTGGGAGGGAAGCTGTCTCGGATTCTCACCAGACTCCCGGAATTGCAAGCCGTTGCAACGGATAATTCCGTGACGCGACGGGTCGCTAACCAACCGTGAACGGCAATAACTCAACCGCGTGACCTAGGGTCAGGGCCTCCCATCTATGGGTTAACCGGTTACCTAATTAATCACGTGATTTAATTACCGGGGAGCACGCCCTCGATACGCCTTGACCGGACCAGATCACTTTACCTGATCGGATGTAGCCGAGCGACACTACCAAGGATGTACCGGCTAAAAGGAACGGATGATTGGGAATAAAGCCCCGGCTAAACTCGGATTCGGACCATGCTGTATCAATGAAAGAACAGACAAAACGAGCTGGAAATTTCTCATATTTTATTTTACAAGCAGGCAAGGAAAGGTATGTGGCACAGTGAATAGTAGTTTTGTTGTGTAATGCAGGGATAGAAAGAAGCCTGAGGTGCGTCAATAAACAAGTAACTTACAAAAGCAGACACAGAGCAGACTTAACCCAAAATAATAGTCTTCTGCAATCTTAACTTATGAGGACAGGCGCCAGGACGCATGCACACGCACACGCACACACACACACACACGCACACGCACACACAAAACCCGATGAAGAGGAGTTTATGAAGAGAAAGAGGAGAGAAGATGAGGCTAACGGTCTCTCAACACCTTGCACGATTGCCTGATCACGCCACCAATAGGATTTGGGGGGATGCTCCTTGGAAGATACCTCCCTGACAGCTGGCGTGCCGTTTCTTGCTTCGAGGCACTTCTTGCAGCTAGCGTCAGTCCAGAGAATGAGACGCGACCGTCGGGTGTGAAGGGAGGGACTTGGGTGGAAAAGGCGGAGTCTATAGCGAGTGGGCTGAGTGGTAGACGGGACCAGGTGGGTGGGCGGGGTCGGTGACTTGTGGGCGGAGAAGGACGGAGAAGTGGAGGTGGAGTTGCAGGCGATGATGACAGAAGGGTGGGTGAAGAAGGCGGAGAGATCGATCCCAAGCCGGGCAGAGAACGGGACAGGCCGACAGCAGCAATGTCAAGACATCAAAACCGGAACTGGAACTACGGATGGCCTCGCCACCCATCCTTTATAGACCCTGGGGTGCAGGGTGGGGGCCTTACCTCGAAGCGATGTAATCACCTGAATCGGGTGCTCTGATTGGCCCCGGTGCTTGCACGGCCCAGCCGTGATGGCCGGAAGCAGCTCCACTCCACTTCCGCCAAGATAACCCCAAAGCTGTGGAATCGTCTCGCTCCGACCGCACGACATGATATGAATCGCCCCGCACTGAACTCCGCGATATGAATTGCCTTGCACCGATCTCCCCGACCATGCCCTGGCTACTGGCTGAGGGTGGCGTCGGCCCTGCATGCCCGCCTGTGCACCCCCGGCTAGCGCTGGTCAATGTGCCTGCTCCGTGATGCGCCACACGACCCGAGCTGTACAGCACGCCCCTACCTGATCGTGGCTTCGCCGGCTGGACAGGCGAGATGTCCCCATCCGCGGGAAACACCCGCGGCCGCCAGCGAGGACCGACGGTAAGATGTTGGGGTAAACCCATGCACAGATGGAAAGATGTTAGGATAAGCTCATGCACAGACCAGAACAAGATGTGTGCTATCCGTGCCCTGCTCTGTACGATAATAAGGTGTCACGAGCTAAGCACGGGTCCGCCTGCTATCGAGCATGTTCCGTACAGTGCGTGCGGATCCGCCATTAAGCACGTGGCCAGCACACGGGCCCGCCAGATTCTGTTATCGTGTGCGCGGGGCCAACCCCGATCTGTGTCAGGAATTGAGTGGAACGATCGGATATAATAATTAGATGGAGGTTTGGAATGAAAACGAATATAGATATAAGTATCAGATGGATAAATTGAGGGAAAAAAGGATGCCGATATAATTAAATCCAGAAATGGGTTGAAAAGAACCTGCGGCCCGTATCTTGCACACTTGTGTCCTGTACAACATGGCGTGGTTGTTGTTTTTCTATTATCGGCCTCTGACTATGTAGTTATTGGCACCAAGGTACCAGCCACGCTCTCGCCGATATTGGGTCATTTGCTTCTGTGTTGTGAACAACAACATCCGTGCAGCCTCTTTAAGAGATATTAGTTCATATGCCTTTTCAATGCAACCAGCAATCTCATCCCAGATCATTGGAAACGTCAGATGATCATCTCGAGCTTGCGGCAGAGGTTCCTTCGAAGGTATCGCCGTATCCTCGCAGCTGCGCTGTCGATGCTCGTGTGGTGTTGTTGCGGCTGTCTGAGTGCAGTGTCTGCTTTGATTTATTGAGGGAAGAAGAGGAAAAGAGTAGGAATGAAGTTAGAGTGGTGTAAGCAGACCTAGCTATGAGATCCCCGCAACGCACGTCCCGTTGTCCCGCTAGACAAAAGGGAAGGGACTATCTGAACGTATATTAATGGAATAACTCTCTAGGGGCCACTGTGTGATGGTTGCTATTGCTTTGGAGGGATGCGGTTCCTCGAAATGCAACAATATTAAACACTTCCCGGAGATGCCCAAAATGTCTATGTCCGAATTGGACAAATGAACACTTATTTTGTTATCAGTCGGAGCTGCTGCTAAGTTCAATTCTGGAGTTTAAATTTTGTAATCCTGCTCAGCTTAAGAGAGTCCAGAGGCTATGACGTGCACAAAAATGAAATAAAGCCATGTACACTGGTGTCTCCGGGGATTTATAAGCAATGTAATGTGTAGAGTGATTTCATAGGTATGATAATCAGGCATTCGATAATATGAGTGAGGAAACTGAAGGAATAAAAACAAAAAACTTTATCGTGAAGACATAGTTGCGGCCTGTTCCAAGTCGAGGCATTGTTGAGCAGGACAAAAACAATGGTGAACAAGAAAATGAGCAATCGGAGATTTCAGAACCTTGCCAGGACTTGTTTTGTGTGGCATTTGTGTACTGGTGTGTTACATGATTAATAAGAGACATAATTAGAACTGCGACTTTATAACTGCTGGCAGTGATGACCGGGTACCAAGACTTCCCGCTATACAAACCCGTTTTGATCAGACACCTGACCCTGACCCATGATGTTTTTTTAATTATTATTATTCAATTGAATTTGGAGTGGGATTCAATCCAATTCAAATCTAATGGAAGACCAAATAGGTCCAGTCCTACATTGGAGTCATCAGAAGGAGCCCAAACAAG
This sequence comes from Eptatretus atami, assembly GCA_035128595.1. Lineage (NCBI taxonomy): Eukaryota > Metazoa > Chordata > Myxini > Myxiniformes > Myxinidae > Eptatretus > Eptatretus atami. Next base: position 68,392,538 of record CM068962.1, read on the forward strand.
CAAAAAGCAAAGATTAAATCAGGAGGAATGTGGATAGGATTTGCATTTCAAATCCAATATGGCTGCCAAACCATGTGACCTATGACGTCATACGTGTGAACCTTTTGTTCCTCATGGATAGGCGGTCAAACGTGTAAAATTTCACCTCAATCTGTTCAGCCACTTCAGAGGTTTTTGTAGGTTTTTTTTGTTTGTTTGTTTTTTAACAATCTGGCTTTCGAATCACGTGACCGATGTCATCAAAAAAAAATTTCTGTGGCCCATTTTATTTTTAGATGACCCTAAAAAATTTTCATACTGATCAGATGTAGCGTTCTACATATACAATTATGACATCATAATGAAGGCACTTATGACATCATAAAATATCACACTTATTCCCCATGAGGAGTACTTGCCATATGCCAAGTTTCAATTTTTTCATTTGTGTGGTTTCAGAGATGGAGGTCCAAAGTTTTTCTGTTTTTCCAACATGCCTGCCACACCACGTGATCTATGACATAATTATCAATAAAACATTCTACTTGAGTAGTCACTCCGATGGTGACAATTTTGTCTCGTTCCGCCAAGCGATAGCGGAGAAAAACACAAGTTTGTGCAGACAAACAAACAAACAAATGAAAAATCACTCGTAGAGTGACACTTGGCAAAACGGCACAAGGTAAAACGGCACTCGGTGGAGCGCATGCCTCTGCCAGGTTGAACAGTTCACGTTTTGTATCCCATTGATGGGCTGGTCCCAAAGCAAAATCTAATCCGCTTGTTTTTGTCACCTAACCAACTCATCCACCTTGTTATATCAAAACTCGTTCACAAATTTTTGAGATATATCTATCAATTTTAGAAATTAGGCCTGTGTTGACCTTTTGACCTTAAAATTAATTGGTGGTTGAATTCATTGACCTGATGTGCAAATCCTGTTCAAATTTCAAGTCGATCATGTGCAAATTGACGATTTTAAAAGGTGATCCTAAGTTGTTGACCTTTTGATCTATGTTGACCTCAAAAACAATTTGTGCTTGACTTGAAATTCGAAGAACGTTCGCATATCAGCTTCCTGAATTCAATCGGATGAAAATTGTGGATTTGAAAAATTTGGCCGAAATTAGCCTTTTGGCCTATTTTTACCTTTTGGCTGATGTTTATCTCAAAATTAATAGGTGGTTGAATTCAGCGACCTGATATGCAAATGCTCTTCAAATTTCAAGTCAATCGGATGAAAATTGACAATTTTTGAAACTATTAAAAAATTTGGCCTATGTTGGGTTGACCTTATGGGCTATGTTGACATTCTGTCCCAATGTTAACCTCAAAATTAATAGGGGGATGAATTCATGGATCTGATATGCAGATCATCTTTAAATTTCAAGTCAATCGGATGAAATTTGAGGATTTCAGAAAATTTGGCCTATGTAGACCATTTTGGTCGACCAAATTTTACGAAACTTCAATGCCAGACCATCGCAGGGTGGTGACCATAATTCACCAATCTCGGAAAATTTCAGGATAGTCGGTTGAGCAGTTTGGGCTGGAGGCGCGCGGACAAACAAACAGAGGTGATCAATATACTTGTCAAAATTAAAAATAATAAAAATTTCCAACTAATGAAAAATCGCTCGGAGTGACACTTGGTGAAATGGCACGGCACTCGGTGGAGCGCATACCTCCGCCAGGCTGAATAGTTTACATTTTGTATGCTACTGATAGGTCGGATCTGAATCTGGACCTTAACCAAAATAGAATCGGCTTGTTCTTGTCACATAACCAGCTTTTCCACCTCGTTTTGTCACAAATCGTCCACAACTTTTGGAGATAACATGCTATACCTGGTTTTTGTCCCCATCGCAGGACACACGCAAGAATACCGGATATGCAGACACAAAATGAAACAATGGTGAAGAATCACTTGAAAAATTCTAGTATCTGAATCTGGATTCGAATCTTCACCAAAATTGAATCAATTTGTCCTTTTCACACACCCAACCGGACCACAAAGTTTCTGCGGAATCCGTCCATAACTTTTGAGATTTTGCGCGACTCATCGTTTTTGGCCCACTTGTTCTCATCGTTCTCAATGGTGAAGAATCACTTGAAAAATTCTTGGATCCAGATTCGGATCTTCAACATAATCGAATCGATTAGTCGTTGTCACACACCCAACATGTCTTCCAAGTTTCATCCAAATCCGTCCACAACTTTTTGAGATATCATGCAATATCGTTTTAGCCCTATTCTTCGATGGTGAAGAATCAGTTAAAAATTAAATAATTCTCGTATCCGGATCCAGATCCAGATTTGCATCTTCATCAAAATTGAACCAATTCTTCCTGGTGACATTCCCAACCTGTCCACCAAGTTTCGTGTGAATCCATCCATAACCTTTTGAGATATTGTGCTATATGTCGTTTTTGGCCCTATCTCTCAATGGTGAAGAATCACTTAAAAATTGAGATCCGGATTCGGATTCGGATCTTCACCAAAATCAAGCGTTGCTGTCTTTGGTCAGTCAACTATGCACACAAAAAATTTCAGAACAATTGCTTGAAAACTGTGGCCAAAACTCGTGACGACAGACAGACAGACAGACAGACAGACAGACAGACAGACAGACAGACACTGCAGACCAATATAATTGGCAAAGTTAAAATTTTTGCCAACAAACAAACGCACCCAAATGCAATACCCTCTCCTTAGCCGAGGGTAATGAAGACCCCAGTGAGGTGACCAATGATGAGTCTTGATAAAGGATAGTTAATTAAGGCCGTTAATTATCTTCAAAAGGGATGTTTAAATTAACTCAAAACACCCAAATTTTTTCATAATTACGTGGTGTCGATCAAATCCAGTCATGTGTCGCACCATACGTGCCAGATCAGCAACGGCTATGATGACGTGTCAAGTTGGTTGTTTAACTTCCTTGTCTTCTTCTCTTTTCATCTTGACATCCTGGATTGGAATCTCCACTTTTTCATTTCAACCTCTTTATAATTGTGTGCATTCATCTGAGGATAATTGTAATTGGTGCTCTTTAATATTTTTTGGTTTTTTTTTCTTTCACGGGTGGAGTTTCCTTTAGCGCAGCCTGTGTGTACACACAAACACCAAGACTTATGACTCAGCAACTTGACAATCTTATCCATAGAAAGTGATATTGTCCGTAAAATTAACTTTGAGCATGCCAGTGGGCCTGCTGGCCATTGGACCAAATTGTCATTGGTCGAATCAATGTAGAAACTCATGTCCATCAGTTTAGTGTACATATCACACTCCCCTTTGGAAAGCCCCTTGTACTTCCTTTCGAGATCACCTCGCCTTGCTTTCCTCTGCTGCTCTGTCTCATCAGCTAAAGCCTCGAGGCCATAGAAATACCACACCATGCTGCATACTTGCTTGATGTAGTTAAGAGCCTTGTCGTATACCAGCTTGCTGTACTGCTTCAGCATTGTCTTGCCTTTCACCAAGCCCAGGTCTGCTTGGACCAAGGTTGGGATTATCTGTTTGTTGTTATTATTTACAAATGGTACCAATATTATTATTGTTAATATTATTATTAATAAATGCTTTGTTACAATGTTGTCAATGCTTTTGTTATTCATTTTGTACGAATAAGCGTTTGGTCGTACAAAATTTGAAAATAGTAGAAAAAAAAAGAGCAGACATTGTCAAAGTTTTTCGTCTTGCAGCTCTTCAGGGCCTTGAGCTACCGAGGGAACCTGTGAGCTCCCATTTTTAATGGTCAGAACAGATGCCGTTTTTGCAGATACTCTTTTTGTTGGCAAAGAACAGGAGCTCATCTATCTATAATTCCAACAGTGTGTGTGTGTGTGTGTCTGTCTGTCTGTCTGTCTGTCTGTCTGTCTGTCTGTCTGTCACCGCTGTTTCTCGACAACCACTGGTCCGATGTCATTGAAACTTGCCAGCTAATATTGCTGGGGACCTGAGTATGTGCCTTTTCAAGGTTTGATATTAATCGGACAAGTGCTTTCCAAGTTATGGCCATTTATTTACCAACCAATGACATGACACGTTGCTACGGCCATTTATTTACCAACCAATCACATGACACGTTGCTGCGTAGGCCGGTGCACGGCCGGCCGACGATGACGTCACGGGCCGTGCAGGTTACATGGCAGCGAATGTCATAGCAAGCAAAGACAGGGAGGTAAACTTGATTCTAATTTGGATTTTAATTAACTCTGTGTGTGGAAGTGTGGTTGTCGCGAGAACGCGAGAGCGAAGGAACGGCCTGTGTGGTTGTCGTTTCTGGTTCGCGGTTTGAAAGTTTTTTTTTTGCACGTACGGCCACGCAACTACGGGCACGCACCTACGGGCATGCACTAGTGTGTATAAATGTGGTTTCATGAACATGTAAATGTGCTTCAGTACGTGCATGTGCCACAATCTGGAACCATTCAGCGTGATAGTCTTGGGCACATTCGGGATTGTTCAGCCACGTGCTCCTTTGACATATCCAACCTGTTCACTAACGTTCCTCTCCAAGAAACCATCAACATATGTATGGCATCGCTGTTTCATAGCAACATTGAACCACCCTCTCTCTGAAGCGGTTTTTGTGGAGCTCATGAACACGGCAACGCGAGCAGAGGTCATCAGCTTCAATGACATGTATACGCAAGTCGATGGAGTAGCGATGGGATCACCATTAGGTCCACAGCTTGCAAACATTTTCGTCGGCTTTCATGAGAAGCGTGTGTTCCATGAAAGGAACATGAACATTACATTTATGGTATACACTACTACTGATATGTGGACGATACGTTTGCAATCTTCAATACTCCTACCACCTGCACTGACTTCCTCATACGTCCCAATGCTGTCCATCCTGCATTAAAGTTTACGTGTGACACTGAGCAGTCAAATGTACTTCCCTTTCTAGATGTGTTAGTCGAGAAGACTGAGGATGGATTCTTGACGACAATCTACCGCAAGGCTACCTTCACTGGGTAGTGCACACGGTAGGATTCCTTTAGCTCAACATGCTACAAGATTGCCCTTATGAATACCCTAGTTAATAGAGCATAGGCCAGATGTTCACCCTGTCGACTTGCTGCTGAAATTGAGCGCATTAAAACCTTTCTCCGTGACAATGGCTACCCTGAGCGACTAGGTCGTCAATCATTATCTCCAAACACAAACGTGAGGAGAATCTACAAAAGTTTTTATCAGTCAGTAAATTTCAACTTAGGCCTTGGAATATAAAGCCAGGCGGAATTACATCTACCGGGATACTTCTTTCTTGTGGTCGCAGGAACAAACTTGGACTAAAGATTAGATGAGCAGACAATCCCTAAATCAGTGGAGTGAGCCCATATAGGGTTTGATGAAGTGTGCGGAGACACGATATTCGATTAATGGCGAATCCACAACCTTTGTTGGATAAACAGCATAAAGACAGTGGCTGACGCTGAGAGCACTGAAGCTGAAGGTCTGTGATCTTGCACCCTTTAACACCAAACCCTACACAGGTCTGGCTTGGAACGCGAAAATGGTTGGTCCATCTTGATCAGCTATTGTATATTTATCTCAATTACCTGAAGACGCAAAAGAATGAATTGGTAGGACCTTCACTACATGAGTGATAGAGATAGATGATAATTAAGTTGCTAAATTTTGAAATTAAGAGGTGGCCTTTTGTGGAAATTCAAAAAAAAGTCTGTCAATGTTTTCTCTGAATATTTGTCATCCTATAAGACTTTTGACCGAATAGAAGACAATTGACGGGCTTGATGGTGAGGTTGACTCCACCAAAAACTTAGATAAATATGTAAAAGGTTTAACGAAATAGAAGGAGAGGCAGACAAGGTTTGACTAAATCGAAGGAATTCGCAGTATCATTCTGCAGCGCTCCTCTATCTTGCATTGAGGACCCTTCTAATGAGTAGACTAACGGCCAGCACTACAGAGAGGGCGAAGCCATACCTTGAGCTGCCCCAACAATTTTTATGTCGAGGAAGAATGCAGTTTTTGAGATACTCTTTTTGTTGGCAAAGACCCAGGAGCTCATCTATCTAATCATCAAGCATACAGATTAGATCTGGTTCTGTCTGCTGTCTGTCTGTCTGTCTGTCACACTAACATGCGCGTTCTCTCGACCAACCCCCCCCAGAAACCGTTGAAATGTGAGGACGTTACTGATGTGTTCTATTTGAAACTTCTCGCCCACAGACTAATATTTGCTGACGAGTCCTCCATGACCCTGAGTATGTCAGTATGTCGTACTATTTGATGTACTTTAAGAGCAGTTTTAAATGTATATTAACCTGTTGGTCATTATCGTTACGAGGCACACAAGATGAGCTTGTGCGCGCACACGATGAATATCTTGTAAACATTAATGCCGCATTCAGTACCAAACCTGACCTGACATAAATCATAGCGGTATGTACACTAAGCCGTGACCGCCATTGAGTCTACCATACCATCAACATGAACAGCATCGTATGCTGCGTAAGGCCGCGTGGCAACACGGCCGCCAGAACGATGAAGGCGGGGCCCCCCCGTAAACAAGCACGACTGTTGATCGCTTGGTTCGGATGGCCTCCAACCATATCACACAACAGACTTCGGATCCTTAAACAAATGACTGGCGCGCCGAATTCGTCGAGCGCAAGCAAAGACATCGGGCGATGGTAACTTGAATTCTAATTGGATTTTATTAACTCTGTGTGTGGAATGCTGGTTGTCGCGAGAAAACAACGAGATAGCTGAGAATAAGAGAAAGGTGCCCTGTCGTCTGTGTTCGTCTTCGTTGAGGTATATGAAAATAGATCTTTTCTAATTTGCCACACGTAAGCAGGCCACCGCAAACTAAACCCGGGCACGCATCGCTAAACTGTGTGCTATGGCACTAGTGTGTGACAGATTAACAGTGTGTTGTCATATTCACTAACATGTAAATGTGTACGTCTTGCGAATTATGTACGTGACAATTGATGACCACAACATCTGAGGAGAACACCAAATTCAGACACAGATATTCGTGCAATATGTCTAAAGAGGGCAATTACATAAAATACTAGGCACAGCGATAAAAAACATAAACCTTCGGATTAAGGCTATCAGGTTTCGCCGACACGGGTAACGTTCCGTATATGAACACATGATGCGTCAAAACAGCTGATTTCACCTTTTAAACCCGTTATCCTCTCCAGAGAGAAACTCTAAACGGAGTAGAAAATCACACTGACTAGTTGTGGGGTTCGATTCGGCTGGTTTAAAATAAACACAAAAACAGGTAATTACTCGAAAACAACCTCTCTCGTTCCTTGAAGCTTCAACAGATGAGTAATATAGAGAGTAGAGAGCTCATGAAGACAACAAGGCGCTAACAAAATCTAGTGTAGAGTCAAATCAGCTTCAATGACATGGTATAGACGCAAGTCGAAAAGACTGATGAGGCGTGGAGAGTTTACACATCACAACAAGACATTTATTGAATTTTCTATAAAAATAAGAGTATTAACATGGAGTAGGATATGGAGATCACCATTAGGCCACAGCTTGCAAACATTTTCGTCGGCTTTCATGAGAAGCGTGTGTTCCATGAAAGGAACATGAACATTATTTATGGTATACACTACTACTGATATGTGGACGATACGTTTGCAATCTTCAATACTCCTACCACCTGCACTGCACCATCACGTCCCAATGCTGTCCATCTGCATTAAAGTTTACGTGTGACACTGAGCAGTCAAATGTACTTCCCTTCTTTCTAGATGTGTTTAGTCGAGAAGACTGAGGATGGATCTTGACGATCAAGCTAAGGCTACCTCCACTGGGTAGTGCACACGGTAGGATTCCTTTAGCTCAACAATGCTACAAGATTGCCCTTTATGATACCCTAGTTAATAGAGCTAGGCCAGATGTTCACCCTGTCGACTTGCTGCTGAAATTGAGCGCATTAAAACTTTTCTCCGTGACAATGGCTACCCTGAGCGACTCTTCTGTGGGTTCATGCAGCCAAAAACTGCCATTCGGTCCGAGGACACTGTATTTGGACCAAAAGTGTCCAGTTTATCTAGCTGCCATGGAGAGGTAAAATCTCTCAAAAGTTTGAACAACAGGTGAAAGGTCAGTTTCACGAGGTTACAATGCCGTTGCACAAGAGTGATTTTTACCACCCACAAATTGTTCTCTCAAGTCCAGAAAAATGGTTCCCTACATAAAACTGACATGTTATTATGAATTTCAGTGCCAGTCTGTGCCAGATACATTGGTCGCCACTCATTCAAACTGGAGGATCGGATCAAGCAGCACATATCATTGCAATCCGGAACAACTTGGAGACTGGTCGTACACAACCATCCGTACATGTAAGAACCAACAAGAATGCCTGCTCAAAGTGATTCTGCCATTGTCAGCAACTCCTGAACATTCCCGAATGTGCCAGGACCATCACGCTGAACAGTTCCAGATTGTGTCAGTGCAAGTACTGCTTCATGGTTCCTGCTGAGCCCGCTGGGGAAGCTTAGAGCTCTTTCATATGAAATTCCTTGCTACACACAGTGCCTGTGGGCGCTATTATTGACTTTGCGCTCCGGTGCCACGAACCTC
>CM068962.1:68401139-68433803 GCA_035128595.1 Eptatretus atami
CATCTGTGGTTCATGCAGCGCAAAACTGCCATTCGGTCCAGGACACTGTATTTGGACAGAAAAGTGTCCAGTTTATCTAAGCTGCCATGGAGAGGTAAAATCTCTCAAAAGTTTGAACAACAGGTGAAACGGTCAGTTTCACGAGGTTACAATGCCGTTGCAACAAGAGTGATTTTTTACCACCCACAAATGTTCCTCTCAGTCCAGAAAAATGGTTCCCTACCATAAAACTGAACAGTTATTTATGAATTTCAGTGCCAGCGTGATGCCAGATACATTGGTCGCACTCATTCAAACTGGAGGATCGGATCAAGCAGCACATATCATTGGCAATCCGGAACAACTTGGAGACTGGTCGTACACAACCATCCCGTACATGTAAGAACCCAACAAGAATGCCTGCTCAAAGTGATTCTGCATTGGTCAGCAACTCCTGAACATTCCCGAATGTGCCCAGGACCATCACGCTGAACAGTTCCAGATTGTGTCACGTGCAAGTACTGCTTCCATGGCTCTACTGCTGAGCCCGCTGGGGAAGCTTAGAGCTCTTTCATATGAAATTCCTTGCTACACACAGTGCCTGAGGGGCGCTATTATTGATCTTGCGCTCCAGGTGCCACAAACCCCAACTACGCCATTGCACTCACCTCTTCCACCTATTATAGGAGACACAGGAGAGGGAACAGAGATGACAAGACAGAAGAGAACCTATGCTGTATGAGCTCTGCTCACTCGCAATGCGAGTCCTCATTCGGGTGGGCGCATTCCTCAAATTGGTCGGCCGTTGGGTACTGTTCGGCATGCTGCGGTCTGGTGCGGAGCTTGTCTTGATGGCCTTCCCCTCTGAGACACGTGAACTGTTCGACCAATGAGCACATGAATCGTCAGCAACCTGGATGCCGTGTTCTCCACCTTGTTCCACCAATGAGCCACAAATCACGGAAGAACCACCAAGCACGCTGTTTGCATGCTTTTACAATGTCCCGTGGGCCAATGCAACCAACAGTCTATTGGGCATGCCCATTGGCCGACGCAGCCTAACGACGATGATTGATGGTGCATGCCATTGACTGGTAAGCCAGGAAATTCCACAACCCAGACAGATGGAGATTTCACGCGTGGTTAACGGCCCACTGAATGGCCTTGAGCCTGAATGATGTTCATGTATGAGCATGTTTCTGGCACATCTTGTGGCCTTCCACTGACCCACGATCACGCTTGTGGGCAATGCCGACGGACGATACTGCATTATTGTCGCTGAAGCATAAGCAAGTTCATTTACATGTGTACATCATGTGACTTGAAGCACAATCTTGGTTTTACATCTCTCTTTGATGACACCCACTGAAATAAAACGGACTAAACTGACGGTCTGCTATTTACGGTCAGTCTGTGTGATAATTACAAACAACCGGGTGAAGCTAATAGTGTACTGTAATCTGGATACATGTCGTACGGGCTTGGCCGGTGGCCTTCCATGTATATTGTGTATCGATATTCGATTGTGAAAGGTACTCGAGCTATGTCCTTAGTGTGAGGGTATGAAAGCTCTTTATTTTGGCATAAGTGGCATCCAAATGAGCACTTAATGATTTGGACTGACCTGCAAAGATGGATTATGTAGCAGTGAATAATCACGAAAGCACACCTCCTTTAAAGTGAACCAGAATTTAATAGTGAACAAAAAGGCAATGGCATTCAATCTGGAAGAGTTCCACCAAGCACGTCGGCATACCAACGAAAATGGAGACTCTGCTCTCCCCCCCCCCCCCTTCTTGGACTCCCCAGCCAGCGCAGGTTCTTCCACAAACTTCAAGTAACCATCAACAACAATTAAAATAGGTAAAATGAACAACTATTACAATCTATGAAAATGTCCATCTGGAAAAGTACCAGAGAGACCAGCATGTCGCATGGCGACACTTACAACATATGGCTACCAAACAGATCATAACAGCCTGATCGAATGGCAACCGATATATATATATATATATATATATTATATATATATATATATATATACATCTGATCGAGACGAACTCGGCACTATATATATTATATATTATGTATGTTATATGTATTAGTGTGTGTATATATATATATATATCATCTGATCGAGTGAACTCGGCACTATATATATATCATCTGATCGAGTGAACTCGGCACTATATATATATATATATATATTATATATATATATATTATAATATATTCTCCACCATTCACTATGCTACATTAAGTAGGCTTGCTGTCAATTCAAATATTTGGTGGAAGAATCAAATATTCTCGAGTGTAGTTGGAACAGTGAGTTCCCTTTCCAGTGAAGTCGTGTCTGGTGATGAATTGCAATGTAGCGTGAAGTGCACGTGCACCGTCGTGGTTGAAACGTTTTCCTATCCCATCATTGTGGCATGAACAATATTGTAAACACTTCTGCAGCAAAAATGATTGCCAAGCTCTGTCTTTAAAGTCCACCACAGACTCTCTGGCAAGGTTTAGATTGGACAAAGTGAGGCAGCCAAGAGGGCAAGAGAAAACAGGAGCAGCTGCTGCAAGTTCAAGACTGAAACAATGTTTGTGCAGTTTGTCGAACACAACTTGCTTTTCCGCACAGGGACAATTTCACAAAGCTTATAAAAAGCATGTTTCAGACACTGAGGTTGCAAGCAATTTCTGTGTTCTGCACAAAAACCTGTCTTCACCCGCAATGGCAATGGCAAGTTCTAACCGTGACAAGCTTGAGACGCTCACGTATTTACACCTGTGCACAGTACCTCAACACCCATTCTTCCTCAGTATCAAGCGGAAGTGAGTTTAATGAATTTTGTGAATACAACGTACAAGAAGGTTATTGCATGTGGAGACAAGATTTGCTCCGTTTGCTCAGGGTCCATTGAGAATGAGAGCTTGGTCTGCATTGGTTTCTTACTTGAACAGTCATGTGGATGCTGAGGAGCGTGACGGTCCAGATGATCAAGTAGTACCTTTTGTGAAAGACCAAGCTTGACCTGCTGTTCTCAACCTTTTTTCTCACGGCTTTTCTTTTTTTATGTCTGATCGAGGATGCATCCGAGTAGTTGCTTGCATACCCCACAAAGAAAAAAGAAAAGAGAAGCTTTTTATACTTGATGAAGTGTATTGTGCTTGCATTTGCAGCTGTTAAATAACTCCATTAAATCAGAATTGGTGATTAGAATGAGCTTTTTATTTAAAAGCATCTAGTGTTATGTGCTGCCTCCGAGCACCGACACGAGGGCACCAGTTACCGGAGGGGTAGCACCGCAGAAAACTTTACGGACAATAATGTCCATCTAGTTTACAGGTAAAACCAACATTTGACACGAAACAGTATTTATTGAGTAATTTTATATATTGAGTATATATGAGTATGAGTATATAATTTTATATATTAATTTATATATTTTATATATTGAGTAACAGAAGGATATTTATTGAGTAATTTATTACTCTCTAACTGTCTACCTTTCAAGCACGAACACTATTTAAGGACATCGCATCACAATGTATTTAAAAAGAAACACCCAATGCTTTTAAAACTCCACAAAGTTACCCACACGTGACGGGTTTCAATGCAGATTTGAATTCACTCATGACTTTCAAGTCGGCAACTTACCTCGTACCAGTTCTTAATAAAACTCCAGCAGGATACAAAATGATGTTGAAGTCGGTTGTGGTAACGTTCGAAGTGAAACTTTCCCCATTGAGTGCGCACCAACTGAAGTCCGACATGCCAGTCGCATTGCAAGTCCCCAGAGGGTAAGCTTTTGTTTCACCGAAGCTAGCAGATGAATCGAGTCCACTACTTCCCATTAGGGACCATACTGCAGTGAAACTCGGTGGAAGGTTGGTGTGTGTGACGAAGAATTGATCGACGTTGGTGAATCCGATCTGACCACTAGAACATTTTAAGTGATTCTTCACATTGAGAGATTTGGGGCAAAAACGATACATAGCCTGATATATTCAAAAATGTATTGATTGGGCCCGATATGTTCCGTGGTAGGCATTACGTAGTGGAGGTATGCTCTCTACATGCCCTTCCAGTTTTCATGTAAATATGAGAAAAGTAAGAAATAGAGGTGAAAGAGGCTCATGTTGGTGTTGGTGAGCAAACATTTGAGTGTAAGCAACATTGTTTGGGTCATGGACCCACCGTGAACAAAGCGAATCCACACCGGCCAACCTGTATTTGCGGATATATTTTTTTTTTTATGGATATTTCCGATGTTTTGTGAAATTATTATTTTTTTCATTGGATATTGACTTCAAGTGCATCAGTATGCAACATTCACATTTCTTACCACACATATAAGGTATTAAACATTTGTCATTGAGTGAGTCGGTGGTTGAAGCACTGTCCGACTCGGTGAGACTTTCCCAGCAGTGGTTTTGGACGTGTTGACATTGAAAAACGATAGTTATTGGCCTCAGGTGGTTCATTTTGCTTGCGGGACAGCAGGCAGCACTGCCTGACCCACGTCCCATATACACTTATAGTGACCTCAAGATGGACGTCAAGGTCACAATTTGTTGGCTAAAACCTTGCCCAGATTCTGAAGTACAGTGCCTTCAGAAAGTATTCACACCCCTTGACATTTTCACATTTTGTTGTTGCAGCCTGAATTTAAAATGGATTAAATTGAGATTTTATTTGTCACCAATATTCACAAAATGTCCCATTAATGTCCAAGTGTATTTATTTTTATTTTTTTTTTAGAAATTTTTACAAATTAATTCAAAATGAAATGCTTTTAATTAATTGCAATAAGTATTCGACTCGTTGCTCTGACACTCAATTGAGCTCGATCAGGTGCATCCAATTTCCTTTGATCATCCTTGAGATGCTATACAACTTGATTGGAATCCACCTGTGCCAATTCAATTGATTGTACATGATTTAGAAAGAACACACCTTTCTATAAATGGTTCCCACAGTTGGCAGTTCATGTCAGAGCAGAAAACTCCACCATGAGTCTGAGGAACTGTCCATAGAACTCCGAGATAAATTGTGAGGAGCCGAGACTGTGGAGGGTATAAAACAATTTCAAAACTACGCCATTGCACTCACCTCTTCCACCTATTATAGGAGACACAGGAGAGGGAACAGAGATGACAAGACAGAGAGAGAACCTATGCTGTATGAGCTCTGCTCACTCGCAATGCGAGTCCTCATTCGGGTGGGCGCATTCCTCAAATTGGTCGGCCGTTGGGGTACTGTTCGGCATGCTGCGGTCTGGTGCGGAGCTTGTCTTGATGGCCTTCCCCTCTGAGACACGTGAACTGTTCGACCAATGAGCACATGAATCGTCAGCAACCTGGATGCCGTGTTCTCCACCTTGTTCCACCAAATGAGCCACAAATCACGGAAGAACCACCAAGCACGCTGTTTGCATGCTTTTACAATGTCCCGTGGGGCCAATGCAACCAACAGTCTATTGGGCATGCCCATTGGCCGACGCAGCCTAACCGACGATGATTGATGGTGCATGCCCATTGACTGGTAAGCCAGGGAAATTCCACAACCCAGACAGATGGAGATTTCACGGCGTGGTTAACGGCCCACTGAATGGCCTTGAGCCTGAATGATGTTCATGTATGAGCATGTTTCTGGCACATCTTGTGGCCTTCCACTGACCCCACGATCACGCTTGTGGGCAATGCCGACGGACGATACTGCATTATTGTCGCTGAAGCATAAGCAAGTTCATTTACATGTGTACATCATGTGACTTGAAGCACAATCTTGGTTTTACAATCTCTCTTTGATGACACCCACTGAAATAAAACGGACTAAACTGACGGTCTGCTATTTACGGTCAGTCTGTGTGATAATTACAACAACCGGGTGAAGCTAATATGTACTGTACATCTGGATACATGTCGTACGGGCTTGGCCGGTGGCCTTCCATGTATATTGTGTATCGATATTCGATTGTGAAGGTACTCGAGCTATGTCCTTAGTGTGAGGGTATGAAAGCTCTTTATTTTGGCATAAGTGGCATCCAAATGAGCACTTAATGATTTGGACTGACCTGCAAAGATGGATTATGTAGCAGTGAATATCACGAAAGCAACACCTCTTTAAAGTGAACCAGAATTTAATAGTGAACAAAAAGGCAATGGCATTCAATCTGGAAGAGTTCCACCAAGCACGTCGGCATACCCAACAAAATGGAGACTCTCTCTCCCCCCCCCCCCCTTCTTGGACTCCCCAGCCAGCCGCAGGTTCTTCACAAACTTCAAGTAACCATCAACAACAATTAAAATAGGTAAAATGAACAACTATTACAATCTATGAAAATGTCCATCTGGAAAAGTACCAGAGAGACCAGCATGTCGCATGGCGACACTTACAACATATGGCTACCAAACAGATCATAACAGCCTGATCGAATGGCAAACCGATTAATATATAAATATATATATATTATATATATATATATATATATATCATCTGATCGAGCGAAACTCGGGCACTATATATATATATATGTATGTATGTATGTATATATGTATGTATGTGTATATATATATATATCATCTGATCGAGTGAACTCGGGCACTATATATTATCATCTGATCGAGTGAACTCGGCACTATATAATATATATATATTATATATATATATATATATATATTCTCCACCATTCACTATGCTACATTAAGTAGGCTTGCTGTCAATTCAAATATTTGTGGAAGAATCAAATATTCTCGAGTGTAGTTGGAACAGTGAGTTCCCTTTCCAGTGAAGTCGTGTCTGGTGATGAATGCAATGGTAGCGTGAAGTGCACGTGCACCGTCGGTGGTTGAACGTTTTCTATCCATCATTGTGGCATGAACAATATTGTAAAACACTTCTGCAGCAAAAATGATTGCCAAGCTCTGTCTTTAAAGTCCACCACAGACTCTCTGGCAAGGTTTAGATTTGGACAAAGTGAGGCAGCCAAGAGGGCAAGAGAAAAACAGGAGCAGCTGCTGCAAGTTCAATGAGCTGAAACAATGTTTGTGCAGTTTGTCGAACACAACTTGCTTTTCCGCACAGGTGACAATTTCACAAAGCTTATAAAAAGCATGTTTCCAGACACTGAGGTTGCGAAGCAATTTCTGTGTTCCTGCACAAAAACCTGTCTTCACCCGCAATGGCAATGGCAAGTTCTACCGTGACAAGCTTGAGACGCTCACGTATTCTACACCTGTGCACAGTACCTCAACACCCATTTCTTCCTCAGTATCAAGCGGAATGATGAGTTTAATGAATTTTGTGAATACAACGTACAAGAAGGTTATTTGGCATGTGGAGACAAGATTTGCTCCGTTTGCTCAGGGTCATTGAGAATGAGAGCTTTGGTCTGCATTGGTTTCTTACTTGAACAGTCATGTGGATGCTGAGGAGCGTGGACGAGTCCAGATGATCAAGTAGTACCTTTGTGATAAGACCAAGCTTGACCTGCTGTTCCTCAACCTTTTTTCTCACGGCTTTTCTTTTTTTTATGTCTGCATCGAGGATGCATCCGAGTAGTTGCTTGCATACCCCACAAAGAAAAAAGAAAGAGAAGCTTTTTATACTTGATGAAGTGTATTGTGCTTGCATTCTGCAAGCTGTTAAATAACTCCATTAAATCGAGAATTGGTGATTAGAATGAGCTTTTTATTTAAAAGCATCTAGTGTTATGTGCTGCCTCCGAGCACCGACACGAGGGCACCAGTTACCGGAGGGGTAGCACCGCAGAAAAGCTTTACGGACAATAATGTCCATCTAGTTTACAGGTAAAACCAACATTTGACACGAAACAGATATTTATTGAGTAATTTTATATATTGAGTATATATGAGTATGAGTATATAATTTTATATATTAATTTTATATATTTTATATATTGAGTAAACAGAAGGATATTTATTGAGTAATTTATTACTCTCTACTGTCTACCTTTCAAGCACGAACACTATTTAAGGACATCGCATCACAATGATTTAAAAAGAAACACCCAATGCTTTTAAAACTCCACAAAGTTACCCACACGTGACGGGTTTCAATGCAGATTTGAATTCACTCATGACTTTCAAGTCGGCAACTTACCTCGTACCCAGTTCTTAATAAAACTCCAGCAGGATACAAAATGATGTTGAAGTCGGTTGTGGTAACGTTCGAAGTGAAACTTTCCCCATTGAGTGCGCACCAACTGAAGTCCGACATGCCAGTCGCATTGCAAGTCCCCAGAGGGTAAGCTTTGTTTCACCGAAGCTAGCAGATGAATCCGAGTCCACTACTTGCCATTAAGGACCATACTGCAGTGAAACTCGGTGGACAGGTTGGGTGTGTGACGAAGAATTGATTCGACGTTGGTGAAGATCCGGATCTGACCACTAGAACATTTTTAAGTGATTCTTCACCATTGAGAGATTGGGGCAAAAACGATACATAGCCTGATATTTCAAAAATGTATTGATTGGGCCCGATATGTTCTCGTGGATCAGGCATTACGTAGTGGAGGTATGCTCTCTACCAAGTGCCCTTCCAGTTTTTCATGTAAATATGAGAAAAGTAAGAAAATAGAGGTGAAAGAGGCTCATGTTGGTGTTGGTGAGCAAACATTTTGAGTGTAAGCAACATTGTCTTGGGTCATGTGACCCACCGTGAACAAAGCGAATCCACACCGGCCAACCTGTATTTGCGGATATATATATTTTTTTATGGATATTTTCCGATGGTTTTGTGAATTATTTATTTTTTCATTGGGATATTGACTTCAAGTTGCATCAGTATGCAACATTTCACATTTCTACCACACATATAAGGTATTAAACATTTGTCATTGAGTGAGTCGGTGGTTGGAAGCACTGTCCGACTCGGTGAGCTTTTCCCAGCAGTGGTTTTGGGACGTGTTGGACATTGAAAAACGATAGTTATTGGCCTCATGGTGGTTCCATTTTGCTTGCGGGACAGCAGCAGCACTGCCTGACCCCACGTCCCAATATACACTTTATAGTGACCTCAAGATGGACGTCAAGGTCACAATTTGTTGGCTCAAAACCTTGCCCAGATTCTGAAGTACAGTGCCTTCAGAAAGTATTCACACCCCTTGACATTTTCACATTTTGTTGTTGCAGCCTGAATTTAAAATGGATTAAATTGAGATTTTATTTTGTCACCAATATTCACAAAATGGCCCATTAATTTCCAAGTGGAATTTTTTTATATACATGTTTTTTTGTTTTTTTTAGAAATTTTTACAAATTAATTCAAAATGAAATGCTTTTAATTAATTGCAATAAGTATTCGACCTCGTTGCTCTGACACTCCAAATTGAGCTCGATCAGGTGCATCCAATTTCCTTTGATCATCCTTGAGATGACTATACAACTTGATTGGAATCCACCTGTGGCCAATTCAATTGATTGTACATGATTTAGAAAGAAACACACCTTTCTATAAATGGTCCCACAGTTGGCAGTTCATGTCAGAGCAGAAACTCCACCATGAAGTCTGAGGAACTGTCCATAGAACTCCGAGATAAATTGTGAGGAGCCGAGACCTGTGGAAGGGTATAAAACAATTTCAAGAGTGTTGAAAGTTCCCAAATGCACAGTGAGCTCCATCATTATGAAATGGAAAAAATATGGAACTACACAGACTCTTCCTTGAGCTGGTTGTCTGACCAAACTGGGCAAGCAGACCTTGGTCAGGGAGGTGACAACCCAATGACCACTAACAGAACTACAGATTTCCTTGGCTGAGATGGGAGAACCTGCCAGAAAAACAAAATCTCTGCAGCACTTCATAAATCTAGGTTTTATGGGAGAGTGGCCAGATGGAAGTCACTCTTGAGAAAAAGGCACATGACAGCTCACTTGGTGTTTGCAATAAGGCACATGAAAGCCTGAGAGCATGAGGAAAAATATTCAGTGGTCTCGTGAGATGGAAATTGAACTCTTTGGGCAGAATGCAAAGCACCAAGTCTGGTGGAAATATAGCACAGCTCATCACCCATCTAACACCATCTCTCCCATGAAGCATGGTGGTGGTGGCATCATGCTATGGGGATGCTTTTCAGTGACAGGGACTGGGAGACTTTTAAAGATAGAAGGAACAACAAATACAGGCAAATCCTTAAGGAAAACCTGCTTCAGAGTGCAAAAGACCTTAGACTGTGGCAAAGATTTATGTTCCAACAGGACAATGACCTCGATCATCCAGCCAATGCAACACTGGAATGGCTTCAGAACAAGAACTTGAAAGTCCTTGAGTGGCCCAGCCAAAGCTTGGACTTGAATCCCATTGAGAATCTGTGGAAAAACTTGAAGATTGCTGTTGACCGACGCTCCCCATCCAACTTGACGGTGCATGAGCAAATCTGGAAGGAAGAATCTTACTATAATTCACCGTCTTGTCTCGGTCTGTCTGTCTGTCTGTCTGTTCCCAGGTACCGCAAAAATGGCTGAACCGATCGCAACCATTTTTGGGTGTGTAATCCTGGGACCCCTTGGAGTAAAAGAGGCATAAATATAATGACATACCCCTTGGAGCTCCGCGTAATGGAGCGGGTGCTTCTAGTGGGAGAAAATCCCCAAATCCGGATGTGCAAAGCTGATAGACATGCTCAAGAAGGCTCAAAGCTGTAGTCGCTGTCAAAGGCGCTTCTACGAAGTATTGACTCGGGGTTTAATACTTATTATGTAAATTAGATATGTCTGTATTTCATTTTCAAGAAATTTGGTTAAATTTCTAAAAACATGTTTGCACTTTGTCATTACAAGAAGCACCCATTATTATAGTAAGATGGGGGTATTTTGTGTAGATTTGTGACAATGTTTTTAAAATTTAATCCATTTTAAATTCAGACTGTAACATAACAAAAGTTGACAAAGTCGAGGGGTGTGAATGCTTTCTGAAGGCACTGTACCTACACCCTAAATTTGGAGGCTCTAGATTCTACGGTTCATCCATGAAAGAATAACATACACACACACACACACTTGTTTTTGAATTGGTTTAGGGGCATTGTCAAGTGGCAATACCTGCATTGGGGTGCATCACTGGCATGTTGGACCAAAACGTGTTTTTCTTGCACAACTAAATGTGCAATTGTGTAAATATTTTTACCAAAACTTTCTTCTCAAACCCTTCACCCTACTTTACCAACGTTTTGAAAGTAATTTATCAATTATTTTCCAATTCCCTTTGTGAAAGTGGCTGCACTGTTTTATTGGGGGGTTGGGGGGTGGGGGTTGTCATTGTAACTAAGTAATGTTTTTGTTTATTACCAATTTGTGTGGATAATTACTGTGATTACAGTACTTAATTTCTTACACCTGTTATAACTAGTTCAAATTATTATGCAATGTCATTGAAAACTTTAAACTCATTGAATGATTGCCTCCTCTCTTTCTTTGCAGATAAGTTCAACACCTATGTGACCTTAAAAGTGCAAAATGTGAAAAGCACGACGATTGCTGTGCGAGGCAACCAGCCATGCTGGGAACAAGACTTTATGTTGTAAGTATTTTATTTTTCAGTATTTGAGCTTTTTGTTCATTATCCATTCCTACACCTTTCAAGCTCTATAAAATATAGGTGAAGCTAAAAGCTTTCAAAGCGTTAGGATTATCATTAGGATCAAAGTTAGGATTATCATTGGCAGACTGTGCAGACAATTTTTATCACCAATAATTAAAAGTTACTTTCATATATCCACGACGTTGTCCTTTGCTTCCGGGGTGCAATTGGGATCTGAAAATGCAATGGTGTGGACGACGTCTCCTGGAGTGGAAGTTCTGCACAAGCAGAACGTAATAGTACTGTGATGTAAATTCGATGACATTTGAACCTACACGGAGGGTTAACCTTTTCAAGTTTCAGGGTGGGATTTGGTTGCAGGTATAATTGTATCATGAAAGAGGAAATTTGAAATTTAATACTCCAATGCATTACAATGGGCATGCAACAGGAAGGGATACCATTTGTTGTTCTCACTCCAATGTGGCTTGGATGTTTTTTTTGGCCAAGGCCAAGTCCAGGCCATGGAAGTTTTTGTATCTAAAAATCTACCCTGAACAGGTTGCTACTGAACCGCAGGTTGCTGCCAAAACAGTCTTGCAAAAGTAAAGGAAATTAATTTGGCCAGGTTACTGACAGGTTACTGACACCAAAAGGTGTTGTGGGATCTTTATTGGTCAGAAACAAATTAGAATATAATGAGCAACAATTGTTGATCCTCATAAGCAGATAGGTGGAACAATGGATGGAATCAATAGGAGGTTGATCAATGTATGCCAACCACCATTGTAAACGAGGAGAAGCTAACTTTTGGGGCGTTAACCCTTCGTCAGAGCAGATTGGACAGCTGGTTTATGTACAGTACATCCCTGCCAGGAGGGGAACGAGGGTGGCGGTTTGTAGTTGTGCTGACAACCGAATCCATGTGAAGCCATTCAAATGGGGGGGTTTATCACCTCTGAGCTTTTCCTATTGAACCAGAATGCAATTTACCCACAAGGAACAATATGTAGTTGAGAATTCATACCCATTGATTAAACAAAAATGGCATCACCAGCTGTAATATTCAACTAAGGTTTGCTTACTTAACCAATTGGTCTTCATCCAAGACTATGCAGGCATGCACCAGTTTCGTTAAATACCTTCTGGAGAGCAAGGATGGGGGTGTTTTCCTCAGGTGGTGATGACTTGTGATGTAGGCACCTCATCTTCGATTTGTGGACACATTACACATTCCCCTCCCCCCACCCCCACAATCACCCTCTTCTTCATACCCCCCCCCTCCAGTCTTTCTGGAGGGTATTAAATGCCAACTGCACATTATCTGATTTCCAGCTGAAGACAACTCCTTGGTCAAAATGTTCGACCTGACGTTCCCCTTTCAGTAACCGATGTAGTTAGTTGTGCTCTCTTATAAAATAATTGAGCATACTATTTACATGTAGTCCTTTTATGTAGTACCATGTTTTGCTTCATCTGTAACACCATGAGCCATATTGTCTTCCACATTGTTCTCCCTTAAAGCTATCAGCCCTTGGTTTACGTACACCTATTGAGAGGACATTGCTGACTTGTGTATTTAGCTGCAGTTTCAAAATGTAATATGGTACAAGTTCAAAAAGTCCGATTTGGTTTTTCCGCTTTTGTATGTTTGAAATAGTGTTTAGGCCTAAGTCACATTTGCTCTACGGCGAGGATACGGCAGCCGTATGCCCTCTGAATTGACAAATGTGCGGCGGCCGCAGAGTTTCTGCAGTGGCCTCAGGGTAGCCCTACGCCATTGGCTATCTTTTTACAGGCCGTAGGGGTCGCCGTGGATATAGCGGAGTTATAACTTTTTCATTTCTACGTTCGCCTTAGGGCCCCCCTGCGGTCCCCCTGCGGTCGCCTTGAGGCTACCTTGCGTCTGCCTTGAAAATTTTATGGCCGCCGCAGGGCCCCCTTAAGGTCACCGTGCGACATCAAATCAAAGACCGTACGGCAACCCCACGTTTTCGGTCTCCACAATTTCTAAATATGCCGTGCGGCTCCCCGAAAAATAAAAACATATGTGACTGCTACATTGTGTGACCGTGGAAATACTGCGGCCGCCGTATAATTGCTAGTGGCCGTAGATTTTGGAGACCCCACGGCCGCCGTGGCAAATGTGACTTAGGCCTTACTAAACTGTTTTGTTAAAAACTTACGCCTGTCAAACTCATCATCGGACTATACAGGTGCCGGCCTTCTCTTGGGCATCAGTTTTGCTTGCTGAAGGAACCAACATTTTGGGCTTATCCTTCTTTACCAGAGTATGTGTTTCTTCCACTATTTAATCATATTTACTGGATTTTTGATTGGTAATTCAGTCGTAAAGACAAATCGATGCCAGACAGCTTCGTTTATAGTCGAAACATTTTTGAGCAGCGGTAGTAAATCATGAATCCAATGGTCCATATGAATGCAGAGGGAGTTATAGCCTTGTATACATTTGTCATGTTGATCATAAAGATGTCCCCAACCCATCACTCTATGTACCCACCCTTCCCAGTCATACCCAACATCTCCTGGACTCTCTCTTTTGCACCTGAGAAGGTGGAGAAGGTTCTTTCAACCCTCGACTTTGACTCTGTTACTGGACTGGACCGCATCAGCTCACATGTCCTCAAAACATGTTCTGCTGCTCTTTGCACATCCTCACTCTGCCCTTTTCACCCTATCATTTGCCATATGTCATCTTCCATCTGCTTGTAAATCCAGCAACATCATTGCATTACATAAAAGGGTCCAAAAACAGATCCCCTTAACTACTGACCAATCAGCTTATTTCCAATCAGAAAGGTCATGTAATTAGTCATCACAGTTTATATGTAATCCTTCCTTTTTCTCTAACAGCCTCATCTGAGATCATCAATTTGGATTCAGACCTGGCCACTTGACCTTGGACATGCTACTTCTCATCACCTAACAATGGATGGAAGCCCTCAATGTCAGACATGAGATCAGGGCTGTATCGCTGGACGTATCTCTTGCTTTCAATAGTCTGGCATCCTGCCTTGATTTCCAAACTCTGTTTATGGCATCCAAAGCCAACTCCACACATCACTAACTAACTTCCTCTACTCTCATAGCTAACATGTGGCACTTGACGGAATCCTTTCTTCTCATCTCCTCTCCCTGTCAAGCCTGGAGTGCCCAAAGGCAGAATTCTGGGCCCAGTCCGATTCCTGATCTTCATCAATGATCTCTCTGACTCTGGAAAATCTCCTTTATCTACTTGCTGATGACTTGCTTGCTTTATCTACTTGCTGGAAAATCTCCTTTATCTACACAGCACCCTCTGCTGTGACATCCCTCATCCTTCAGACAGGTGGGCTGCATCCTCTTCCCTCTCATCAGACATTAACAAAATCTCAAGCTGGTCAAACACCTGGAATATGTCTTTCAATGCTGACAAATCTCACTCTCACTATCTCTCTCCAAAAGGACTGTCTGGCAGACCCCTCTCCATCCCCCTCTATTTTTTTTTAAATTTTTTAACAATCCTCTTGAAGTTCAATCACTCAAACTCCTGGGTGTGGCTATCGGCCACGATCTTTCTTTAGCAAACCATATTTCAAAGTTGGCCTCCAAAACCAATCACTGACTGGACATCCTCCATCATACAAAGTCCTTCTTTGCCACACCTGAAATCATATACACCTACAAGGCTTTCATCTGCAGTTGATGAAGTACTGCGCTTCCCTCTGGGCTGATGCCCCGTCTCACATATTGCTCAGCTTGACGCTGTGGAAACCAATGCTTTCGAGGTCATTGGAATCTCCTGCATCAAAGCCGAGCCGATGGGCCTATCACTTCACCATCACCGACAGGTCGGTAGTCTGTCTTCTACCGTCTCCTTTCTGGTCCTGCACCCTCGGCTCTTTCTGTGCTTTGGTACCAATATGTTGGCCACGCATTTATACCAACACGCATTGGCACTTGCCTTGTACCAATCTGTTGGTGCTTTAATATTCAGGAGGAGTGAGGTGAAAGAGGTCATGTTGCATACCATTTCCCCTGAATGATAAAAAGCATTTTGGAAGATGCGATATCATCGTCATTATTTACAAAATTTTAAAAGAATCTTTATTATATATTTTTGATAATTTGCATTAAGCATTTTATCTGAGCTTTAAATGGATCAAAATGCATTTCTGAACATCCTGGGGCCGAGGAAGCCCCTCTGGGTCTCTGTCCTTACAGGTATACCTCACTACACTTGGTAGAGACACCTATTCATTCAACAGACATACTTTCACAATTGTAGCAAATCCTGCTTCCATGTTGAGCCAATGGTCCTGAGAATTGTTTTTTTGGAAATAGGAAACGATTTTCAATGTGCAAGAATGTTATTGCCGCTCTGTTCAAACCTGTGATATCTCTGGGCGTTTGACATGTGCTTGATTCTCCATTATGGGGTCAACTTGTCATGCTCTGTACACTCCGGATGTGGAGACATTTGTGTATGACAGCTGGGAACGTTTACGCAGAGCAAAAATATTTGTTCATTTTTATGAATGTAAAGTCACCAGGAGTGGGAAAATATTTACTTTTCAGGAAATTGATGACCGTTGCCTCGGTGATAAGGCAGGAGGCAGAACGATGACCTTTTCAGTCTGCTTGCTGATGGTTCGTAGCATCCGGTGAATCACTGGATCCAATATCGCTCTTGGTTTGAACATGGCCTCTCGTACGGCGGTGGTACGCACCGTTTCATTCTCCTCGTATGATCAATAATATACTTTAAACTCATTTTCTACACCACATTTGATGGTTGTTTATCTGCTCTGATGCTGGAGTTATTATTTGATCAAAATGTGAAAGACCAGACTAAGTGGTGTAACGGTTAGAGTCCACTATGATTCTGGGAGGTTGGGTGTTTTAATTCCCACCGAGTCACACCAAAGACTTTAAATGGTACGTGCTGCTTCCTTGCTTGGTGCTCTGCATTTATTAAGGATAGAGCACAGACAAACAACCATAGGTTGGCAACTGTTGTGCTGGCTTGATGAGCCTAATGGCCTCATGTTTTGAAGTTCTTTGTAAGGGAATTGCTATTATAATTAAAACAACCAACTTGACAAAGTTATTTGGAATGCCCCCTCTGCTAAAAAAATTCCATGGTTTGAGTATTTTGCTTTTTTTCTAATTTCATCCTTGGTATCTATCTTGACTGTGCTTGTTGTGCAAGACTCTTACTCGCGCAACCACATAATGGTAAGTTATTTCTGGTGTCTCAAGCTGTTGGAGGAGTTTGTGCGAGTGTTTCTGTACGTGTATGTACTTGACATGCATGACAAGGACATTTCGGACACGTGACATGCATGACAAGGACAAGATACAATGGACAAACCAATGCAGTATCTTGATTTCAACCGGGCACTTGCAGCATATTGTACCAAGCTTTGTTCATTCAATCTATTCATTTTTTTATTATTAATTCATTTGTATGCAGTAACTGGTCACTGGGAGCATCACTTCTGTGTACGTGGCTTTGACATCTATGCAGTGCCTCCTGATGGTTCGGTCATAAATTTGGAATTATTTTGAGAAACCGATGACGATTGCCTTCTCTCTGCGAACAGAACACTGTGGGATCTTTAAGGTCCACAAGCAAGTGCTGGCAGATTTGATATCCCATTCCATGGACAGTACACTGATCGATTTCACGCCTTGCACACAAAACACCAGGGTGAAGGTTTATAGTCGGGTGTTGGTATAATCATTGACACCAGACTCGGTAGCTCAAAGGTGACCTGTGAGCAGATCTGCCAACCAATTGAGCTTGGTGGTACTCAGATGGGAGCTCTAAACAGGCCAATCCTTGGTTTGGTTTGATTTGATTGAGTGGAGAAAGTTTCCTTTCGAGCTGCAGCAATTTTCATTTTGTCAGATGGATTAAATATTTACAAATATGGTGGTTTTGGATTTCAATTCCTTGTGATTTCAGAGTTGCCTTACCTGGTGAATGCAAAAATAGCTTTTTAGGATTATAAAATGCTTACCTTGGGTGTGGTGCCTTGAGGTTTTATATATATATATATATATTTTTTCTTTCTGTATTCCTGAATTGGAGTGAGTTGCCCTTTATTCGCCGACTTGGTGTTGTCAGGTTTGGTTCATGGCTCCACAGCATTGAGGATAAAGCCTCATTTAACACATTTTTCTTACACTGCAATAATTTTCTGACATGTTGTGAAATGTAATGATGGTATGATAAATATGAGGGAAAGGGTGGGTTTTAGGGATGGTTCTTCATTTTACAATAGGTTTTAAAACACTCCCCCTCCCCCCCACCCCAATTCACTCTTGCTTTTTTCACCTCTCCTTTTCCTTTACCTTGAATTCACTATCCCCCCTCCTTTTTTGCATACGGAGTTGATACTCATGGCGAAGCTAGAGCACAAAATGTATCAGGATGTAACAGAACAGTAGAAAGAGGGAGTGTGGAGAGCCACAGCATGGCAGAGGGAGACTTGGAGAGGGTATTAAGGGACGTGGTGAAGAATGAGAGCAAGGGGGGGACACGGGGTGAACAAGATCATGGATGCAGCCATGAACTCTCAATCACAGAAGTGGATGGTAAAACTGCAAACCTGGAAAGAGGTAGACTTGGGGAGGGTTAATGTGGATATAAAAGGTAACGATTGTGGATGGGAATGCCCTGAAATGACGTGGCGAACAGCTGTCCTGAAGCCCTGGAGGGAAGAATGACATTTAAGTTCTGCCTTCTGCCCCCATTTTAAAAGCTCTGGGGCTTTCCACCACACCCATACTTGCCATGGAGCACCTGTGAGAACAACCGAGAAGTTTTGCTTTCTTGTGACTAATCACCAAGTACACTCAGTTGACCATTAAGACTAATTAACTTGTCTGACCTATTACACGGGTGTGCGCAAGTCAAAGAAACCTGCCGGCATGCCAGTTGTGTTGAAATCACATTTGATTAACACTCATGCTGCACAACTAACGATGAACAGATGTGCACAAAAATATCTGATATTCTGGCAAATTAACACGATGAAAACCATTTCAAGTTAACATTCACATTTCAACAAAGGCGTCAAGTATCGTACAAATTGAGCAAATAATTGAAGTCTGGTTATAAATTCTCCAACTTGAGCAAGTAACGCACATAGGTTTCAAAAACTAGTTGCCATTCAGTAAGCATTGGCTTCCACCGACATTTTGGGTTCGTAGTAAAGAACCCATGGTGGCCTTCGTGAAGAATAGGCGTTGTTACCAGCACCTTGAACAAAATACAAATTTGTGTCTGTCCAAAATCACATTTGTGAAAGACTTGGGACAAATACATTCCCTGACGGACACAACAAGGTGGGAATAATTGTTCTGTTAAGGCCTAAGTCACATTTGGCACGGCGGCCGTAGGGTCTACAAAATCTACGGCCACTAGCAATTATAGGGCGGCCGCAGTATTTCCACGGTCACACAATGTAGCAGTCACATATGTTTTTATTTTTCGGGTAGCCGCACGGGGTATTTAGAAATTGTGGAGACCGAAAACGTGGGGTGCCGTACGGTCTTTGATTTGATGTCGCACGTTGACCTTAGGGCGTTCCTGCGGCGGCCATAGAATTTTCAAGGCAGACGCAAGGTAGCCTCAAGGTGCCCGCAAGGTGACCGCAGGGGGCCCTAAGGCGAACGTGCGGCCAGACGGACGGTAACGGAGTGGTTCTTTTTTTTATACCAGTTCTTTTGTTTCGGCTTGTCGAATTGCTACGGCGAACGTAGAAATGAAAAAAGTTATAATCCGCGTTATGATTCCACGGCGACCCTACGGCCTGTAAAAGATAGCCAAACGGCGTAGGGCCTCCTGAGGCCACGCAGAAACTCTGCGGCCGCCGCACGTTTCTGTCAATTCAGAGGGCGTACGGCCGCCGTATCCTCGCCGTAGAGCAAATGTGACTTAGGCCTAAAGAAGAAGTTATAGTCAGGTTGCAACCAACAATGTAGATTCATAAGATTGTCAAGTGACTGCTCAGCAATTACCTTTCAAAATCAACACATTAATGGACGTGAGCACAGAATGGGGACACGAAGGGAGAGGCACTGATTTAAAAAAAATAAAACGATGAGCATCGACAACAAAAATCAGTCCTGACTTGTACCATGAAAATATAATATGAAAAAAAAAATTAATAATATTAAGTATAAGAATAATATTTATAAGTACATTCGGCTTTAAGATATTTGTGTGCTCTGGAGAAGAAAGCCTTTATCCCGGATGTTGGCATCTGGTAAGCTGTTCCACACAAGTAGTATTGCGGGCGTATACGAGCAATCGTACTGAGCAAGTGAACAGTGACCACTCTGTCTTGCCAGTGTAAGATCCTGTGCAGCATAGCTTCCAAAGGAGGCACTTGCTCTGGTGGACCTTATTGTAGTCCATGATGAAGGTAGCATGGACTTCAGAAGCTCTGGAGCTTATTCTGTGTGTAGTCTGTATATCAGACTCAGACTTGTTACAGTTCTCCTGTATGGTTGGGGGTCGATATTTAATTCCTTGATACGTGCAACACGATATTGCACATCAACTAGCTTCTTAAAGATGCATGGTAATTACAGACATCCATGCGAGAAGAGCATACTCCATTGTGCTCTGGTCATTGGCTTTGTACACTCGGGCTCAGCCAGGTGGATCCCAATATGGAGCAATACTACAAAGGACACTCACTCTTTGTCCAGCTCTAATAGCAATAGAGTTTGCGTGACATTGGAACCCCAAGCTCTGGGAGTACCTAACTCCAAGTATGTCTCTCATGTAGTCGCCACCCATAAGGAGCTCTGGAGGCTGCTCACCGGGTAGTCTACTGAAAGACATGACCTTTCTTTCCTCAGTAGTGAATAAGATCTTACATTTCTGCCTCCATTCGTAGATCTTCTGTAAATCCTCCCTCAGAGAAATGATGGCGTTCTCTTCATCCAACAGGCAGTAAGAAGAT
Organism: Eptatretus atami; assembly: GCA_035128595.1. Lineage (NCBI taxonomy): Eukaryota > Metazoa > Chordata > Myxini > Myxiniformes > Myxinidae > Eptatretus > Eptatretus atami. The sequence continues at coordinate 68,421,642 of CM068962.1, forward strand.
GGTACCATCATCGGCATAGAGATGGGTAGGATTATACAGTTTGTCACGTAGATGGCTAATGTAGACTAAAAATAAGGTCTACCCAAGAATTGATCCTTGAGGTAGTGATGCATTGGAGTTAAAGTTGATGTGTGGCTGTTGACCACTACCTGGATATGTCTGCCCAACAAGTGGCTGGATAACTACTGCAACAACTGCCCTCTGACTCCATTAATATCCAGTTTGGCCAGCAATCCCTGGTGCCATACTCTAGCAAACGCAGCTTTGATGTCAAGTGCCACAATTGTGACCTCCTGACATCTGAGACAAGCACTCATGACTCAGGTATGCGAGTCCGTTTGGGGACGAATGACCAGGATGGAAGCCAAACTGATTGTTGCTGATGGGGAAATTTAAATTGAGATGTTTCCTCAGTGCAGTGTTGATAACTCTCCATAACCTTGCTAATGCAGCTGAGAAGACTGATGGGCCTGTAATAATCTGGGACAGACATGGTCTTTCTTCTCATGCACTGGAACTACATTGGCTATCTTCCAGGAGGAAGGGAAGTGGCCATGGCAAAAACAGAAAAGGAACAGTTTCGCAAGAGGTTGACAGACAGATGTGCACTCTTTGAGAACCTATGTACAATTCCATCAGATCCGGATGCCTATATTACCTCCAGCATCGAAGGTGAAGGAGGTTATGTTTTCACTCCAGTCTGTCTGTCTGTCTGTCTGTCTGTCTACAGGATATCTCAAAAAGTTGTATACGGATTTGGATGAAACTTGGTGGACAGGTTGGGTGTGTGGCAAGGACGAATTGATTAGATTTTGGTGAAGATCCGAATCTGGATCCGGGTATGACATTTATTTAATTCTTAAAGTGATTCTTCACCACTGATAGATGGGGCTAAAACGATATATTTATTGGGCCTGACATGTTCTATTGGATCAGGCATTACGTGATGGAGGTATGCGCTCTACCGAGTGCCCTTCTAGTTTACTTAGAGCTTTGGTAAGATCTGTCTGTTACAAGGCCAAAATGATTTTGGTGATGATCCGGATATGAGAATTCTTTTTAATTTTTACCTTCACCGCCTAATGTGGATGGAGGTTATGGTTTCACCCCATCTGTCTGTTTGTATTTTTGTTTGTTACTTGTGAAATTCAAGATATTGGTTGGTCTGGTCTGTTATTCTGTCTGTCCTGTCTGTAAGTATGTCAATTGCCTACCTGTAGGTATAATTTCTACTCCAATCTTCACAAAACTTCACCACCTGGTGACAAGCTGGAAGCCAATTGTTTTTGATGTCAATAGGTTAAAAGGTCAACATAGGCTCAAGACCCTCTCAGACCCCTCAAACCCCTTAGACCCTTTCAGACCCTTAAGACCCTCCATGACAACAATTTCACCACCATTATAATCAAATGGGATATTTTTGTGATTTTATTATGGTCGAACCTCAGGAATCTTTCAAGATATCAGATTGAAACGTACACAGCTTATTTGTACACGTGTGTAGTACATTTGTGTAAAATCTGGTCAAAAATAGTCAAAGGTCAAGATCAATGCCATCCAAAACATGTAAAACACTGATTTGGCGGTAGTTCGAAAATGTATCAACCAAGTTTGTTATGCGCAACATTGCATCACGTAAAACACTTGATAGGTGAAAGTTTCCAAATGACCAAATTGCTGTTTCCATGGCAACTATTGTTTGGTTACTAGTGAATGCAACCCGTCGCTTTACTGACTGGAATATGAAGTGGGGGGGGGGGGTAAGGAGAGGTGAGGAGGGAGGGTAGGGAGAGGGGAGGAATGGTAGAGAGAGGAGGGAGGGATACTGCGGAGGAATGGGGGAGTGAAGGCAGCATGATGGGAGGGTAGGGGAGGGCAAGGGAAAGTAGTGTGAGGGGAGGGTCTGTTCGGACATGACCACCGTCCAGCCACGTATGGAGATAACCACCGTCTTCACATAACATTCAGATACGTGTGGAGATGACTACCATCCGGGCATAACCACCGTCCAGATACTTTCGGAGAGAGAGAAAGAGGGGGAGAGAGAGGGGGATTCTGGCAGATATGACATCCAGTTTAACAGCACACATTGAATCACCCTGCTTGGAACACCAGGATGACAGTTTAGAGGCGGGTCAGGATTTGAACTCAGGCTAGACAGGTTAGAGCAAGCGTGCATACCTCTCGGCTATCCTGCCGTGATGTTATCAAAACTTTTCATTTCTTTATTTGTATTTATGTATGCCGAAGTGACCGCAGAACAACGTGGGGCCATCGCAAGCGAGTGCCCCCTGAACATTTTTTTCAAGTCTATCGATATACAGTATTCTGTGACGATGCTTATGTTGTGGAGCACTCACCAAGTGGCTAAAACATTTCAACGACATGGTTGATAAGGAATGGCTCACTTGGCATGGGATTAGCAATCACCGAACCATCATATAAACACACACCTTCCGGAGACAACCGGAATATCAAATATGTCCGAATTGGACAAATGAACACCTTTTTTAATTATTATTATTATTATTATTATTATTATTATTATTTTAGCAGTTGAATCTGCTGTTAAGTTCAATTATGGAGCTTTAATTTTGTAATTCAGCTTAGTTTAAGAGATTTTTGAGGTTATGGCAGCTGCGGAAATGAAATGAAGCCACGAATGCTGGCGTCTCCAGGCGTTTATAACCATTGGAATGTGTCCAGCGATTCTTAGCTATGAATGATCAGGCATTCGGTAATATGAGTGAGGAAAGTGGGGTGGGGGGGCATAGCAAAAAACTTTTCATAGAACTCGTTGCTGCCTGTTCCAAGTCAAGGTATGGTTGAGCAGGCCAAAAACATGACGCTTCAGACCCAGCGAGGTAGCCCAAGATGCACTTTTAAGACCCCATCGAAACGAGGTGGCTGAGGATCGCCCAATAAAGAATATAATTAAATATGGTCATCAATTATTTTCAAAAGGGGTGTTTTAATTACCCCAAATAGCCAGTTTTCACTCATGCACTTCCTTGGAATTCCCTTGGTATACATGCAAAGTTTCAGGCCGCTAAGTTTAATGGTTTTGGAATTATGAGGAGATGCACATAACAACACGTGCACACACACACACACACACACACACACACACACGCACACACACACACACACTGACATTTATTATTATATATCGCAAGTATTGTTCTCTGCCTGACATCTTTTTTGTTGTTGTTTGTTTATCTGTGAGCAAGTTCTACAAAAACGTTATGGATGAATTTGGATGAAATTTGGACAGATTGGGTGTGTGATGAGGGTGAATTGATTACATTTTGGTGAATATGTGGATGCGAGAATTTCTTTAATTTTTTTATTTGCTTGTGTGTTTGTCTGTGAGCAGGATATCTAAAAAACATTATGGACGAATTCAGACAAAACTCGGTGGATATTTTGAGCGTGTGACAGACAAATTAATTAGATTTTGGTGAAGATCTGGATCCAAATCCGAGAATTATTATTTATTTATTTTTTTCCCAGTAATTCTTCACCTTTTAGAAAGGGTGAAAAACTATTTATAGCAAGCTATTTCAAAAACTTGTGGATGGATTTTGACAAAATTTGGTGGATGAGTTGGTTCAGTGACAAGAATAAGCCGATTACTTTTTGATTCAGGTCTGGAATGTAGATCCGGCCTATCGATGCGATACAAAATGTAAACTGTTCAGCCTGGCGGACGTATCAGCTCCACCGAGTGCCATTCTAGTTTTATTTGTCTTTATAACAGGTGCATTTAAATTGTTCTCCGAGTCTGACTCTTTGCACTGTAAGGCTGAAACGGATGGCTTTATCTTTCAGTTATTCTGGCAAAACCTGTTGATAACAAATATAACTGAACAGATAGCAAGACCCTCTCACAATGGCAGGCACCTGCAGTCTCCTGGATTGTCATGGCAGTGGCAGTAGTGGCAGTGGAGAGACTGGAACAGAATAAATACAGAGCATATTTTTAGAAGTCTACAGAGGTACACCAGCCTCTCACACTTAATCACCGCTTGGATCATATCCTCCAGTATCAAGTTGCACCACTGGTCTACAGGATCTTCTGCTGTTCTGCACATTTCAGCTTGGTAAAGGGCACAAACTCCAGTGTGGCAAGGGACAAGGTGTTGATTCGGACAGCCTTCTGCTCACTAATTTATACCCTGGTTGCTTTGCCTCCTGATCCACTCCTTGCCAATGGCACTTTGCTTTTTGGTGGGACTCAAACATTTTGACATCTTCTGGAAGACCCCCTCCATTGGTTTACTTCCGCAGGTTCATCACTTATGCGTCCCCTCTGTGTGGGTTCGGAACTTTAAAAATATATCCCTCCACTGTGCTCGGACTGTGGAAAGTATCGTTTTAACTACTTTCATCCCCACTTCTGACCAAGTCACTACATGCTGAAATGAGTTCCCAGCAGGCTTCAGTGGGATTTCCAAACGGCCTTGTGCCAGCAAGTTTGAGATGAAAAACAATTAAATCAGGTTCAAAGCCAGTTTGTCTGACAAGTTATGTCTGCTCAGACAAAGTTCTATGCTCAGACAAATGGCAAACAACAGACTATAACACCTCTGGACAGCCATCGTTCTGAAACCTCAACATTGCTTTCCTAAGATGATGGACATTTGATTCTCAATGGTGAAGTGATTTAAGAAAAGCAAATATACTCCGTCTCATTGCTGTGTGGCCACCCACATGTAATGTCATTAATACTTGTAACCAGTGATGTTTGTGCATTTGGTTCTTAATGGGTGAACTTGTGCCACGTGTGAAGCAGATGCTGAGCCAAAGGACTTTTGAATGGGATCTTTCGGTTTGTCGCTCAAGAAGATATCGTGAGATTTTTCTCATTTTGCATTCAGTGGAAGGGGGCAGCACAGCTGGTGAAATCGATGTCTGTGCTATGGTGTTAAATTTTTCTTCCGTAACTCGTGTATAAAGATTTTCTCCTGTGGTTAAACAAATTGGACCGAATTATATAAAAGTTCTCAGACACTCGTGGTTTTACTTGAATCGGTCGGTACTCGTAGGTCGTGGTTTTACAACGAACTTTCGTGCGTCGTCACATTGCATTTGTATGATTAATAATAGCTGGACGATTAAATTTGTTTGCAATATCAATGAAGTTGTAACTTGTATTCTATTCAATGTTGATATAAGGGCATTTCTGCTCCTCTTGAAGTTTTTGGGGATGGGGTCTGGGGGAGGAGAAATTTGGCTTGAATCCTTGGCTTTGAAATAACTATTATGACGCCAACTACTTCCTCTTCTGTTTCTTCTTAAATGTACCAAATTACTTCTGTCATGTGGGGTCTTCCAGGGAAGGTCTCCCCTCCCCCCCCCAAGTTTTTCACAAATTGGCTGACCAGTCATGATGTATGACCTGAATTGGCAGGAATTTAATTTCTTCCAAGTTGCCAAAGATCATTCGCCCACTCTTTGTGAAAGACACTGTAGGACCTTTAACCTCCAATAACTAATGCTAGCTGACAGGACATCTGGCTTGATATCCATCAGAATGATGGCACACATTTAAATGTCCTGCCTGTGAAACACCAATACAACAGTTTATAGTCTGGCCGGAAATCGAACCTATGCGAGTCAGCTGAAAGGTAAGTACGTTTATCTCTGCACCATCCGGTCATCATCAGAGTGCACATTCCTTTTGGAGCAAATGTTCACCTGGCTGCGAACCTGTCTGCTTGCATTTGCTTGTGGACATTAAAGCTCCCAGTGTATGTTTCAATAAGTGTGACCCGTTTAATGCCAATCCTTTGGGAATATTCCAAAACCCTGATTACATCCAGAGTTGATTGACTGCAAGGGCCTTACACACAAACATCATGATGAAATGTGAATGTGGTGCCCGATAATCTTGCACACGGACATCATGTTGCTTTTTTAAAAATCTACATATAATTGTTTTTTAAAAATGCAGAATGTCCTGCTGTATCTTGAACACAATGCTCAGCAATGAGCTCAAATAATATCGAATTATATCGTCCTGCAGGGAATTCCTTGAAAAGACAGACAAAAGATTTGTTTTTTGGTTCATATCGTTTTTTTTTTTTGTATGAAACAGCTCTGTTTCATAATGTCTGATCAATAATAGGCTGACATGTCTTTCGGAATTTTAAATTACCAGTGACAGCATGCTAAAAGGCAGGTCTTGGAGGCAACATGATTCAATATGACATGTCACGATGGCTCTTGTGAGCCAGGCTGCCGGCATTGTAATATCCCCATGGCAGCGGGTCCTTCCCAGTTTTGCTTAGCCAACTGTGAGACATTCTTGTTTTGACTGGACGGGTGTGGATTTTGCATTTTCATGCGATTTTTAAATTTTTTTTAAAAATATACATTCTTTTGTATTTTATTTGTGGCTTGCTGAGCCTTGGTGAGTTTTGTCCTTACTTGTTGAGTCGTAAGATTCTGTCCTGCAGGGGTGGAAGTCTAACTGAACTCTGACCCAAGAGCGAAGATATAAATCAGAGGATAATATTTGCCTGTTGAATTAATTTATAATTGTTGAACAGACCAATATATATATATATATCACAGTCCCTATAGAAAGTCTAGACCCCCTTTCAAAATTTTTTTTATCTTTTGTTGCCTTACAGCCTGGAATTACATTGCATCAAGTCAGACTTTTTTCCACCTTTATTTACCCATCGTAAGCCACAAATTCTACAAATTTTAAAATGTACATTAAAAATACAAAACTAGAATATCTTGGATGGATATGTGTCCACCCCACTGAGTTAATACTTGGTGGAAGCACCTTTGACAACAATTACAGCTGTGAGTCTGTTGGGATGGGTCGCTACCTACTTTGTACACCTTGATTGGGCAATATTTTGCCATTCTTCTGTACAAAACTGTTCAAGCTCAGTCGAGTTGCATGGGGAGCATTGATGGATAGCAATGTTCAAGTCATGCCACAGATTTTCGATTGGATTTACGCCTGACTGGGCCACTCAAGGACATTTGTCTTTTGTTTTTTTCCCTTCGCCACTCCAGTGTAGCTTTGGCCGTGTGCTTTGGTCGTGTCATGCCGAAAGGTGAACTTCCACCAAATTTCAGCTTTCTTGCAGAGGGCAGCAGGTTTTCCTCTCGGATGCTTCTGTATTTCTATCCTGACAATGCCCAGTCCCTCTTGATGAGAAACATCCCCATAATATGATGCTGCCACCACCATGCTTCACATTAGGGATGGTGTTCTTTGAGGAATGTGCTGTGTTGGATTTGCATCAAACATAATTTTTTGCATTTAAGCCAAAAAGTTCCATCTTGATTTCGTAAGACCACAAAACTTTTTGCCACATGGCTTCAGAATCTCCACAGTGGTTTTTTGCTGACCTCAAATGGGACTCAAGATGGGCTTTTTTGAGTAAAAGCTTCCTTCTTGCCACCCTACCATACAAGCCAGACTTATGGTGTGCTTGAGATATTGTTGTCACATGCACACAGTAACCAGTCTTTGACAGAAAGCGTAGCTCTTTCAAAGTTGCCATTTTCCTCTTAGTGGCCTCTCTGATCAGTCTCCTCCTTGATTGGTCATCCAGTTTGGAGGGACGCCCTGATCTAAGTTGGGTTTTGGTGGTACCATACACTTTCCACCTCTTGATTGTCTTGACTGTGCTTCAAGGGATATTCAGGCCTTTGAAATATCTTGAGCCATCCCCTGGTCTGTGCCTTTCCACAACCTAATCCGGAGGTCTTTTGAAAGCTCCTTTGAGGGGTGAGGAGCGGCGTGGGGGGAGGGGAAGGTGGCACGGGGGGGGGGGTGGATGAGGAGAAGGTGGCGCGGGAGGGGGGGAAAAGGCGGTGCGGGGTGGGGAGGGGGCGAGGAGAAGGCGGCGGCGTGGGGAGGGCGAGGAGAAGGCTGCGTGGGGGGGAGGGGCGAGGAGAAGGCGGCGTGGGGGGGGAGGGCGAGGAGAAGGCGGCGTGGGGGGGGGCGAGGAGAAGGCGGCGTGGGGGGGGGGCGAGGAGAAGGCGGCGTGGGGGGAGGGGCGAGGAGAAGGCGGCGTGGGGGGGAGGGGCGAGAAGCGGCGTGGGGGGAGGGGCGAGGAGAAGGCGGCGTGGGGGGGAGGGGCGAGAAGGCGGCGTGGGGGGAGGGGCGAGAGGCGGCGCGTTGGGGGAGGGGCGAGAGAGGCGGCTTGGGGGGAGGGGCGAGAGGCGGTGTTGGGGGAGGGGCGAGGAGAAGGCGGCGGGGTGAGGGGCGAGGAGAAGGTGCGCGGGGCGGGGGGGGGCGAGGAGAAGGGGCGGGGGGAGGGGGAGGAGAAGGCGGCGGGGGGGGAGGGGCGAGGAGAAGGCGCGGGGGGGGGCGGAGGCGAGGAGAAGCGGCGTGGGGGAGGGGCGAGGAGAGGCGGCGGGGCGGGGGAGAGGTGAGGAGAAGGCAGCGCGGGGGGGCGGGAGGGGCGAGGAGAAGGCGGGAGGGGCGAGGAGAAGGCGGCGCGGGGGCAGGGGCGAGAGAAGGCGGCGCGGGGGGCAGGGCGAGGAGAAGGCGGCGCGGGGGGGCAGGGGCGAGGAGAAGGCGGCAGCGGGGGGGGGCGAGGAGAAGGCGGGGCGGAGGGCGGAGGGACGAGGGGGGCGAGGAGAAGGCGACGGCGGGGGAGGGCGGGAGAAGGCGCTGCGGGGGGCAGGGCGAGGAGAAGCGGCGGGGGGGCAGGGGCGAGGAGAAGGCGGCGCGGGGGCAGGGCGAGGAGAAGGCGGCGGCGGGGGGGGGGCAGGGGCGAGTAGAAGGCGGCGCGGTGGCAGGGGCGAGGAGAAGGCAGCGCGGTGGCAGGGGGAGGAGAAAGCGGCGAGGCAGGGGCGAGTACAAGTGGTGGGGGGCAGGGGCGAGTAGAAGGCGGCGCGCTGGCAGGGCGAGGGGAATTGCTGCGTGGGAGCAGGGGCGAGAAGGCGGGTGGAGCAGGGGCGAGGAGAAGGCGGCGTGGGAGCAGGGCGAGGAGAAGGCGGCGCGGTGGCAGGGCGAGGAGAAGGGGCGCGGAAGTAGGGCAGGAGAAGGCGGCATGGAGCAGGGACAGAAGGGCGGCGCGCGAAGCAGGGGCGAGGAGAAGGCGGCGCGGGAGCAGGGGCGAGGAGAAGGCGGGCGGCGGAGAGCGGGCGAGGAGAAGGCGGCACAGGGGAGGGGTAAGGAGAAGGCGTCACTGGGGGGGAGGGGCAGGAAAGGCGGCACGGGGGATGGGTAGGAGAAGCAGCACGGGGGAGGGGCGAGGAGAAGGCGGCATGGGGGGCGAGGAGAAGGCGGCGCGGGTGGAGGGCAAGGGTAGGGAAGGGCGAGAGGTGTGCCTCCACGGAGAAGGCTGTGGCTGTGCACTGGTGCAGGGAGTAGGAAGGAAAGCGGTGCACGGGGTGGGGAGGTATGCACTGGGGTGGGGTGGGGAACCAAACAAATGAGCATGATCCTCACATTAAACTATGCCTTTGGGCCTGATAGTGCTCCCTATGGTAGAGAGACAACAGGTGGAGGCAGAAAAGACAGGAAATGCATAACTGAACTGGTGTGGCACAGCTGATAAGGATGCAGGTCATATCCCTTTGCTGGCTCGGTCAGCTTGCCATCCCAGGCTTGAGTGCACACAGAAGGAATAGGAGGAGGAGGTGGCTTGCTGGGTGGGGGCGTGGCCACTATTGGGTGGTTGCTAGACTACCGTTATTCTCAGGTTTTCTGTCTGTCTATGTATGTAATGGACAGCTCTGGAGGCCAGAGGTCAACCGATTTTTGATGAAACTTGACTGGTAGGTTCATACCAGGATCTAGTTGTATGCTTTTGTGCACCGTTGCTATGGACACCACCGTTGCCTAGCAAAGGGACTTTGAAATTTTTGAAAAAATCTGAAAAATATTTTTATTTATATTTTTTTCGAAAATCAAAAATCGGCTTCCACGCTTTTATGTGCACTATAATCAACCTTTGTCAAAAAATTTCAGCCCGATCCGTCAAAAACTATATGACTCGTATGCAATTATGTAGCGACCACCCATGTCGCCTACCGGCTTGTTATCTTCTTAAGTTGGCCTGAAAGCATGCACAGCCTCCTGTGGCATCTGGTTTGTGAAATTCCCATTTTCCCCCACCCCTACTGCATGGCCTTTCAAGTTCCTGGCCCCAATCTTAGCCCCTCCTCTCTCGTTCACTATTTGGCTGGAGTCCAGTTTGGGGGGCAGAGAAACATTTTCTGACCAGTCACTCCAGAAACCCTGAGGTAAATGAGCTGGGACGGATGACACCCATCCGTTTTCCTGCCAAAACTGCCACGTCAAGGCCTCATTAATGCTTCACAAGACATACTTTACAGATTCCAAAGGAAAAATACCATCAATAAATCGGTCAAAATGGATGGTGGTTTTATAAACAGACATGAGGCTGGGGTTGATGTCTATTACATGAAAATGACATTTAAAATACTCCACACTGAGTCTAAAACACTCATTAAGGAAATATCTGCACAATTTTACGCATTATTTATCCTTCGGAGTCATTTCCGCAACAATATGTACATGTGTACATTTATATATATTGCTCCAAATTTAATTTCATTGTGAATCATGATTTATATGTTTAGTGCAGTGGATATTTCATTTCCGACTTGGATTTGTTTTGCATTTAAATTTGGGCCTTGCAATAATTTGACCCAACAATGCATTACAATTATACACACTTGAGGAGGCAAAATGAATGGTGAAGGAGGCAAATGAGGGAAGAAAATGGGCAGGAGGAAAGAAAGGAGACAAAAAAAACATCCATTTTGTTTGCAATAAATAGATGGCCTGCTTTTCTCAATTATGGAAATCAAATTGAATTGCAGTTTCAGCTGAGGTCAGGCATTAAAATAGGGATTGAATAATCGTGCATGAAACATTCGCTTGTTAAGAAGGCAGAAATAATAGCAATTTTGGAATTGCACGACAATTTTTCAAGTACACTACATGGCCAAAAGTATGCGGACACCCCTTCTAATTAGTAGCTTTGGCTATTTCAGCCACACCCATTGCTGACAGGTGTATAAAATCAAGTACACAGCCATGCAATCTCCATCGACAAACATTGACAGTAGAATCGGCCATACTGAAGAGCTCAGTGACTTTCAACGTGGCACCGTTATAGGATGACACCTTTCCAACAAGTCAGTTCATCAAATTTCTACCCTGCTAGAGCTGCCCCAGTCAATTGTAATTGCTGTTATTGTGAAGTGGAAATGTCTAGGCGCAACAACAGCTCAGCCGTGAAGTGGTGGGCCACACAAGCTCATAGAACGGGACCACCAGGTGCTGAAGCGCGTAGCACGGAAAAATCGTCTGTCGTCGGTTGTAACACTCACTGCCATGTTCCATACTGACTCTGGAAGCAACGTCAAGCATCAGCACTGTTCGTCGAGAGCTTCATGAAATGGGTTTCCATGCCGAGCAGCCGCACACAAGCCGAAGATCACCATGCGCAATGCCAAGCGTTGGCTGGAGTGATGTTAATCTCACCACATTGGACAATGGAGCAGTGTAAATGCGTTCTCTGGAGTAATGGATCATGTTCACCATCTGGCACTCTGATGGACGAATCTGGGTTTGGCGGATGCCAGGAGAATGCTACCTGCCCGAATGCATAGTGCCAACTGAAAGTTTGGTGGAGGAAGAATGATTGTCTGGGGCTGTTTTTCATGGTTTTGGCTAGGCCCCTTGGTTCCAGTGAAGGGAAATTTTAATGCTACAGCATACAATGACATTCTAGATGATTCTGTGCTTCCAACTTTCTGGAAACAGTTTGGTGAAGGCCCTTTCCTGTTTCAGCATGACAATGCCCCCGTGCACAAAGCGAGGTCCATACAGAAATGATTTGTCGAGATTGGTGGTGTGGAAGAACTTGACTGGCCTGCACAGAGCCCTGACCTCAACACAATCGAACACCTTTGGGAAAAATTGGAATGCCAACTGCGAGCCAGACCTAATCACCCAACATCAGTGCCCGAACTCAATAATGCTCTTGTGGCTGAAAGGAAGCAAATCCCTGCGGCAATGTTCCAAAATCTCGTGGAAAGCCTTCCCAGAAGAGTGGAGGCTGTTATAGCAGCAAAGTGGTGGACCAACTCCATTACATGTACATCTTTCTATATATTACTAAAACTCTTATCTTGTATGTATGT
>CM068962.1:68433813-68458052 GCA_035128595.1 Eptatretus atami
AAAACGGTACACGACAGCGCAAAAATTTTAGTGCCACCTTACTCACCATTCTTCTGCGGTGTGCAGTATCAAATTTCGTTAAAATCGAGCAACAAAAAAATTATTAAAACATCAATTCCCGATTCAGTCAAGAACTCTTCGGGAGAATTTGATCAATGCAAACAACCTCAGCGGTATAGTTCGCTGGGGCTATCTTTTTTTTTTCTTGAAATGATTTATTTTATAACCTCAAACATTTAGTATAACAAAGAACGATTTATTTTTAAGCATAAAATAAACCGCCATTTTGATCTAATACTTCCATGTTCATTAATAAATAAAATTGTGTTTAGAAGATTAACGCACAATAATTTCTTCGACTTTCTTTTCTCCGTTTTGTTTTTTCACATTGACGCGCAATATCAAGTTTCGTTAAAATGGGGCAACGAAAAAAATTATTGAAAAAATCATTTCGTGATTCAGTCGAGTACTCTTCGGGATTATTTGATCAATGCAAACAACCTCAGCGGTATAATTCGCTGGAGCTATCTTCTTTTTTTTTAATGACTTTTTTTTTATCAACCGCTGTCACAACGCGAGCCCAACGGGTTCACGGGTCGTCTAGTGTGTATATATATATATATATATATATATATATATATATCGTCATATCTCAAAAAAAGTTGTGGACAGGTTAAGACAAACTTGGTGAATGAGTTGGTTGGGTGAAAAGAACAAGTGTATTCGATTTTGGTTCAGATCCAGCACATCAGTGGGATACAAAACATAAAATCTTCAGCTTGGCAGAGGTATACACTCTACCGAGTACCGTTCTACCTTGTTCTGTTTTGCCAAGTGTTGCTCTGAGTGATTTTTCATTTGTTTGTTTGTCCACATGGAACTTTAGTGTTTTTCTCCACAACTGCTTGTCGGATTGAGACGAATTTTTCAACATCAGAGCGCCGACTCGTTTAGAATGTTGTAATGGTGATTATGATGTCATAGGTCATGTGGTGTGGCAGCCATGTTGGAAAAACCGAAAAACTTTGGACCTCAATCTCTGAAACCGCACCAAGGAAAAAATTGAAACTTGGCACAGATGAAGTACTCCTCATGCGGAATGTGATATTTATTTTTATTTTTATTTTTTTAAATGACGTCATAATTGCATATGTAGAACTCTACATCCGATCAGTATGAAAGTTTTTGAGGGTCATCTTGGGATGAAGTGGTCGACAAAAAAAATTGATGACATCAGTCACGTGATTCGGCAGCCATGTTTTTTTTGTTTTTTTTAACCTTCAAAAATCTCTGAAATGGCTGAACAGATCGAGATGACACTTTACACATAAGACCGCTTATCCATGAAGAACAATAGGTTCACACATATATGACATCTTGTTCATACGGTTTGGCAGCCATATTGGATTTACCCTAAAATCTATTTTTAAAAAAATCTTCTTCTCCAGAACGGCTGGACAGATCGAGGGGAAACGTCACACAAATGTTCCCCCAAGGCATGAGAGTACTAGTTGGTTCAGGAATAATTGATAGTTCACATGGTTTGGCAGCCATATTGGATTTAAGAATTTATACTAAATAATGCTTTTTCCAGAACCACTTTATCGACGTGAAACTTCACAATTTTGATCTCGTGGTGATACGGAACACATGTTTTAAACTTCATCTTGATCGGACACATGGTCTGTCAGCCAGAATCATTTTATTTTTTTCTTGTTTTTTGATCTGGGTTCTTTTTTTCTTTTCTTTTTTTGAATAAGGCTCACTTGGCTGTGTCTGGATGGGTTTGAGGGTAGAGGAGTAGCAGCTGAAATGTGAATTCCTATCCAGGTTCCTCCTGATGACTTCATCTTTGCTTTTTGCTTGTTTGAGTTCCTTCTGATGACTCCAATGCAAGACTGTACCTATTTGGTCTTCCATTTGATTTGAATTGAATTTATTTTAATCCAATTCTGAATTCGATTGAATAATCATAAAAAACGGCAGGGGTCAGGGTCAGGTGTCTGATCAAAGTGGTGTTGCATCAAAGTGGGATGTCTTGGTACCCAGTCATCACTGCAAGCGTTATAATTTAGTGTCTTATTAATTACGTAACACACCAGTACACAAGCGCCACACAAAATATACCACACAAAACAACTCCTGGTTGGGGCTTGCATTCTCTGATTGCTCCTTTTCTTGTTTGTTTGTGTGTTTGTCACGTTGCTCCTCCTACAGTTCTGGGCCAATTACATCCAGACTTACTACAGAGGATCAGCATTATTTTTTGGGGGGGTTTTGCGTATGCACATCTGTCAGTTGCCTATACACCGCACAAATAAAGGTATGCATCAGAAGAACGTTTTGTATGCTTGGCTTGAAACAAGATCACCCATAGGGTGATCACTCTGCTAGTCAACCTTAAAATGCACATGTTGAACGAATATGCAATAAATTACCATCTTCTTGAACAAGACTCTGTGGTGTAAAGGTTAGAGCATTTCTTCTGAGTCTGGAAGATCTGTGGTTCTGAGTCGCACCAAAGACTAAAAATAGTACATGCTGCTTCTTTGCTTGACACCTAATATTTAAAAAGGCTAGAGCACAAACAAACTAACACAAGTTGGCACCCATTTTGCAGGCTTTACGGGCCTAATGGCTTTCTGCGTTAAAGATGCGTGTCAGGAAACTCAAATTTTTCTCTAACTGCAACACAAATGAACCCAGCTGTTCAAAATCTGATTGCATTTTGTATGTCCTGTTCTTCCAGAAATGGGCAGTTATCAAATAAGGCGTTCAGTTTAGTGTCAACATACTGCTTGTGGGGAGGCAGCCTGTTGAAAACAATAGCATCGTCATCCATACAGATAGATGTAGGTCGTTGCGTTTTCAAAGCATCGTTAAAATCATGGCACTGCGTCCAATTTTGCCTTCATTTGTAAAGCTGTGTAAGCAGCAAATTGACCAGAGATGTCTCATTTTAGGATATTGTTAAATATTGGCGCATTTGTTCATTGTGCAGTTTTTATTTATTTATTGCTTATTAATTATTTTTTACTTTTTGTATCTGTCGGCAGACCTTTCTTCACCCTCCACCCCTTTTGGTTTGCATTTAGGTTGATTTATAATGGCTCTTTGAATTACCATTTCATGAGTGCTCCAGTCCATCCAGGCATTTGTGGAATATATGTATTTTATTTCGATGAAAACAGGATGGCTGTCCTGTTTTTGAGATCAAGAGAAATGAGATCGGAAAGTTTACATAATGTGATTGTAAAGAAGGGGTTATCTCTGCTGGCAAGACGAATAGGCTGGAAAGTGGTATTTTTTTTTTACTTTTAATACAAGGAAGTAGAGTGAATGAATATAGCAGTGTCTGTAATGGCTTCGGTTGTGTACATGACGTCCACAAATCCAGGTGGTTTTTCGGAAGTGCGATTGAGATACAAGGTGTGTACCCAACATGGTTTTTGTATCCTATGTCATTATGCGACTCGTTTTGCACTGCGATGTATTCCATCCTGTGTTGTTTAGCTTATCATTTCTTTTCTGTTTTTAAATCACACCTTTTGATGCCACTTCTGACACCATTTATTGATCAAGGTCTTCGGGTATAGGTAGAATTGTGCACCATTTAAAAAAAATACTATCATGGATGCTCTGCACATTGTGTTGGCTCACACCGTGTGAACTATTATGTGCAGACTCTGACAAAATGAGCGAATGAAATGCTCTAATGAAGCTGTCACCTTGTGATGCAAGGATTTGATGCATCTTGTTTTCTCTGGTGTCATTTTTCGTGGCAAGAAAGATTATTCACTCGATATGATTGACACCTGCCTTCAACTTGTACGATCTTATATGATTTGATGAACGTTCACTTCCTGCCGCTTCTCTGAAAAATAATTTTGCTTTTGGAATTGATGTTCACGAGCTGTGATAAGCCATGGCTGATTGACCTGTCCTGTACTCGATGTGCATCCTGGCCCCAGACCTTTGTGGAAAGCATGTCCACATTCCCATTGGGAAAAAAAATGCACAATTTTAACATTCATTGATTTTTTTTTTTCTTTTTCGGCATAATTTTCAAATTACATGGCTTTCTACTATAATTTGGTTATTTTTTTTTGTCCCACCCCTCCAACAAGGTCAGAGACGGGACATTAAAATGAGCTCAGTCCGACCAACCGACCAATCCTCCGTCCATGTATTTTTGTGTTTGCGATATTTTAAAAACAGTTGAAAATTAACTTTCATGTTGCAGATATTTTCCTTTTGACATAATGTCAACCTGATGAGATTATGGCTTTGATTAGCTGAATTATGTTGCTATAGCAACCATCGCGGTAACTTGGCTGTGCACGTGATATTTCAAAAACCATTCAAGATTTAGCTTTCATATTACACAGATCTATTCCTCGTACTACCCAAAAGGTGGGGGACTGAGAGTATCAGTTGCTTGTTGTCGTTGTTATTACTTATTATAGTAAATGCTTTCTTTCTTGATAAGCTTTTAGGCCTTTACTGTGCAATTTGTGGCTCATTAAATGCTTCGATCTATTCTATCAGTGTGATACCATAAGGTCAATATTTGATTGAAGACACCTGTGCAGTTGGTTGCTGTGCTATATGCTGCATTTAGCATCAAAAAATAGTTGTTGGCTATAAATACCCCTCTCTCACCTACTCTTGTCTCGGCTTCATTCACTGTGAGTGCATAATGCATGCATGAAAATGGCACCTTGTGGGAGTTCGGTAGATTGAATTCTGCAATTGTCTTGAGGTTGCCTTTGTTCAACTGTTTGCATTGATGTTTGTACTTTTGTCATATCCATTCCAATGTGACTAAACTTGGGCTGTTAGTGCAGGATGCACATTGTTTAGTTCCTCGTGCCCATTTTTGGTTGATTTCATCCTCACTTCTCTTGTGTGCTCCACATGTTGCAGTTTATGCAATATATACCTGTGCACATATTGCAGGTAATGCAAATACTGCCAACCCCAACAAGGGAATATAGTCAGAAGACGAGAACACAGCGGCCGACTCTTTTCAGCAAAAGGTACATTCAGTTATTTAACATCCACGATCAAAACGGAGAGAAGACGTCCGGCTTTATTTCCCCCATTGAAAGGCTCAAGGATGCAGCACTCCATGCTGGCACTGCACCAGAACAACAGTTTGCAGTAAAAACGACTTGGGAATCGAATCCAGATGAGATGGCTCATTGGTGAGCACACGACAAACCGTGAGCGACGGTGCTTTGATTTTGTAAAATTGTTTCCAACGGTGCGTGCTTGATGGCATACAGTGGAAAATGAAACTTTTTTGTTTTGTTTTGTGTTGGGTAGAAGGGTTCTTTACGTACAGAACAAATAACTTTGTGTGCGAATTTGAACCTGTTTTCACAGCTCCATTAGGCAAGTGTTTTGACTGCAACGCTGAACAGGTAGATCATTTTATGGAATGAGCTGTTTGGTTGGATATTCATTTCCTTTCATTTAATAACCTTCTGGTATGTTCGTGTGTGAATGATGATGGAAAATAAAGTTTGATTCTTCTTTTTTCATGTTAATAGTAGTGTTTCATTTGGGGAAGTGGAAGCGGGTGGTGGGGGGGGGGGGGGGATGTTGTACCAAACCAATAAGCTACCAAGGGAAATGTGGCCATGTTTGAACACCTTTTAATAAGTTGCTCAATCTGTTGGTCTGCCATGTGGTTGGCCATGTGGTTGGCCATTTTGTCCAATAAGGGAAAGTCGTGAGAAGGAGACGGTTTGCCGATTTTTCTCTTACTAGTACACCCATTAACGACAGGAGCGGCAAGGAGAGTCCTGTTATTATCCTCATTATTATTGCCAATTATTATTACTAATACTATTGTTTTTATGATGATTATTGTTGTTTTTTTTATTATACTATTATATATACTATTATAATTATTGTTATTACTTGTGGTATTGGAAGCAGCCTTTGAATAATGCCACGATTCCATGCAACCATGCTCAAGCTGTAACTTTGGAGGGTGTGAAAAGTAATATGATCGGTCTGTAGGAGGTTGTTTTGGTGGCATCTTTGTTTGGTTTTGAGGAGGGTAATGATTTTTCCTGGTTTCCAAATTTGGGGAATTCTTGAGTGTTGGTAAGGAGAAGTTGCTTATATTTGTGAGGGCTGTATGCCATTTGGTCCAGGATGTTTTTAATGTAAAATTGGAGATGATGTGAGGGCCATTGGCCTGCGAGTTTTTGATCATTATTTTTTTGATGATTTTTGTTGTTCGTGCGGGAGTGAATGGCGTGATGGTGGTATCGAGTTGGCAGCTTAGTTTGCGTCTTGTAAAACTTCTTTCTTCTTTTCTGGGTCCTATTTGATTTGTGTTTGTGTAGTCGGCTGAGGATGTTGGCTTGTTGTTCGTCTGATGGTATGTTGTTTGTGCTCGATATGGCTGCATGTGAGGGTGTTATGCCACTTGGAGTTGATGCTGTTTGTGGCTTTGTACGAGTGTTTGGTATTGGTTGAGTCTGGTGTGTGTAGAAAGGAGTGCCAGTTTTGTTTTTCCACTCTATTTTGTTGTTGATTTTTGTGTTTAGTGTTTGAATCCTTTTGACTATGTCTGGTGCTTTGGGTGTTGGTGTGTTGTTTTAGGCTGTCTCGTTGTTTGCTGAGTTGTGTGATTTCTGCCGTGTAGTTGGGTTGTATTTTTTGATATTGTCCTTTGAAATGTACTTAGTAGCTGCAGTTGTGATCATATTGAACTGTTTGATGTGGATGTCAATGTTAGTGATGATGTTATTGTAGAATTGTTGGAATTCTTGTTCAGTGTCGTGCACAAAGTTATCCCACGTCTGTTTTTTTTGAACTTGATGAAGTGTGTGTGTGTGTGTGTGTGTGTGTGTGTGTGTTGGTAACGAATTTGGTTGTGTGGCAATGGTTTGGCCTCTGGTGTTTCGTTGGTGATGGGTTTACCAGGCTCTGTCTTTGCCATTGAAGTCCCCTCCTCCGATGATGGTGTTTGGGAGGGAACACAGGTTCTGTAGTTGTGGTGAGTATTTGTTGGTGCAGTGGAGGATGTGTCTGGTGGTTTGTAAATGTTTATGATGTTCGTGTGTGCTTTGTTACCAGTTTTAATTTTTAAAGCTTGAAGTTCAAGTGTGTTTTCTGGTGGTGGAGGTGCTTTTATGTGTTGTGTGATATTGAGTATCGAATTGAATTGTGAATGTATGTGATGAGGCCTTCCCCTCTGGCGGTCGGTCTGTCTGAGCGGATCGGTGCATAGTTGAGGATGGTCGGCGTTTTGTTTTTCTCGTGTAATTTGGTTTCTTCTATGATGGCTGTATGAACGTTGTTTGTGAGAATATAGTGTTTAAGTTGCATGGCTTTGTTGACTTGGCCGTCTGTGTTGTAGTGGAGGATATTAAGGTTATGTGTGTGTTCCTGGGGTTGAGGTGGTCGGGGCCCCGGATTGGTTTCTGTCTCCAGCTAGAATGAGGAGAAAGGGGAGGACTGCTGGAGAGGGGTCACTCCCCAAAGAAGGAAAAAGGAAAGAAACGTTTGTTGTGGATATATGATGCATGTGTGAATGTGATGTGTGGTGTTTGAGGTGCTCGTCTGGAAGATTAGAGGGAGTGGGCCAGTCCATGGAGATCAATCAACGCTTTGACCGTCGCTGTGCTGCTCCGCCGAATCCGGGCAGCCAAGAAGAATGGGGAAGATTTGGCCCCAGTCTTGCATTGGGGGGAGTGGGAGTGAAACCACCGTGAAGAGGCATCCCCAATAGTTGCCTTTTTAAGGGTTAAATAAAGTGGTGTAAAAGATGATTTCTGGAGGAAAAAAAAAAGTTTTCTTGAACCTATAAAATCTTCTTTTCATTTCAATATACAGTAAATTCTATACAAACTTGAACACTGTAGAACACAAATTTCCCTTTTGGCACTTTCAAACCCCTTTCATTTAGCGGCACTTGGACAAAATATTATGACGTTTTCCGTTATCATGACCGATCAAATTATCTGCTCGGAGTCCCCACCCATGTCCTTGTTTCTCAAGACGGTGCGTCTGCACGAGGTCACGTGTTCGATGAACTCTCTAGTTGTATCTGCATCAGGGGCGACATTGTGTAGTGCGAGATGCTTCAAATTAAAGCAACCCCTCATTGGTCCAAGTATGGTCACACCATGCATAATGTCCTACTTCTCCCTACCCACAACCCCCTGTTTGTTTGGTTTTTTTTTTGTAATTGCAAAACCCAATTTCATTCTCACCTTAATACATAATCTGGTAATCTCTTCAGCATGGTTTCTTGATTCTCAAAACATAAAACCACAATTGGCATGAAGTCAAAGTTTGATGCTCATTATTATATTCAGCAACTAGCAAATACTACCTGGCACTTCGCTGACGGGGAAAACTAAGAGGAGTAGGTGAGGTGGGGGGAGGGGCAGAGAGAAATAAAGGGACATAGAAATAATGATATATAGAGCTGGGTTCGGTGGAGAGTTCATCGGTGTAATATTCATTGTAAGTCAAGTCAAGATGGAAGACAACATGAGATGGTGATGTACTGCCGACTTGAGATCCTGGAGGGAGGAGTGGGATTAAACTCGTGAATGTGATGCCACAAACAAGAAAAATCTAGAAGGGCACTCGGTGAAGCGAATACCTCGACCATGCAATGCCTAAACCAGTAGAACAGTGATTGTCACTATTTTTTTTAGAACGGGGTCACTTTTGCCGATGAGACGTCAATGTGAAAGCTTGCCACACTGCCTGCAGAACTCCAAAATGGCTGCTATTCGGCCCTGCCTCCGCGTACTCTTTATTTCTTTATTTTTTCCATTGTGGTTACTGGGCTACAAGCGTAATTGTTTGCGTACTGCCATCTACTGATGTAGTGATGTTACTTTTACGCTTCGCATTGGAATACTCATTTGAAACCATTGGGTCAATTTGATAGCATTTATAGCAGATTATGATGGGGTGTTTTCACATTTGTGTATTATCGGCCGCACGTCAGGGGCCGCACTTTGGGCTGCCAGGGACTCGCGGGCTGCACAATGAAGAACAGGGCAGTAGAAGATATCGGGCCTGATAACTTTTTGAAATATCATGCTATATATCGTTCTTGGTCCAATCTCTCAATGATGAAGAATCACTTTGAAAATTAAATAACTCTCGTATCAAGATCCAGATTCAGATCTTCACCAAAACCGAATCGATTCGTCCTCGTCACACATCCAACCTGTCCACAATGTTTTGAGATGTAGTGCTGTATTTCATGTTTGGCCCGATATCTCAATGATGATTGATCTTTATTTTTTTTTTAATTCTAGTGGCTGGATCTGGATTTGGATCTTCAACAAAATCTAATCAGTTCATCCTTGTCACACGCCTAACCTGCCCCACCAAATTTCATCCAAATCGGTCCACAACTTTTTGAGATATCCTGCAGATAAACAGACAGGCAGACGACGGGGATGAAAACATCACCTCCTTCCACCTTCGGTGACTGAGGTAATAAACTATTTATCCACAACCACTAGGTCGAGGGAGAACGAGACATTCTGGCAAAAACATTACAGCACGGTGAACAGTTGTTTGGGTTGAGAATGGAAAATGTCAATGAAAATATGTCGATGACCTCTCCGATGCTCTGGAAAATCCTCTCTTCCTTTTTGGAGATGATTCCACATTGTGTCTTTCTTTCGCATGGAAGACTCGAAGGGCACTCGGTAGAGAATGTACCTCCGCAAGGCTGATTAGTTTACTTTTTTTGTAAAAACACACTTTATAAATTATCGGATCCGGTTTCGGATCTTCACCAAAGTGGAATCAATTCTTCCTTGTTCCATACCCAACCTGTCCACCAAGTTTCGTCTGAATCTGTCCACAACGTTTTGAGATATCCTGCTATATATCGATTTTAGCCACATCTCTCAGTGGTGAAAATCAATGTCATCCAAATCCGTTCATAACTTTTTGAGATATCCTGTTCACAAACAGACAGGGGGTGAAAACAAAACCTCCATCCACCTTAGGTGGTGGAGGTAATTATGTAAAGTAGCAAGAGACGTCAAGAGATCTGTTTGCTATCATCCAGCCACCATCGATGATGTTTCCCTGCATGCTCCTATCCATGGCTACCAACGAGGAACAGCTTGTGTTGATTTAAATGAATCACCTGTAATGATTATGATGATTTCATCATCCAGAATGTCTTTATTCAACCCAATGTGAAGCATGGATCAAAGTCTTATTTGATGAATCGGTGGCTGTTTATGCGCACTTGCTTTTCAGCTTTCTAGCCTAGGTTCGAATCCCAACCCAGCTGTAAACTGGTACACTTGACGCTCATGGTTTTCATACAGGGTGCATACATCAATATGTGCACTACCCATTGGAAGGATGTTAAGCTGGAGGACCTCTCTGCTGCCACTATTTGGGTAGCCATTAAAGATTCCAGAGTGCCATTGGAAAGAGTGAGTGAGTTATCGCCGGCACCATGGCCAGACATGAAATTCCTACCAGCTTCAGTCAACCGTCGGACCAGGCCAAAATTTTTCCCTGACTGACCCGCCAACAAGGTAGGAGTAATTGACACCATTAAAATTGTTGTTGTTATTGTAGTAGTAGTAGTTTTATATTTGTGTCATAAAGAGACATTTGTACCACTTGGACCATTATGACATTCCACTTCAGGTAGTCTTTCAGCTCACTTGCAAGTATCTTCATTTGTTTTTCTTCAACTGATCAAAAGTAAATCTTAACTTGGTTTTGCACTGGAAGCAACATTCTGTTCGGATACATCTCGCATCCTTACAATGTCCCTTTTGGAAAATACTTCTTCCTTCTACGGTATTTCAGCTACTTGAGCTATCAGACATGAACTTCCCTGGACAAACATTTTCACACCAGCTCGCAAAACTCTGCAAGGTAAAGGTAAACCTCTTCTTTGGTGCCACCAAACGCGTCACAGCATGAAAAGCATTTGCCCACAGCTTGGTGGTGTATTGCTATCCACTTTTGTCTGGCACTCCGGCATCTTATTTAGACGCACGTTGATGTAACGGAGGGGAAAGCTCTGATCATTGCTCATTAGGAGGCCTCAGTCCAGACCTGCTTTCTTCCCAGCATGGGAAGGTTTGTGGCCTCTCAGTCTTTTATACAAGTATGCCAGAAGATCACCAATGAGCAAAGTTCTGCTTTGTTGCTTCAATTGGTGAGAGAGTTGAATAGTGAAATATTTTATTTATTTATTCATTTCTGATGCCATTTTGTTCATTCAATGCCCTTTGGTTATTTTAAAATAATTTCATTTTGGCATTTGAAAAATGTGGCATATTGAAATTTTTTTCAATGACATTTCTATTTTATCATTAATAATATATCATTAATAAAATAATCATCAATCATATCATGATTATTTTGCTCACTCTCACCCCCCCCCCCCCCCCCCCCCTCCCACTCTCCTTTTAATTCCATCCACTCATTGGAATGGCTATTTGTTTGACTACGTCTCACGTTTACATTGTTGAGGACACTGGCATGGCATCCCATGGGATTGTGGATTCAAATCTGGCTCATTGCAAAAGATTTGGATTCTAACTTCGATCTCAAGTGAGCTTATATCAGCACGTTTTGAGCTATTTTTGAACTTATAACCCAAATTTCAAGTGAATCACCACGTCTGCATTATCGTATTGTCAGTAACCTTGGGGAAACTTTTCAGAAGTAACCCAAAAGTCTGCGAACCATGAGTGGAGATTGCCTTGGATACCATATGAAGAGTTTGGTGAGCAGGGCAGGGTGCCAGACCGTGGTGAAAGCACACGATATTTATCGGGAGATGGCACTGATCTCATGTCTGGCATTGAGGACCTCCATCCATTGTTGGGAAAGCAGAAGCAGTATGTCCAGGGTAGAGTGACCTGGTCTGAATCCAAAACTGATGATCGGAAACCAGGCCATTGGAGAAGAGGAAGCATATAATATCAGAAGCGATGATGGATTCCATAACCTTGCTGATGATTGGGAGAAGGCTCTTCAATCTCATTCTTCCCTCTGCATCTTCAAGACGACTGTTCACCACCACTTCAGATTATCTCTCATCCAAAACCATGATCTTTTCTGCCCCCATTAAACCCTGCCACCCCATGCCCACCTCTTTTCAAATTTCTACTTTTTCCTTTTTGAGAGTTTGCTTCTGCATCAATGTGAATTCACCCCCACGTGTCCTTCCCTTGCACTCATTCCTCCCCTCATCCTTTTTTTTTTGTTCAAGTCTCCCTCTAGTTTGTTCTTCAACCCTAATGTTCTGGTTTCCCCCTCTTTGTACTGTTCCTTTTATTCTATTGTGTCCTGATCCATTCAGTGTTCTAGCTCTTCCATGACCCTTGACTTGGTATACAAAAAAAGTAAGTTATTTCTCCCATCAGCTAGTGTTTACTTTTACCTGCTCAAGTTAGTAATTAGTGTTGTTCTTTCACTGCTCTTTTTCCTCAATGATGTTTGTAACTTCATGGTGAACGTACTGAAGCCGGAAATGTTTTTGGGTCCAAGTGTTAATCTCCTTGGGAGTGCGAGTTACTTAAAAAGTGTGAATTTATCACATGTGATCACTTCACCCTGATTTACTGCCTTTATGGCACATCCAGGCAATTCATGTTGTGTGCAGCTGTCAATTTTCCATCAAGTGATAATGGCACCACCTGGACACGATGTTGCTTTGCCACCAAGTCAATGGTGCAACTGCACAAGTTGTGCAATTTGACAAGCGTGCGAGTTGTAAATGTCACGGCTGTCCCTTGGGGTCGCAAAGATCGGTACATCACGAAGTGGGGAAGCGGGATGAATGTGGCTACAGGATTACTATACCCCGGCGGATTGTTTTGGGGCCTTAATTATGAGTGGCATGTCACACATTGCCATGAAAACATGAGTGTATGATTTGCAGCATAGATGACGTACACTATTTCCACGCTGTGTTGAGCACAAGTAATTCCAATTTGCTTGTCCTATCTCAAGACGAACTTTGCATTCAATTACATTTGCCCTGAATATATATGGCAACTTTTTGTGTCATTTAAATCTATAAAGCTTGCCACTGGAGGCAACCTGGAGGTGATTGAATCGAACCAAATTGACCTGTAATAATGATTAAAGAACTTGTTCCCAGCACGTTTATGAATCGTACTCTTTAAAGAAAGCTTTACTTGATCCATTATGAGTTATTAACCAATTTTTTTTTAATTTGATGTTGTTATCCTGCACTTACGTCCTCTGTATATTTAGCTTCAGCAGAATGAAACTTAAGTACTAAACAATTTTAAGGGATGCTTCGTTCATTCTCAAAGAAGTCTGTATTTTGCCTCAATTGCAGGAGTAAACAAGAAAAAGAGCAATCAGAGATTGCAGACCCTCACCAGGACTTTTGTGGGGCGTTGGTGTACTGGTGTGTTACGTAATTAATAAGAGACATGATTAGAAATGCCACTTTATAACTGCTGGCCGTGATGACCAGGTACCAAGACGTCCTGCTTTGATACAACCCCGCTTTGATCGGACACTTGACCCTGACCCATGACGTTTTTATATTATTACTCAATCGAATTCAGAATGGGATTAAAATAAATTCAATTCAAATCAAATGGAAGACCAAATAGGTACAGTCCTGCATTGGAGTAATCAGAAGGAACCCAAACAAGCAAACAGCAAAGATTAAGTCATCAGGATGGACCTGGATAGGAATCACATTTCAGATGCTGCTCCTCTACCCTCAAACCCATCCAGGCACAGCCAAGTGAGCCTTATTAAAAATAATTAAAATTAAAAAACCCAAAAGAACCTAGATCAAAAAAAAATTCTGCCTGCCAGACCATGTGTCCGATCAAGTTGAAATTTATAACATGTTTTCCCAATCACAACTAAATCATAATTCTAAAGTATCGCATCGATTGATTAAGCGATTCAAATTTTAAAGAAGATTTTTGTTCAATCCAATATGGCTGCCAGACCATGTGACATCAATTACTTGTGAATATTCTATTGTCTCCAAGGCTTGAGGAACATTTGTGTGACGTTTCCCTTTGATCTGTCAAGCCGTTCTGGAGAAGAAGATTTTTTTATAGGTTTTAGTGTAAATCCAACATGGCTGCCAAACCATGTGACCTATGATGTCACATGTGTAAACCTTTTTTTCCTCATGGATAGGCAGTCATACATGTAAAGTTTCACCTCGATCTGTTCAGCCACTTCAGAGAAGAGGATTTATGAAGGGTTGACAATATGGCTGCTGAATCACGTGACCCATGATGTCGTCAAAAGTTTTTCTGTGGTCAATTTTATCCTGAGATGACTTGATGATTTACACTAAAACTAAAACCTTCATACTGATCAGATGTGTAGCATTCCACATATGTGTTCCACCACTCTTGCTCTCTCTCTCTCTCTCTCTCTCTCTCTCTCTCTCTCTCTCTCTCTCTCTCTCCTCTCTCTCTCGCTCCCTTGCTCCTCTGTCTCTTCTCTCTGTCTCTCTCTTCTCTCTCTGTCTCTCTCTGTCTCTCTCTGTCTCTGTCTGTCTCTCTCTCTCTCTCTCTCTGTCTCTCTCTGTCTCTCTGTCTCTGTCTGTCCTCTCTCTCCTGTCTCTCTCTCTCTCTCTGTTCTCTCTCTCTCTTCGTCCTGTCTCTGTCTCTCTCTCTGTCTCTCTGTCTCTCTGTCTCTCTCTGTCTCCTTCTGTCCTCTCGTCTCTCTCCTGTCTCTCTCTGTCTCTCTCTGTCTCTCTCTGTCTCTCTCTGTCTCTCTCTGTCTCTCTCTGTCTCTCTCTGTCTCTCTCTGTCTCTCTCTGTCTCTCTCTGTCTCGTCTCTGTCTCTCTCTGTCTTCTCTCTGTTCTCTCTCTCTGTCTCTCTCTGTCTCTCTCTGCTCTCTCTCTCTGTCTTCTCTCTGCTCTCTCTGTCTCTCTCTGTCTCTCTCTGTCTCTCTCGTCTCTCTCTGTCTCTCTCTGTCTCCTCTGTCTCTCTCTGTTCTCCTCTCTTCTCTCTCTGTCTCTCTGTCGTCTCTCTCTGTCTCTCTCTGTCTCTCTCTGTCTCTCTCTTGTCTCTCTCTGTCTCTCTCTGTCTCTCTCTTCTCTCTCTGTCTCTCTCTGTCTCTCTCTGTCTCTCTCTGTCTCTCTCTTGTCTCTCTCTGTCTCTCTCTGTCTCTCTCTGTCTCTCTTCTCTGTCTCTCTCGTCTCTCTCTGTCTCTCTCTGTCTCTCTCTGTCTTCTCTCTGTCTCTCTCTGTCTCTCTCTGTGTCTCTCGTGTCTCTCTTCGTCTCTCTCTGTCTCTCTCTGTCTGTCTTCTCTGTCTCTTCTCTGTCTCTCTCTGTCTCTCTCTGTCTCTCTCTGTCTCTCTCTGTCTCTCTCTGCTTCTCTCTCTGTCTCTCTCTGTCTCTCTCTGTCTCTCTCTGTCTCTCTCTGTCTCTCTCTGTCTCTCTCTGTCTCTCTCTGTCTCTCTCTGTCTCTCTCTGTTCTCTCTCTGTCTCTCTCTGTCTCTCTCGTCTCTCTCTGTCTCTCTCTGTCTCTCTCGTGTCTCTCTCTGTCTCTCTCTGTCTCTCTCTGTCTCTCTCTGTCTCTCTCTGTCTCTCTCTGTCTCTCTCTGTTCTCTCTCTGTCTCTCTCTGTCTCTCTCTGTCTCTCTCTTGCTCTCTCTGTCTCTCTCTGTCTCTCTGTCTCTCCTCTCGCTCCCCTCTCTCGTTCCCCCTCTCTCCCTCTCTCTCTTTCTTTCTCCCTCTCTCTTTCTTTCTCCCTCTCTCTCTTTCTTTCTCCTCTCTCTTCTTTCTCCCTCTTTCTCCTCTCTTTCTCCCCCCACTGCCTCAATGTTCCCAACAGCAAAGTGACAGATTGTATTTGTTAGTAAATAATAATTGATCAATTTTAGCATGTGCTCTATGACTGATACCTTCCACCTCAATCATCACTGTTGCATCTCGTAGCCAAATCATCCCAAGTCTTTTCTGAAGTTGTCACATAATAACTAACGGTTTGTTCTGTGCACATTTACAATCATTTATGATCGAACATTTGAAGTTGCACTTGCTGTATTTCCAGTGAGATCAGTCAGCTGGACCTGGGGCTGATTGTTGAGGTTTGGAACAAAGGCCTTATCTGGGATACCATGGTGGGCACAGTGTGGGTTCCACTGAAAACTATCCATCATTCTAATGAGGTAAGTGCCCTGAAGTTGAGAACTTGTAAATTTTAACAGTCCATTTCATTGAACTCTGTCCTCGAATTTTATCACTGTTTTGACCACCAGAATAATCTTCATTGTCAAGCTTTTGGAGTCCTCGGAGCCGATTTTTAATCACTGTCTTTTTCATGTGGTATCCTATTGGTTTTCAGCTGGATTAATGATACGTATCTTTTACGAAATGTTGGGCTGGTAGGATAAACCAGAGGTCTGCTCACTCTCTGAATTGTCTATTCTGGGCTCGGATCTTGACCCAACTATAAACTGTTACCCTGGTGTTTCAGATGCATCGGTGCATCGTCCGTTGGAAGGTCGAAGACCCGTTAGCCAGCATCGGTCTTTGGTCGATGATGAAGATTCCACGGTGTCTTTCGTGAAGTGTATGCGAGTTATCGTTGGCACCCTGGAACAAATTACAAATTTCTGCCTAAATCGCCCTGAGTCAAATGTCAGTCCTGGCCAACCAGTTAGTGGAAGACTTTGGACAAAAACTTTCCCTGGAAAAAAATTTTTTTTTGGCCAAAATGTAGTAGTCATACTCGTAGTAGTAGTGGTAGTTACTCTGCCATCTATACTATGCATTTTCCCGCATACATGTGCATTACTCTTCTTCCATTATTCATCATTATATCCATGCATCCTCGCAAATCCTATTTTGCCTTGATGTGAGCCAGTCCTCCATCCTTCATGATGCCAGTTAAAGGGCTGTATATTTGTTTTGTGTGTAGATAATTTTCATTTATTCTGTAATAAAGCATTCAAAGAAAGATTTCAAAAAAATATTCATTGGTTGCTAGGAGATGCAGCTGTTCACGTGGGAAATCCTTCAAAATGACAGTTTCTCAATTTGACTAACAGCTCAATTCAGTGGTAAGCATAATGGGCAGGTTGTGTCTGTGTCTGTGTCTGTGTGTGTTAGTTAAAGGGCTGCATGATTTGATGTATTGTTGTGTAATAGAATGTGATGAGCATTATGAATACTGTCCATGATAATGCATTGGGTCCTCTAACAAGAAGGAGAGAAAGTTTGAATGGTGAGGTTGTGTTGTTGAGTTGACTGGATACAGCTTCGGTTGTGGATATGCTGATGTAGACCCAGAGCTGTGGTTGTGGACCCACTGTTGAGAGAGGTTCTATGTTGATGTGGTTGAAACCTTGAGGAAGACCAGAGCCCAGTTGATGATCTGGGCAGTCAGAAAAGCTATCAATTACTTACAGGTTAGTGGAGTTCTCCCTTCAGGTAAATGGGTTTAGAGAGTTACTCCTTCAGGTAAACAACTACTTTGATGTTTATTATCAAGATAAGTTACATAGAGGGTATTGCAGAATTGGTATCGTTCACAACATCCTTTAAATGTTAAAAATAATGCTTTAGAAATAGCAGTGACTGTTCAATAAACGATTCAAATTAGAACAGACATGAATAGTGTGTCTGTGTCTGGTGCTTGCATACATGCACTTAAAACTGTTTTTTTTTTCCTGATACTTTCCTCAACAACCTAATTTGTAAATGTATGTAAAGAACTGCAGGATGATCTCCTATTTATATAGGTGTGAACACCGAACCACCTCAACACAAACTGTTGCTTCATTGATTGCATGATCAAGCAGAAGCAAGTGTTAACGTATTATCGCCTGTGTACAAAAACCCTTGGTACTGCCTGAGTCTTGAATCATTTTCTGCAGTAACCCTGGGATTATTGACCTCCTCCAAAAATGCGATACCAAAATGTACCAAGGACACAATTTTGTCCGCTTCATTACTTGCTAGGCTGTGCAGACCGATTGTCAAATTTCCTTAAGCCAACGATAATTGCATTTGGCAATTAAAAACACAGCCAATGTCACCAAACTGTGATGAACTTTCCCAGTGGAGTAACCATGGTGGACACTTGAGTGAATAAACAAACAAACAAACAAAAAATCTTCCACTTTGGTAATACCCAATGTGTTTCTAGTCGCCACACAGAGTGACTTGAGCATAATGCTGACAAGCATGAGGTCTGAATTAGATCGAGAAAAGGAGCAAGGAGTTGGAATTTGAGTCTGCTATCAGAAGGAAATTATTTTGTGGATCTTGCTTTTCACCAGGACGCAACCACCAAGGTGTAAAATCAATTTATATCTGAAGTATGATTTGGAACAAGTTATCAAAGCTGAATAGTTTCGGATGTACAAATAGTTAGACTTCAATAACGAAGCAGATGTGTTTAACCACAAGGCCTGCATATTGGAGAATTTATTCACTGAAGGGATGTCTCCAAGCTAAGGGAAGATAGTTTCATAGAAACTGAAAAAATATTGGATCGAGGGGAAAGGGGAGCTGTCGAAGGGCAAAGTAACGAAGGTGACCACACTCGAGGGTTTCGATAAATCAAAAGGTGCCATGATTGCAGCATTTGGGGCTGTGACTGTTGCATCGAGGGGAAGGACATTGTCATTTATTTCTAACATGAAAGCAATGATGAAGTGCTTTTTTTTTTTCTTTTTTTTTTGAGGATACCAACTCAACTCATGGAAGGGATGTAACATAAAACGTGGGGAAAAGTGGGCAAACACATCAGCAGCACGGTGTGTGTGTGTGTGTGTGTGTGTGTGTGTGTGTGTGTGTGTGTGTTAGTGTTGTACAGGAACAATGCAATTGTAGACTGAAATTCCGACACTCTTGTGTTCGTCACCATACATGTTTCGTGAAGATTCAAAAGTCCAAACGACTGTTACCTCATTCTGGATTCCGTACAGGTCACTCACTACAGGATCAAGCTTGCTTTTCAAATCTGTGTCACGGAAGTTTAGTCGTTTCAACCCATGGGGATTAAGTGGGTAAAATTTATCTTTGCAGAACATAGTGGTTTGTACTCTCAATACCCACTGAATGTATTGCTGAGATTATGGCAAATGTTCCTTGAGGAGCACCAACTGTGGTTATAATTCGGCTTTCTTCTCTTCCTGGAAAAAGTAAACTTAGTATTTGTATTGATACCACAAAACTTCCTTTTTCAACTCTGCTCTTGATTGCAGTATCGTTTTAGCCATGTGACCGGTCTGGGAATGACCAAATCATGGTGGGCGGTTAACCGGCCACAGCCTCCAGCTGAGTTAGATGCCCCAAACCAGGGTTACAGGCCTTACGTCCAGGTACCTCATCAAAGGGCACGTAACATTGTGCCGACCGAGGGTTATTTGCTCGCACGGTGTGCCAGTCAGATGTACAACTGAGTGGCTGGTTATGACGTACCAGCCAAACGTACCAAACAAAATATGTTATTTTACGAAGTGTTAATCACTTTTATCCAATTATGCACCTTAAGGGTGCCAATCTTGCAAATCCAACTACTAGTACAGCAAGAATGGAAGCCAGGCAAGAGTACCAGTTCATGGGATGTTATTAAAATGAAAACCCCAGCAAGTCCTCAAACAATAAACGACAAACAATAATTCCCCAAATTACACAAAACACGGTTCCAAGTGACACAATTTCTTAACAGTTTTCATCTTGGAGCCCGTTCACTCGCTCAACAAGAACACAGTACAGGGAATACAAATAATAAACAATACCGAGAGGTCGATTTCAAACCTGGAGGCAAGCTGTGCAGGACTCCTGACAGAGTTATTGGCAAGGTCTCTGGTGCAAACCGCCATAAAAACTCCTCCATCTCCATAATTGTGGCTTCCTCAAAGCCCTCTTTAATTTGGGGATTATATGTTCACAGCTCCGTACACAGCGACTCTTCCTGCCGATTTCAGGTGCTCTCCTCCAGCGTTATTATCCTCTCTCAGTGTTTATGTCTCTCTCAAACGCAGCTACCTCGCAAACTTTTCCTCTCAAACGCAGTTGTCTCACCAACTGTGCCTCTCAGTGTCACTCCCTCACTTTTTGCAAGCAGCCGTTAACTGAACTGCATGTGAGGTCAACTGAAAATCCTTGTGCTGGGCTGCATAAGCTTTTGTGGTGACCTAACTGCAGACCTCTTCAATGCAGATTCGCCCCGTACATCAGCCGCTGCAGTGAGGCTAATGGTTGGCTATTTCATTGCAAATTTGCCACACCTGCACATTGTTCTCATATCCACTTTGTAAAGCCATGTGAATTGAGGAAAAGAACATTAATAATGTATGGCCAGATGTTTGAATAGGGGAGGACAATACGGTAGGGTAGAGAAAACAAACATCACGCTGTACATGTGCAATGCAAATCTATCGCACAAATAGTGAAGAAAAAACAGCTTCTCTGCATTTTCACCACGAAGGCAGCTCCTTTTATCGTCAATATTCCCAACTCTGCTGAACACCCTCTCACTGAGAACTGATGAGGGTGGTGCACAGAGATACATTTTGGCCATTGGAGAGGGTGTCTTGTAATTATGGAGCCATGGAATAAATGACCTTTATTTTATTAAAGCCAAAATAAGTTGTTTTTTTCCTCTACAAAGTTGAGGCTCATGGAGGAGTATTTGCTCAAAAAAGACGATTTACTGATCCTTTTATTTAGAAGATACACCCACAACTTTGTTAAAATTTTACACCTTTCCAGGTGTTGGGTCTGGGAGACCGAGGAAACATGTCAACTTTTAAACATTTTTTTTTTAAATTGGTTTGTGTACAAAGTTGAGACTAATGGGGGAGTATTTGCTCAAAAAAGTGATTCACTGATCCTTTTATTTGGAAGATAACCAAACAAGGTAAAAATGAATGGAATAAAACAATATAAAATGGGTCCAACATTTGCAGAACAGCATGCCAAGCAACAAAAAGTGATGAGTATCTCACCATGCAAGTTCAAAAAACAAACAGTAAGACCCATAAACTGGCAAAACTCGTAAAGTCATGAGAATTAAAAAAAACTATAAAGAACAATCGGAGATTGCAGACCCTTGCCAGAACTTGTTTTGTGTGGTGTATTTTGTATGGCATTTGTATACTGGTGTGTTACATAATTAACAAGAGACATAATTAGAACTGTCACTTTATAACTGCTGGCAGTGATGACCGGGTACCAAGACAACTCCGCTTTGAGTGCACAACTGACCCTGACCCATGACGTTTTTCATAATTATTCAATTGAATTTAGAATGAGATTAAAATATATTCAGTTCAATTCAAATCAAATGGAGGACCAAATAGTATAGGTACAGTCTTGCATTGGAGTAATGAGAAGGAACCCAAACAAACAAAAAGCAAAGATGAAGTCTGGATCCTGGAGAGGATTCGCATTTCAGCTGCTACTCCTCTACCCTCAAACCCATCCAGGCACAGCCAAGTGAGCCTTTAAAGTTTAAATAATAATAATAAAATAATAATAATAAGAACCCAGATCAAAAAAATTAAATGATTCTGGCTGCCAGACCATGTGTCCGATCAAGTTGAAATTTAAAACATGTTTTCCCAATCATAATTGTGAAGTTTCATGCCGATTTATTCAGTGGGTCCAGAGAATTCATTATTTCTTCTTTTTTTAATCCAATATGGCTGCCAAACCCTTATGAATTAAACCTATCAATTATTCCTTAATGAACTTGTACTCCCAAGGCTTGGGCAACATTTGTGTGAAGATTCCCCTCGATCTGTCCAGCCGTTCTGGAGAAGAATATTTTTATAGGTTTTATGGTAAATCCAATATGGCTTCCAAACCATGTGACCTATGACATCATGTGTGTGACCTTTTGTTCCACATAGATAGGCAGTTATACTTGTAAAGTTTTGCCTCGATCTGTTCAGCCACTTCAGAGAAGATTTTGAATTTTTTATATTTTATTATTATTTCTTTATTTATTTACTTTTAAACAATATGGCTGCCAAATCATGTGACCAATGACATCATCAAATATTTTTCTGTGGACCATTTTATGCCTGGATGACCCTCAAAATTTTTCATACTGATCAGATGTAGCATTCTACATATGCAATTTGACCATCACAACGAAGGCACCGAAGACCATAAAAAAATGATACTCATTCCTCATGAGGAGTACTTGCCATTGTCAGGCAGCAGTTGTCACCTACTTCAAGAATTTTGCCAACTTTGATTTTCACTTTTATTTGTTCAAGGACATCACAATGAATCACTTTCAACTTGTCTTCTAATTTTCAGTTAAGTATTTCACCATGTGAGGCGCTTTTTCAAAATGGCTGCCAAAATCATAAAAAAGCTGTTAAAAACTAATTTTCACCATAATTCCAGCAATTTAGAATGATATTTTCTAATGTTTTGGCCAAATGATCTTCAAGTAAGTTTAATAGTAAGCTTAAGTATCAAAAACATTGTAGTTAACTACTCAAAGAGGGCGCATTTCTCCAAGATGGCGGCCAAAATCATTAAAAATTCCCATAAAATGTATCTTCATTATAAAGATTACCGTTTGGTTCAAATTCAACTGAAAATGTTCACTTTATGCAGTGTCCCTAATGTTTTCACTAGTTAAAGATGATTTCCTTCAATACTTGACATATTAAGGTTTTAGTGATTTGTATACACCTTAACTCGATCAATTATTGTGTACTCATAGACAATACTGTTGTAGGCCTACAGATGAAATATGTTGTGGGTCTGAGAAAACCCATCGGAAGTCGCGATGGACAAGTTCCTTGTTAAAACGGTCACGCAACCTAACAATTTATTGTTTTTTCCCCTATCGTTACCATGTACGTTATTCAAAAGAGTATGGACAGCAGGTCCATACTCTTTGGAATAAGCGTGCATGGTAACAATGGGAAGTAAACATAAATTGATATGTGTTTGTACGTTTGTTCAAACGAGGAACTTGTCCAGCCGACTTCTGACGTTTTCCCAGACCGCCATACGTTATTGTTACGCTTTTTGGACAAGTATCCTGACATCAATTTTGTTTAGTTACCAATACTTGTGAAGTATAATGAACATTTTCCATGTAATACCATTTGAAGTTCAAATTATATCTCGTAAGTTCATCACCCCTGTATTGTCTATGGCAGATTAATATAATAGGGCCTGTCAAATATGAACTGGTCTAAAAAAGCTCCTCCTCTTCTTCTATTTCTGCAATATAGTCCTCTGAATTTTCACACCATCACCACATCGCAAGCATCGGTGCACACCAGTGTATTCTTTCGGTATCCACATCTGTTTGTCATGCAGGAACTGCTACAGGAACAGCCTTCGAAGCTCCAAAAGAACTTTTGGTGCTGGTGGATTTTCACTTAATACTGGTATCAAATTACCATCCTGAAGTTGCCAAGAATAGTTGGTTGGTGGTGAATGTTGGGGCATGGCTTGCAGGGACTTCCAAACCAACGCCATGAAAAACGCCCATTCTGTGTGAGGTTTTAATGTTCCGAGGGTGGGAGGGAGTTGCCGGCCCTCCTTTCCATTCTGTCAAACAGGGACCACCGTAACTCTCTTACACTCTCTACACTTCCAGATGGCTTGTACAAAATACATACGTAGCGTTCCATCTGCTTGAAAACCCACTCTGGCACTTCAGTACTTCTTCCAAAGCAGTAATGCATCTAATATGGGGCCATCACTATCATAAATGCCTTGAAATGACTTGTGACTCCCTTTCCAGAAAATGTGCCCGTTTGTCTGTCCCTTTGAAGCATACCCTCCCACCAAGGCATCTGCTCTCTCTCTCTCTCTCTCCAAGTTTATGGTAGCTTTCCCAGATTGGTATCCTTTCTCCTTTTTTCCTAAGTAAGCAGGTCATTGGAGGAAGCAATGGATAGGTACCTGTGAGTAAAACAAGGACATCTGTATCTACGGAAAATACATCTAATTTGCATTGTTGTCTTTGTGCATGACATCGATAGCATTTAACAAGACCAACTGGTCACCTTCCTCCAGGTTGTGATGCCCTGCAGTCATTTCTGACATTGACACTGTCAGACAAGTTACCATTGGATTTCATCAGTGTGTGATGAATCACCAGAACCATCTTTGGCTTCCTTTGTAATGATCTAGCAATTTATCCGCGCGATATTGTGAGTTCAGCTTTAGTGTCAATGTGTGCCAGAAATGACTTCACATTCTTGATCTCTGTAGAATCATTAACATAGGTTAATGACATGC
>CM068962.1:68461710-68487289 GCA_035128595.1 Eptatretus atami
AGGATTTTAGAAATTCGGCCTATGTTGACCTTTTGGTCTATGTTGACCTCAAAATTAATAGGTGGTTGAGATCAGCGACCTCATATGCAAAATGGTCTTTAAATTTCAAGTCGATCTGATGAAAATTGAGGATTTTAGAAAATTTCGCCCAAATTGGTCTTTGTCGACCTTTTGGCCTATGTTTACCTCAAAATTAGAAGTGGTTGAATTCAGTGACCTGATATGCAAATGCTCTTCAAATTTCAAGGTAATTGGATTAAAATTGAGAATTATAAAAATTTGGCCGATGTCGACTTTTGGTCTATGTTGACCTTTTGGCCAATGTTTACCTCAAAATTAAAGTGGTAGTTCAGCGAACCTCCCTATTGCAAATGGTCTTCAAATTTCAAGTCGATCGGATGAAAATTGAGGATTTTAGAAATCCCACCTTTTGACCTTTAGCCTATGTTGACCTTTTGACCTTTTCACCTCAAAAACAATAGGCTTCTTCCTCATGACAAACTCTACCATGTGGTGAAGTTTTGTGGACGGACGGACGCTACAGACCAACATACTTGGCAATTTTTTTTTTTTCAAATTTCTGTTTTTTTTCCAAGTAACAAACGTACCCAAGCGCAACACCCTCTCCTTCGGCAAGGAAAAATGAAATGTTTACCTTTGCCAAACGAGTCGAAGCAGTAATCCAATTTCAAAGATTCCAAAGCGATTAAACAACCAACAAGAAGTCGATCCGAAAAGGCAAAGCTCACAAGACAAAATGAAAGGCAGAAAGCCGGAGAAAGATCACATGGCAACGGAATTATGTCAAGTATGATTCGGCATCATCCCTCCCCCTCCGAGTTTGGAAATCTTCACCAGGACCTAATGTCATGCTAATGAGGTAATTGGGCAACAAAACTATTGTGAAAATAACTCTGGTCTCCCAGCTCCGAGGAGTGGAAAGAAAGGGTGGTGGTAAAAATTTAACTTCCCTCGAACCTGAATGATGTTTCAAAAAAAATTTATACCACTGAATTATAATTTGTCACTAAATTATAGGAGCATACAAGGAAGCTCGTGCGAAGAAAAAATAAAGTTATATAACAGTTACAGCACAACAAAAATCATGTCTCCTGGACCGAGCCCTGCATCTAAGGGTGAAGCACACACTGCTACATATTTTGGTTTCCGAAAATCCGAGCCCAGCCGAGCTTGACCTGAACTGTGTGCGTGTGCGTGCGTGACGAGTCGCGTGGCGTGCATGCAGGCAACACGCGTCGTGCGTGATTCATTCTCCATCCATTCCCCTTGTGCTTCAGAATGGTGTCAGATATCATGCATGCCTGCAGCATAAAAATTTGAATGGGATTGGCTTTTACATTTATGGTGCATTAACACAAGCGTTCAGTGAAACACAGTAACCAAGAATAGAAGTTGTATGAACAATAATAATTAGGTAGATTGTGCAGGCTATAATGCAAGCGATTCAGACGTGATTAAGGAAGGTCAATGTTTGGGTTTTTTTATTAGCTTTTTCATTCACCCCCGTTGGACTTCCTCTGAAACGGGGGCTCATGGATTTTGTCTCCATTTTCGTGTTTGTGCATGCGTGTGCCCGTGTCCACAACCAAATCTCGGACATGTATAGACCGATTTTATTCGTACTTGGCAGAAAAACAACAAATTATGGTATACATATGCACATCATTTTGTTTTGTGATGCAATCAAAGATGGCCGACTGGCAGCCATTTTAGTTGTAAAAAAAAAACCCAGTGTCAAACACATCCTCAACCGTTTCTCGGACATGCATTTACTGATATTGTTCCAACTTGGCGCACAGATAAGGAATGATGGCTTGCATATGCACGTCATTTTTTCCGACATCAGATCCAAGATGGTCGACTGGCAGCAATTTTGTGACTTAAATGTGTCCCCAACCATTTCTCTGACCTGTATGATCCGATTTTGTTCAAACTTGGCACAAGCACAGTACATGATGGCATACATGTTCACCTCACTTTATTTTGTCATCTGATCATAGATGGCCGACTGGTAGATTGGCAGCCATTTTTGTTGTACATAAATATGGGGCTAGCCCTTTAACTCCATAGAGCAAAATTATTAAATCAACAGGGGCCATGACATTTTGTCTTTTTTACCTGTTTTCTTGTGAATTCACCAGACTCAAAATAATCGATCAATGCTTCTAAAAGTGTGGACCTTGGTAATTTGGGAGGGTGGGGGCGCATACGCACCTAGCGGCCTGGTATAAAACATCGGGGCACATCGGTGGCATAAATGCCGAACACGATGTTTTTTTAGAAAGCAGAATATCGGCTGATACATCAGTTAAAACGATGGATCGATCGGGCTCTATTTTTCAAGTGATTTTTTTACCCCTGAGAGATGGGCCAAAAATGATATATATAGCATATTTCAAAAAATTGTGTACGGATAATGACAAAACTGGTGAATAAGTTGGGTACGTGACAAGAACAAGCCCAATAAATTTTGGTTCAAATCTGGGTGCAGATCAAGCCCATCAGTGGAATACAAAATGTAAACTGTTCAGCCTGGCTGAGGGACACGCTCCACTGAGTGCCATTTAAGTTTTTTCAAATTTTTCCAAATTTCTTCACATTATCAAATTTCTCCAGGTATTTTCGAAAATCGAAGGTTTGTCAAGTATTTGGTTGGTTGCATGTGTTTGTCTGTTTGTCAATCGCCGACAGGTCACATTTCTAAACCAATCATCATGAAACTTTCCCAAGTTGTAGAGGTACGTCACAACTGAGAAGCCTATTGATGTTGACAAGAGGTCAACAACTTTGGTGGAATTTTTAAAATCCTCAATTTTCATCCAATTGACTTGAAATTTGTACATCATTTGCCTCTTTGGTCAATTAATTCAACCACAAATTATTTTTATGGTCAAATTTGTTTTAGGGATTTTGCAAGTATCGTGCTCTGCAAAACTTTTTTCTTGTTTGTCTGTTTGTCTGTATGTCCATTGCCTATAGGTCACAATTTTAAACCCATCTTCACGTAAATTCACAAAATGGTATAGTTAGTCGTAAGCAAGTAAAATATTCGTTTTAAGGTAAAAGGTCAAAATGTCAACATAGGCCAAAAGTCAACAACTTTGTGAAGTTTCTAAAATCCTCAATTTTCATTAACTTGATTTAAAGTTTGTAGAGTATTTGCTCATGAGGTCATTGAATTCAAACACCAATTATTTTTGAGGTCAACCTCAGCCAAAAGGTCAACATAGGCCAGATTTTTAAAATGGTCAATTTTCATCCGATGTACCTGAAATTTGAATTGGGTTTGCATTTCATGTCACCAAATTCAACTAGCCACTAAATTCAACATTTCATGTCACTAAATTCAATTCAATTAGAAGAGGATTTGCACTGGCCAATTATTTTTGAGGTCAACATAGACCAAAAGGTCAACATCTACCAAAGGTCAACAACTTTGTCATATTTGTAACATTAATTTTCATCTGACTGACTTAAAATTTGAAGAGGATTTGCATATCTGGTCATTGAATTCAACCACCAATTATGTTTATAGTCAAATTTGCTTTCAGGATTTTGCAAGTATCGTGCTCTGCATGATTTCTTTTTTATTTGTCTGTCTGTCATCGTATGTCAAATGCCTACAGGTGACAATTTTAAACCGATCTTCATGAAACTTCACCAAATGGCAAAATTCGACGTAAGCAAAAAATCCTACTGATTTTAGGTCAATAGATCAAGGTCACAAATCATCAATTTACATCCGATTCACTTGATATCCATGTATATGTATATGTATATGTATATGTATATGTATATGTGTGTATATGTATATGTATATGTATATTGTTTGTGGTAATATATAATATAATATATATATATTATAATATATATATTTATATATATAATATATATATATATAATTTGACACCTCCCACACTCTCCAACCGAAGAAGCTGCGTAAAGCAACCCAAGAAGACCTACACAAGGTAAGCGCTATGCTGTTCCAAACTCTTTACAGAATTACTCCACAACTATAAAGACGTTCAAACATCATACACACTTGAGAATCCCAATGGACACACCCCTCAGCTACCGGACCGTTTCATCACTTATTGGCGAATCATCAGCGATAGTGCAGACACAGAGCCAATGAGGCTCCCAAGCATGTACCATGTGCAAACGTCAAAAGCAGTCAATATATTAATGAAGAAAGACCCACCCACATCTCACCTGTGAATGGAGGAGCCCCACATTTCTCACCAATATGCGATAAATCGGTCCGGTAGTTGAGGGTGTATGCAGCATTAGTATTCTCATGTGCGCACTGTGTGTGAACGTCTTTATAGTTGTGGAAGAACTCTGGGAAGGGTTTGAAACAGCATAGCACTTACCTTGTGTAGGCCTTCATGGGTTGCTTTATGCAGCTTATTTGGCTTGAGGAGTGGTGGGAGGTTTCAATTATTTATATAATCCGAGGCACCTGGATTTAGTTGATTAGGTAAGAGTTTATTGGCTGTTCCGTCCATTCACAGATGAGAGATGTGGGTGGGTCTTTCTATATGTATATGTATATGTATATCTCTATCTCTATCTCTATCTCTATCTCTATCTCTATCCCTATCTCTATCTCTATCTCTATCTCTATCACAAAAAACATTGGTGGATGGCGAACCCTCATTGAAGTAAAGTCTTGGTCAACCAATGTGAATATGTGAACTATTTTTGGATCTTGACCACGCCTATTAATTACGGACAATTGGAACATACCTGTTGGACCCTTTGGATCTTTTAAGACCCTTGATATCCCCTTTGACTCCTGAAGGCCTTTACATCACTTTGACCCCTAGACCCCTTGACCGTTTAGACCCATTGACCCAATTTAGATACTTTATATTGCTTTAAACCATTTATTCCCCTTAAGACCCTTTCAGATTAATTTTTTTTGTTTACATAGTCGAGGTTCGTGGAAGAGCTGGTACGAGTTCACTGAACAGATCAGGGTGCAACAGGGCAAAATGAACAGTGGAGAGAGGGGGGAAGCACCAGCAGCAGAG
Source organism: Eptatretus atami (assembly GCA_035128595.1). Lineage (NCBI taxonomy): Eukaryota > Metazoa > Chordata > Myxini > Myxiniformes > Myxinidae > Eptatretus > Eptatretus atami. Next base: position 68,466,768 of record CM068962.1, read on the forward strand.
TTTAAGGCCAAAACAGAGGCAGATTGGACAAACAATGGAGTGTGGGGATGAATTTGGGGGCAGGAGATGATGATACATGTGGTGGACAAGATGGATTTTATGATGACATTTTCCACACTGGACTATTTTTGGATGGCTCGGACGGTTTTAAATCATCTAGCTGTAGAAGTGCAGATATTCTCTGAAAGCCGATTATCATTCCTAGTCAGAACTCAATTAATTCCTTTACCTGGGATATGATTCTCTGAAACTGAACGGTGACACTATTTCATGATTATTTATGCTGTACTCTCAGTTGATGCTATTTGTGGCTATGCAAATCAGATGTCTGAAGGTAATTCTCACAAGGCCTGTCCCGTGACTTTTTTGTTGTTGTTGTTGTTGGGCTGCATACACGTGATGTGAATGTTCGAAAATGACGCACCAAAACAACACAATAACTCAATGTCCTGTTTATTTTATTTATTTATTTATTTATTTTGTCAAAAATCAAGGAATTTGGGGAAATGATTGCATGCCGTTTACTGACACGTCTCACCTATTTGAATGGTTGGCACCCACCATCGTCATCCCAAACTGATGGAAATCTATTTTGATTTTGAAGATGAAATATTAAAATATAATGACCTCAAATAGTTCAGAATGTGATGTGGAGAATACTTAATTCCGGTCACCAGAGTCTGATACTGTCCTTCAGACATTCGCAATCTAAGGTAAGAATCCAGTTGTTGTTTGCCGTTTTAAACTTTCCATTTTGAATGCCTTGTTCTCTACGTTTGAATGTGTCCAAGGTTGATTGGTGGTGCTTCTTTGTTATGCAGCACAATGCTGTGAGGTACCCCTATTGGCTGAGGGTGTGGTTGTACCGCTGATGCGATACCATCTGTAGGTTCGGGCAGGAATTTGGAATTTGTTCATGGTGCCGGTGATAGCTCCCTATTTGCGAAGGACACCATGGGATATGTAACGTCCATCAACGAATGCCGGCAGACGGGACACCCATTTAACGTCCATCTGAGGGACAGCACACATATTGATGAATCACCCTGCCTGTAAAATACTGGGATGACAGTTTATAGCTGGGTCAGGATTCAAACACAGAAACCCAGACGGGACAGCTTAGAGCCAAGTGTGCATACCTTTAGGCCATCCTGTCAGCCCGAATGGCCATACTAATGAATCATTTTTTGAGCTGAGAACCTGCATATTTCACCTACGGTCTCATCTCAGCCAAATGTGGTCCCCAATAAATCCATGCCCTTTGATACTGCTGAATAATTTATTCACTGACCGAGCAACATATCATGCACACAAAAAGGTGGGATGGTGTGTCAAGTCGTGCATCTGTACAATTTCATTTTTTGTTTTTTGATGATGAACTTGATTTATCCATTGTATCTATTTGATTGTTTTGGCTGATTCTTTAAAATGAGCAATGAAATACATTTGTATGCGAACCCATTGGTCCCCGATGGATCATGTATGTGGACTAGATGGATATGATGCTGGAAGTTTGAAACTCTGAACGTTTGGATTATCTGGTTGCAGTTTTTTATTATTATTAATATTATTATTATCATTATTATCATCATCATCATTATTTTCAAGCCTTCGACATGACTGTTCCCCGTTTTCCTGATGCACAAGCCAAATCTCATCCATCCGTTTGGCACCGTGGCCCCCTTTTTGGCCAGGTTTGGCCTTTGGTTCAAAAACTAACATGGGAGGGTTTGATCCAAAGGTCGTAGACCGAACCCTGTGTGTTCATGTTCTTTATCAGCCACTTTGAGACAAATCTAATCCCCCCCCCCCCCTGCTTTATCGAATACATAATACATGGGATTTCTTCAGCATGCTTTTCTGGTTAACATCAATACATGAGCCATTGGGTTTAAAATCCTCATTTATTTCTACTTTTGGTCCACAAAAGGCTAAGTGTGAGGTTGCAAGCCGTCTTTTTCAAAGCTAGTTGGTCCCTAACCACCCAAAGTCATTTTCTTTCAGATACGAGTCTGCATCAGTTCTTAATGAGAAGCGATTGGATTTCATTTGTTGGGATTTTCACATCTCTTCTATTTCTAAAGTTTTGCCACTTGGTCAGTGTCACGTGTGTGCGTTGTAGTCGATTATTGCTTTCAGGAGAGTGATCCAAATAACCCTGTCAATCAAACAACACTTTCTGCTAGATTACATTGGAATGGTATTGAGTTGGAAGGAAATTTTGTAAACCAGGATGTCTACTACTACTACTACTACTACTACTACTACTATTACTACGACGACTATTACTACTATGACTACTACTTCCTCTCTCATGCTCCTCTTGATACTACTTCCTAGCCTGGTGTTGCCTTAGTGGTTAGGGTGGTGGCTTGGGATCCTAGGGTCCTGAGTTCAAGCCACGTTGGCCGCTGAATTATTATACACCAGGAGGTTGACTCAGCCTGTCATCCTTCCGAGGTCGGCAAAATGAGTACCAGTGTACTGGTAAGGGGGACACTGCATCAGCGGCATTGCCGCGTCCCAACCAATGATGCAACCAGCAGCCACAGGCTGCACTCGATAGAGAGAGATACTACTTCCTTTCCCTCCTCTCATGTTGCTCTCCACCACCACCTTCCACCTCTATTTTCCTCTGCCTCTAATCCTGCCAACAGCGTCCAAATCCAAGGCCTGCATGTGCATATTCCATTCCTCTCTTATGAGAACTTGCCCCAACCACCACAGTCATGCCTCTTGGCTGATGTCCCTTGCTCCTGCCAACCTCTTGATCTCATAAATCCTCTTATTTTTTGCCCAGAGAGGTCCCCATCAGCTCTCTGCACTGTGCATCTCTATCCTCTCCAGCAATTGTCATTTCTCAAGACCCAAGCTTCCGTTACATACAGGGGAACCAATGAGGCGTGTGGCTATATAAATATATGTGCATTCATTTTTATATTATTTTAAATAAACCCTTCCGAGTTCATTTTACCCTGACCATGAACATGTTCTGTTCAGGCAGTGAATTGTGGCTTTGCATGTACTAGTTTTCAATGACTAGACATTTTACTCAAGACTTCTGTACACCCTGTAGTGTGCATTCTCACTTACTTAGTTATTCTCCTTTGACCATACTTCCATCCCCAAAGAAGAAGAAGAACAACAACAATATTCAATGATGTTAAAATGCTTTTAATATTGATGGAAAACCCTTTGAGAACCTGGAGGTTGATTATTTTTGATGGTATAACCTGGTTTGCCTGGGCCTTTCCCATTCACTATTGTCATTAAAAGACCTGTACCCACTTGCTTTTCAGCTGATTGTATGGTTGCTGTCATATGGTACCAAGCTGAGAAACCTGGTCCATGTTTGTCCCTCGCGCATGTGGAGTGAAAAGCGAGGTTAAGCAATTGGTTCACTTGGTCTGTCTGTCTGCTTACAAACGTCAGTTTATCAATGACGAACTACTTTATTTCAATTGAATATTATGTTTTTAACATGAATCGGAACACGAACCTATAGTTTCGTAGTACTTTGGCTCTGAATTTGGCAAATTGTACGGAATCTCGTCTCGATTGGGCGTGCGCACAGGTGATTAAGGAAATTGTTTTACTCTGTTTGCTTGTCTGGAAGTCAAACGAAATTGAAAATCATTCCAGACGTGAAACTTGCTGTGTTTTAAGGACGTCATAAATGGAACACAATCCAACAGGCATGAATAATTAATGCACGTGTTAAGAAGGTGGTGTAAAATACGGTACACTGCATCAACAGCAGTAAGGGCCCTGTCACACCTTGACGTTTTAGCCAGCGTATGGCAACATGTCAAAATGTATGTAAAACGCTGGCGTACGCTGAACTATTGATGTTTTTTTCAGTTTTGGGCGTATTCGTAACGAGTTGGACGTATGCATAACGTATTAGTAACATACACAGAACGTTTCGATAACTTATAGATAACTTATACCAACGAATGCTTAGGGTGTTGTCGGCGTTCACAACCCATGCCCAACGATAGTCTAACTTATGCATAGCGCGGCAGCGTATCACCGACGATCACTGGCGTAGCCTATTAATAGGCTGCCGCTCAACGATTTAAAGGCCCTGTCACACCTTGACGATTTAGCCAGCGTATGCCGACGTATGAAAAATTTGTCTAAAACGCTGGCACACGTCGAATACGTTTGGGTAAGTTTTGTATACGTTAAGAGCACGTTGAAGCACGCTGAAGCACGCTGGCATACGTCGTAGTACACCGAGCTCGTCGACAAATTTTGAGCATGCTCAAATTTTTCGACGTATGCCAGCGTATGACTCACACGTCCGCATACGCTGGCCATAAGTTGTAGGCACGTTATGCGATCGTGACACACGTTGACACACGTTACTTGTAAGTTACTCATAAGTCGAAACACGTCGAGGTAATGTTTAGCGTACCCGAAACTTATTTCTAACCTATGAGTAACGTGCTTTGAACCTATGAGTAACTTGCTTTGACGTGCCTTATGCTAGGTTCCCACTGTCGTGCGATCCGTTACGAACGCCACGATTGGCCATTCGTAGCTGATCATGAATTTCTCTGAAAGCTGTTCCCACTATCACGATGCGCGGCACGATTGAAATCGTGGTCTCACAGAGCGTGGTGTTTGTCTTGTCTAAGATCGATCCCGATCACCACGATTAGGAAGCACGATTAGATGCGATCTGTCGCGCTTTGTTACGATGCAAACGATCTGATACGATGATCCCGATTGACAATTGATCGTGTTGATCGTAGAAAAAATTTTGAATCGTTCAAAAATTTTCTACGATTAACACGATTGCCATGACTGACCTCAAGATCTGATAAGATCTGATAGGATCACCACGATTAGTCCACTATTGAGACCACAATTTCAATCGTGCCGCGCATCGTGATAGTGGGACCTAGCATTAAGCTTTTGGGATTATTTTTTTTCTACAACCTCTAAGATCTTTATTTTATTTCATTTGAATTATATACTTGAACACACGAGAACACAAATTGCCTTTTTGATTCTTTCCAAACCCTTCTGTTTCGCAGTACTTGGACAAAATATTATGGTATTTTTTGTCATCACTACCAATCAAAATTGTCATTGCAGCCTCTCCCCGTGTCTTTCTTCTTTTTTTTTTCTTACTTTTGTTTTTTTTTGTTTTTTTCCAAGACTGCATGCTGTAAGGTGTTCCATGAACTTTCTAGTTGTCTATGTTGTACTTTGTTAGTCATTATGTATAATTCACGTGTAGATGGGTTGTACAAAGCATATTGTTTGATGTGATTATTGGAATCGATTTTTATTTTATTTATCATTTGCGACATTGGATTATCCATTGTATGTATTTGTTAGTTTTGACAGTTCTTTGTTCTAGCATCACTGATATAAATCTTGAAATTCTTCTTTTCAACCAATTTAAGCTTTGGGTCATGTGACCTATAATATGAGAAGATTTGGTGTGTGGATCAACGAAGAAAACGTGCCATTGTTTTTGGCATCCTCTGCCATCCACAGGAAGGTCCTGGGGAGTGGATTACGCTAGATGCCGAGGTGCTCATGCAGGAGGATGAGGTGTGTGGCACCCGAACTCCGACCTTGCACCAAATCCTGCTCGACACTCGCTTTGAGCTACCTTTTGGTATGTATTTCATAAGTGACCCTTCCTTGGTTATGTCCCCAATCTGTCTTTCTTTGGTGTTCTGACTCACCAGAGGGTTTGCAGTATGTCACATGACTGAAATGTAGACTGTACTCTGTTTTGTATTTTAAAAATAAAATAAATGAAGGTACCATTGGCAGCTTTATTACAGCTGGCCGTGCCTTCTGCAAATATGGATGTTCCCATATATGACCTTTATTAATTTTTTTCCGGTGATCCCTGTACTTCGTGTTTGCACAATCTGTCTTGTGTGTATTCAAGTACTGTACTTCAATAAAAGTTTGTTTGTTTATTGTTCTGCTCAGCTGAGAAGCCAGCACCTTCAAATAAACACCTCTGTATTTGGGAGTAAAATGGAATATGTTGCCATATTCTTTGATGCCGTTTTTCTTAAAAAAAAAACCCGCTACTTTTGAAGCTTGAATAACCGAGTCATTTGCTGATGCATTTGATACATTTCCATGCATGGTCATAAATTCAAATACTTTGGCTTTTTTCCCTTGCATGATGGAGCTTTTGTTTCCTTTGCATTGTCTTGACCATAAGGTTGGCCCTGTAATTCATTTGTCATCTATTATATTTTCTTTCCAGGCCTTGGGATGTTGACTTGATCTTTGTCTATGCTTTCATGTCCATACCATCGACTTCCTGCAATGCCTTTAATTAGTCGCTTTTGGTCATTGAACAGTTGTTTTGTTGTAATCTTGTTTGTTTTTGCACATATGCTAGTTCACATTTATTCCATTTGTTTTTGCTGATATTTTGATCATGGTTATGCAACATTCATTTTTCTCCTCCAGTTTCTAATCTTTGCAATAGATTATATAATACTTGATTTTTGCCTCGGAAACCTATGGGAGTAAAGGTATATGTTACGGATGTTAGGACATGTGCAATTCTAGACTGGTGCATAACGTCGTGCTCCCACAGCCCTCACAATGCAGGCTTTTGTGTCATCTGTCCCTGAGAAAATTGGATCCTGCCTCAACATGTCATACTCAAAAGAACCATCAAATTGCAGTAATTGAATGGCCTTCCAATTTTCTGTTCATGAATCATTATTAGACGTACAATCCTCGCAGTTTAAAGGCTAGTTTGTGCTGCACACGTGATGATGGAGCATCTGATGGCCTTTTCTGGCAAAACTATTCCTGGATTTGCTGTAACCATAAAACTCGATGTGAACACTTAAGGGCAAAGAAGCAAGCGTTTGTGCGAACTTGGGGATGTAATGTTTCAAAGTTCAATTGAAGACCTTTTTTAATTTGCACAAATGGCTAGAAAACTGTTTGCTTAATGGCTCCATCGTATCACATGTCAACTCGGTTAATGTCGGTTGGTATGCCAGGTGTCAGGAAGCTACATTGTCAATTTCAGGCATATAGGAGTTTTGACAGACACCACCATTTCTGTAGAATATCCTTCTCCTATAAAACTTGCTTTGAGAGGGTAAATGAAAGGGCACAAACAAAGGGACATTCACTAAATTATTAAAATACTTGCAAATACCACCCATTGCTTTGCTGATGGGAATACTATGGGGGGGGGGAGAAAAAGTGGGGGAGAGGGAGGAAGGAGGGAGGGAGAGTGAGGAGGGGTAGAGGAAGGGAGGGCAGCATGAGGTGAGAGGAAGGGAAGTCAGACATGCAGTGGAGCGTTAATTATGATTCATACTGTCTCATCAAAATGCTTCTGCAGAGAATAACCATGCAAATGGAAACAAAATATTGTCTGAAATCCATTTTCTACTGGTCATACTATAAATACCCCCCTCCCCCCCCAGAGACAAACACCGTCCGGAGACAAACAAACACCGACCGACATGTCTGGAGATAAATATTGCCCAAACATAATCACCCAGTCGGTTCCTGGTTCATATAAAATAACCAATTGCTTTTGAAACAGCTACGTGGACAAAGGAAAATGTGATCGCTCGCACACTGCTGAGGTTAAAAGTTTAAACCTCCACCACCCATCATCATCATAAAATACAGGATGAGACCTTTCCACCACGTCTCCTATAACCAAGCATGCAAGCATGCACACACACTCATAAAGAGTCCCTTTACAGATCCAAATCTACCCATATGTACCACTACCCCTTGTAGCAACTCGTGACTACATCACCATCGGGACACGAACTGTACCACTATCGACTGTAGGGTGCTCAGGAAGTGTTTTAAGCATTCAAGCAAGCAGTCCAATTAAATGGTTGATAAGGAACGGCTGGCTTGGCAAGCGATAGCAAGCTGATTGTTAATGGTACGCTCGCAAAAAAATGAAACATTGCCAATTTCTTAACATTTTCAGATTTCACTCCAGATTTCGAGTTATTTCGTCCACGTGATCTGATCCTCCCAGCTCAAATAATATTTTGATGATATACTTTAGTCCGTGAGAGTGGATCGTAGAAAATCGCATCTTAAATGCATGACATCACTCCAAGCTCCTAATTTGAAAACTATAGCACTTACAAAAAAAGATGTATGCAGCAATTTTGTAGGTATGTGGATGAGGCATTCGATGGTATGAGTGAGGAAAGTGAAGAAAAAAATATTTGCAGCGCTTTATCGTTTAGAAATTTTTGAGGCATTGTTGAGCAGGCCGAACAAAATAGCAAATTAAGACCCCAGCAAGGTAACCGAGGATGCGCCTTAAGACCCCATCCAGGAAATGTGAAGTGGCCGAGGATGCGCCTGATAAAGGATATAATTAAATAAGGCCATTAATTATCTTCAAGAAGGGTGTTTTAATTAACCCAAACACCCAATTTTCAGTCTTGCACTTCCTTGAAGATCCTCTAGTATGCATGCAAAGTTTCATGCCGCTAGGTTTCATGGTTTTGGAGTTATGGAGGGGAGATACACACACACACACACACACACACACACACACACACACACACACACACACACACACACACACACACTTCCACCCATCCGACTTTGCCTGCTTTGGGAAAGGATTCGATAATTCGGTGGATTTAAATCGGCAGATTTAATTGCCAGTCAATTTGGGTTGGCTCAGGTAACATTGAAACTCGGTATCCAAGGGCAGCAGGGTGTTCAACCCGTGTTGAGTGGTATATGGAAACAAGACAACGGATGCTGTGGAACTGTTACATTGGTTGAAGATTAAATGAAACAAACAGCCTTCACTTTCACTAGTGCTTCCATTTCAGGTGATCTAAAGTATTTAGACAGCATGCAAAGCATGGCTGTCCTAACAAATATCAATGGAAACATTGACCAGTTAGGAGAGGGGAGAAGTGAGGGAGGGTCGTGTGTGAGGTGCAAGATGGATAATTCTAAGATTTGTGACATGTTAAGAGAATAAATTTACGAAACTGAAATAATGCCATCAACAAGGACGACTAGACATGAAACAATCCTGCCCCAGCCACTTGCTATTCAACAGGTATGACACGAAGATGTCAACAGGTGTCTTTAACCATTTGTAGTGCTACTCCACTGTTGCCCTGCTGAGTGGGTTGAAGCAGTTGGATAAATAAAAATGGGCCAAGTATTAATGACTAACACCGTTGAATGGCTACAGTGACTGTTATCATTGACCATGCTTTAACTGTACAGGAAAAAGCAACTGGTTGATAACGTATGGCTCCCAAAATTGTGGCAACTTGACAATGGGATAAAGCTTGTATCATCACCTTGCTTGTCTTGTTTGCTCACTGTTTGCCATGAAAGCTACTGTTTGTTTTGCTTCAAATATGTACCCTGAGCCTCCCTCTGTAAGCTAACCACTACCCTCATTTTCCATTCATTACAGACATACCGGATGAGGAGGCTCAGTACTGGGCTCGAAAGCTAGAGCAGTTGAACAGCATAAGGGAGCATGACGGGGTGAGTTATTCTGATGTTATGATCATCGACGGGGGGACTATAATGAAGCAAAGTAGTCTTGAGAGAGAACTAGAGCATCCTCAATCACATGTTTGTTTGTTTTTTCTTTCATTTTTTCCCCCCCTCTATTCCGAGAGCAGTACACCATACATGATGACGTGCAGAGGCAGCCCCTGCCAACAGCCACTTCTCAGTGCTGTAAGTCCCAGCAACACACATCACTCATTCTACTTCCAGGTGATGACAGCTTTAAGGCGTTTAGAACGCCCAGTTTCAGGAACCTGTAAGTCTCAGCCTTTACTCTGATGGACAGAGCATCCATTCGGTGTCTCATATTATGAACTTATCTTTGTTATAAATACTGTATTAACCGTCTCTAAGGACCACTTTTCATCAGTCGTGAATCGGCTTTTTAGTCATCTCGGTATAAAGCTGGACCAAATGTCCGTCCGTCCGTCCGTCAATTTTTCTTTCCGATCTTGATGAAACTTAGTATGTGGGTAGAGGTCGATGAGTGTTGCACAACGATATAACTTTTGTCCGGGTTCAAGGTCAGGGCGAGGTCACGAGGTCACGTAAGTTATAAAAATCGCCATTTTCAAAACCTATCTAGTCTGCCATTCTACAAGATATTCGGCAACTGTTTATTGATTATAAGTAAAAAATATTATCTTGTATCTAACCGGACAGATTTTTGAATTTCCGTCCCGTTTGGCTGCCACGTAACCTGGAAGATGGTCAAAAACATCTCCCGGTACAAAGAAAACTTTTTACTTCCGATCTTGATGAAATTTGGTATGTGGGTAGAGGTCGATGAGTGATACCCAACGACATATTTTTTCCCGGATTCGAGGTCAGGGTCAAGGTCACGAGGTCACGAAAGTTGTGAAAGTCGCCATTTTCAAAACCTATCTCGTCTGTCATTTTAGGAGATATCTTAACCCCCGGCCCCTACGCTCCGGCCGACGGTTTCCCAACTTTTGGACATCCGATGTCCCATTGCGGAACCTTTTTTAACGGGGTAAAAAAAAACATTATAGAGATGACCGTCACCCACACACCGGGGAATTTTTATTTTTATTACTTGTGAAAATCGAAGATTTTCACGGCACGTATATTGGTTGGTCTTGTGCGTTATTCTGTCTGTTTGTAGGTCAATCGCCTACAGGTCACAATTTTAAACCGATCTTCATATGATGGTCGCATACAGCATATGGAATCAATAGATGGCCACCGACTCTAAGATACTAAATGAAGGATGGATAGCCGATTAAGCATCCATAACGATCTCACATGGACATCTTTTCTAACGACTCAAGAGTTTGACATGATGACTCTTGTGTAAAGGGCCCTGTTTGCTTCGATTTAAATCAATGGTTCTGTTGCTGGATTGTGGAATGCATAAACTTTTCTTGGTTAGAACACAGCCCACTCTGCACTGTAGGTATGAAACACAGAAGTTATTGCATTCAATGAAATTCTCACTTTGTTTCTTTTCAGAAGATTTTAAGCTTTGTTGCGAGAGAGATCGAGTATATCGTGTGACCCAATGCGGTGCATTTTGGCACGTTTGTCCTTCATAGGACACTTCAAATGCTGTGACAGCTGGAAGCTGATCCTTCCAATGCCAATTATCTCCACACACAAAGTCGAAGTGCAGAGATAAAAATAGAAATGGTTGTTGTTGTCGTCGTCGTCGTCGTTGTTGTTTTTTGAGATTTAACTGCACTTGTAATTACAGGTCATCATCTCCTCCCTCTACACCCTTTAACGAGTGCGATCGATAAATAAGTGACAGTCAGTTTTACTCGATGAGGAGAACCGTACCAACAATTGCTTTGCATGTATATTGCCCAAGACCTCATCACTTTCTCCCAGTGCACTGTTGGCTGTTAAACCATTTTAAATTTGAATGGCATCATGACTATGCAGCAATTCCAATAGACATGCAAAGCCGTATGTCAACGTTTGAGTAGATGTCAATGTTGCCATGGTATCTTTAAAAAATACAAAAAAACGCAGACCATTGCTACCAGCATCGGTGGTGTCATGGTTGGAGGATCATCTCCGACTCTGTGTTCGGCAGTCCGAAACCCCGCCGAACCATACCAGATATTAAAAATGGTATGTGCTGCTTCCTTGACGCTCAGCATTTAAAAAGGTTGGCAACCATTTAGCAAGCTTGTTGGGCCTTATGGCCTCCTCCTGCATTGAAGTTCCTTGTAAGGGAATTTGTATTTTTGTGCATGTCCTCTATCTGCACATATTTATTGCTTTGGATTAGCTGTATATAAAGCACTCTAATTGCTGTCTGTTGGAGTGCTGGGATGTGGATATAGCATGAGCATTATGGGACAAATGGCTTCCTCCTGTGTCCTTATGCCCCCCCTTTTCCAATCTGCTTGTTGGGGTGGCCTGTGCCAATATGAACACTTACAGGTCAGGAGTGTATCCTTTACCGATTGACCAAAGCCTTCACATGTACATTAGTGTCAGGACACATGGCTTTGAGCCCAGCTTGAAGGAAAGGACTAAAAAAGAAATTGCATCTGGATAATGCGGAGTCGTCTTTGCTATTAGCACTATTAGTGCTGGGCCTGCATGTTTCTATTTGATTTGCAAATAAACTCAATAGTTGTCCTACATTTTATTTTTTTGGGAAATTAGGAATACTTGCACTTTAGGAATGCATCACAATCCTTCATGTATTCTGGCTTGTCGGTTGTATTCCACTGCCCTGTGTCATCTGCACAAGGATGTTTTTTCTGCAAGTCTGTGAAATATCAGACTTATGAGGCTTCAGAAATGGAAAAGCAACTTGGGGGAGTCCTTGGCTTCTTGCCATTATGAGCTAGCCTAACCATTATGGGTCCTATTCGGTCGTGCGCTTACTCTTGAACTGTCTAGGCTGGGTTCGATTCCCGACCCAACTGGAAACTTTCAAATTGGTGTTTTTGTAGGCAGGCTGTTGCATCACAATGTGCTATCCCTCGGACGGGCGTTATTTGAGTAGTCCAATCTGCTCGCAATTGTTGATGGATGTGAAGATCCAATGGTATCCTTTGCGAAGAGTAGGCAAGCTTTCGCTGAAACTCTGAACAAATTACATTCCTGCACTGACAACCAATGGGAAGGCAAATGCAAACCTCTTGGTGTAATTGGTGCCATGAGGCTGCTGTTAGCAGCATTGAACTGTCCTCCAAGACACAGACAGACCATCGTGGAAAAGCAGAAAAGTTTCCATGTTTTCTTCCTTTAATAACTGCCCCAAACTATCCCACCATGACTCGTAGCAACCCTGCTGTTTACACTTGAATTTCAATCTAATATCAATTCTTGACCTGTTCCTTCTTACCCTAGTGCACATGCACACTGTAGCACTCACCGAATAACCACTCCAGTCAGACCTTGTGAGGTCTCGTGTAATTTCACCACATAACCCTGTGGGATTTGCTACAATTGGCGACAAGGATGGGATTGACACATTCTTTATATGGCAGTGCTTATAATCGCATCAGTCGGGATTCTGTCAGAGTACCAGTCAGATGATGGATTAGGAGGACTTTGTCGATTTTTTTTTTTTGAGCAATACCTTTGTTGCCAATGACGTGGTGATGGCAGAGGATGCTGACTCTCACCAGGCTGTCCTGCTCACTGTGTGTGGAAATGTGACTTCTGCCCTGATGAAGGACCTCCTTTCTCCCTGATAAATCAAAGGACAAGTGGTGAAAGACTACAAGCCAAAACCTGGGAAAATTGTGACCTGCTACAAGGTCTTCACCCATCAGAGTCAGGAAGGCCAGTCGGTGTCTGTTTGTTGCTGACCTCTGCCGGCTTCCTGAGCATTGTGAATTTGGTGCCACATTGAACGAGATGTTGAGGTTTTTTTTTTGTTTTGTTATTGGCATCAAGAAGGAAACAATCCTTCGTAAGTTGTTGGCCGTTCCTGATCTTCATCTTGCTAAAGCTGTATCTATAGCTCGTGCTTGTACCCCTACTGATGAGGGGCTGCGTGTTATAATCAGCTTGGAGCAGAACTCCCAGTCAAGTTAATTTTGGGAGAACAAACCGAACTCGTAATCATCATCAACTGTGGATCCCAGTAACCTTCAGTCTCACCAATCTGTTCAACACAGCAGCTCAGGTCAGAGAGCAAGCTCTTCTGTGCCGAACTGTATCAGTAGATTGTAAAGTTTTCCAACATGCAAGTCATGCTGGCATTGTGGTGGCAGTCACTTACCTGATCTGTGTCATTTCAAACATTGCTCCTGTCAAAACTGTGTCAAACCGGGCTATCTGTACAAGATGTGTCTCACATCCCAGCATACTATGGCCCACTGCATCAGCAATTCGGCTGCACTGATCGTCTGTGATGAGGAACCACCATGTCAATCAGTATATCGGGCAAAAGTAAGCCCATTGTTCTGAATGTCAAGCTGAATGATATTCTCATGAGTGTGGAACTGGACACGATGCCAGCCAGTATATCATGAGTTCTGAAACTTTCAAAAGGTGGTTAAGCCAAGAGACAACGATGTCTACATTCAGATCTATGAACGCCAAGTTATGAACTTGTACCAATGAACTGATACTTAGTCGTTGCTGATATAAAGGTGACCCACAGTGGTGGGTAACAGGAATTACCCCTTGTGGATCATACCTGGCAATGGGCCCACATTATTTGGGTGTAATTAGCTTGAGACCATAACCTCAGTCATGAAGGAGAGCTGTCCTCACATTCTGATTGCCTGCTGTAAAATAACAGGGTCCCCCCCCCCCCCCTCCCAAAAGTTTGAAAAAGGTGTTTTTAACTACATGAATCACATCCTAGTATTGTAACCATGAAGTCAGTCCTCAAGGGCCACATTTGGTGGCCAGATAAGAACTAAAACCACAAGAGATGCATTCGTCATTGTTCTGTGTGTCAGGCTACTGCCCGAAACCCATTTGAAGCACTTTCATTTGTGGTCCTGGACTCCTGGCTCTCTAAACCATGGTCTCAAATTTGCAAAGATTACACTGGACCATTATTTGTGAAGAAGTTTATTGACACTTATTTGAAGTGGGTCACAAACGTTTAGCCTTATCATCCTGTACTGGCGAAGTTATGGTCGAGAGTTTTCCTGCCGTGTTCAACACTCATGGTTTACCTCTTTGTGTGATTTTTATCCATTCCAGTACTCTGTCTAGGGTCACTGACCCCAAGATAAAGCAGAAGTTGTATTATGGCAGGACCTCAGTTCCACGTGTCAGCAATGTGCTCAATCCTGTATTTGGACTGAATCGAGATTGTGAACCTGAATGGCTCACTGGCCATGCAAATGGAATTGGCAACACTGTATTGGTTGTGGAATTGTCTCATGGACATACAGGACATAAACATATTCACAAGCTCCTGTTAACTCCTAAGGCATTCTGATTCACATTGTGCAAACCATGTTGAGCTATTTAAATTGAGTCTTCAGTATCTATTTCAATTGTAAGCCAAGTACCAGAACCAAAAGTGTTTGAACCTAGTTGCAGTGTTGGAATCTGTACCTTCCCCTCCACTTCTGCCTTGGTCTGATGCCGTCAGCACCCAGCAACACTGTCACCTCCTTTGCGACGCTCTGCTTGCTTTCGTATGTAAGGCACCTGAGCGTTTAAACATCTGATTTCTGTGCCTTGTACAATTATTGTGCAAGGGGAGAGGAGGGAAATGTTAACATATTCTGTGTCTTACCCAGGTGCGCTTCCACAGTGTGGCACTATTGGGGAACGACTAAAAAAAAAGACAAAAAATGTTGTAGCCCCCATTGTTTTAGCAATTTTGCTCTATGGAGTTAAAGGGCAAGCCCATATTTATGTCCAAATAAAATTTCTGCCAGTCTTTCATCAGTCGGCCATCTTTGATCAGATTGCAAAATCAAGTAAAGGCCACGTGTATGCCATCGTGTCCTGTGCTTTTGCCAAGTTTGAACAAAATTGGACCATGCATGTTTGATAAATGGTTGGGGACGCATTTAAATAACAAAATGCCACCAGTCAGCCATCTTGGATCTGATCTCTGGACAAAAAAATTACATGCTTATGTAAGCCCTCATTCTTTATCTGTGTGTCAAGTTTGAACAACGTCGGTAAATGCATGTCCGAGAAATGGTTGAGGACGTTCAATATCGGGTTTTTTACAACTAAAATGGCAGCCAGTCAGCCATCTTAGATCTGATCTCGAAAAAAAAAAAAACGACGTGCATATGTATACCATCATGTGTTGTCTTTGTGCCAAGTACAAATAAAATCGGTCCATACTTGTCCGAGATATGGTTGTGGACGCACACACGCACGGACACGAAAATCGAGACCAAATCCATAAGCCCCCAATATCGGACCAAGTCCAATGGGGGCTAATAAATTATCAAGTCAGACCTTGGGAGGTATCATGTTATTTCTTTCCATAAACCTGTGGAGACGCCACACTTATTGCATTTAAAATAGCAGCATCTCTTCCTTTTTTTTTTTTTAACTTGTAGCAATCATGACTCAATCTCTTATCAGTAAAAATTGGTTTTCCTGGAAACAAAAATGTTTGAAAGAAAAGCTATTTTGACTTCTAACCGTGAGTGGAAGGGAGTGTAAATCGTTGTGTTTAAAGTGGTCTCCATCGTCAATTTTAGTAGATGCCTCATGCTCACCACCAATTTGCCAATCGTCATCTACATGGGGCAATTGCACGATTATTTAACGATCTTTACAAAAATGTCCAAAAGTGTTCATGCTGAAAAATAATAAAGTAAGGGACTGGAATAGCCGATCTCCAGTAGAACATTATCATGGACCACCACCCAAAGGCAGGTCACATGTCTAAATAATTATGACCTTTCAACATGCACTCCTCTCTAATGTTCTGGGCCTGTTGCTTCCATTGTTTGAGTGTAATTGGCACATTCGTCGGCCTGCCATACCAGTGCAATAGTATTGTGTCATTTGTCAGAATGGATTTCCTATTAATCATTGCTCAGGGTTCTTGATGTGGATTGTTCATTGTTTGATTTTGTTTCCTTTTACTCTCAATCTATTTGATTGGCCTTTGCCTTTCTGGAGGCTGTTTATCGCATGACTGTTTGAACGGCCAGGAACCTGATGTAGATGTGATTATTTATTTATTTATTTTTTATCATCGGTTCGATGTTTATATCATCTTCAGCCATTATTATTTCCTGTTTTTTTGGATGCAATGCCGAGTTTCGTGGGGAAGCTGGAACATGGAATTGATCAGGATGTAATAGAACAAAAGGAACAACAGAGAGGGAAGAAACGCACCAAAAGCAGGGATAAATGACAAAATAGAGCAAGACTTGGAGAAATGAGAGCGATAATTGCTTTGCAGTACACATCCCCTACCCGTCCCAATGAATATTTGTTTATTTTGGGTGGTTTATAATGGTGTATTCAGTGCTGAAAATAATAAAATACAAACGACTGGAACTGCCACTTTATAACTGCTGACAGTGATGACCGGGTAGCAAGACGTCCGGCTTTGATACAACACGAGATTGACGAGTTACGGACCGAGTAACAGGCCATGTTCCATCTATTTATTACATACACAGTTGACCATTTTTCTTGGGGACATCGTCGCTATCAATTGAATTGGCGTTTAAATAACCTGAACACTAATAAATGTTCGCACCACAGGTTCACAGTGTAAAAGGAACTCCACCGAGTCATACGATGCCCCACACATCTCTTTTCGATGTGGGATTGATGAGTTATGGATCGATTAACCTACCGCATTCAATCTATTTATTACATCCATAGTTAGCCCATTTTTCCTTGGGAAATAATCGGTGTCAATTTCATTGACGCTTCTCTGCCCACAAACCCATCCAGGCACAGCCAAGTGAGTCTTTTTCAAACCGAAAAAAGATAAAGTTCTCAGATTCAAACAATTAAATAATTCTGGTTGCCAGACCATGTGACCGATCGGGTTGAAATTTAAAGCATACATTCCGCTTCTCGACTAGATCATAATTCTGAAGTTTCACTTTGATTGATGAAGCAGTTCCAGAGGAAACATTATTTAATATTTTCCTTCAATCCAATATGGCTGCCAAACCATTTGACCGATCAATTATTCATTAACAAACTTATACACCCATGGCTTCGGGAACGTGTGTAAAGTTTCGCCTAAATCTGTTCAGCCATTTTAGAGAAGAAGATATATTTTTAAAAGTTTTTAATTTTCAATCCAATATGGCTATGACGTCATGATATTTTTTTTTTCCTCCAGTAAGTTGCGTAGATGAGTTGCAAATTTTAAATTTTTCAGATACAGCATTGTACTCAAATTATGACATCATAATGAAGGCACTGATGATGTTACAGTTAACAACACTTATACCCCTTGTGGAGATCTTGACAATGAGTCATGTTTCAATTTTTGTCCAGAAAAGAAGATGTCCAAAGTTTTTCAGTTTTTCAAAGATGGCACCTGTACCACATGACCCATGACGTCTTAATTATCTCTTTAAATTTCGACGAAAAAAAGACGCATACTACGGTGAACATTTCATGTAAATCAGTCTAACGGTTGCTGAGAAAATGGATTTAAAAGAGAATAAGCCCTAAAAACCGTGGCGGAATAATAATAAATATAGAAATAAACAGAAGAAAAACAATATGTTACCTAGCCTAAAAGGCTTTGTGCCCTAATAAAAACAAGGAAAAAAGATTTAAAATGTCATAGCCCCCATTGTTTTAGTAATTTTGCTGTATGGCGTTAAAGGGCTAACCCATATTTATTTACAGCTAAAATGGCTGCCAGTCTACCAGTCGGCCATCTTTGATCAGATTGCAAAATAAAGTGAGGTGCATGTGTTTGCCATCATCTACTGTGCTTGTGCCAAGTTTGGACAAAATTGGACCATGCATATCTGAGAAATGGTTGGTGACACATTTAAGTTACAAAATGGCTGCCAGTCAGCCATCTTGGATGTGATCTCAAAACAAAAGGATGTGCATAGATAAGCAATCATTCTTGATCTGTGTGCCAAGTTTGAATAACATCGGTAAATGCATATCCGAGAAATGGTTGAGGACATTTTCAATATTGGGTTTTGTTACAACTAAAATGGCCGCCAGTCGGTCATCTTTGATTGCATCGCGAAACAAAAAAAATGATGTGCTTATGTGTATCGTCATGTGTTGTCTTTGTGCCAAGTAGGAATAAAATTGGTCCATACATGTCCAAGATATGGTTGCGGAAACACACATGCATGCACGGACACGAAAATCGAGACCAAATCCATAAGCCCCCGTTTTGGACAAAATCCAATGGGGGTTAATAATCTGATGTGCATACATGAAGCAAAAATGTGTGTGCAGCTTATGTGCATATATGTAATACATCATGGTTATATACCTGGGATCATTTCAATTGCACTGGGCCATGGACTAACACCCTGACCTAAGGCTTGAGGCCTGCCGATCTGTGCTGCTTCATGCAATGGCGGCACGTGATTTTAATGGGGTTGAGTCAGGCCAGCTGTCCAGCCAGTGGGTGTAAAACGGTCGGGTGGAGCTCAGTTTAAAAAGGCATAACTGTGAAAAATTTATGAAATGCCCTGAAACTCGAACTTGATCTGTAGCTTATAATAAAGCCATGTACCAAGTTTCAGTTGAATATGTTAAAGGCTGTGGAAGAAAAAAAAACCTTGGAAAAATCACAGGTGGGACAAATGGAAAGCAAACCTATAGTCTCTGCTGGTGAAACCGGTAGGGGACTTATAAAGGGTGTCGGAAAGAATGAGAGCAAGGGAAGGACACGGGGTGAACAAGATGGATACAGGTGAAAATTGTCAGGAAGAAGTAAAAAAATGGAAAGAGGAGGGCTCGGAGGGGCTTAATGGGGGCAGAAAATATAATAGTTTCGATTGGGGATGATCAGAGATGGTGTTGAACTGCTGTCTTGAAGTCCTGGAGGGAAGAATGAGTTGAAGAGACTGTGGCAGTTGGTTCCACAGGAGAGAAAGAAAAAAAAAGAGAGGAACAAATGAGTAGAGTTGATTCTGGATTTTGGGAGTTTCACCAGAATGTGGTTGATGGCAGACCACATGCACCTTGTAAGTGATCTGTCTGTAATGTGAAAGTGATTGGCCCAGAGACTCCGACTCATCGCAGGAGATCCCAATGATCTTGAAGGTCTGGTTTCCATGGCATCAACCTGAGCAAGATGTGAGGCAGGGGTGCCAGCCCAGAGAAGAAGGCAATGCAGTACTCCATGAACGTGCAGATAAAGGTCTTCTAGGTGGGCAAGAGCTCAGGTGTGCTAAGGAAGGACTTTGCCCAACAGATGATGCCCAGTCTGTAACTGGCTTTGGAGGCCAACTTGGAAGTGCAGTTTACCCAAGAAAGATCAAAGCTGGTTGTGAGGCCCAAAAGTTTGAGTGACTGAACTTCAAGAGTATTGTTCACAAAGTAAATTGGAAGGTGAGTGGCATTTGGCGGGATTGATTCATTTTTCTTGCGTTTTTAAACAAAAATTCACGTTGGAACATTTTATTCCACGAGTAAACGTTTTGTTGTAGTCGGCAGGCTTTTTATCTTTTCTTGTTTTTTTTTGTTCTTGAATCTTGTGATAACACGTCTCCTTTGAAGCATGGTGATCTTGACTTGCACTTGCTTGAACGTGTTTGTCGCTAACATCTCATCTCTGTAGCATACATGCCATGCCTCTGAAATTTCCACAGGGATTCTGACCGATCGGTTAGTTCTTTGGACTTGAGTGAGGATTTCTAAAAGTGAAACTTTTTCTCAGAACTATCTTTTCCTCTGAGCTGTACTGGTGCCCCTGTATTTAGCTTGAGGCCTGGTAGAATCAAATGGAACTAAAAACCTCAGTTTTGAGTGGTGTCAAGGGAGGCATTTGATCTTGAAACGAACTGTCTTTCCCCACATCTCGGCCATAGTTAGAATAACATCAACATATACCAAAAAAAAGTTGGTGTAACGTGTGTAAAATGGAA
>CM068962.1:68497295-68523656 GCA_035128595.1 Eptatretus atami
AACCTTGGCGCTCTCCACCCCGACTCCAGCTCGACTCCAGACAGACTTTGAACCCCGACAGACTGCTGGCTTGGCGTTCCAGCGCGCCCTTTTATGGAGTCCGGGGGGTGAGTTTGATCTTCCACCTGTCAAGCCTTTATCCCGCCGCGCTCGCTCCTTTTGTGTGTTTTGATCCGACCTCGTGCCAAACGCGGAGAGAGCGGACGTTGTGGAAATCATCGCTCCCGCCCAACGAGGGAGTCCCCGCGTCTGTCGCGGAGATGCTTTTCGTTGGATTCGCCGTGGCTGGGAAAAGATGGTGGCGCAATGGAGATGGAGATGAAGTGAGGCATGTTGTTCGTTTGTGGAGATGTTGTTGAGGATATGGTGAGAGATGTCTGTTGGCGCTGTGGTGGGGATGGCGTGGTTGTTGAAGATGCGGTTGTGGTTGTTGAGATGCGGCTGTTCCAAAATAAAGATAGCAAAAGAATAATACTCCCTCAAAGATCACAGCCCGGCTACACGAATAAATCCCTTTAGACATCGGTGGGGAAATCTAATCTGAACACACTTATCGACATAACTGATCTCTGGGAAACCTGTATGGTGTTCTGTGAATTCTCACAACCGTAACAATATATTATACCCTTACAACTGAGAATTAGTCTTTTCTGATTATTTGTATGCCTCTGTGACTAAATCGCCGGAGCATGCTTTGGGTTTTCAGTCGCATACATCCGTGGTAGGTTTTTGTTCCCGCGATAACTTAAGAACGGCTGAAGGGATCCAAGTTAAACTTGGTACAAGTATGTATGACGATGTAAAGATGAACTGCGAAGATTTTGGGGTCAAAAAGCCAAAGGTCAGATGTTCTGGGAGGTTGAAAATTCTGTTACCATGGCTAACTTGTGAACCAGTGATGGGATTTTGACCAAACTTGGTATAAATATATATTACGAAGCAAGGATGAACTGATTAAATTTTGGCGTCAAAGATCAGAGCTCATGTCAGGTGGAATTGATACTTAAGACCAGCGGAAGGGATTTTAATCAATCTTGGTACAAGTATGTATAAACCTCTGTCAGTGCATCCATCCATGATAGATTATTTGTTACTAAAAGGTCATGGGTCAGAGGTCACATTAAAACTCCTGTTTATGTAATACCATTGGCTAAGGGATTTTAACTGAACTAACTACCTGTACCATGATGTATATGCGCAGATTAGATATTGAAATCAAATGGTCTTGAGGTTTTACGTCAAAGTTAGAGTAAGCAAAGACTTAATGTGGCCGGCGGCATATCGGTCGACGTCGCCACGTCAAATTATATCTCGTTATTTATTTTTCGCATCTCATTTTTTTGCTTGGACAAAAATGTCCCATTAATAGGAAAATGTAATTTTGGTAAGTTTCTCATCAATTTATGCAGAGTTAGCAATACCTTGCTTTGAGCTTCCCTGATTGTTTGTGAAGCAAATGGTACATTTGTCTGGCAGCCAATCAGGGACTTCCAATGACAAGAGTTGACTGCTTTCTCAGATATTAATGTAAAGTTCAATAAACGACGACAATTGTTTGCCATACCATAACCATAGCTATTTATCGGTAACCGTTTGGGTGTTGCTCTGATTCTACTACCCTTGGCGTGAATGCTTACAGGGTTTACACGAGGCTTTTATATGGCAGGCTATCCCCATCCTCTTTCATCCTTGTCTTTAGCCTTTACTAGTCGCAGGAGGGTGCAACACTGACTTGCATGCAAGTTTTGTAATATGATCCATTTTGTTATCCACACCAACCACTGTCAAAATCACTGATACCAGTTGACAAGCACGGAGTGCCACCTATCTTTCTCAGGTGATTCATGATCCTGTAAATGGGTTCAACGGGGTGGAAAAGATTCCACCGATCCATGTGGCAGCTCCAGCCCAATCACAAACTCGAGCAAACCACACCAAAACCTTTTAGCCCAAGTCTGTCTGTCAAATTTTTTAGTGCAGTTGACATGAGAGATCGTTTGTTCTCTAACAAGTCAGTCCTTCTGCTCAAGCAAAATAATTATCGATCTCCAAACAAAGTGCATAATGATTTTTTATTTGGAACACTATGCGAATATGCTTGCATTCATACTGGCGGCATCCTGGTGTTGACTTTGGAGCGCCGTCTCCGAGGTTGTGAGTTCAAATCGAGATGAAGTCGCGACCATTGTGCAATTGGTGATCTTGTTGGTTTAACTTTTAAGCACGCTTCCTGTTTTTTGCTTCTTTTGTGTTTGTTTGTTTTTAGTCTTTCATTTCAAACTTGCTGCCGTTTCCGAGGAAATGTGCACGTCATGTAAACCTAGCTCATCTACTTCTTGCAGTTTAATTGATTTGTAACGGAGCCTTGGCAGGTTTCTGTGCCATTCGAATGGTGATCTGATTTTATTCTTGCAGTGCAATATCCCTGATATACATTATGTTGACATTCTTTGTGACTTGACCCGCTAATGTGTGGTTTCTTGTAATAATTGAGTGTAGTTTTGTGACCCACTTCTATTCTATGTTGTTTCACTACATCTTCCTCTGAAAGGTCCATTTTGTTGTAAAACATAATGATGGGATTTGCCTTGCCTGTGGTGTTGCCACTTGAGAAGCTGTCCAGTTTTCTTCATGTGGTTTTCACTTTGCCTCAGGTTAAGGAACTGCCAATGAAATTTTTATTTTATCTTTACTAGAGGAGGAATGTGAATGACATTAGGGTTGGCAGGATCGCCTGTAGGTATGCACACTCGCCTCTCTGAGCTGTCTCTCCTGTGTTTTCAATCTCGACTCAGCTATAAACTGTCATCCCAGTGTTTCACATGCAGGATGAGACATCATCATGTGTGCCGTCCCTCGGATTGCCGTTAAACTGGGTGTCGCGTCTGCCGGCATTAGTTGGGGAACCTCAAAGATCCCACGTTGTCCTTTACGAAGAGTATCAAAATTGTCCTGGGCACCCTAGCCCAGTTCCAAATTCATACTCTAAGCTACTTGGTCAAACATCAGGCCTGGCCAGCCAGTTCATAAAAGACTTAGGCCAAAAACGTTCCCTCGTCAACACCGCAAGAAAGTGGAAATAATTGTGGCGGTTAAAGAAAAATAACTTACCAGGCCGCTCCAGTTTACGGCAGCCGTGTTGCCCTTTTTGTTGCATGCTCAGCCCCAATCTTTTGGGAGCTTGTGAGATTAAAGTGGATTAGAAGAGCCAGCAGGGAGTGCTGCACCAAGGAGTACTCCAATCTTCAGAATGCATGTTGATCCAGCTGTGCGTTGGGCTTAAAAGACATCTTTTCCGTGCTACACCTTTGGGCTGGCACCCTAGTAGCTACGTTTACTCGAGGTGCAGATGAAATGTGAATGTGGATGTTAAACATAATGGAATATGGATATTAAAAGTAAATTCAGGAAATGATGTCTCACTGTGAATTAAAGATGTAAGTTTGTTCATTACTTATAGTTTATGAACCGTTATTTGAATAGATAGGATTGATAGGACGCAGTCAGAATGGATGAAATTGCCTTTTCCTCTGCCTCCGTTTCCTTGGATCGCATTTAAGTAGAAAAATCAAACTGTCCATGCCTTGTGGGTTCATTTTGAGTCGAATTGGAATCCTTCAGGCCTCGTGGGTATTGTTCAGATATTGATTGTGAATTGCTCTCGTCATTGTTCCCACATCCTGGTTGTTGTTGATCTTTGAATTTCAGGCCATGGAACGGTTTTAAATGCGAGCGACAGAGACGGAGAACAGTTTGTTAGTTTATTTCACTTGTGCAGATTTTGTGCCAATGTCACATACCAACAACCAAGTTGTGCATGATGAAGGTGGTGAATTTGCGGTTGATCTCGTATGCCCATGAAGGAAACCACGTGAACCACCAGACATTGGAACATTAAGAGCCCTCTGCTAGATCCCCCCCACTGTAAAATCCCTTTACTAATCACGTGAATCTGGTGCTAATTAAATGCCAACTCTAAACAAAACGCCTCATTTGCGGCCCTGATCAGTTTGTAACGCATCTCGAAACATCCTGTTGTAGTTTCAGATGTAAAATTTGTATTCCTCTACTTGATGAAAACTAATCTATGCACATTAATTGGATACCCTTGCTTGTATGCCGGTTCACTTGGGAGAATGTGGTTAAGGAGTTTCACCAAAAGTTGGTTACTGGCAGAATGTGTGCACCCTGCATAAATCTGGAGGGTGGGGGAAGGGGGTTACATAGCACAGAAGGTGCAGAAGGTGCAAGACAAAAATGGAGGTGGTAAAAGACAGAGAGGTACCAACCTGTCTGAGATGTGCAACAGACCCAGAGACTCAGTTTCATCATGAGAGATTCCAATGTTTTTGGTTTCCACGGCATCAAACAATGCAAGGTGTGGGGCTGGGGCGCCAGCCCAAAGGAGAGAGCAGTACTCCATCGAGCTTTGAATGAAGGCCTTGTAAGTTGACAAAAGTTCAGATTTCCGAATGAAAGACTTGACATGACAGAGCGTGCCCACTCAGTGGCTTGCTCTGGAGGCCAACTTGGAATTATGGTTTGCCCAAGAAAGATCAAGGGTTTCAAAAATGGTTGTGTCGGTACCCTGGCAAATACACCAGCAGCACAACTCGGCTGAGGTAATGATGCAACTACCAGGTGGAATTGGCAATTGATTGGCAAATACAGACCCAGTATGTATTCACTAGTAATATTAAGGAAAAAACCAAGCTTTTCATGCCAAGACCATAAGATTGTATCAGGCTGAAAACAACCGCTGGAACAAGTAGGTTCGAAGTCTGACATGTTTGTGAATTAAAAGATGCATTTATGATTTGCAAATGCCTTTGACCTTTGCTCAAGATGAGTTTTAAAACACGACCTGAAAATCTTTCCTTCCGCAGGGTATGTGCATGAAAACTGTTCGGGTTCTGAGTTTAAACAAGATGTTTTCACTTTGCTACTATTGACCACCATGGTGTAATAAAATTGCAAAAGTACAAAGCAATGTACATTTTTGTTCCCATTATGACCACACCCTCTCCCTCCCCCACTACCTTTTAATACCCTAAAGGATTGTTTGTATGACCTCCACACAATAAGCAAATATGTTTTCAAGTATCTAGTTGATGCCACATTGTTTTAAGGTAAAGACACTGCATTGAGAACATCGAGTCCATAGATTGGGGCAGGAATTTTGAATTTTGTCAGGGTGTCGGCACGCAGTGGTCTCCTGTTGCAAAAGACACCAGTGGATCTTTAGTGTCCAAAGGAAAATGATATTTGACAGCAAGATGCAACGTTCTGCCGATGTGTCACCAGGGTGACATCTCGTAGTCAGATATGGGATGAAACCCATGCTGAATAACTTAACAGCAAATCCGATCCCTTCCGAGCTATCGTGCAATCCCAATTTGACCATAACTTGCGGACCAATTCAAAACAAACAATTTCTGGCATGAAGGATGCAGAAGAGCACCTCTTCTGTACTTGAGGCTATGAAGCCTCTAGCAGGTGAAGCTTTGATGAAAGGGTTCGGGCTCAGTCGTGGGAAAGGCATGCAGTGCAGCTTTGTTGCAAAACAAAGCGACAGCGCTTTGCACGTGATATCACTGCCAGGGTTTGGCATCTCATTAACAAATGCAGGCCTGTTTGTGGAGGCAGATGCCAAGGTATATGTAGACGATTGTAAGGTAAAAACCACAAATGCCAAATCGTGAAGACCCACACCGAGAATGAGCTTGAGAATTAGCATGAGAATCGGGGGGAACCTGCCAGTTTGAAGGATCTTGATAGCCATAAATGGCACGGACCCAACGTCGTCCAGTTAAGTCAAACGGTGAACTTGGAAGCAATTTGGCACACTGTGAATATTACCTTGTCATTCAAAGTGCAAACATTTTTTTCCGATCCTTTTTTTGCTTCTGCATCGTTCTTGTTTTCTTGCTTCGTTTTGATACTAAAACAAATAGATGCTTTGTATTTTCACGAAGGGAATGTCTGAGCAGAAGGCACGCATCATAATTTTGAACATTTATAAATCGGATTGGTACATTTGTTGCCTTCCATCTGAACAATTTGCTTCTGCTGCCGACATAACAGGTTCACATCTGAAATACAACAGTAATTTGCCTGTTTTCTCCTTGTGTTAATTTCCTTCTTGTGAAATGTACACAACCACCTCCATAACTATTGAAACGATGAAAAGAATTTCCCAAAATGGTACAAAGTTTAATCTTAACGCGTTTGCTCATGACTTGTTCTTAGCCCCGGGGACAGCCAGAGCTGTGGTTCATCGGCGAATCTAACTGCTGGGAGCTCCGAACAACTGAGTGAGCTTGAGTGTGATGAGGGAAGCTTACATGGGGCTTCAGGCTCCAACTCTGATGATGACCGGCATTCACTTGGCAGTTCCAGAAGCTTTCCCAGGACTTCTCTCCGGTGTCAGGAGGTTGGTACTGATCTTGATATGTTATCTGATTTCTAGATGTATTTATTTTGCATCGTTTCGTGTTTCTTTTTTCGAAAGAAGATACTGGAATGTGCATCAGAAAACTGCTGATACAAACAGCCTTCAGAGTTTATGCCAATTTTGCAGTCAAAATCATTCCTGGCTTTCACATGACTCCCCATGATAAACCCTCAGCTCCTCATCGATATTGTTGCATAAATCCTGGAATGTCGAATGATCCACTGCTCTTGACACAAAGATATATTAATTGACAAAACCCGAGAAGGTCAATGCAGTAATATATACCAAATCCCAATGTGCGATCATTGGCACATTCGGCACAATCTATCTATTTGATGCTTGCAGAGTTTGTCCAAGCATAATTTGGATTTTGATGAATTGACTTATTTTCTCGTGAAGCACACGGTTCCTGGTCCCACAATAGTGAAGGGGTTTGCATTTGATATATGACCTCGAGGAAGTGTTGTGGAAGTGCTCACTTTGAGGGCTGGGGGAGCTGTGGATCTGCTTTGTTTTTAATGAAGGCTAAACAACCAGAAACATGTATTATGTAGGATGCCCCCCCCCCCTTCCCCGCTGAGCTGGCCAAACATGTCGAAAATGCAATGTTCTTGTTCCTATAACTGCAGTACGTCCAATTATACAGGGGGCCATTGTGAAGAGTCTGATCTGATTTGTCAGTCTGCACAAAGCCAGAAGAGCTTGTGCTTTTTAATGTGCAATTGACCGGGCTGCCTCTACAGATTTGCTTGTGTGGACCCCTAGACACAAGGGAGTGTGGCAGATACATCAATATATGGCAATAGCTGATGTGGCACATGGTTTGTGGTCCTACAGCAGTGAACGAGTCTACATTTGATAAAAGACCTATGTGCCCTTGTTTGCATTTTTGAACCTTGTAATAAGCAAAGTCAACACCGATTGCTTTGCAGCTCCTTTTTCCAAATGGTTATAACGCACTGTAATGTAGTCTTGTGTAGGATTTTTTTTTTTTTTTTTGGAAGCCTGTTTAATAGCTATTAGGTGTGTGCCACAAGCAAGTGCATTCAAGCTGTCTGTGTACCTATTAGTCAAACCAACCAACCATCTTTAACCTCCGCCATCGAAGATGGATGGAGGTTTGTTTTCACCCCTTTCTGTTTGTTACTACGAAATCTAAAGATTTCGTAAGTATATTGATGACTTCCGTTTCTGTTTGGTGTTTTGTTTGTTGTTTGTTTGTTTGTTGTAGGCACGATAACTCGAGAACGGAAGAAGCTACCAATGTCAAATTACACCACGTGATTCAGGAGGGTGATGGCTAGCGCTGATTAGATTTTGGTCAAAATCGGTCAAAGGTCAAGGTCACAGTGAGGTCAAACATAATTCCGTAAATTAACATGGAGAAATGTGAGTATTTTTGCTTCGCTCGACGTTACGAGTTCGTTTTAACTTCGATTTTAATTTTGTCTTCGGTTTTTGCGATCGCTTAGGACGCTTAAAACTCGGTTGTCGAAATTCTGGTAAAAATCGGATGTTTTGGAGACGTTTTAAGATTGTATAAAAAATATTCACTCGACGCGTCACGTGATGCAGCGGCGCTCGAGCAGACGCATCGTTGAGTCACGTAAAGGTTTTGCGTGTGCGCGCTGACGGTGTTTTCGATAAGATGGTGTTTAAAAGTCATTTTTTATCCCAATAAAGGTTATCCTCGCATGCCTGACTCGCTAAGCCGTCGGATTATGTAAAGATTGTTGGTGGATGGCCGAATATTACGGTTTTGTGACTTGATAAAATAATATAAATTAATTGCGTGGAGAAATGGAGATTTTTGCTTCGGTCAACGTTACGATTTTTGATGGTTTGGTACAGAATCATCGTAGAAACTTCTGCTTTGCGTCGCTACCTTCTCTAGAGACAGCTTTTATTCGACAAGGTCAGAGGTCAAGTTGACGATTTCGTAAGTACCAGTCTATGACTGCTTGTTTGTTTGTTTGTTTGTTTGTGAACAGTATTACGGAAAAACTCCTCGACGGATTTCGACGAAACTTGGTGGGGGGGGGGGTTAGGTCTGGTCCAAGGATCATGCCATTAGATTTTGGACTTGGTCCAAATCCAATATGGCCGCTATGGCGGGCAATTTGAAAAAATATTTGAATTTTTTTTTTTTTTGCATTTCTACATGTTTAAAGTGATTTCCAACCCCCCCCCCCCCCCCCCCCAAAAAAAAATTGTTAGAGAAAAAAATTTTTGCAATTTTTTTTCAACAAAATTTCGATTTCTTTTTTTTTGCATTTCTACATGTTATAAGTGATTTCCAACAAAAAAAACATGCCAAAATTATAATTGTGGCTGATTTTGGAACTTCAGGTGGATATACCACGTAAAATCAATTTCTGTCTCAAGGAATCTAGTTATGACGAATGAATTGAGTATGTAAAAGTTAAAAGTAAAGGGAAAGTTGCAAACTATAACTCTGTGAGCACTGTTGACGTCAAATTGAATGAATAGGATATCAGGTTCACTTGAGTGACCTAGCAGTATTGGTGGCGGAGGTTTTGCACTCTACCGAGTGCTCCCCCTCTAGTTTAATCTGGAATTGAAAAGAAACTTTGGAATGTTTTTTTAATAACAGTGCAATATTACTTGGACA
The DNA here is from genome assembly GCA_035128595.1 of Eptatretus atami. Classification (NCBI taxonomy): domain Eukaryota; kingdom Metazoa; phylum Chordata; class Myxini; order Myxiniformes; family Myxinidae; genus Eptatretus; species Eptatretus atami. The sequence continues at coordinate 68,506,382 of CM068962.1, forward strand.
AGGCCCCTGCTTTCCTGAAACTTTGATTTAAACACGAAATATGAATCCTCGGGTGGTTTACAATGCACAGTCCCTGCATGCTTCCTGAGTTCAGATTAGCTTGTGGTAGGTTTCTGATTATTGCTACCTCTGCCACCGAAGGTGGAAGGAGGTTATGTTTTCACCCTTGTCTGTCTGTCTGTCTGTTTGGCACACGATTTTTGGCCGGCCAAGGACAGCAACGCTTAATTTTGGTGAAGATCCGAATCCGGATCCGGATCTGAGAATTTTTTTTAAGTGAATCGTCACCATTGAGAGATGGGGCTAAAAACGAAATGTAGCACAATATCTCAAATAGTTGTGGACGGATTCCGATGAAACTATGTGGTCAGGTTGGGTGTGTGAAAAGGATTAGTTGATTCTATTTTGGTGACGATTGGAATCCGGATCCAGATACGATAATTTATTTAAAGTGATTCTTCGCCATTGAGAGACGAGGCCAAAATCTATGTATGGCATGATATCTCCAAAAGTTGTGGACGACTTGTGACAAAATGAGGTGGAAGAGTTCGGTGATGAGATCAAGCCGATTTGAATTTGGTTAAGGGGATTCAGATCTGACTTATCAGTGGGATACAAAATTTAAACTGTTCAGCCTACCAGATGCATGTTCTCTACTGAGTGCCGTTCCGTTTCGCCAAGTGTCAGCGAATGATTTTTTCATTTGTTTGTCTGTCTGTCTGTGTACAGCATATCTCAAAAAGTTATGGACAGATCCGGATGAAATTTGGTGGACAGGTTTGTTGTGACAAGAACAAACTGCTTATATTTTGGTGAAGATTCGGATCCGGATCTGGCGACGAGAATTTTTTAATAATTCTTCACCATTGAGAGATTGGACCAAAAACGATAAATAGCATGATATCTCAAAAAGTTGTGGACGGTTTTGGACAAAACTTGGTGGACACGTTGGGTGTGTAACTCGGAAGAATTGATACAATTTTTGTGGAGATCCGAAATTTTGTTTTTTTAAGTGATTCTTCACCATTGAGAGATTGGACGAAAAACGATATATGGCACAATATGGCAAAAAGTTATTGGGCTCGATATGTTCCACTGGATCAGGCATTGCGTGGCAGAGCTATGCGCTCCACAGAGTGCCCTGCTCATTTAACTTGTGTTTTACATTAATGTATCATGAATTTGAATGGTTGATATTTTATCTGAGATTGTGTGGCTCGCATAGCATTTATTTTAAGCCTCTGACTGGCAAGCTTTGAGCCTTGAGAGCACATGATACCAATTGTGTCTCGTGAAACACAACCTTCTCAGCTTTGCTACTTGCGTGCAGAGTCAAAACTCGTGACTGAAAGTCGTGCCAATGGCTCTGTTTATTTATTTATTTTAAAATGATGCATCACTATGATGAGGTGTTATTTCATTATTCAATTATTCACACCTTATGGGGTCAGCCAGAGAAAGTTTGGCCAAAGTCTTTCATGAACTGGCTGGCCTGCTATGACTGACTGAGGTTAGAGCAGGGATTTGTCATTTGTTCATGGCGCCGGCGATAACTTCACACTTCACAAGGGACACCGTTGGATCTTCAACGTCCACCAGCTAATGCTGGGACTGGCAAATTGGATGCCAAGTTTGTCTTTCCGAAGGGCGACACACCTTGACACACTGCATGCCAAACGCGTTGTATCAAGGCCCATGGAAGCGCAACAGGATGAACAGAATAGGTCACCCTGCCATCCTTCATTGTTTTGCTCTTCTTTGACTTGGTGCTCGTCATCGCTCGACACCGGCCACTAATATGCAATGGTTCCTTCCATCTGTATGTGTCGGTTTGTCATTGTATCGTGGGCTCTGTTCCACTGGTTGTAGGATTCACGGGAAGCATTCAGTGATCGCGAAGAGTACGGACAACATGAAGATCTGTGCAGACCTTCACACCAAAATGAGCCCAAGAGCACAGCTCATCATGAGAAAAGTATTAGGTGGGGTGACGTGGAAGAGATGGTGACACCGAAGCCTGAAGAGACGCTTGCAGAAGAAACCATCAGTGAAGTTCAACAGAATAACAAGTATGTTTCACAATATTCTATTGGAGCCTGTGCTTGTTAAAGTTTTTTAAACTGGTCTTTAATTCCTCTTCTCTTCCTTTTGTTTTTTTTAATCAAATATACAGATTTAACATTTTTCTACAGACTGTCTGCAAAACTTGCAATTTTTTTTTTTTCCTTCATGTGGTATGCCTACTTGCATTCTCCAGTAAGGGTCTGTCTTCACTCGCCAAATTTTCTGCAACTTTCCATCAGATATTTATAGTGAATTGTGCATTTGTTTGGACTAGAAACACCTGCTCCCTTCAGGAGTACTGGTGAGTCGCATCCCCTCCCCCCCTGCCCCTGCGATGGGAGGGGTATTTTTTTTTCTATTATTTTCAGATATACATACATGCATGCATACACACGTATGAACAGAGAATTGCCTTATTAGTGCCCTCCCGGTTTTTACTGGAGGGGACTATCGGTTTTCTCTCCGTCTGTCCATCTCACCTGTAGTTTTTCCGACTTTCCCCCATACCATTTAACATATTTAACTGAAACTTGGTACATTGGTTTCATGATAAGTTGCAGAACAAGTTTTTTGTTTCAGTGCGTTTCGTCAACTTTTCACAGAGTTTTAGCCTTTTTGGACTTCGAAAATATCACATCGGCAAAGCATTTCTCACTCTTGTTTAATATAATATGAGGATGTTGCAGAAAAATTTCAAAAAAAATTAATAAAATGCTTGCTCTTTTTCATACAACTCCTCCTCCCCTCACCTATGCAACCCATATCACCCATGCAACCTACCTCACATGACACACACACACACACACACACACACAAGCCCATCCCACCCATACAATTCCCTCCATGGAACCTCAGTGCACCTAACCTCCTCACCCCCCCTCCTCAGTGCAACTTTCTCCCCCCTCGCCGTGTAACTTTTCACCTCCCCCAGGTGCAACTTCCATCCTCCCCCCCCCTGCTCCTGGTGCAACTTCCCCCCACCCTGCTCCCCAATATGCCCTTCCACCCCCTCCTTGGTGAAACTTACCTCCCCTCTGTGCAACTCCCCCCCCTGCCCCCAAATGAGAAAAGCTGCAAATGTACATCCACGAGATAATTGATCTAACTCATGTGGATTAATCGAGGCCCATTTGTACATCAACAGCGGTATGCTGTAAACTCACACAACCTTACGTGAGTTGAATTGCCATGGAACTGTCGATGTAAAAATTCGAGAATTGTGTCAGGAAGCTCAGAAATGGGACGCACCTATCAGTCGAGCCGAGCTTGCTAATGGCGTGCGTGCGTGGGACCTTTGCAGACTTGGTGCCGATGAAGGACCAAGCCCTTTCACTCCAGCAAGAGCACGATGGATCCGTGCCATCAGAAAGTGCGCTTGCAGCTTCGAGAGGTAAGTACCACCTCAAATTTCTCCTCTTATTGTACCAATTTGTAGAGACTTTCCGGAGGTGGGGGGGGGGGGGTGGTTTCCCAAATGCTGAGGAAATGTTGAAATGGAAAATTTTGTTATCTTGTAGACGCTCATATTTACACTTTTGCAGTTATTTCAATAACACATTAATATGCAGAAAATACAACCACTCAGCCTTTTATATCTACGAGTTCTGTTATAAGGAACTTCATCGCAGGAGGAGGCCGTGAGGCCCATCAAAGCCTGTGCTATGATTGCCAACCTATGGCTGTTTGTTCGTGCTTTATCCTTTCAAAAGGATGTCAAACAAAGAAGCAGCACTTACCTGTTTTTTAAAGTCTTCGGTATGATTCAGCCGAGGTTCAAACTACCGATGTCCCAGACTTAAAGCAGATGCTCGAACCGTTACACCACCAATTCTGGTTAAAGATACCAGGGTTGGTAAGAAAAATACATCAGAGTATTTAACTCCTGTCTCAAAAATTCTCCTCCTTTCTTTCGACCGGCTCTCTCATCATTAATTGCTCTTCTTCCAACTTGTCTTCTCTTTCATGAGCCAAATGACTAATTGTAAAGATGGAGGCAATTCCCTCATTCACACCGCAAAGTATTTTCTTCTAAGGGGTTGAATGGTCTGAATTGTTCCAAGCCGTGAACAGATCTGACAATTTTCTACTTCCTCACAGGTTATAGGCAATGTACAGGTAGTGGACAAAAAGAGGAAACCACTAGGTAAATGAGGGACGCTAAGCAACGGCGTTCACGCAGGTGTGTGGCCTTTGTGTTATTGAAGCAAATAACATCCCAGCATGTTTAGGATCATGTATAAAAATGCTGCACAGGCCTGGATGCCTATAATTATGGCTGCAAGAGGAGACACCCCAAATGCCCCCATCCACAGAGCATACATGGTCACCCAATGGTGTGATGAGCATGACACTGATATTATCCATATGTCATGACCTTCTCAGTCACCAGATCTGAACCTAATCGAGCATTTATGGAATATTCTGGAACAACGCCTGAGACTGCATTTTCCACCTCCATGAAACAGGTGTAAGTTGTTTGACTTTATTTTGGAAGAATGGTGCCGCATCTCTCCTGTAGAATTCCAGACGCTGGTGGACTCTATGCCACGGCACATACATGCCGTACTGGTCACGCGTGGTGGCCCAACGCCCTGTTAAGTGGTGTTTCCATTTTTTTTGTTGTTGTCCACCACCTGTAATTGCATGACGAGGCTGGTCGCCAAGGCAATGGTGAGTTTATCGTCGTACAGACGTGCTAGTTTATGGTGCACCACACTTTCTTCGTGAGTGTCTGTTAGGTGGTGAATTGGTCCAGTGCGATGATTACACTTGTACGCCTGATTCAATACAAATCAAATTATTTGTTATACATGGCTGTGTCACGTTTGGTGAGGTGAGATGTTTATTGAAAAAGTAGAGTGCATTAAAAAGGTGACAGTTAAGTTATAGTTTGACTTTAACCTTGTAAAAAGGAAATCACCATGGTTCAAGAGATTTCTGTTTACAGCTGGACATCAAATAATGTAGCAATTGCGTGTAGTTTGTCGAGGGAGGTACTTTCACGAATGTTCTTTCTCCAATAATATATAAATGGGAGAGCCTGAGCTAAAAGAGTTGGATGGAGTGGTGGGAGATATGTGGAGGGATATGAGGAGCCAGTCATCAGTTTACTTTTCTTTGTTTTGAACTGCACCACATCAGTAGTGTTGTTGTTTACTGCTTGTGCCTTAACTTCGATATAAACAAGCTCAGTGTTCACCATCTGACTAGTTTGGACCTTTAATGAGTAAACAACCTTCAGGTTTTGTTCACAAGTGAACATTCTAAAGTTGGACCATGCGAGATGGGGGGGGGGGGGCATTGGCAAGGTGAGCAATGTTCTCGAGGTGGATAACATCATCGTGTAAGACATAAGAGATTGGGAACGTTCTCAAGTCTGACCTTGCTCTAGAACTCTAGAACTCGTCGCCCTTAGACTCAAACTGTTCTATCTGACAATTAAACCTTTATTAGTGAGAACCTTTTGATGCCAAGGCGCTGATATGTAAGCTTCTAAATAGTAAGATTGTGATCAATAATTTCAGTCAATAGAAGGTTAGCAGTTGAAATGAGAGCGACACTTGGTGGAGTGCATTCCTCTGCCAGGCTGAACAGTTTACATTGTGTATCCCACTGCTGGGCTGGATCGGGATCCGGACCTGAACCAAAATCGAATCAGCTTGTTCTTATCACCTAACCATCGACCACATTTTTTAAATAACTCGTCCACAACTTTTTGAGATATCGTGCTGGATATCGTTTTTGGCCTCATCTCTCAATGATGAAGAATCACTTAAAAAAAAAATTCTAGTATTCGGACCCAGATCTTCACTAAAAATATAATCAATTCATCCTTGGCACACACCCAACCTGTCCATCAAATTTCATCCAAATCTTCACAACGTTTTGAGATCTCCTGCTCAGACAGGTGAACAGGGGTGAAAACGTAACCTAGCACCGTCCGCCTTCAATGATTGAGGTAATGCTGCTTCAGAGCCAATAATCGAGTTCTCTATTCCCCATCCCCCTCTTTTACAAAGAATCTCAATAATTTTGAGCAGTTGTTCCAAAAAGGGGTTCATAGCATCCCTGATGTGATCAGAAGAGTGATTGGGATTTTCTGTTGTGTCATCATTGTTATTTGGAAAATAATACATGCATTTAGTATAATTGTCAACTCATCAGCTACACATGGAACACCTCATGAACTGAATCCTCTGCAAGCCTGTTGCTTATTTAAACTGTTGAATAAACTGGAAAAAAAAATAGTGGATGAAATTTCTGGTACATCAGAAACCTTCAAAATGGTTGAACCCTTTCGTGAAACTGCAATACTTTGACCGTCGTGAATATTAATATTATATTCACACTATTACCTTGTTTTTAGATCACAAAGAAAATTAATTTCTTTTTCTGCGCAACGTGGCCTTTTGATTGCATTTGAGATTTATTTTTCTTGCATGGAAAAAAATTTTCATAGGTCCCCAAAGCCACAGTTCTCATTAATATCGGAACCAATCCTTAGAAACCGTGCGACGTTAACGCAGCTAGAAGAGCGAATATGATAAATCATTGGATTCTGTGGAGTAATTCCTGGCCTTGATTAATGCTGAGAAAGATTTCTTCTTGACAGATGGGAATGCAAAGATCTGAAACTTTAATCGTGCACATGTGAACGTCTCCAGATTTTTCACATGATTTAACACTTTACCCCACACTTCAAGGAGTCCTTTTCATCCAACCAGACTGTCTGAAGGTGATTGTTCTGCTCCTGCAATGGTGAATGCATTAGATTGGGATGTGTATTCCCATCAACTGTGAATGGTCCTTGAAAGAGCTTGCACATAGGTGAACAAAGCAGCATTGCATGAGGATCAATAGGATTTCAAACCACGGAGTAATCTCATTCTGAGCCATGCACAACGTATTCTGGGATCTCACTGATTTTGATGTTATGTTTTTGGCATCGCTGATTTATTTTTCACAAGGACATTCTTCAGGCCATCTGAGCTGGAGTGTTTGACTCCAGTGGATAAATCTCATTGTAACCACTAACCACGTTCTTATATTTATTTATTTGTTGAGTCAAGTTAGGTGAAGACTTGAATGTTAAAAATTAAAAAAAAAAAAGTTCTGAAAATCAATCAACTTTAAAAGGGTTTGAATTTGCCTTTTCACTGAGTATGAGTCCATGATGTGTTTATTTATTTTTACGAGACATTCAAACACTTCTGTCATTTATATTGCAAGTGTGGCAGCCAAGGAAAAATGACATCGTCTTGGAGAAAATGACGATGCCCACTGTTATTACTCTGGTTTAGATATTTCTGCATCTTTAAGATTCATGCGTGGTCACAGTGACTCCAAATGATTTTAATGCTTCACAGTGATGCAAATGTGAGGAATAGACATCCTTTGCACCCTCCTCCCCAAGCATCTCAACTCGCTTTGAATATACAATAGAACGGCTGCTCGGATACATTCCCGTGGGTGTCTTTTCGCATGGTGTCCCTTTTGTATCAACATTGCATTTCGATAAAACTCTTTTGTGATGGGTTATAATAACCACTCTCGTGATGTGATTTCTGGAACAATTTGTGCATTTGATGATGATGCTCAAGGCAATGAAAGTACAGCACCATTATGCTGAGCGAAAACAAATGTTTATAAAAGACAGTCTGTTGCCTGTGGTCTCGGCAGCTCAACATTTATTTGTTTAGTTTTTTTAAAATAATTCTTAGATTTTGTTCTCGGTTTTTGAGTTATTTTGCATTTTTGAACGTTTTAAGGATCCGTCTCCCTGATGAGTGCCAAATAGGATTTTAGTTTGTTTTCAGAAGATTTTTTTATTTGCTTGTCTTCAGATGATATGCATACTGTTTTATCGGCGATTTTATGGTTGGCAGAATGTTGTTTTTGAAGAAAAAAAAAATATACCAAAATCACAGTGTATATATATAATATATATATATATATAATATTTATATATATATATATATATATATATATATATATAATATATATATATATATATATATATTATATAAAGAAAAAGGCACTTCCAAACAAAAGTAGAAAACGAGGTCGACTCCACTCAGTGCTAATTTGAGGAAAAAAGCGAGAGCAGACCCAGGCTCGTGCAATGTTTCCCCCAGCTTCCTCAGGCACAATGCACAATTTGCATTTTGTACATATATATGTATATATGTATATATATATATATATAGTATATATTATATAATATATTATATATGTAAAATAGAAAATATATATATATATATGTAATATAGAAATATATATACAGTAATATATAATATATATATATATATATGTAATATAGAAATATATATATACAGTATATATATATATATATATGTATATAGAAATTATATATATATATATATATATAGTAATATAGAAATATATATATATAATATATAATATATATGTGTTGTAATATATAAAATATATATATTAATGTAATATAGAAATATATATATATATGTAATATAAAATATATATATATATATATATATATATGTAATAAGAAATATATATGATATATTTATATATGTATATATATTTATATTATGTATATAATATATTTATATTATGTATATAATTTATATTATGTATATATATTTATATTATGTATATATATATATATATATATATATTATTATAATATATATATGTAATATATTATATATAATAATATATATATATATATATATAATATATATACAAAATGTTTTTGTGACCAACTCCTCTGAGCTCTGAAGGTTAATCGCCACAAAACTTTACAGGATCACATTTACATGGTGCACCTAAATAGGGGTTTTAAAAGTCTTTTTCACACAATTCATAAATTGTAAATGAATCGAAACTGATATCCTGAAGTGAAGCGATGTAGAAAGTGAAACTGAAACTACCGATCTATGGATCATAGAATGGGAAAGCAGAATGAAATGTGATGAGAAATACCAAATGGAAATTGCCGAAAGCAAAGCTATGGGGAGAATAGAGAGAGGGACAGGTGGGACTGAAGAAGTGATGTGGAGAGGGATAGGTGCCTGTAGGTGGTCGGTTGGCATGGAAAGAACTTTGGTGATCTTCCATCACGTGATCGGCCCAAAATGTGCCTAAATTAGTTTCCCAGCCAAGCTTTCATAATAACACCCTACTTCCAAGTGGTACTTCAGAGGGACAACAAGCATGGATTGGATATTCGCTGGTGAAATGGAACGAGGTTGCCAAGGTTACCAGCTCCATCCGACTGTGATATCTGCATTCTGAATATTTATACTAAATTTCCGTTTCTACCAATACACACTCATTTGAGGTGAGACGTCGGTGAACCTGTCAGTGAAGGGTACATTGTGTGTGTGTGTGTGTGTGTGTGGGTGTGTGTTGGTGTGTTGTGTTGTACCCTAACTATCTATATATATATATATATATGTATAATTTTTTTTCTTAGTAGGATTATCACGTTCGTGTTTAGGCAAATGTTTTGTTTTGGAAAAAGCAAAAATCTGAAAAAAAAATTGTGCCGTAAAAAATTCAAATTTTTTTTTTTTTTTTTTGAAAGAAAAAGTCAAATGTTGGCTGAAGTTTTTAAAATGTTTTACAGCTGGTCATGTGTTTTAGAAATGAAGATGCAAAGACGTATTTGAAAGTGGTCACTTTGCAGTTGAAGTGTGAAATGTTCTGTAATATCTGTATTTAGTATTCCTGCTGAAAAGCCATTTCAGTTGGTAGCCGATTGCATTGTACATCCTTTTTGGTTACGTTGCTGTGCATTTTGTTTTCTATCGTGAGAATCACTTCTGAATATTCCAATGTCTTGCTTACTATGTGATGAGTGGTAGTTGTGATTTTATATATTAAGCTGCATGATATTTACACTTTTTCCATTGATTTAACATACCTTGAATGGGAAAACCCATTGAAAATGAGCCTTACTTGGTTGGTATTGTTTTTATACAATCTGCTTTTATTCTGTGACATCTGTTTACGTCTTGCAGGGAGCTTGGAGGAAGCTACGGGATCCAGAGATGTGTAACCATAGGAACGGCAGCCTGGTGCTTCTTATCAGCTTAGCTGATGGCACATGCAGGCCACGCTGTTGTTGCATTTGTTTATTTATTTCCAAGGAAAGGCAGTATGCATGGTTCTGGATGTATGAAGGCTGCTATAGTCTCAGACTTTGATTGTCTATGTTATTGAGCTCAGCACAGTGATTGTAATTGTTGAGCCCCTGTTGGGCGTTCACACTGCAGCAGGCCAGGTTTGAAAGCTCTACCTGTGGTATTTCATTTCAGATTTTGCTTTCTATATCAAAGCACCCACATCGAAATATTAACTTCAAAGGAAAGGTTTTTAGAAAAAATTACTTGAATGTATAAACTTTGTATCTGCAAGAGCTTTTTGACACCTCGACCAACATAATGGGGAATTGAGGTCAGAGAATTTTAGGACGTCAGGGGTGATGAGAGATGAGCTTGTTGAAAATTATTCGTACAAATCACTTGAGGATGTTGAGAAAGTTCTGTCCAGCACACAAACGGCATCATGGCCCATGTTCTCAAATCATGATCTGCTGCTTTTGCTTCCCTGTCTGCTCTTCAACCTGTCCTCGTTTGACTGCCTTCCTTCTCCTCCCTGTAAGTTAGCAAATATCAATCCCATCCATGAGAAAGGTGCAAGAAGAAATCCCCCCCCCCTCAACTCCAGACCAGTAAGATGATTTCCAATTTTAAGCAATGTCCTGGAATCTATCATTGCTGCTTACATCGTCTTTTTGCTCTTTACAAACAGCCTGATCTCTGACAATCGGTTTGGATTCTTGCCCAGTAACTCGATTCCAAGCATGCTACTGATCTTCCTCTCTCATCAAGGGTTCGAGGCCTTACATATCAAACAAGAGGTCATCACAATCTCCCTAGATATACTTATGGCATCATAAACAGCCTGAAATCCTGCACTGTTAGCCAAGCTCACTGTCTGTGGCATAGAAGGCTGACTTAATCGCTGATGTTCTGACTTCCTTCATTCATGCAATCAACATTTTTCTTTCAATGGGACCCTCGACATCCCTCTCCCTGTGGATGCTCAAGTTCTCCAAGGCAGTGTTTTGGGTCGAGTCTCGATAATCTACATAATTGACTTTTCCAATGTACTGGAAAACCTCTTCCTTTGGGCAGATGACTTCACGTTTGTGGTGCGCTACCCCCATACTACAGACAGGCCGACCACTTCCTCACTGTTGATTTGGAATAAATTATGTCCTCGTCTGGCCAATGGAATATGTCTTTCAATACTGGCAAATCTCATCATCTCACCCTGTCAACCAGAAGGATGGCCAAACGAACCTACCTCTCTCTTTCCATTGACACCCACTGAAAGAGGTTCGGTCTATTGAACTCAGCCTCAGCATCAGCCTCTCCTTGGCCAACCATGTCACAAATCTGGCCTCCAAAGCCAGATGCAGACTGGGAATCCTCCATCATTCCAATGTCATTCCTTAAAATCAGAACTAGTCGCAGGCTACAAGACCTTTGTCTAATATTTACTGCTCTCACCTGTGGGTTGATGCTCCAGCATCAAATTTGTGTCTCTTCTGAGTCCCGTAGAATGTATGAGGTTGAAGCAGTAGTCCTATTGGTTTCACATCACAGACAGGTCCTAGTCTGGTCGGTAGCCTCTTGTTTTTTTTGTTGTTTTTTTTTTTAACCACCTCTCCTCCGGTTTAGCTCCCCCTGCTCTCTCAACCCTCTGAAGCTCCCCAGCAACTGCAGGATGCACATGTTCTTCTGGTTAACCCTCCAAAATCCAGACTTTCGGGACACTTCCACTTTTTGTGCCTTTTCTCCTGTTTATGGACCCACCTTCCTGAGACTGTTCAATCCCACTCTTCTTTCCAGGGCTTTAAGCAAGCGGTGTATATACGATCAATCGATCATCTCGTGTCATCCGCCATCCCGACCCGCAATCTTTACCATCCCAAATATGCCGAACCCAACCCAATCCTCTTACTTTCAGGTTACATGTCCTCCCTTGGTCTCGTTTTCCCGTCGTTTCATTCTCTTCCTCACTGCGTCCAACTGTTGACCCACTGCCCCACTGTTGGTTTGTTGCCTTTTCAAACCCTGTCACTTAACTCTTTCACAAGCCTCCATCTCTGAGCGGAAACCAAAATGAATCTGACATGAAAGGTCTCAGTAATTTTCATGCAATAATTTTACTGAGTTTCAAAAAGATGCCGATCAACTGGCAGACTGAAAGTGGGAAGAAGATCACAACGTTTCTCTTGATATGCCCTTTGTCGATAACTCGTACTCAGGTGGCCATGGCTTTAGACTTGCTGTCTTGGATAATTTATTGTGCTTGTGTAAAGGCGACCTGTAAATCATCATAAATCCTCCCAGCAGAGCAGTACAGTAAAGATTGCTCGTGGATCAAGCAGGCACAAATGTTTTCATTTGGCCTCCCTCAAGAGAGAGAGGAAAGGAGGGATGAATTGCTTGAAATAATTGCTTGTCAAAAGGTGGAAATCTATTTCTTGCAAACCTTATAAGTGGAGCTGTTTCTTGACATTTAGCTTTCAGTTAACCTGCTTCCTCTTTCCATTAGCGGAAGACTTGGGATGCACATTACCGTTGAGTCTTTACTAGATGAAGTTGAAAAATTGTTCTTTCAAAAGCATCCCATTAAATTTGTGGAATTGCATTAATGTACAGAACCTGCTTCTTTGCTTTCCTGTGCTTGCTTTCCAAAATTGTATGTGCATGTCGTCAAGTTGTCAAACTAAGGTTTATGCAATGAAACTTGCAGGGATGCTTGTTTTCATTACCAGTGTGATTTCTGGTTCGGTGCTCTTTCTCTCCTGTTGCTTCACTCTGCATATAGTGGATCATGGATGGGCATTCTACGAACCAGTGCACTCGTGCTTTATACACAACTCTATTCTGTCACTCAAGTGAAAGAGGAGATCAGAGCTTCCTGGGCAGTGGGCAACCATACATTTTGCTTTTGTGAACCAAAGAAATTTCCAAGCTGAAAACTTCATTTGATTGGATTTGTAACAAGGGGGAATCCAAATTGAGCTATTTTTGAACCGCTTTCCTGTTGTTGTTAATGTATGTAGTGTTTCTACTATGAGGAATATTCTATGAGTTCTCAGAATGAGGTGCTCTGTTGAGCAAGACATTATAGAGAAATTATTAGACATGCAACGCGTGATGTTATGGTTGTCCTCACTTGTACTGTCGTCCAGAAAGTTTGCATGCAAATCATGTCTCCCACAGAATCTGCATGCATGTCTACTCGTATGTCAATACCCTCTAAATTGACCACCTATGTGGTGCAAGTCAGGGTAGGAATGGCTTTTTGTCATTCTGACAAAGTTTGCAAGCCCTTATGAGAATAGTTATATTGTCACCCCTGCCAGAAGGAACCGATTTTCATCAACACGATCTCCACAGAATGACTCGCCAAGTAAAATCATCCATCAGTTTCATCCCTAACAGTTTGGAACGAGCTTTTGATTGCAGTGGTATGAGGTCGAGAAGACAACTGCTCCACACCCCCTCTAACACAATGCCATCAACAACAGCGCATGCAATCTGAAACGCATCATAACTATAGGGTGAACCATTGGCACAAATTTGCATCGTTGCCAAATTTCATGCTCATTTTTGAAAGTTGTGTTTTCGTATGCTACTTCTCTTTAACTGTCAGGCATCATTTTTGTCCCTCCACCCCTCTGACAACGTAGGAAACTAGGGACATTAAAATGAGCTCCATCCGACTGACCGACCTACCATCTGTGTGACCTACCATCGTTTTCTGTGTGACGCCGGAAGTTGATTTTCTGAGCAGGAAGTGATAATCTTCCTGTTCCGTCAGTTGTTGACGCGCAGCGTTGTAACTCTCGTTCTTCATTGTTTTTCACCAGAAGTGTTTTTAAAATGTCTTGTGGAGGTGATTTCTTCCTCTTTTGGTGACAGAAGTGGTTATTACAGCGCGGCGACATCGCGCTGTTATATAATTGGCTATTCTGTCCTGTGTCTTCTGTCACACTTATGGCCTCGCACGTCCCTTTGATCTGAGGGCTATAAATATAAATTTGTCCAACGTCACAACTCTTCCCATCATGCATGCTAATTCACCGTGTCTACATTTAAATTTTATAACTGCAAAATTGTTTCATCATTCTTAACCTTTTACTGCCCCCAGCCGCACGATATCGAAGTATTCGCTTCTTGTTTCAGATGTGCATGGTCTAATTTTGTTCAAACTTGGCACAAGTACAGTACATGATGCCACACACATGTTCCTCACTTTACTTTTCGATTTGATCAAAGATGGCCAACTGGTAGACTGGCAACCATTTTAGTTGTATGCAAATATGGGGTAGCACTTTAACTCCGTTCAGAAAAAATTACTGAAACGATGGCGGCTATGACATTTTATGTCTTATTTTTACTTCCTTTTTTTTCTGAAGTGTTTGATGCAGCATTCCAGACTTTTCTAAACCAGGGTGTTTTTTCCCCCTGGGAGAATTTAAGGCTTTTACCATGGGAATAACGAATGAGCCTAGGATTATTAATACAGTAATATCATTTTCGTAATCTATCTATAATTCCAGCAATGTCTGCCTGTCTGCCTGTCTGTCTGTCTGTCTGTCTGTCTGTCTGTCTGTCTGTCTGTTTGTCTGTTTGTCTGCGACCACAGGTTTTCGACGACCGCCGGTCCGATCTGATTGAAACTTTCCAGGAGTATTGCCGGGGCCCCGCGGATGTGCCTTTTCGAGGTTTGATGTCAATCGGACGAGCGGTTCCCAAGTTACGGCATTTTATCTGTCAACCAATGACAAGACACGGTGCTATGACGTCACGAATGACGTCACAATTAATGTTAATTATTTATTTATTTACTTATTTTTTTTTGTATTTTTTTTGCACGATTGACGGTCCGATCTGATTGAAACTTGCCAGGAATATTGCTGGGGACCCGCGGATGTGCCTTTTCGAGGTTTGATATTAATTGGATAAGCGGTTCCAAGTTACGGCCATTTATCTGTCAACCAATGACAAGACACGGTGCTATGACGTCACTAATGACGTCACAATTAATGTTTATTTATTGTTTTTTTGTGAATACATTTGTGAATACATTTACAAGAGAGAGGAGGGGGAAAGAGGGGAGGCAAGAGAGGGGGCGCGAGAGGGGCGTCACAATTCAAGAGAGGGGGAGAGAGGGGGCGAGAGAGAGGGGCGAGAGAGGGGGGATGAGAGTGGGGGGGCGAGAGAGGGGGGGGGGCGAGAGAGGGGGCGAGAGAGAGGGGGCGAGAGAGGGCTGCACATACTGGCACTCACCTACGGGCACGCACCTACGGGCCCATACTAGTTATAATAATAATAATAATATCAGAATGTTAATAATAATAGTAACTAGAATTGTAACACTGTGATCCCTTCATTGTGACTGCAACGTTACTGAATTAAAGCGGTGTATTATTCATGACTCAATGAGCAACGGTGTACTGATCATGAAATTCTTTCGGTGGTCCGACATCAATGTCTGTATGAAAAACTCTCCATTGTGGCGAGACATTGCACGATGCTAACTTTAAGAACAAATATGCGCATGCTCAATCGACTTAATGGTGCGGATGAAGGAAGTGGAAAACGACTCGAGCGTTATGCTTATTGGTCGTTTTAACTGGGTGAGGGGTGCGTGCCCTCTATGGAGGGGGAACCTTTACGATGACATAATTGCATTACCGCCCATCTTTGTGTGAACTCGGAAGATGATGTCATCAACCATGTGTACGCCGGACTTGAAGAACCATTCAATCGTACAAATTCTGAGTGGTTGGCTTCATGTGTGATTTTTAACCACAACAAATAACATGGTTGATCTCAACAGTAAGACCATTAATCGCCTGTCGGGTGACACTTTCATAGTCGAAAGTGTCTTCTTTGGGCGATCAAAACATATTTGCTCTTTATCCACCTGAGTTTCTTTTTTCAGGTGTTGCCACCGCACAAGATGTCACTGAAAGTTAACACTCCCATCATATATGTTGCAAAATCTCAATCTTCGCAATGGCCACTGCGACACAACACAGTTACATCTTAACTAAGGTCACTGATCATCTTCTTGCAGCACAGATGCTCGGTGGTGAATGTGCTGGGTCTATTCTCCTTATTCCTAGAATTATTCTTTCTCCATCTGACGCACATCTTTATTTCCAACTCCGTCGACGACAGTTTCCCATCAGGCCAGCTTTTGCGATGACTATCAACAAAAGTCAGGGTCAGAGCCTGCGGTGGTGTGGAGTCCTGCTTCCCACCAGTGTTTTTACACACAGGCAGCTGTAGGTTGCAATGAGGAGAGAAGGAGACACACTCGACCTGCGCATCTTTGCCAAGCAGAATGAATTCCGGAAAAGAGAGGTACTGAACATGCTGTAGGTCGACGAACCCACAACGTTGTTTATAGCGACACTGAATAAACTCGGCCAGATCCAGTGTGACATTTGGAGGGTTAATAGCTTCCAAAAAATGTTGCTTTATTTATTTAAAACTTAAAATGGACTAATTCAGCTCAGTAAACAAAACCATCAGTAAAAACTGAATTACTAGGAGCCCCCATTCCCCTTCCCTCCCCCTCGATCCGTCACTGAAATAAAAAAACGTTTAAAAAACAATGATTATCACTATTGTTCATCATCACAAAGCATAAATGTTGCCAATGGAAACAAAGGCGATGCCCGCAGAACGCTAACTTGCAATGTTTGTGAATGAAAGTGACAATGAGGAAGAAATAACCGTGTTGTTGTATACATCTTGTTAAAACAATCACACACTTTCATTTTGCAATTTGTCAATTCTTTGCACTTCGACGTCTGATCTCGCACATGAAACAAATTCATAACATTCTTTTTGGCAATAAGTGTGCGGATGACTAAACTTAACACTGGGTTGTTGGGAATAAACATAAACTTCCAGGATCATGCGAGGCAGCTCTTTGTTGCCCATGCAATACCCAAATAAAGGGAGGGTTTTATACATAAGGCTGTGCCGCGGGTCCCTGCTACTACCACCCAAAAGGCGGGGGACCGAGAGTATGAGCTCTTTTATTTATTTATTTATTTTGTAAATATTGTTGCGAATTCGCGCCCGCCGGCGTGCGATCGGCCACGTGACTCGAATCGCGACCGCCT
>CM068962.1:68530628-68557614 GCA_035128595.1 Eptatretus atami
CGCCCCACGGACGGACAATTCTGTCGTGACCCTCTCGGACTAACGCCGGGATCCAGTCACGGGTGGGCCTTTCGGCCTCACCACGATCTGCAATCGGCCACCCGCGTGGGATAGGGTTGTTCGCCAAACTCGACCTACCTAAGTACCACGCGGATGGTAAACCGGCGACCGCACCTCGCCGCAGGTCGACTTCGGAACGGGCCGCTTAAGCGACCCGTTCCGTGCTATCGGGATAACCGAGCGGTGTTATCGTCGCCTCGACGGTTCCTGATTAATTACACTGAACAACAAATTTCAAAAATTTTTTTTTACTGGAGATGTGTAAAGTGATCAAGACTAATTTGGGTACGCTGATTTCAAAAATCATAACCGTTTTGCTGTATCACGTCAGGATTTTCAGGAACAGAAATATTCCCATTGCCTAGAAGTCAGGATTTCAATGAAATTTACATATGTCTTTAACATGTCTATTTCGTACAATTGTTGTTAACTTGTGTATATTTCTTTCTTTCAGATAAAGATGAGTAGGCGTTCCTGTACCAATCATCCTGACAACTTCTGTTATGTCTGTGGTCGGTATACAACAAAAAGATCAACAGCGAAGTATATCTACAGCAGTGAAAATGAAGGCCGCCTACTTTCACTACTTCGGGTGTTAAGGTGGGGGATCAAGAACAGAGCTGGGCACCACACATCTGCTGCACAAGCTGTCACACAACCTTGACTCAGTGGTTGGTGGGCAAGCGCGCGAGCTGCCATTTGCGGTGCCCATGATATGGCGTGAGCCGCAGAATCATCATGATGATTGTTATTTCTGCTGCACAAGCATCGCCGGCTTCAACAAGAAGAATAAAGGTCACATCAAGTACGGCTGACTGCGTCTCTGCTCGTAAACCTGTGCCTCATGATGACGAGAACCCCGTTCCCAACACACATTTACATAAACCCCAAAAGAAAATGGAAGTCGCGACTTCCCTTTTCGTCGAGTCCTCGGCGCCTGTCGACGTGGTCGTGCCCCCGACCGAGCGTGGTTGGCGAGGCCTCTCCGGCGCGCCTCACGCCTGCCCCGTACCGGCCTCTCGACGCCTTGGACTCAGCACCGACCCACGAGTAGCAGGACCAGGGCAGCAGGAGCAGAGCAGCAATCACGGGGGCGAAGCACACGAAGTCAGGCTCTCTCCCTGCACGAAGCACACGCAAAACTCCTTCCTCTGCACGAAGCCCACGCACTGCAACTCTCTGTCCAAGTCCACCAAAAGCCACGCAGCAACAACGACCTCCTGCTTCGTCGCGCTTTATCTGCCGGTGCCCCGCCCTGTTCCTCCGCCCCTTTTTGGCTCCACCCCCTTCGAGGCGCGCCTCGAAGGCACTCGAAGCGGGGCGTGTCCTCTCGTTCCCTCCCTCCTCTGTCTTTCGGGGGGGGGGGCGAGAGATGCCCGCCTTGGCGCCCTTACAAACAAAAAAATGAAACCGCGGGGAGTCTCTTCAACGGCGCGGGCGGAGATGCGGGGTGGCGGGCCTCTGGCAGGCGGAGACGTGCAGGTGCAGCTCAAATAACAAAAGATAAAAGAAAAACGGCTATACTGAAGAGATCGCAGCCCGAATGAATCACATTAATTCCCTCTAAACAATGGGTTTGGGCTAACTACACATGTACTTCAGAAATATATCTCACCTACGGGACCTGAATGGTGTAATGCGAATTTCCACAGCCGTAACAATATACAATGTCAAGGCTCGTATAAGAGCTAGCGCACAGAACATATAATAAGGGGAGCAGGAAACAAGAGGGATGGGCGAGGGAAGCAGAAAATAGTGGGGAATAGACATATGAGGAGATGTGTGGAAGGGAGCGGGATGGGGTGGGGTACATGGCGTAAACAAGATGGACACTACAGGGACTTTCAGGAAGGAAAGCAGGGAATATGAATTAGGTGGGTTTAGGGTGGATTAACGGGGGTAGTAAAGATCATGGTTTTGAATGGGGGAAGATAAGAGATGGTGATGAACAGCTGTTTTGAAGACCTGGAGGGAAGAGTGAGATTGAAGAGTGCGGGAGTTTGTTCCAAAGGCGGGAAAAAAGGAGTGAAGGTGAGCAGTGATTCTTGATTTTGGTAACTTTACCAGAGAGGGTTACTGGCAGACCTTGAGCGCTCTGCGGAAATATGGGTGGAACAAATGACAGACAGAGCAGTGGGGGGGGGGGGGGGGGGTAGGTGGCGGAGGCCAGATTGGAGACGTTGGAAGACAGAAAGACCACCGACCTGCCTGCAGTGAGAGACCCAAAGATTCAACCTCATCGTGGAGATACCAATGATACTAAATGCCTTGGTTTCCACAGCGTGAAGCCAAGAAAGGCAGAGTGGCAGGAGAAACTTGCATCGAGGGAGAGCAGGACTCCATCAGGCTGTGGAAGAAAGTTTTTTTGTACATGGTCAGGAACTCAGGTGTGCCAAGGAAGGACTGCATGATGGAGGATGCCCAATCGGCGACTGGCTTTGGAGGCCAGCTTGGAGATGTGGCTTTCCCAGGAAAGATCATGGCAGGTAGTGAGGCCCCAAAGTTTGAATGAAAGGACTTCTTCAAAAGGATTGTTGAGAAAGTGGATGGGGGAGGGGGGGTCCAGATGCTCCTTTTGGAGAGACATGGTGAGAGTGTGAGATTTGCCAGGATTGAAAGACACATTTCACGTGTTGGACCAACTTGTGATTTTATCCGAAGCTACTGCTTGCTGATCTGGGGGATGACAGATGGTACAGCAGAGGGTGGAGTCTTCAGCAAAGAGATTAAGAGGATTTTCCAGAGAGTCGGAGAGATCATTGATGAAAACCAGAAAAAACAGGGCCCAGAATACTGCCTTGAACTCCAGCCTGGACAGGGAGAGGGGATGAGAGAATTCCATTCAGGGCCACACGTTGGCTGCAACAGGAGAGGAAGTCTGTGAGCCATGAGTGGAGATTGCCTTGTATACCATAGAGGAAGAGAGTTTGGTGAGCAGGGCAGGGTTCCAGACCGTATCGAAGCATGCGATATGTCTAGGGATATGTCTCTGATCTCATGTCCGGCATTGAGGACCTCCATCCATTGTTGGGAAAGCAGAAGCAGCAAGTCCAGTGCAGAGTGACTTCGTCTGAATCCAAATTGATGATCTGAAATCAAGCCATTGGAGAAGAGGAAGGATTTAATGTCTGAAGCGATGATGGATTCCATAACCTTGCTGATGATTGGGAGAAGGCGAATTGGTCTGGAGTTAGAGATCTGTTTTTAAACCTTTTTTATGCAGAGCGGTAATGTTTGCTGATTTCCAAGCAGATGACAGAAGACCTTGAGCAAATGAGAGGGTGAATAGAACAGAAAGAGGGTGAGCAAGAGCAGCAGAGCAGGTTTTTCGGACACGTGGGCTGATGCCGTCTGGACCGGTTGCAGAATCTGAGTTGAGGTTTGACAGCAAGCTCTCCAGCTTGTCAGGAGAAAAAGACAGAGTCCAGGAACAGTTTGGTCTGACTGGGTTAGGTGGGTACAAAAAGCAATGGGTTTTGGGACACAAGATTTAGAAGCAAACACAGAGTTTAGGCATTCATTCTTTTCACATGCAGTGTCAACTGTGTGGCCATTTGAGGTGAGGTAGGGGATGGAGGGGGAACATACACCAGAAACAGACTTAACTAGACACCACCAGGATTTTGAGGAGGGAGACAGGTTTGAGAGTTCAGACTTGAGATGAGAAAGATGTTGTTTTCTGGCTCTCCGGAGGGTAGACACACACTTGTTCAGAGCTTTGTGGAAGGAACTGAGATTACCTTCAGTTGGATTAGCCTTCCATGAGGCAAAGGCAAGTTGTTTCAGGACAACTGCCTCGCCACAAACTTTAGTAAACTATGGGCGGGAGGAAGGGTATGACAACTGAAGACGAGATGGGATAAATCTGTGCATGAGGGAGCAAGTTTCTTTGAAAGAATTCCCAGGACTAGTTTATGTCGGAGAAAGTAGAGATAGGAGACCAGTCTAGAAGTTTGATGGCTACTTGAAGTCCCTGCCAGTTGGCCTGAGTGAAATGCCAGACTCAACGGTGCTGAGGCGGTTCTCTAATAACAGCCAGAGAGATGTTTACTTTGACAAGCACGTGGTCAGCTGAACCGATTAGAGCAGAGGAAGAACAGCGGATGTTTTCTGGGAAATTGGTCAAAATCAGATCCTCCTTGTTTATCAAATACACAGATCAATGTCTTTGTGCTCTTCCTCATCTGTGGAACCTTTAATTGCCACCATTCCAACTGGCTTTGTTCGTTCACATACTTCAATGGATGGCTAAAAGGACTGGCAGGATCCCCTAGAGGTACACACACTCCCCTCTACACCATCTAGCCTGGGGTCGAACCTCGGCCCAGGTATAAACTGTCATTGCAGTGTTTCGGAGGCAGGGCGAGGCATCAATGTGTGTGCCATCCCTCAGAAGGACATTAAACCGCCGTCCCATCTGCTGTCCTTCATTGGTGGATGTTAAAGATCCCACAGTGTCCTTCGGGAAGAGTAGGCGAGCTATCACCGTCACCCTGAACAAATTACAAATTCCTGCTCTAACCAGCAGGGGACACTGCATCAGCGGCACAGCTGCACTCCCTGCAATGATGCCAACCAGAAGCCACAGGCTGCACACAAAATTAATGAATGAGTGGATGGTTGAGCAACTAAGTCGTTTTGTGAAACGACTGTACCTAGTTTTCTTTTCCAGCACGCATCTTCTGAAAAGGAAATGATTCATTACCAGACTTTGCCATGTCAAACATTTCCTCTAACTTATCCTGCTCCTCCTCGGCTCCTTTAGGCTCTCCGGACTACAAACCAATGCACCCAGAAATACCCAAGCAATGTCCGAATTCGACAAATGAACACTTTTTTTTTTTTTAACAGTGGCAACTGCTGCTGAGGTATATTAAGAAGTTAACATTTTGAAACTTGGCTCAGATTAAAAGATTCTCGAAGTTATGGCATGTGTGGAAATGAAATAAAGCCACGAACGCTAGCGTCTCGGCATTTATTATAAGCATTGCAATGTACCCAGCGATTTGTAGGTATAATTATCAGGCATTCAGAGGTATGAGTGAGGAAAGCTAAAAAAAAATAAAATAAAACGTTCTCGTGAAACAACTGTTGCGGCCTGTTACAAGTCAAGGCATTGTTGAGCAGGCCAATTAATACCCCCAGTGAGAGACAGCATATAATGCTGCCGCCATGATAAAGGATAATAAAAGAAGGCCGTTAATTATTTTCAAAAGTGGTGTTTAATTAATCCAAACACCAAATTTACAATCATGCATTTCCTTGTAGTTCCCTTAGTATGCATGGAAAGTTTCAGGCCGCTCGGTTTCATGGTTTTAGAGTTATGGAGGAGACACACACACACACACACACACACACACTGACATTTATTAATATAGATGTATTATATTATATAATTATTCAGTATGTCTGAGACAACATGCCCTTAGACATATGCAAAAATTACACTTTTTAAGGACATGTGACACCTGAACCATAAGTCTGATCTGGATGTACAGTATGTGGTATCAAAATGTGTGCAAGACCCTTGAGAAAAATGTCATGAGAGGAGAATTCGAAATCTCCACCATTTGCAAAAGTGTGTGTGTGTGTGTGTGTGTGTGTGTGTGTGTGTGTGTGTGTGTGTGTGTGTGTTCATAATGCATAACATTCTCTCTCTCTCTGTCTTTCTTCCTCCCCCCCCACCCACCTCACTCGCTTTCTCTCTGTCTCTTCTTCTCATCTTCTCATCTTCTCTCTTAGTATTCCCATCAGCAAAGTGATGGGTGGTATTTGCGAGTTGCTGAATATAATAATGAGCAAATGTTGTGCTCAAAATGCTGTATGTTTTGTTCCTGCTTTACACATGCAATTTATACATTACTGTTGTAAATGGAAAAAAAAAATTGAATATTGATGCTCTGCTGTTCGTTTTCTGCTGCACACAAGCATGCACACACGTCCAAAGCCAATACTGTTCAATCGTGGCGTTTAGGGTTCAAGTTGAATGTGGATGAATAATTTTGTTAAAACCTAGCCCCACCTGTTTAAAGTCCCATAATCCAGGCTTACTGCACACCTCCACTCTTTCATTCCTCTTTTTGTGAAATATGAAGCCACCTGCCTGAGACTGCTCAACCCCACTCTTCCCTCCAGAGCCTCTAGAAGGTAGCGATGCAACACCATCTCATGTAACCCCTCCTCCCCCCCTCCCAATCCCTACTCATGATCTTCTCTACCCACATTAATCTGACTTAACCCAATCCACTTATTTGCAGGTTACTGTGCTTCCTCCCCTTCCCCTCTCTCCTCTTTTCTCTTTCATTCACTCCTTTGCTCATTGCGTCCTCCTGTGGCCTCACTGCCCCATTGTCAATGTGTTACCTTTTTACTCTGTCACCTCACTCTTACATGAGCCAAGATTTTGTCAGAAATTTTTTTTTAAGAAAATGCATGAACAATTAAAGAATATAAGTGCTTGGGATAAATTGTCAAACTGTTTGTGACAAAATATGGGGTATCCTAAGCATGCCTGCAGCATCTATAAGCTCTAATTAGCATGATTATAATAAATCATTGTGCCTCATTAACTATTACAAGGTGCGTGTGCGTGTTTGATGTAAAACGGAGTTTGAATGTAACTTGATGCGATTCAATGGTTGGGTCTTCTCCATGGTACTTGTTTTCCGGTGAGGAGTGGGGTTGAGGTCTCTGAGGGGGGGAATTGTGCAGGAGAGTTTGAAATGTCTCTGATGTTGTATTGATGGTTTCATTGAACATGAACTTTTCATTAAATGAACAGCAGTGATTCAAGTCCTTTTTTATTTTCATTTTATTTTCTAAGTCACAACACTTTTGAACCTAAATCAAAAAATCAAGGTATCACCAACTTGTAAATTTGCCCAATTATCAGGGTTCAGCGCCAACATTTCGATCGCCGAGTGGTCTTCATCGGGGGTCCTCTGCCATGTGTGCAAGCAAGGCGTGTAAGGTCTCACCATCTGCATATATACCACCCTCATATCACCACCTATATTTATCTGGCTCCAAACTATGTAAAGGACCATTACCCTCAGGCAGGAAAGCATGTATCTCAAATGAAGATTGCTTCGTTTACTTTCCTTTTTGAATGTCCTGCATTGTCGTCACAGCTTGACGTAGCAATATTGTTTGGGGAATGTTGATGCGGTGACACGTAAATAGACAGTTTGTCCTCACCAAAATTTTTTAGCTCTCGTATGAGCCTCGACGATGTATACAAAAATAATAATAATAATAATAAAAAATAAGAACTTGATCCAAGACAATTATGGAGCTCGTGTATCAGTAAATTATTCAAGCATTTTGGATATTTTGTGAACCATGTCATAAGAATAGTCAATTAATTTTTTCCCTTGCATTGTTCATTCTCTCTCCTCTCCCCCTCTCTCTCTATCTCTCTCTCCGATGTTGTTAAACTCTACCTTCTCATTGCCAGCACTCTAAATGAAGCCTGAAATTGTTGGGCCTTTAACCACTTGCTAATTTGGAGTGGCATATTTTGTCTGCTTCTCCTGCTGCCTTGTCCTAATGGGACGGTTATTGATTTCTATCAGCATCTGCGGTAATGTCGTTGTCTCTCCAACTGCACCCTGCAGTTATTACGGTGCAAAGACGAGCATTCGCGAAGGTCGCACTTTGTGTGTAATATTCATTTTTTGCAATTTGACAGTGAAGTATCTGAGTCGTCACCGTATCAGTCAGGAGTTGCTCTGTAGGTTAATGATGCTGGTCAGCCGATCGGATTGTTCTGTTTTGAAACTGCTGGAAGGTGCCTTGTCGACTTCAACTCCTTGTTTTGCTTTCTGCAAGTTCCACTCGAGTTCTTTGAGAACCCTGAGTAAAAAAAATATAGATTCTCATCGCAAGTTGAAACATTCTCGGGGTTGAGAGGTCAATCTATGGGCCGAGGGCAACACCTCCGCGCTCCACGCGCTTGTCAGTATTTCAGTGTTGATTGAAAGAGCGACCTGAATTTTAGTTGCCAATTGACCCGTCGGAGCCTTTTGAGTGCGTTTATGAGGGAGAGAAGAAAAGACTTATTGGCTTTATTGCCTACCCTTTATATGCAGGTCTACGCCATCTTTCCATTTGGAACCTGCTTGGTGTCAATGTCATGATTTCTCATTAGCCTTTTGTAAATCCTCCGCTTTAACCTTATTGTGTTAAAATGCTCCATGAAACATTGTTCTCATCTTTTTTCAGGGGTTATGAACCTATCCAGACATTATTTTGGTTCATGAGGTAGAAAAGAGTTACGTTTTAAAAGGACAGGAGGTGAAAATTAATTGGGTGGTATTATTGTACCATCGGCCATTTTCCGTGACATTTGTTTTTAATTTGATGAGGGAGTTTTACGTGAAGCATTTGTACATTGCTCTTCCCCTTTTGTCAAATTTCGCCTCCATTTATAAAATAGGCGCTTCGAATTTTTCGACCTTGCACGAAAGAAAGTTATTATACCGGGTATGACTGTTCATTGTCTTAATTACATGGTGCCAGTGGGTTATTGAACAATAGTTTAATCTCCCATTGGTAGTGAAACTTTCATCTTGTAGACAGCCATGTTTCTTCCTGCCAAGGTAATTGCAAGTGTATTCCTTTGCTTTTGTGCTAATCGGGCTGCTGTGAAAGGCGCACGCATGGTACCCTGCAGGGAAGATTATCATCCCAGCGCCTCGCCGGGTAGAATTGCTCCTGTAGAAAGGTACCTAGCTTCTCTCGAGCCGTGGGTACCACACGTCTCTCGCTGCTTATCATGCGCAATGGCCGAACCTTACGATCATTGGTGGTCACTTGAAACCTCCAAAGGTGCCATTGAGAAAGGAAATGGTAGAAACAGAGAGCAGCGGGAAGTCCATTGTGGATTACCCCTCTCGTTGCTGATGACAGGGTTCGTGCCTGACCCTCCCCGTGCCTCCGGTTCCCACGCAGTGCCAGCACGGGCTCCCAGCAGCTTGCTCGAGCGCTTGCTTCGCTCACAAAACGGTTACTAGCTCTATCGACTCGCGCGCTCCTTACTATGGACATAATTCATTTATCCCTCTCCACAATTGGCACAACAAGAAGCATCCTACGGTAAGGAAGGTTTTTATTTGGATAAAGGATTGGGAGGGGAGTATGCGCCTTGTTCCATCCATACGGTTAGGCTCATGCATGCTGCATTTGCTGTTGAAGAACCTGTAGTGTCATTCACTGTGATGTGGAATCATTGCATAACGAGCTGAAATTCATGGTTTTTGTATTTTAAAAATTTTCCTGCCTTGTTTCCTTGTAAGTTGATGATTTATTTTTATTTATTCGCATCCTTCATGTTAAGTGTCCAATCTCCAACATCTTGGTTAGTGTGACTTTTTCCAAGGTAATCTGTAATCTTGTCTTAAGTGAGCCCTGCTTTTGTCTCGTTGTATGTTCTCAAATGTTTACGTCCAGTTTTATTTCTGAGCAAATTGTATTGATGGAATAACATTTAAAATGGCTGTGTCCATTGCTTTAAATGCTGCGGGTGCTCTCGAGCAGTTGCTACTATTGCAACTATAATTTTTCAGATCAATTTTTTTTAAGATTGTGCTGTAAATTACTGTCATTGTGTCTCTAGAAATAGAGCTCCAATACTTTCTAAAACCAGCTAAATGCAAATGGGTCTGACTCTTGCATGTTACCCTGGTGCAGGCATCCCTGGAGCTACAAAATCTCAATTTGCCCTTCATGCAAAAGACTCTGCAGATGTTAGAGTGTTGGTGTTCTTGTGACAAATGAAAGCCTGAGAAACTGCTTGCAAATATCTGTGAATATTGTTTCAGTCATGTTTCACAAACGTCAGAAGCCCAGGCGGGATGGAGGAGGTAGTGAGTCGGACCATGAGGAGGACACGAAGAGCAGCAAGTCATTACCATTGGAGTTCCCACAGAAGTTGAAGCTTGCGAACATCAAGCGCACCGCAAGAAGGATGGTGAAGTTGCCGCAGCTGCGGAGGCCACAGGGTGAGCAAGTTGACAAGAGGTTCTACCAGCTTTCTCCAACGTGCAGCTACCGTGTTGCTGTTGCAAAGGGGTTGCACCAGGATGTAGTACTACCAAGTCGATATTCTCACGCCCTTGAGGAACATGCGACAATTGATAGTGCGAGTGATGGTGTCTCAGAAACATTGCGTGAGGTAGCCTGTTGCCTCAAACAAATTGCATCACAGCAGAAGGCCAAGGATGTCCGAAAACGACAGTGCAAGAGTTTTGTTGAGGGTGAGCAAGATGGTATCAGCTATTTTGAACGCTGGCGAAAATATAGCCATGAAACATTGCTCCTGGACAAAAAGGGTTGTGGAAGCCCTGGGAAAGAACTGAGTCCACACAGCATCCCAATTGACCGTGCTGCCCGCCTCTCTGCTCAGAGCATTAGCTTGGTAGGGGCAGATGGTGTAGTAGATCAGATTCTG
Organism: Eptatretus atami; assembly: GCA_035128595.1. NCBI lineage: Eukaryota > Metazoa > Chordata > Myxini > Myxiniformes > Myxinidae > Eptatretus > Eptatretus atami. Next base: position 68,541,139 of record CM068962.1, read on the forward strand.
CAGGAGCTGCAAGGAATTGGACGCATTGAGCTTGAAGTTTCGGAACTTCGAAAACATGTTGATGCCCTCAAACATTCAATGGATGAGATATCTGGCAACATGGAGGTTGTGCAAACGGAGCTTGGACAGCTGTGGTCAGGAGTGGGATCCTCTAGTGCTAGTGCTGCACAATCTGAAAGCCAGAGTCTGCAGCTACTTGATGTACAAGAAAGAGATGCAGAAGACACTGAGGAGTTGGTTCGATCATTGTTCATGGATGCATTCGGTTTTGAGGTTCTAGCACAAGCTGGGCATCTTCGACTGGCTTGCAGAGTTGGGAAAGACGTTGGTGTGTCTGAATCCCTGCCAAGGCCGATCCTCGTGCAGTTTGACAGCCAAGCTGAGAGGGATGTGGTGATGCAGCAAGGTCACAGGCTGAGAAAGCTTGGCGTGAGAGTTATTGCTGAGGAAAGGTCTGCTCAGTTATCTGAAATTTCGAAGACGTCAAGTATTTCCATTTTTGATGATGTACTTGAACATTTGAATTTGCCATACAAAAGAGTACCAAAGGAACTCGTAAATTCCAAGAAACTTGTTGCTCGTAACTCATTTCCATTTGCTTCAAAAGAATTGGTCCAGAGCTTTAACAGCGCCGCCTCGTGTTTTCTGAGCAGTAAAAGAGCAGATGTTCAGTCTGCTGCCAGTCTTGACAGTTTATCTTCTTCTAGCCCTTCAAGGAAGTCGCTTTACAACGATCATGCATCAGCCCTACCGAAGCATGTGAATCAAGGATATGTTGCTTCTCCTATTTGGACAATGAGGAGGAATAGTTTGTCTCAAAGCAGGCAGGAACTAGTCATTCCCAAGTCACTGGCAATTGCTGGAGATGTTTCAAGCCTCAAAACCTGTCCATTTAGTCCAACTTCCTGCCAGCTCACTAAGATGTGGTACCTAGAAAAGGGTAAGGAGACATTGCGGCAGAATATTGAAAGGACTGCTGTTCCTGAGTTTCCTTCTGCAGCCAATACAAAAACTCTGCAAAGCTGTGGAATTGATTATGAAGGCAACATCTTCCATGACCACAGCAAAGATGTAGAGCAGTTGAATCCATTTCTGTGCAAAGACCAAGAGATGACAGCTCTGCAGACACAGGAAGAAGCCTGGCAGGCATGGGTTGATATGCATAAAGATGATTACTCAAAATCTTCCACACCAGAGTTTACTAAAAACGCGTGCATGTCAGATGGAGATCAAATTGTTGATAAAGATGCTGTATTAAAAAACGAGAGTTTGGGCAAAGCTAAGCTTTCTTCTGTTAGTCAGGGAAATGTAAAAAACAATAATGAAGATCTGGAGGCAAATGATGACTCTTCAACGCAAGCTACAAGCTTTGTTGATCCCGTACTCTCTGAACTCGACATTTTGGATAAATATTCTCAGAAAGTGATTACTTTTGATGAAAATAATTGCACAGAGGATTACAGTGCTTCATCCTGTGAATCACCTTCACCTAAAAGTGAAGGGAAGATTTCTGAAGAGGATCACCATGGCGTCCTGGTCCATGAACTGTTTTCATCTCAAAGTGACGAGGATGACATTTACGAAGAGGCGTGTAGAATTTTGATAGAAAAGCCACCTTCACCACCAAACTGTGACAAAGAAGAGGAAATAGACCGTAGTGTTTCACTGCAAGAATCATCTTCATCTGAATGCATCTCATTGCCTGATGCATCCTCTGATGCTGTTAAGATGATGGAGGGAGAGGAAGCAGATAATGCATTTGTTTGTGAGAAAAATGGAAATAGCGATGCATGTAACAATGATCAAGTGCATAAAGCTCCTTCAACTCAACATAATCTGATGGCTGAGGTTGTGGAGGAGTTGACTGTGAATGAAAAAGGAGAGTATTACGAGAGAGTCGTGGACAATAGGAATGGAGAAAGTGATGGAAGCAGTTTCATTCCTTTGCAAGAATCATCACTTCAAAGTAGTTGTCTTTTGTTGGATAGTGCTTCTTGTCAAAGTGACAATGTTGTGGAATGTGCACATGAAAGGGAGGAGAAAGGTGTGAAAAACAAGGAACTCGGTGACATCTCACCATCAGAATTTTCATCACCACCTCGTCGCATGATGATTCGGAAAATTCCTTCTGTGAAAGTTGTCATGGTAGATGACGATGGAAATACTCAGCTATTATCTGAAGATGACTTTGGAACGAATGACGAAAATGACATCGCTGGTGAAAAAGCCGAAGAAGTGCAAAGTTTAGTGCCAAGGAAGCAATTCAACTTTGTCGCTTTGAGTGCTTCTCTTCGTTGGCTAGCTAAAAAATCTTCAAGGTCTACCAGTCCCGAGGAAACCACGGCGAAAGAATTTGAGATGGCAAACTCTCTCTCCATTTGCCCACCGACACCGATGACCGAAGGCATACTCAACGGTTCTTTGTCAAGCCAGGCTTCAGGAGAGCAGAGTACGGACTCAAAAGGTAAACTTTTTTTGGCGGCAGTAGAAACAACTTTATCCACATTGTCAAGTCCACGGAGAAGAGCAAAAGTTGATATTGAATCCACCGACCTATCGCTCGATCCTGTAACCCTTATTTGTGCAAGTAAGCATTCGCCACTTGTGCAAGCATCTTCTCTCTTCCAGGACTTTGTTGAGCAAGGATTAGGTGGTTCCACTGACCTGAACCTGAACTATAATGAGGAAAAGCTTGAAAGCGGTCATGCCCCTCCAGTTGGGTCCACATCCCAACTCAGTATGGAGCCGCTCACTGATTCACAATTTATTAGCAAGTACGTTGACAATTTCAGGCAGGTTTTGGAGGACAGAAAGAAACGAACTACATTCCAGACAGCGGTGTGGAGGACCCAGCAGCGGATTAAAGTGGCACAGCTTGGGCTCATTGCTACACAATCAGGTAGTATGATATGATGCATACATACATACATACATACATACATACATGCATACATTCGAGCATGTGCTACTTTTTAGATCCTCGTGGAGGATCTCTTAAGTCTCACTCACGTTGTTGTTCTTGTGGACTTTTTTTGTTTCACAGCCTACAGTTTTCATCGAAACTTCCTGAAACTTGGATACATATGTAAAAATACTCTGCGCAGACAGTAACCATCTCCGATTTTGGAAATTCTTCCTTGAAAAAAAGTTATGATGTCAAAATATCTCCGCTAATGGGAATCGCCTAAAAATTATCTCCGAAACTAGGCAAGCTTTTTGAATTCTGTTTGCGGGAATCGAACAGGGCATTAGCAGAGATGAATTACCGCACATATGATACATCACTATGACGTCATATCAATTTTTATGACGTCATTCCTATTTTTGACATTTTTTGTTTTTGTTTCATTGTTCACAGCCTACAGTTTCATCGAAACTTCCTGAAACTCGGCATATATATGTACAAATACCCTGCACAGACAGTAACCATCTCGATTTTGGAAATTCTTCTTGAAAAAGTTATGATGTCAAAATATATCCGCTAATGGAAATCGCCTAAAAATTATCTCTGAAACTAGGCAAGCTTTTTGAATTCTGTTTGCGGGAATCGAACAGGACATTAGCAGAGATGAATTACCGCACATATGATTATCACTATGACTGATATCAATTTTTATGACGTCGTTCCTATTTTTTGACATTTTTTGTTTGTTTGTTTCACAGCCTACAGTTTTCATCGAAACTTCCCGAAACTTGGCATATATATGTAGAAATACCCTGCGCAGACAGTAACCATCTCCGATTTGAAAATTCCTCCTAGAAAAAAGTTATGACTTAAAATATCTCCGCTAATGGGAATCGCCTAAAAAATTATCTCCGAAACTAGGCAAGCTTTTTGAATTCTGTTTGCGGGAATCGAACAGGGCATTAGTAGAGATGAATTACCGCACATATGATACATCACTATGACGTCATATCAATTTTTATGACGTCATTCCTATTTTTGACATTTTTTGTTTCACAACCCAGAGTTTTCATCGGATCTTCGTGAAACTTGCCATGTATATGCAGAAAGCCCACACACAGGCAGTAACCATCTCCGATTTTGGAAATTCTTCCTAGAAAAAAAGTTGTCATAATATCGCCGCTAATGGAAATCGCCTATACCATTATCTCCGAAACTAGGCAAGCTGTTTGAATTTTGTTTGCGGGAATCAAGCCGGGCATTAGCACAGATAATTTATCGCAAACCTGATACATCCACATGACGTCATATTCGTTTATGACGTCATCATTAAGAGGACGAGGATCTTAGCTCATTCGAGCTTGCTGGATTGCAGCTTGCTGTTCACGCCAAATATCAAGTGGAGCATGTGACGGGCTCATGAATCGGTTCCCCTTCCGTATGACAATTTCATGCCACTTGTTCTTTAAATAACTTCCGTTTTCTCCGATACTTGATAAATCGTACTCATTAGTCCAATTTATATGGATTCCCACAATGAATAATAATGATGTAATGCTAAATTATTAAATTTACCTTTTTGGATTCAGGCATTGGTTATAGGTTTCATCAGTAATAGGTCTTGTCAACAGAAGCTTTAAAGTTGTCCCTTGCTTGCATACTTTATTTTTATAAGGTGAAAAATGACTTCTGTGAAGAAAATGAGCCACTGAGTCATGCCACTGGCATTCCTTACTCGAGACGGACACACGACTGGTGTCCGTGTCGCACACTGTTTCTCCAATGCACGAGTAATGGCAGCGGTTTCATTGGTTCTATATTTACAGCTCGGTTCTATATTTGCAGAAATAGCCGCCTCTATTCGTAGCTGCTCAGACATGATTACCAGTATTTATAGTTCTTCTCTTGGCTTCCGCACCAATTTCTGAACATCCAGCCTGACCTGTTGTTGATGTGCAGCACCAGAGGAAAAATGCTGCTGTTGCTGAAACCTCGTCTGTTGGAAATATTAATGAAAGGAATTGAGAATCGAACCTGATGCATTTAATCCTGTGATTGTAAATCGATACAGGTTATAGCTAATATTTGTTTACTTTTTTTATTTTCTTTTTTCACAAGTTTCTAATACAGTATCACGTTTGTTTCTCAATACTGGTACAAATAAATAATTGTGTGATTAGATTAGAATGATACTGATTGGAATGAAAAACTTGTCCTGCTACAAATTGGGATTGTGTGGCCAGTTACGTGACCAAAGTTCAAGAGTTGTGAGATTTTTTTAATCATGCGTCTGAGGCCAAAGGGTTTGAGGATCTTTTCTGACTCAGAATTTTGTGCCGATTCCAAAAACGCATTTCCTAATTGCCATGGCTAAGCCTGGTGTTGGCTTAACGGTTTGTGTGGCTGGCTTAAGATCTTAGGGTCTTGAGTTTGAGACCCTGCCGTGCCGTCGAAATAACACCAGGTGGGTTGCCTCAGCCTGTCATCTTGCCGAGGTCGACAAAATGAGTACCAGCTTACCGTTAATTGGGACGCTGCATCAATGGCACAGCCGCTCTTCCAGAAGATGATGCAACCAGCAGCCACAGGCTACATATGAAACAACAATTGCCACAGCTGTCGACTTTTTGGTGAAAAATGAAATTTTGTGCTTTTCTTTTATTTTTTTATTTTTTTTTTACAACAAAAATGTAAAACACCATTTTTCATTCAGATTTCTCAAAAATACCGCTACGCATGTATATGAGGTAACAAGTGACGGTAATTACCTGGTCATCACTCACAACTATGAAAATGACGTGTATTTGAACATTAGGTTTATTGGAGATTATTTTGTCTAAAAATAGAGGAAAAACATATTAAAAAAAACTCCTATGATTTTAGACAATGGTTGTCATAAATCATCAAGCAGGTATATTGTCATCATCATTACCTGTCTTTAATCTATTTTAAAGATTTTAAAAACCTACCATCATTTTGGAAAAACTACCATCATAGTTGTCTTTCAAGAGTAACTTGTAATGAGAAACAGGCACATTAAAATAAATTGTACCATCATAAGTAGTAGGTATTTCATTTTGCCAAATAACATATAGCCTTTGACATGAATCGGTTTTAGTGACTACATTCCATTGGAAAATGTCACTTCTAAGTCCACATCACTGTCTGATTGAGAGGAAGAACAGTACTTACCCATCTCATCATCCTCATAATCACATATCTCTTCATCAGTGTCCTTGCCAATGTAACGGCAAACATCCTTCTGGGGCATGTCTTCCATCACACCATTTTATGGCTAAGTGGCCATTCTTCTGAATCCATGCATTCTCTTCTGGTGCCCAGGCAGGGTGTTTAGGTGTTGTTTTGTTCACGTTACTTTCTCAGAGAGAACAGACATGCATAGAGGCAGATGGCAAGGGTCTCTTCCTTTGATTTTATCCCGAGGTTGGGACTGACACTTACGTGTAGAATGCTTTTGGAAGAGAATGTTTCTGGCAGTATTCTCCAATGTCAGCATCAGTTCCCTGCACATGGTGCAGACAAAGGCCTCTATATCTGCTAACAAACTTGGGAATACCTGGGGAGAATCTTCCAGTTTAGAAAAAGCTGTCCTGAATTTCTGGTCTTTCTCCAACACCAAGGGACAAGCTTTACCCTTGCATGTGAAATTGGTCGTTTAGTCACATCCCACGAAGACGTGCAGACGGTGCTGTTCTGAGATGGCAGCACACAAATCCTCCCATATCTTCAGCAACTTTCGATACATCTCTGTACCATCTCAAATTAATTGTGCTCACACCAACATGAAGCCACAAGTGAGCTTGCAGGATTGTGATCATGGGTGAGGAGAATGATGAGAACATCGTTGTTAGAAGATCAGATAATGATTTTTCCATCTTGGTGGAAAACGTATGTGCTTCGCATTCCATGTGAGCTGAGTGTCTGCCTCTTCATAGTTGCAGGCTCGGGTGGGGGACTCTTCCATCTCAAAACCACCTTTCCTCACCACCTAAATACCACCTTGTCATCCAGTTGCACGATCAACATGTGCCCCTGAATCTCCATGATGTATGGTGCTCTCTGACATTCCTTAATGACGAAATGTAGGAGGGCTGTCTTAAATTTCCCTAAGTTGAGCGCAACATTGATTTTTATTTTTTTATTTTGGGGAGATGCTTTTGGTCAGGACAAGGGGGCTGGCAGGGTATGCACACTCATCTCTAAGGTGTCTAGCCTGGGTTTGAATCCCAACCCAGCTGTAAACTGCCACATCAATGTTTCACAGGCAGCGTAATTCATCTATGTGTGTGTCGTCCCTTTGATGGACATTAAACTGGGTGTCCCATCTGCTAGCATTCGTTGGTGGATGTCAAAGACCCCGCGGTGTCCTTCGTGAAGAGTGGTTGAGCTATTGACGGCACCACGGCCAAGTTCCAAATTCCTTCCCTAACTACTACTGGGAAGGCAAGAGCAAACCACCCAGCATAACCCTTGCTCAAGAAGCTGCTTCGGTGGCACCGACACTGAAGAGTATCCTCCATTAGCTGGAGAGAGGTCAGGACCAGAGATGATTAATTCAATATCTGTGCACTCTGACCCTTGCACGGCATACTCAATGTCTTTGGATGTTGCAGGTACATCCACATAGGTTCGTTTGAAGAACATTGTGTCTCCCATACGTGCATTTCCTATTCTTACCACTTTTCACCCTTTCCTCCAATTTATGCATCAGTTTTGATTTGTCAGGTTTTATTGATTGACCCATCCACACATGCTAATGCTAAGGGCATTGACATGGGTGTATAACTGAAAACCAATTTGAGATACAAGTCATTGCTTGCCAGGCACAGCAGCCTTCCGAAGAGCTCTTGTGTCCCCTACAACTCTGATTTTATTGTCCTTGGCAGTGAACTTGAACCCAATGGCTCTTAATGAGAGGTATAGAGATATAGAGAGATATTCTTTACCTTTCGACGGGGACTTCATTTCTCAAATCTTGCACGGTCTGCAAAGCATTTGTTTTCAAACTCCTGAACATATTTCTTCCCAGTTACAATACATATTGGAGCTCAGTTTTTACTTCCTCTGATGTCTCCTTTCCAGCAGACGGCAGTAACGATTTCCATTTTAAATTTTCCCATCAAAAGGATTGAGTCTTTCTTTAATGCCACTGATGATCTTCTCCAAATCGCTGTTGTCATGCACATTGCAGTGATGTGTTTGTTCACGTGTCGTCGTCTTTGTGCTGCCACAATCCAACCAAATCGATGAAATTTCCAAGGACGGCACTCTTGCAATGATCGTCTTCTCGTATTTACATTCTGCATTAACGCAGCTTTGCCAGCCATGTGAGAGGCAGCATCAGCATTGACTGTCTGTTCTCATGTTCTACCAACTGTTGTTGTTGTTATTGTTGTTGTTGTGAATGTCTTACTGCTGCATCTGATGTACGATCTTCAAACAAAAAGCATTCCACATCGACCTGGGGTGAGTATCCTCCATGTGCAAAGGATTGAGATGGTGCCTCACCATGTCCCTGGCATAATTAAGATGGTTGGTTGCAAATATGATTGGGCACATCTTTCCCAGGCAGTAAATGAATAGATCGAGATAATTGGTTCTTGTGACTCAACTAAAGGGTTGATTGAGCCCAGCCTGATCCAGGTACATTATCCAGTATTGAGCAGTGGTGCCATGGTGAGCTGGTTGTCATTTATCAGTCCATTATTCATACATCCACATCACGTCTTCATATTCTGTTAAGCTTTCAAATTCCCGTGGAGTATCAGGTGATGTTTTGTCATGCAACGTTTACGGTTTTATCATGAAGCGTTGAGTTGGAGGGCCACGTTCTCCAATAAATCATTTAACATGTAACATCCTAATGGCCAGTGCAGTATTTGAAGGTGCTTGTGCTCTTGTGATGTCTGCCAGAAATGAAGGCATTTGTGGATCCTGAAGCCAGTACACCAGTGTCTGCCAGTATCTGTGGCTTTCCCAAGTTGTCCAGCAGGAACCACGAGGCTGCAAAACATTCCACGGTTGCATTGAATGCTCCAAAGCCAACAAGTACATTGTCATACATTGGGGATTCTTCAGCTTGTATTTGAAGTGCTGGCTTGGCAACTACGACATCATAATCAACCAATGAATATGACTCTGCATTCAGCAGTGAATAGGTGTGATGTTCTCATTGTCTCTGCTACAACATCTAACCTGGTTGGAGGGAAATTCAGGTTATCCACATACCCAATTGTTTTTTGAAGTAAGTCATGAATTATAGTCAGTCGAGAGTTCCATCTAACCCACCCACATCTACCAAACGGTGTATTCACTTGGAACCCATTCAACACCGTTCACAGCATGTTTGTTTTTTACTTGTACAAGATTTTTGTGAACACCACTGGTTTTCTTTTTTTTTTTCTAATCCTAGAATTGGGAAAACTTGGGTTTCTTCGTGTGCAGGTCCAGATGAATGGCTTCCTTCTCAGTGGGGACGTTTCCATTTCATGGTTGTTCTGCAGGATAGAACTGAGAATTGTCTGATTCTGGAATGGGGATATGCTTTGGGGCATTGCTCTTGTAACAGAATCCAATGGTATCAAGAAGTGTGCTTCAGCCAGACAATATTTCTGAATTTTCATCATCGTTGTCCCAGGCAGAACCTGCAGCCATCCCAGGTTTCTGCTGTTACCCGTGAAGTGTAATTCTGTCCATGAGGTGTAAGTTTGTCAGAAATGGTTGTGGCTTACTCTTGCTTCCATTGCCTCAGCTACATGGCAACTGATGGAATGTCCAAAGTGGTTCATTATTTCATTGATTTTTCTACTGCCGGTCATGCTCTTGAGTCTGAATCTGTGGCTTCGATGTTTTGCCGACTTCATATTGCCTCCAGTTATTACAAATGTAGCGTAGTTTACATAGTGCTCTACACATCTTTTTGGTCTGACCTTCTCAGAATCAGTATATAGAACCCCAAAGAACTGCAGTAACACACCAGGTGGTTCTCCCTGTCCCTGCGCCAGGGCTTCAGCTGTCAACTGACTCGGTCAGTCTTTTCATGATGCTCAGTTCTTGTATTTTGCCTCCAATGTGTCACAGCCTTTGTCACCTTCGGATCAATGGAACTAGCATATTGTTGAGCACAATCAATGGCTTTGTTCTTGTCCATCTGACTATGACACAGAATGGTTCTTGATTTTTCCTGGATGTTGAAATTTGCTACATCAGTTCCAAAATGGTTCAATGTCTTATCAGCGAAGGACTCGACACTACATGTTGAGCCGTCAACTTCCAAGTCATTTGGTATCGACTTGGCGCGGTCATGGATTGAAGTCTTGAATTCACCACGGTAATCTGTGACGGAATTTTCTTTGACATCATTTGTGAGAATTTCAAATGCATTTGTGCGAGTGTTTCTGGATTCTCCATATTCTTTTTTCAGACGTTGGCAGCATGCCCTATGCGCTCGAAGTGTGCCTGGTGACAAGAATGGTGGTACTTTACTTCCTTTTGCGATGATGTCGAAGTGTCCAATTTTTGCAAGTGCGCAGGTGTCTTTAAGTGTGACAGCAGCTTCTTTCACTGCCTGCTTACACAAATAGCTAGGGACGCAACTTTTCGGTTAACTGTTTTGCACACACAATTGCAAGATCACAGGTACTCTGAAATACCCCAGCTGATGTAGTTTCCGGATGATTCACTTGAGATCGCAGTACTGTGCCATAGAGTTGCTGTTTTGTTCTGGGTTGTCATCTTCATTCTGTCCAAGTTTTGCAATGCCAGTGAAAAAATTTTTTTTTAACAGCAGCTGTGATTTCCTATCTTTTTGCTTAGTCTGTGGGTAGGCCCCCACATACTGATGCATATTTTGAGCTCGCACTGAGCATGGACATGTGTGCTTCTTTCACAGCTATCACCTTCTCCCATGATTTCTTGTCAAATTGTTTCATCTGATCCCTAATGGCTCGGTCTGTGTGCATAATGCAAGTACGGGTTGTCAAAGGCACCGTCATCATCGACAAAGATGAAAAGGATGGTTAATTAAGCTGTACAATGCCATAATTATTATGTGCTACATATGTCATGGTGCAGGTGAGGAAGTTCAGATGTTTGACAAAAATCAATTGTATACTTTTATCATGAGTATCAGTAACTCTCAGTTTTGGTGAATCTGAATGTTTGGCTAACCTTGTAACCATTTCTCCACAATAACCATGTTGCCATGACGAATATTGCTGAAAAATTCACACACATAGGTCTTAGTCAACTTCATACCTACCGTCAATAAAATACATGTAATGATGATAGCATAACTGTTAGATGATTTATGGCAACCATTGTCGAAATCATAGGAGTTTTTTCTCCATTTTTAGACAAAATCACCTCCAATAAATGTAATGTTTAAATATACACGTCCTTTTGATGCTTGTGAGTAACCACCAGATAATTAAGTTTATTTTAATACCCTCACATAATACCTCTTTTAATACCCTCACATAATACCTCTTTTAATACCCTCACATCATACCTCTTTTAATACCCTCACATAATACCTCTTTTAATACCCTCACATAATAGCTCTTTTAATACCACGAGTACACCCGTTCCATACGGAAGTGGCAGGAAGGGTCACGTTATCCTCTCTGGGGTATCTATATAGATTACAGTCGATCTATGCTTGGTCGATTAGTCTGTGGGATACACGATAAGCACATAATGCCTCAAGAATGTCAGGCTTCCTCCCTTTCCGTTTAGTGTTAAACAGCAGTCGTGACTGTTTAAAAAGGTAATTTTTTTAGGGGTTTGTGGTTTATAATATTTTTTTACTTCTGGTAGGGATGCCTCACGAAACGCCATGATAAGCTATTTACACATGTCCAAATAGGAAAAGCCCCTTGGGGAAGGGGGATGATATTGGTACAAGCAGAGTACTCGCCATACGGGCGAACTTGGTCCACACATGCAACACGTTCTTCTAACGCATACCTTTATTTGGGTGGGTATAGGCACGTGACGGCTCTGTATACACAAAAATAAATAATCCGGGTTACGTGAATGCAGCAAAAACATACTGACTGCTTATAATTCAAAACACGTCACAGCACTGGAAAACGTGGGGACAAGAATACTGCACTGTAAATGGTGGAGATTTGTAATACCTTCCCCCCACCTGGAGATGGTGTGACATGATACACATTTAACATTTACATAGAAAATGGCATCCTACCCCCCATCCCCACCCCGAGATCACTGGCGAAGATTTTAAATTAAAAAAAACCCCTCATACATTAATTGGGGTCATGCTGATCCTCTGGAGCAAGTCTGGATGTTATTGGCCCAAAACTGTAGGAGGAGTAGCACGACAAACACACAAACAAACACACCAGTCCGTGAATTGTAGTAAAACTAGGTTCCCACTATCACGATGCGCGGCACGATTGAAATCGTGGTCTTAATCGTGGACTAATCGTGGTGATCCTATCAGATCTTATCAGATCTTGAGGTCAGTCGTGGCAATCGTGTTAATCGTAGAAAATTTTTGAACGTTTCAAAATTTTTCTACGATCAACACGATCAATTGTCAATCGGGATCATCGTATCAGATCGTATTGCATCGTAACAAAGCGCGACAGATCGCATCTAATCGTGCTTCCTAATCGTGGTGATCGGGATCGATCTTAGACAAGACAAACACCACGCTCTGTGAGACCACGATTTCAATCGTGCCGCGCATCATGATAGTGGGAACAGACTTTCAGAAAAATTCCATGATCAGCTACGAATGGCCAATCGTGGCATTCGTAATGGATCGCACGACAGTGGGAACCTAGCATCAGGATTAATATTGTTTAGTAATAGCATTAATATTATGGTATTATCATTTGTGTTGCAATTACCTTCGCCATTTGTGATGGACGGAGGTAATGTTTTCATCCATATCTCTGTTTGTTTGCCTGTGTGCAGGATATCTCAAAAAATTGTGGACAGATTCCGATGAAATTTGGTTGGGTTTTTAGTGTGACAAGAACGAATTGATTAGATTTTGGTGAAGATCTGGATCTGGCCTCTAGAATTTTTAAAACTGCTTCTTCACCATTGAGAAATGGGGCCAAAAACTATATATAGCACGACGTCTCAAAACGTTGTGGATGGATTCAGATGAAACTTTGTTGACACATTGAGCATGTGATGAGGACCAGTTGATTCGATTTCCTCGCAGATCTGAATCCGGATCTGGGAGGAGGTATGCACTCTGCTGAGTGCCCTTTTAGTTATTTTTGTTATTAGAAGCAGCCTTGGAAAACCACCACGATAAGCTATCTATGTTCTGTAGATCTTAACATGGATTTTGCCCAAGGCGTTACACCCTCTTGGAGGTTGTAGCGACGTCACTTCCCCCGCCCGCCCTCTCGATCATGCAACTCTTAGTCCTCCTGTCAACTTTGGTTGTGATTGGATAGGTAATGACCGAATGTATCATAGTCAGACAGACAGACAGACACCAAATTGCGTATTTTAGTATGATATCTGCAGTATGCACGTGTAGTGGTATTTTTATAGAAAACTCTGAAAATGCTTCTTTTTTTTCTTTTTTTTCTTTTTTTTCTTTTTTTCCCCCTTCTGTTGGAGAAAAACCAAAAAAAATCATTAAAAGCACAAATTTGCTTTTCACGAAAAAATCAACTGCTGCGGAAATTACGAAATGGATTTTCGGAATCGGTACAAAAATTTTCTTCAGAAATGAATGATCCTCAAACCCTTTGGATTTCAGATACATGATGAAACGTGCTGCTGCTGCTCTTGAACTACCACGTGCTGCAGCACTACTGCTGCTCACATGACCCTTTAAAATAAACGTTGCACTTGAAATGAGAGAAAAACACCTGTGCTGCTACCAATCTGGATGTGAGATCATGAGGCCAGTCACATGACCAGTTGCTTGACACTTTGCGAGAACATGTGCATGCCTAGACCTGGCTATTGCCATTGTTTCCGAATAACAATCACCCTTTGCCTTGTATACTATAACTATAGCATGGTTTTGTGTTGACCGACTGTTTTTAGTGGGTGAATAGTAAAATGTGTGTTTTTGTTGTTATATTGATTATCAAATTTTTTGGAGTGTTTCTGAATATGGAATATGAAATATCGACTCACTCGTAGGATGGCTGATGTGCTAATACACGTGAGGGTGTGATTGTGGGTTCGAAGATCCAATTGATCAACTAATTTTTACCCTGTTCTTTTCCATTCTACAGAGCACTCGACCCTGGAATATCAGGTCATGATCGTCGAGGATGTTTTTGTGGCGTCATTGGACTTTTATATCGCTTTTGATGCATGATGTTGACAATTTGTTTTTTGTCTCGTCTTCAGAAAAGTGTTTTCTGTAATAAAACTTTCGCTAGTTTTACACCAACCTTCAAAATTTGCCCATTAATTGGCCAATGAAATTGGTTGATGTGACTTGAATTATTAACTTTCACACAAATATGAACTTTCCTCAGCATTTTGGGATAAAAAAAAAAGTAAATAAATCCTCCCGATCTTTCCGCCTCGCGTGCGGCTTGTCTTTCTGCGTGCTTGTGCTCCATTGTATTTGAACTTTTGAGTGTACATATCGATTGAGATCTGACATGATGGCTATCGTAACAGGCTCGCATGGAGGCCGAGGCGCGGGAGCTTCAGAAGGCAAACTGGAACAAAGGCACAGCAGGGTGAGTGCAACTACACCATCCTTGCTCGACTCTTCAGGTTGAGTTTGGCTCTCCGATGCGGTACTAGTCTCCCTGTCATGAAAGACCATGATGACATTGTGAAATTTATTCCTTTTTTTCAGTCACGGTCACTTTTTAACAGCAAAAAATATACATAATTGCTATGCCACAAATATTTCTTACTTTGATCTGTTTTTTGGTTCGACATCTGCAGGACATCGAAGCAGCGTCTAATTTTTTTCTAATATTCTTTCCAACACAAAAAATTTGCATCATTTTTGATTGTTGTGAAGTGCATCTCACATCAAACCTTCATTTTCTAGTCTGTAAAAAAAAAAAAAAAAATAAGGAAAAGATATAAAAGAAGCTAAATTGGTGTAAACTGTTATGCAAATATCCCGTTTGTTTTATGCACATGGTGTGTAGGGTCCACCTGAAGGATGTGATGGGCGCGCGGTGTGCATTTTACCTTCGGAACACTCATTTCATAATTGATGCAGGTGTAGACACTTCCCTGTAGTAATAAAATTACAAATACACCTCACTGCAGTGATAGAGAATGGATGGCTCCATTGTTAGGGGAAAATGGTACTGTTTTGGACAATTACATTGGAAGGTTTGAACAAGCTATTCTGGAGTGTTTTGGATCATTAATATATTAGCAACATGAGTGGCATTTCACATTAATTTCTTCTTGTGGTTAGAAGTTTTTACCTCTGCTACCAAAGGTGGAAGGAGGTTATATTTTCACCACTGTTTGTCTGTTTTTTATCTTGCCAAAACGAAGTTTTTGCAAGATATGTTAATCAGCTTGTATGTTTTTTTTTGTTGTTTTTTTTGTCTGTAATCAAGTATAAATCACTCTGCAGACCACAGTTATCATTGGAAATTTTTGTAACTTCGCATATCAGAGGCCTATGGAGGTCCCTTCAGCGCATAAAATTTTGAAGGTCAAGGTCAAAGGTCAAGGTCACTTTGTCGCAAATCAGGGGAGTCGACGAAACCCTTATTTTTTGATAATTTTGATCGGATCGTCTTCAAACTTCATGGGAATATAGTTCATGGTCTGGCGCTCAGCTGATTAATTTTTGGTGGCGATTGGCCTTGACCTCATGGTTAGCGCCTAAGGTCAAACATATTTGACCCCAAGGTCAAATTTTCAAGTTTTAGGAACCATATCGTGTAGTACCTCAAATTGAACACCTCGATGAGTGCTTTCTAGATATGTCAAGCTTGAGACATTATGACGTCATTTGGTGACGTTATGAGGCAAACGCATATTTTTCATGGTTACTCTGTAGAACGATTCTCATCGGAATCTCTCGTAGGCAGATATTCTCAAGGAGTCGCTCCTGGTGGATAGCAGCTCTGTTCACCTCAGTGTGACCTTAAAGAAGTCACACGTGGTCACCTTTTGGCAAGATACGGGTCACCCTGCGGGTGACATTGGTTTATTTATTTGTTTGTTTGTTTGTCTTTTTGTGTGCAGGATATCTCAAAAAGTTGTAGATGGATTCAGATGAAATTTTGTGGGCAAGATGGGGGTATGACAAATATGAACTGATTAGATTTTCGTGAAGATCTGAACCCGGATCTGCCGACTGGAATTTTTAAAGTGATTCTTCACCATTGAAAAATAGGGCCGAAAATTATTTATTTATTTTTGTTAATGGAATGTCAAGGCTCGTATAAGAGCTAACATGCAGAACGTATAACAATGGGAGCAGGAGACAAGAGGGACAGGAGAGGGAAGCACAAAAGAGTGGGGAATAGATACATGAGGAGATCTGTGGAAGGGAGAGGGGTGGGGTGGGGTACATGGGGTAAACAAGATGAACACTACAGGGACTT
>CM068962.1:68560780-68605780 GCA_035128595.1 Eptatretus atami
CTTGGCTGCACTGTTTCAGGGCTTCCTCAAACTCGTTGGGCGAAAGCAAACACCGCGGGCCCTCTTTTACCTCACACTCGACATTTCTGTCCCAGATATTCTCAAAGTTCATGAGTCGCTCCATGTGTCTCCTCCAGACCTCTTTCGCCACAGTATCTTCGACGACAATATTGCCGCTCTCGTCCTTCATACAGGTTGGACCTGTGACGTCAACACAAGATCTCGCCATCTGCCTTGCTATCTTAAAGAAGGTCTGCTCTCTCCTCCCTCTCGCTAGCTCCTCAATCAACTCCCTCCTCTGTTTCTTGTGCCTCCCAGGCTATGCGGCACGATGCCCGCTTCGCCGATCTGTAGCGCTCGTGATCTCCCTCATCCCCGGTCTCCTTCCAGATCGCAAACCATGCCTTCTTCTCCTCCACGGCTTTCGCCACCTCGTCGTTCCACCACCGGGTCTCCTTGTACCTGCCCTTTCCCCGCATCTACCCATACACCTCCGACGCTACCTCCAACCACACCCTCTTCATCGCCAGCCACATCTCCTCCGTGCCTTCCGCCTGCTGTACCTCCGCACCTCTGGCTTCAACACCCAAAACGAACTTATTCCACACGTCCTTCTTGCTCAACTTCCAAATCCTCAGCTTTGGTTTGAACTTCCTCCGACTCCGTTTCGCGGTCCTGACGCATAGGTCTGCGACAACAAGGCGATGCTGTGTAACACACTCCTTCCTGGCAATTGTCTTCACATTCCTTACCAGAGCCCAATATTTGGCCCTCACCATGATGTAATCAATCTGTGTTTTACTGCCACCTGACTCGTACATGATGACGTGGCTGTCTGGTTTCCTGAAGAACGTGTTTCCCACCATCATCCCCATGGCATCCCCAAACTCCAGGATTGCTTCCCCTTCTGGATTCCTCCTACCGAATCCCATGCTTCCATGCACACCACCATAGCCATAAACTGTCCTCCCAACATGACCGTTCAAGTCACCACCCAGGATCACAACCTCATTGTCTGGGATTCCAGATACAATGATGTGCAGGCGGTCCCAGGAAGCGTCTTTCTCCTCCTGTGGTCTCCCAGCCTGAGGAGCATACACTGACAGGATGTTGACCAGCTTGCTCTCCATGACTAACTTAACAACCAGTGCTCGCTCACTTACTCTGTCCACATTTACCACGTGGTCTGTCCATTGCTCACTGACTTACACGCCGACACCAGCGGTGCCATCCGGTCTGACCTGCCAGTAGAACTTATATCTAGACCCCTGCCTGCCCATCCAACCAGCACCACCCCCCTTCCATCTGCTCTCCTGCAAGCAGCAGATGTCCACCTTCCTCTCACTCATCACCTCCACTACCTCACCTGACCTCCCTGACATACTACCGATGTTCCACGGAGCTACACAAAAACTGTCCTCCGACCTCAAGTACTGACCTTATCATGCTGACCATC
This sequence comes from Eptatretus atami, assembly GCA_035128595.1. Lineage (NCBI taxonomy): Eukaryota > Metazoa > Chordata > Myxini > Myxiniformes > Myxinidae > Eptatretus > Eptatretus atami. Next base: position 68,562,237 of record CM068962.1, read on the forward strand.
CCAATCGCCAGCATCAGGCCTTTCGCCGTCATCACGGTCGATGATCCGGCCTCCTCTCCCATCATGACTTTGCGAGGGTCGGTGGAGTGACCCACGCCGTCCTTCAGGCTGGATGGTGCCCACAATTTGCTCATTCTGCCATAGGAAATAATTTGGAGCAAAATTTTATGCCGGATGCCCTTCCTGACACAACCATAAGTGGCCTCTACCCAGCAACTCTTCCGCCCTAAGCTGTTGAATCACTGAGATGCAGCTCATACGGCCCCTCCAGGATGAACTGGTGGCTGGTTGTGATCCCTGGCTCACACGGCCCCTCCAGGATGAACTGGTGGCTGGTTGTGATCCCTGGCTCATACGCCCCCTCCAGGATGAACCGGTGGCTGGTTGTGATCCCTGGCTCATACGGCCCCTCCAGAATGAACCGGTGGCTGGTTGTGATCCCTGGCTCACACGGCCCCTCCAAGAAGAATCGGTGGCTGACTTCAATTCCTAGATGCATGATCAGCCAGTGACTATGCTTTGACAGGTATTATATTTAATCCTGCTGGGTGTGTAGATACCCTCTCCATTGGGCAAGCCCAGTGGGAGGAGCCAGTTTAGTCGCCGGCCACCCGACCATGACCTGGCAGCACTGGGTTACATGGTTACCAGTAGCAACAAAGAGTTGGCCAGACAGGCCAGACTCTCAGGATAAAACTGCAAGCAGATGAAGAAGAAGCACCAAACTCACGTTTATGAAGTTACAATGTAATGTCCTGGATGTTGATTGGTTGAGAGAAAGATTTGTGGAATTTGTGGAAGAATTCAGTTCTTCTCTGTCAATTTGAGACCATTTATTAACAACAAACAACAACAACAACAAACATGCGCATGGCGAAAGAAGGAAAACCAAGACACAAGTAATATCAAACACGACCCTCTTTCTGCCCAAAATGCACACGGCGATGCTCTTTATACTATTTTTACAGGCAAGAGAGGGAAGGGTGGGACATCTGGCAAGGGTTAATTAAGGGGAGGGCTTACAGGCAGAAGGCAAGAGAACAAAGAACTGCAACACATGGCCACCTTGAGTGTAAGAGGAAAATAGACACATCTAGGACAGTTTGCAGATTCCATGCCAGGTCAGCCTTGAAGAAAGGATGATAAGTTTGGGGAGGAAAGGCAGAGAGTTGGTGGAGGGATACTTGAGCTCAGTACTTTGAATATGCGTTCTCAAAACACCCAGCCTGTTTTCACGCAGCGAGCAAGGCCTTGTTCTCTTCAGCAGCTGGGAAATTCCATTTAAACATTGGAGATACTAGTCTTGGTTATATGTATTTTGGTGAGATAACAGCACATGAGATTTAGGAAGATACAATTCTACTTTACTTTGTATAGTCATCTATATCACTATGGAGGTCAAAAGGCTGCCAGAAATTTTTTTTTATTTGCACAGTTCTTTATCTTAATTCTGTTAAAATAAGGAAAGATTTGCCTTGTTCCACTGATTCCAGCTGCCTAGCATTCTGCAAAACCTACCACTCCATAGTCATTTTACGATGTCCTCTCCATTGTCATTTTTGACTCGCTCGTTCTGGCAAAAGTCATTTGTGTGTAACCTTGTGTTCATAACCTGTCGTCTGTTTGTTTGTTTTTTCAACACTCCAAATGCATTGTTGTGTTCAGTTATGTCCAAGTTTAAGAAGCCCTGGGCTGCATTTAAAGCACAATGTTTGAAAAAAAAATGTTTCATTTACGTCCTCTCTCGAGAGTAGTGTTTTTATTTTGTTTTCTTGTTTTCATTGAGCGTCTTGCAGCCTGGAAGTCGCTGCATTGTTATGACAAATTGTTAGTTGAGAAATGATTTCTGAGCAGGTGTAGGTAGACAAGCTCACAATCTGGTGGTAACCTTCATTCCAATGACGGAGCAGCTCAGCGGATGTGTAACGGAGCACGCAGAGCATTTCAGATTGGAGGTGTCGATGCTACATATTTTGTGTGTAGTGTCCAGTGTGCGGGTCTGCGTTGCACAGTCCCGCACATGTGCCCTGCTTCCCTTATTGAGTGTCAAAATAACGCCATGGCTGCATCACTCCCACAAAAAATAAAATGATCATAAAATGAACTTGTTGTTCATTTTCTGAACATTTGCAGAGAATTGTTTTGTTTTTTTGAGTTGTATCACTAACTAACTGATACTATGCATACTATTGATATAGGTTACAAAGTATTTTGTCTCTAATGTTCCCCAACTTACATGGTATGTTCTTTCTTCTGTTTTGAAATCATGGTTGGGGTTTTGACCAGATAAGATACCAAACATCTACCTGCTACTGTTTAGAGTTTATTTTCTTTAGAAGGATAAAAAGAGAACATTGTATGTTTGTTTGTTTTCCAATGGGTTCCTTAGAAAATTTCACGGAGAAAAGAGAGTATCAAATTGGATTTCATCAAAATCCCGATGATTACAAGCGGGCAGAAGGAAGCAGTACTCGTTTCCTCATGACGTACGTTTCCTGCATGAAGTACATCGAGTCCCCTTCGATACATTCGCACACGCTTTTTCCCCAGTCGGACGTGGATCAATCAAGAAAGGTTTTGAGGAAAACTCATTTTGAATGGTGGAAGGCACGCTGCGCTCAGTGACGTTGGAAGAAGAGGATTATTTCTGTGAAGTTACAAGTTTAATTTTGTCAGATGCCATGTTGGACGTCTATCATGGAATGTTGTCATCCTCTTTGACTGGACTGATAAAGGTGCAAGATGGAGAATGAAATGCATGTTTCATTTGTTTGTTTTTTCGGATGCACGTGCACATCCATTTGTAATATAATTTATCATTTTATTCAAAACTTGTACAATACGTTGTCTGCACATATGTTCAATTCCCAGCAGGTGTCGATATTACCAGGCTCAGCCCCAAGTCTGGATCTGAAATGGTAATGGTATCCTCGTGGAGCTTCTACATATTGTGTGGAAACTCCTTCCTTTTGCAGAAACAACACACCTTTCGAAAACCTTCAGCCAACTACCTTAAGAAAGGAAATCGTTTCAGCTTGATACATTGTGCTTATTTCCATTGTGGTGGTGTCGATCAATTTGGTTATATAATTTCTGACAAATACATAAAATCTACAAAAGTCGAGATAGAATATGTGGATATGATATTTCGATATCAATGGTTACCAAGTGATCTCTCCGCAGGTTTTTGGGAGAAGTTGATAACACAACTGTAGGTATTTCCTTGGAAATAACCGCTGTCTCTAACACCATGTCCAATTGGCCCCACACCACATGTTATGAGTCACCATCTCTTCCTTTACTTTCCAGGGCAGATGGTGGTCTCTTTGGCATTGACAGTATGCCAGACCTCCGCAAGAAAAAGCCAATTCCACTTGTTAGTGATTTGGTGAGGCATTTTCTGCCGTGTTCACCTTCCCATCGTGCCTCTCCTGCTACAGACCATCCAAATTAGCCATGGCCAGTGGTCAGCTTTTAAAATGGGTCCTCAGTTACACAACCAATCAGCCCTTGATGAATTCCCTGTCCCACCTTGTTAACGATCAGAATTTTCTTCTGCTGGCAAGGAAATAGAGGATTGCCGCAGCTGCTTCTGTAGTTTAAGGTATGCTGTACTTTTGAATGAGTTAAAGCATTTCAGGAGCTGTAACATTGTCCTATGTTCAATTGTAGGTGACTGAGGAACCCGATTTTGAAAGTTTTGCCATGTTCCAGCTCATGGCATAATTTGTACCTTATTCCTAACCCCTGGATCCTGCTGCACGATCCAGTCTTTTGTTTTTCCTCCCTGACCCTCTCCAGCTCACTTTGTGCAAAAGCACCTTGTCATCTGCCTGGAGTGACTCCATCCTTCCTTCCCTTTTCTGACCTCACAACTCTCCCTCCCTCTCCTGTTTTGCCCGTTTGTTTGTCTGTCCAAACCATAGGAGGGCCGCTGTAAAGTTCCTCAATAGCATTGACAGTATGCCTGAGATAAAACCTCGGCGCAAATCCCTGCCGCTAGTCAGCGACCTGGTGAGCAAATTCTCCTACATCCCCCACCCCTACAAACCTTGTTCCTCCTCATGGAGCTCGTTGTAGTCATGACCAGGGGGGTATATTCACATCAGTACTCTAGAGTATGGCAAAATTGTTTAAAGGAATTTAAGAGTGGTTGCTGTTTGGTCAGCTTTGGTTGACGTGTCACTCGGGCCTTTGGCTGACGCTTCGCTAAAATATACAAACAGGTTGCAGTGTAGCTTATTTCGCTTGAGCAAAACAACACTCCAAAATTTGTGAGATGCTGTCAAAAAATTTGCTATCATGTAGTGGGAATGGACTTGCTGCTTGGACAGCCATTTTGGTGAATTTGAAGTTTGAAAATTGTTCTGGGCCTTTCTGAAGGTGCCCACCTGCAAGTGATCATTTGGTCTTTGTAGGAACGGTTTATCTTCAAATGCAAAACAAAACCTGATTTTAACTTGTCATTCGATTTGAGGTGTGAGGAATGGCACAGTCTCAGTGAGTAATGGAATTGTAATGTTTTGTTTTTAGTCACGGTTCAGTCCAGCAGAGCTAATTTTTCCAAACAGCAATGTAAGGCCCGGTTTGGTACAAATACTGCTTTCCTCAATCAACCATTCATACCATTTCACACCTATATCATAATTTCCTCCTCCCCTTCTTGTTACTCCTTCACTCATTTTGTTTATTTTTGTTTTTTGGGCATGTTTCTTTTTTTCACTCATGCATACACCTATTTGCTCTTTCCAGCTAACCACTTCCACAGCAGTATTTATTTATACCCTCCACACCTTCCCCTTTCCGATGTCAAAACCACACTTTCCTCCGATTCTCCACCCGTTCATTTATTTGCTTCTCTGACCGCCGTTATCGACCGAGCTCTCGTGCCGCCCCCTGGACCCAAGCTCTCGTGCCGCCCCTGGATCCTAGCTCTCGTGCCGCCCCCTGGATCCTAGCTCTCGTGCCGTCCCCTGGACCCTAGCTCTCCTGCCGCCTCCCCGGACCGAGCTCTTGTGCTACCCCCATCCTCGAACCCTAGCTCTCGTGCCACCCACCCCCGGACCCTAACTTTTGTGCCGCCCCCACCCCTGGACCCTAGCTCTTGTGCCACCCCCCAAGACCCTAGCTCTCATGCCGCCCCCCCGAACCTTATCTCTCATGCCGTGCCACCCCCCCCAGACTCTAGCTCTCGTGCCGTGCCCCCACCCAGCCAGACCCTAGCTCTCGTGCTGCCCCCCCCCCCGGAGCCTAGCTTTCATGCCGTGCCACCCCCCCCCGGACCCTAGCTCTTGTGCCGCTCTCGCCTCTCCAGATTCCCAAATGTTACCTACAACTCTAGCTATTATGTTACTATCAATAGCATGAGCCCCTGACCGATGCGGTGCCTTTTTTGCGTCTCTGGTCGTCCTTTCTTCGTCTTCTGTTTTCCCACTTTGGCTTGCAAATCCCATATCATACCTCAATGAAAAGTTATTACAATAGAATTGTACATTACATTACAATACAATGTCATGATTCATGTGCATTTTCTATTCCATTTTCATAATGCAACGTATAAATTCTCCCAAAAATGGCCGGAAGGAAGATTGTAAATTTGATTTATATCATCATTTTGCCTGGCACTCATTTTTCCATAACGATTTGGCTTTTTGCCCTCTGCACACATCCTGATAGCACCTGCCTTTGTGGGATCAGCCTTACTTGGCATTCTTTCACACATTATAGTGATGTCATTTCTGTGCATCACATTTATTAGAACCCTGATGTTGCCATGTTGTTGACTGCTGTTTTCAAAATGGCAAGTCATATTTTTGATATTGTCAAAGTACTTTTTGATATTTTCTTGCGGTGACACTTTGGGCTAAACACCTTTAAATTAGAAGAAACATCATTGCTTAAAATAACATTTTGATAACTGAGAATTTGCTGTTAACTGAGGAAAGCCAATCAGAATATGCACATTTGTATACTATTGAAAGACGTGCATTTTGATATCCTGATGACTTTTCTTTTTCCTATTTTCCAATGTTTTTTTTTTTTTTCTTCCCTTGCTTTCTGCCATTTCTACATCACAATAGGCCATGGTATGTGGAAACCTTTTCATATTATTTTTAAAACTCACTTTCTCAAAATTGAAATGTTTTGTCGTGTAAAATCTCACCGTCAACGTTTTGGTTGCATAGTTGTCAATTACACAATAGTTATGATTTCAAGAAACAAAGATGCATCGCAACACATGTCATGGATATTGGATATTTTATATGGCATCAGATAAAATTAACTTTATTGGCAAAGCCGATTAATGCATGTCTCTTTAAATACAATATATTTTTTTTTATTCTATTGTTCCTTTGTCATTTAATGTCAAAAGTTTCAGAACTTGTCTCTTCTTTAAGTTTTGTCATTTATTTAACTGCATACACCTGTATATTGGAGTCGTATATCCTTATTTCGATAAGGACCTGCAAGGTGTACGATGCAATTAAGCTTAAAGTAGTTTTTTATCCCTTCCAGTCCATTGCTGCGATGCAGCGCAAGGCTGGGTTAGCATCTACTCTTGCCTGCAGAGCTTCCCTTAATGATGAAGAACTCGTAAGTACACACAGCATTCTCCATGAGCCCGGTCAGTTCTTGCAATGTGAATGACCTTCAAAAATGATGTCGGCATATAAGCTTTCATTGCACCGAAGTGACCTGATTAATGCTCTGATACTTCCTGAACCACATCTTTTTTGTTTTGTTTTGTTTTGTTTTGTTTTCTTCTGCTCTGTAGAAAGCACATGTGTACAAGAAGACCTTGCAAGCTCTTATCTACCCAATCTCTTGCACTACACCACATAACTTTGAGATCTGGACAGCGACGACACCAACCTACTGCTACGAATGTGAAGGCCTTCTTTGGGGCATTGCTCGGCAGGGCATGAGGTGCAAAGAGTGCGGCGTAAAATGCCACGAGAAGTGTCAGGATCTGCTCAATGCTGACTGTCTTCAGCGTGAGTCGTGTCCATTTGTAGAGCGGTGTACAATTATTTTGCAGACTCGATCATTTTCTGTCCGATTCTGTTGCGGACTTGATCATTTTCATTGGATGGTTTTCGAGCAATAATTATAATTTATGGTGAATTACTTCGTCTTCGATTCATTGCAGGTGCCGCTGAAAAGAGTTCGAAGCATGGCGCAGAGGACCGCACACAGAACATCATAATGGCCATGAAGGATCGCATGAAAATCCGTGAGAGAAATAAGCCCGAGATATTTGAGCTTATTCGAGAGGTGTTCACCATTGCCAAGCCTTTGCATGCACAGCACACCAAGGCTGTCAAGCAGAGCGTCCTTGATGGCACATCGAAATGGTCGGCAAAACTGTCCATCATGGGTACGCTTTTTTCACCTCCATTCATTTTGAGGGTTCCTCATTTGGTTTGTGTTGGTCACCACTTTGATTACTCAGGGAACGATTATTATTAAACTTGATCTTTTTAGTGTGTGTGTGTGTGTGTGTGTGTGTGTGTGTGTGTGTGTGTGTGTGTGTGTGTGTGTGTGTGTGTGTGTGTGTGTTTGTGTGTTAGCTGTCACCTGCTCACCATATATGCCCTCTTGCTCTTGTCTCCACTTTGATAAGATGGCATATAGAAGGGATTTCAATTCCAAATACTCGTTGACTTTTTGTTGTTCCTCCAGTTGTCAGTGCTCAAGGCCTGCAGGCAAAAGACAAGACTGGCTCGAGTGACCCTTATGTGACCGTGCAGGTTGGAAAGACGAAGAAAAGGACAAAAACAATATATGGAAACTTGAACCCTGTGTGGGATGAGAAGTTTCACTTGTGAGTTGATTCTCTGAGTTTTGTCCAATTGCAACTGATGTTCTAGTTTTTCTTTTTGATCGTTATTCTTCTCTTTACGTCAAATGTAACGATTTGTAAATGCGAATGTTGAACGACTTAAATATTACTGCATTGATTTTCTATCAAAACAAGTGTTCGGTGACTGATCATGTGATCTGCTAGAAATTGTGGATCGAGGTTTGGCAACGCAAAGAGATGGAAACAGTGTTTCTTGATTGTCACTTTTAAACGTCTGGCCAGTATATGAAGAGATCCGCATTCGGGACTTAACATACCAGAATACAAATTAATACGTTCGGCATCATAATCATCTTCTTCTTGCAAACACTGGGTAGAGGATAAAGTGAGGAAAGTAAGGGAAGAATGGGAATCTTAATGGGGAAAATGAAGTGGGGATTGGAATAGAGCACGGTGAAATGGGAAGGTGAAAGTACTGCGCGTGTGAGGGGGGAGGAGTTAAAAAAATTTGCCATTGAACCGACAGATGAAACCGTTATATTATTACAAGGTTGTTATTAGTTCCAGTTTGATCACCTCCGTTGTTTTCCTCCAAGAGGCATCATTTGCTGAATTTCTTTGTCTGAATAAGTATCGTTTTGCATGATTATTGTGGACTAGCGAGGTGCCCGTGCTCGGCGCGAGAGCGATCCCAAAAGAAACGCACAATGCAGAAACGGTGAGGATGCCAAACCCCATGCACCAATGAAATTCCACATTGCTGTGACACCTTCAGTCGAATGTCAGGCATGGGCAGCCGGTTCGTGAAGGACTTGGGCAAAAAGTTATTGCGGCTGACCTCGACAGAAGTAAGGTGGGTAATATTTAAATGATGATCAATGGCCAAAGTGCGAATGTTGCGGGCAGAAACCCTCACATAATTTCCTCATTCTTCTTTAAACTCGATCTCTCTCTATTTTCATTCCAAACAGCATCTTTCAATTCACAAATTAATACTATACCATTAACATAACATAAAATACAAACACTCGTGGGGAAAACAAATATGGACACCGTTGTCATGTGACAACCAATACGGACGAATGTGCTGGCAAGAATAGGCAGATACAGAATACTTCGTACGGATCGAAAGTCAAAATCATCATTGTCTTGAGAAATTTATGAAACCTCCCACCCACCTTAGAATGATTCGGGTGGAAACTCGAAATCATAATTGTATTCAGATATTATCAAACCAGCGAAGGTTTCTGCTGAACCCGTGACCGTGCTTACTTCCAGATCGGGAGCAGTTTCATACGGATCGAAAGTCAAAATGTATCTATGTATTTGTGGAACCTCCCACCCGCCTCAGGACATCCGCTGAGACTCCACAACGTTCCACAGAAGGTTTGACGGGGCTATCCCCAAAACTGAGGGAGTAGTTTGGGGATGGACAGACAGATGGACAGCCACTCCTGCTTTATAATATAGATTTTACCATTACACCATAGTAAAACAGCCAAGCTGTTTTGTACATTTCTTTTGTTTTTACCCCTCAGCCCCAATTGGCTAAGGGGTATTGTCGTCATAGGCGTTGTCCGGGCGTCCGTCCGTCTGTCAACTTTGGGTTTCCGTCGATTTCGAGGAGAACGCCTTGTCTGATTAAATCCATTTTTGCAGTGGGTGTGTTGGGGTTGAGTAGAGGAAGGTTCCTTTCGAAAATGGGCACGCTGCGATTTTCACTAGCCGCCACGGTAGCCATCTTGAAGTCTGATTGATTTTCGATATGACGTCCAACGTGCTCTAACTGACTGCATCATCGTGATATCACTGCTTCCTTTTACAATGCATGGGCTGAGGGGATACGCCCGCTTTGCGGAGATATTTTTTTCATTGTACGGAAGTTGAGACTCCTGGAAGAGATGAACAACAGAATGAGGAGTAGGTGAGCAAGGGAGATAAATTACGTTATTTTCTGAAATGCTTTCTGGTGCACGTGTTTGGAGCATTTAATGTATTGTACTGTAGTTCCAAACCACACAGGTCATACTATTATTTCGAACACACTATCGTACGTAGTTCCATTCTCGTATTTTTCGACATCAATCCAAGGTTCATGTGTCGGAGCTTCCACACCCATCACACGCAGGTCCAACATTAGTAGACGTCGATGTGCTATTGCTTGAATTTCAAGGACATTTGTAGACAATCCGGCCAAACACAAATAGTGTATGGAGTTTGAACTTGGGTTCCCTGCGTCATGAGCCACGGGGATCGGATGAGAATATCAACAGGCCAATTTGATCATAACATCGATATTGCTGATCATGTATTGTGCTGATTGCCTGAAGTTTGTTTGTTTGTTTGTTTTGTTTTTTATTTGGTGATTGTGATTACTGAAATTGACACTGTGCAGCTGTGATGTTATAGGTGCAGTATTGTTTGAACAGTACCGTTGATTCAGAGTAAGCATTGCGGACCTGCCTTGCATCGCCATGAATTGGACTCCACAATGGATCGCATCCAACACTTTACAGAACGTCTGCCATCAAATAACTTTTTCGCTCACCAAAGGAGAGGGTTTTGCATTTGGGTCTGTCTGTCCATCTCTCTGTCTCCTGTCTCTTTTCTCTTTGTCTCTTTGTTTGTCTGTTTCACTGACTGTTTGTCCGTTTGTCCGCACAGATCAGGAGTGTTTTTCTCTGCAACTGCTTGTCCGATTGAGACAAAATTTTCACGGCAGGAGTGACTTCTCATCTTGAATGTGTTTGTCATAATTATGATGTCATAGGCCACATGGTGTGAAAAACTTTGGATATCTGTATCTCTGAAACCGTTCCATGGAAAAATCTGAAACTTGGCACATGGCAAGTACTCCCCATGGGAAACAAGTGTGTTGTTTTCATTTCAAAAATTTTATTTCAAAAAACCTTCAAAAATCATCTCCAACACTGCTGAATGGATTGAGGCAAAACATTACCAGTATAATCGCCTATCCATGAGGAACAAAAAGTTCTCCGACTATGACATCATAGGTCACATGCTTTGGCAGCCATATTGGATTTCCCCTCAAACCTTTAAAACTATCTCCTCTGGAACCGCTTGACAGATCGAGGGGAAAATTCACTCACATGTTCTCCAATCCTTGGGGATGCCAGGGCGTTGACGAATAATTAATAGGTCACTTGGCCTGGTAGCCATATTGGATTGAGCAAAAATCTTTGAAAATTTCTTTCTCTTGAACCACTTCATCAATTGACATGAAACATTTCAATTATGATCCAGTTGTCATGGGGAATATATGCTTGAAATTTCAATCTCATCGGATGCATGGTCTGACAGCGAGAAATATTTAATTTTTACCTCCGCCACCGAAGGTGAAAGAGGTTATGTTTTCACCCCTCACTGTCTTTGTTTGTCTGTCTGTCTGTCTGTTTGTTTGTCTTTGTGCAGGATATCTCAAAAAGTTGTGGACGGATTCAGACAAAACTTGGTGGAAACTTTGGGTGTTTGACAAGGAAGAATTTTTCAATTTTGGTGAAAATCTGGATCTGGATACGAGAATTATTTCATTTGAATTGATTCTTCACCATTGAGAGATAGGGCCAATAATGAGATATAGCATGATATTTCAAAATTGTTTTGGGCCTGATGTGTTCTCGTGGATCAGGCATTACATAGTGGAGGTATGCGCCCAACCAAGTGCCCTTCTACTTTGAATCTGGTTTCTTTTGGAAAAAAAAAATTTTGAATAAGGCTCACTTGGCTGGGCCTGGATGTGTTTGAGGCTAGAGGATTAGCAGCTCAAATCCGAATCCTATCTCGGTTCCTCCTGATGACCGCATTCATCTTTAATAATATAGTAATTCCAAAAAGGCACACAGGGCTGCCGAGAAAGTTTCATTGGCAATTGCACGGGTCGCCACTCTGACACAAGTTACCCCAAATGGTTATTACCACAGTACACTAGTACTCATTTCGCTGACCTCGGCAGGATGACAGGCTGAGTCAACTCCACCTATTGTTGATTCAACGGTAAAAAGGGGCTCGAACTCGGGACCCTAGTTCCAAGCCAGCCACCTAACCACTAAGCCAACAACAGGCACCTTCATCTTTGCTTTTTATTTATTCTGGTTCCTTCTGATGACTCCAATGCCGTACCTATTTTGTGTTCCATTTGATTTGAATTTAATTTTTTTTTAATCCCATTCTGAATTCAATTGACTAGTAATAAAGAGGTCGTCGTGGGTCAAATGTCCGATCGAAGTGGGGTTTTATCAAAGCAGGACATCTTGGAACCCTGTTATCACTGCCAGCAGTTATAAAGTGGCAGTTCTAGTTATTATTATTATTATTATTGTTATTATTATCATCATCATCATATTAAGGCTAGAGAGGATACCACCACCCTTAGGACAAACAGATTAACCTGTCGTATAGCTGCAATCACAGGGAATCCCATGGTTAGACCAGCCAGCTTTAATCTCACCCATCTGTTCTCTTCTGGATAACTTTATTCTTGCGAGTGCTGATTTTCACAAGTGCATAAGAGTAGGCTGATGAATTTATACTTTGGCCAAACTAACCCTGTGAATGTAGCACATCCTCCGTCCGTGGTGCATACGCCATAAGATGAATGCCAAATTTAGGTTTCACTCATTGTAAATTTGATGAACATGTGTAGACAAGAATTCCTCATCGGATATCTTCCTTCTATCCCGTACACCGATGATTATGAGAGGAATGTGCTGAGGTTTTTTTTTTTTTTTAACAGTCCTCTTAACCTGAACATACAAATAAGTGATTTGTTTGTGTAAATAGTCACCAGGAATTCACACAGACGATCAAATGATCAATAATTAAATAATACTTTCGCACACCATTTGACTGCAAAACAAGCATACACCGACCAGCATGGATCCCAGGTGTATTCCAGGACAATTTTAAATGCACCAAATCATTTCCTGCATTTTCAATTATGGTGTTGAAAATTAAAGTTCAAAAAAAAAAACAATACACCAAATTCGTTTCTTCCTATTATGTGATGGTTGCGGAACAGACAATTTTTACTAAATGTGTGGAAATCCCTTGTGCATATTATGAAAAACATTGATGTGACATCTGTGCCTCTTGGGAAATGGCAGGCAATTTGCTCAGAGAGGTGAACATGCTCCAATCAGGGATAATAATGGGACGATTCGAAGTTCTTCATTGGCAAGTCCCATGTGGCACACTCTTTGTGAGGTGAACACAAAGCGACTATCGGGAGAAGCCAAGTTTGATCCCTGATCAAGATCACGTTACTTCGACTACAGTAAAATGTCAGGAAGATTGTTTAAAGCTCTCACCAAAATTTACCATGGGAGTGCACCATGGCAATAATGGGGCAAATGGCCACCTCGTTTCATTGTTTAAGGCCATCCAGGATCTTGTGACCACTTGCTATACTCGGTGTAGCCCCAGGGAGACTGTCGACCCTTTTGTATATTAATTTCCCTTCTGAATTCAGAATGTAAATATTTACATGCAATTGGTTTGATTCCCGACAGAGCATCCCAGCTAACACAATATTTAAACGTCATAAGAACATTATGCCAAACATTGTGAAAGCATAATTTTAAAGGGTGTTAAAACATTAAAATATTATTGAATAACATTATTCTTATTATTTTTTTAGCAGCGTCTCGCGTAGCAAAAGCTGCTCATCGAGGCTCGGCGTTGTTCTTATTATTATTATCTATATATTAATACTGAAGGACCAATTTTGTGCTCCTCTAGCGGTCGCGTCACGTTTTTCTCGGTATCGTCACCTGGACTGAAATAAACTTCGGACCTGTAAGAGTGCATCGCACATCGTGGCAATAGTCAACTTTCAACTCTGAAGCAGAATAACACTTTTCGTTTTACATTCGTTTACATGGCGACGTGTGACGTCACCGCTGAGAGGCGTCAGGACGTCATGACATCATCGGTCATTCGCTGACGTCATTACGTCTGTCGTCGACAGACCGTCACTGCTGAGAGGTGTAATTCCACTCCTCGAAAATAGCGTCTGCAATGTAAAACCCTCTTCTGCACATGCTGATACCTCGAATGTGAATTTGACACAAAATTAAAAAGTACAAGAAACATTGTATCTTCTATATATTAATACTGAAGGACCAATTTTGTGCTCCTCCTAGCGGTTCCGTCACGTTTTTCTCGGTACTGTGACCTGGACTGAAAGAAACTTCGTACCTATAAGAGTGCATCGCACATCCTGGCAATAGTCAACTTTCAACTCTGAAGCAGAATAAACACTTTTCGTTGAGACGGGGGCAGGGAGTGAAGAGAACGGGGCAGGGGTGAAGAGGCGGGGGCAAGGTAAGCAAATTTTGGGGCGGGGGTAAGCAAATTGAAAGCGGGAAATGAGGTGGGGATGAGTGGGCGGGGCTGGGGTGAATTAAGCAGGGTTGAATGGAGGGGGTGGACAGGGGGGCGGGGCCGGGGGCAAGTGGGCGGGAATCAAGAGACGTGTGTGTGTGTGCAGGGAGGAAGAGGCGGGCGGGGCCGGGTAATTAAATTTTGGGCGGGTAAGCAAATTGAAGGCGGGGGGGATGGGGCTGGGGCGGGGGGTGAGTAGGGGGGGGCAAGCACGCCCTGTCCATCCATGTCCCTCGAGTATAGTGAGCTGGGGGGGTGGTTGAATGAACGGAATCCGTCTGTGACGGGGTTTCGGCTAGTTATTATTATTTTCTTGTTCTTGTTCTTCTTCTTGTGAAGACAAAACCTTAACCTCTCGGACTCGCTCTTGTATATACAAGATCCGGATCTCCTTAAATACTAAGCACATGTACACATCCTCGTTGACGGTGCCTTTTGAGAGCGTCTCTCATGAACTTTTAAATATATTCGGACATTTGCTTTAAAGTTTCGAAAAGTTCACGTTACTATTTAAAGATTATTCCATTTATCGTATTGTAATTTCGTAAATACACTATTTATTTAATAAATACACTATATATCGTAAATACGTAAATACTTATGACGGGTCTCGCTATTGGCTTAATCAAGGCACGTGACGAAATATCGGTTGTTGTTGTTGTTGTTGTTGTTGTTTTTATCCCCCGCCGCGTGGCGGAAGGGGGATATTGTTGTCACCCAGGCGTCCGTGCTGTCCGTCCGCTGTCCGTCGGGCGTCAACATTTATAGCTGTGAGTGCGATAACTCATAAACTGTTCGCCATATCGATTTGAAATTTGAGTCACACATGAACCACCTGAAAAGGAAGAACCTATTGATTTTGGGCGTGGCCGGATCCAAGATGGCCGACTGGGGCGGCGTCAACATTTATAGCTGTGAGTGCGATAACTCATAAACTGTTCGCCATATCGATTTGAAATTTGGGTCACACATGTACCACCTGAAAAGGAAGAACCCTATTGATTTTGGGTGTGGCCGGATCCAAGATGGCCGACTGGGGCGGCCATCTTGAAAAAAATGTTTTTTGTAATAAATGGAAAACCGCTTATCTGATTTCAATTATTTTTGGTTACTACGTTCCTCACCCCTGGGAACTTTTTCGAGATGATGACCAAATGGTTCTTGTTTCCAATTCACTCCCTCATTATCTGGAATATGTATGACTTTTTCATTCAATGGCGGGGGATTCCCCATCTCTGATGGTATATTTTTATTTATTATTATTTTTTTGGGCCGACGAAACCTTTAGGACGCTGCTCTTGGACACATTTGTCCTTTTTTTGGTTGTGACTATACTGTCTGACCCTGATATTCGCAGGGGATACATTCCTGAAAAATGCCACGAATGTCGGGGCATTGTTTCAATAGGAAAAAGGGGAATACGTTCCCGGCGGTTCATGAGTCATAACGGAAAATGAAAAATCCCATACAAAAATGCGACGAAGCCCACAAAAATACGCGAAAAAAACCCACAATTATGCGAAGCACATTGTTGCGAATGTCGAAGCAGATCAGAAAAACCACAAATACGTCCGCGAAAAAAACGCGAATATGCGAAGCACAGGGCCATGAATGTAGAAGGTCACCTTTTATGAACAATGAATACACGCAGTCCACGAATAGCGGAAGCACGAATGTCGAGGTCTGACTATTACAAATTGACATCGTAAACATCAAAATGTTTTTAAAACTTATTAAGCTTGAAATGTTTTTGGATCATGTTTTCATGATGTTTTTAAAACCCGACAAAATACTTTTTTTTTTCATAGCATTTGGCAACAACCTTTTTCAAACCTCACGCTCGAGGCCATGATCTCTCTTGGGGAAGCCACATTTCAAAGTTGGCCTCCAAAACCAGATGCCGACTGGGCATCCTCTGTCATGCAAAGTCCTTCCCTGGCACACCTGAGTTCCTATTCACCTACAAGGCTTTCATACACAGCTTGATGGAGTGCTGCTCTCCCTTCTGGGATGGCACGCCTGCCTCACACCTTGCTTCACTTGATGCCATTGAAACCAAGGCCTTCAAGATTATTGGAAACTCTCGTGATGAAGCCGAGTCTATGAGTCTATCACTTCGCCATCCCCGACAGGTCGGTGGTCTCCCTGTCTTCTTCCGCCTCCTCTCTGTGTTTGCCCCCCTCCCAGGTATCTGCAGGATGCATGTGATCCAGCAGCAACCCCCTCCTTGTGAAACTGCCAAAATCCAGGATTACTGCTCACCTCCACTCATTTGTTATGTTCCTCTTGTCTCCCAACTGTGGAACCCACTTCCACACTCTTCAACCTTACTCTTCCCTCCAGGTCTTTAAGACAGCTCTGTTCACCACCATCTCAAATCATCCCCCATACAAAACCCTGATATTTTCTACACCCGTTAAACCACCCCACACCCCTCCCAAAATTTTGCCTCTGTATCCATCTTGTCCACCCCTTACGTTCTCCCCTACCCCTCATCATTACCCACATCCCTTGTTTGTCTGTCTCCATCTATTTTCTCCCTCTGCCCTGCTGTTGGTGTTTCCTCCTCTTGCTGTTCCTTTTCATATGTTGCATCCTGATTCGTTCTGTGTTCTAGCTCTTCCGTGAGCCTTGACTACTTATGCAAAAAAAGAAACCTTTTTCAAATGTTATGGAAATGTTTCATGCGAACTGGGATCCACCATCAAGAACTGTGGCGAGCCAATCTCCACCCCTCTCCCCATCGAGGGGGGAACCCGACATGGCAGGATCGCCCAACGCACTGTTATTTCATGTTTCAACATCAATTTGATCAAGGTATGCTAACTGCCGTGGGAAGCAAGGAGAAGCTGATGTTTTGGGCATTAACCCTTTGTACTTTTTTGTTCTGACGAAGACGTAATGCCCGAAACGTCAGCTTCTCCTTGCTTTCTACGGCAGTTGGCATACCTCGATCAATCTCCTGTTAATTTAATCCATTGTGTAAGGAGTTGTTAACCTGTGGGGTTTACTTTAGAGATGCAGAGTGTAGGCTCAGGTGCATATAGTTTGGAGCATTTATCTCACTTGTGATTTGTAAATGCAACTTCCAATTGAAATGATCTGTATAATATTTCGGTATCACCATGCTTGTATCTGGCAGATAGCATTGATTAAGATTGATGCGGGTCATTTGTTTCTTGAGAAATATTTGGTTCTTGAAGGCAGTTTTTTTTTATATCCAAGTATTGAGGTTCATGGAAGAGCAGAACTTATTTTGGGCGAAGGAGCAGCAAACACAAAATAAGGTGAAAATATAACATTGGGATGAGAACATGTATATGAATTGGGGGTGTAGGGTGCGACCAGAGTATCAGTGAGTGTCGTAAAGATTTTTTTTGAACCCGCGACTTTTATTCCGTCTCCCTTTACCTGGCACCGTCTTCTATCACAGAAATTGCCTTCTGCCATTCTGACATGCTCTAAAGCTTACACGCGTTTCAGTAAAAGCTTGTTTGATGAATGGTTTGTAAGAACCCAGTGTGGTCTGACAGCATCGTGTGGAGGTAGTGCACTTACCTTTGAGCTTTTAACAGCCCGACTATAAAATTTCATATTGGTTCTGCACCGGCAGGACATTCCACCATAAAGTGTGCCGTCACTCACATGCACGATAATCTGGGTGTCCCATCTGCTTGCATTAGTTTGACGTTAAAGATCACATGGTGTCTCTCACGAAGAGTACGTGAGTTATCACCAACGCCCGAGGATAAATTACAAATTCCTGCCCAAATTAACTTCAGTCGAACGTCTGGCCTTACCAGCCGGTTCTTGAAAAACTTCGGCCAAAACATTGTGGCCAACCCCATAGGGTGGGGATAATTGGAGCGTAGTCGTAGTAGTAGTAGTAGTAGTAGTAGTAGTAGTTTGTTGTAAGAACTCAGCTTCCAATTTCCAGTCTGAGATGTTCTTAAGCCATTTGGCTGAGGTCCCATAAGAAATGTTCAGTTTCATTAGGATTTGATCACCAATTCCTATGGTTTTCTAAGACCGCTGAACATTCCAATCAGGAAAAAGTGAGGTGGTGGTGTTTTGTTAATCAGGCCAAAAAAATTCAAATATTCAAGTAAAGTGGTGAACTGTGCTGCCACGAAGTTTTAACATCTGGGGGGTCATCAAGAGAGATGTGTAAAAAGAAAAATACATTCAACTTGAAAGAGTATGGGGTGGGGGGAGGGGGGTTGTGGGGAGAAAAGGTAATGTTGAAGGGGAGTCGAAGTTAATTGAGGGGTTTTGGGTGGTTTCTCACAAATTGTCTTTCACACATGTTGTGCATATGAGACCTTTATTTGTCAGGTGTTAAACTGCTCTATATCCATTTGCTAACAATGGGGTAGTATAAGTAAGGGTGTGTGCTGCAAAGGATTTCCTGATGACATCGTTTCCAGGATCAGGGCCTTGGAGAATTGTTATCATATTTTCACTTAGTTTCTTGGACCTGGACCACGCAAGTTGCCACCAAGTTTCCTCACGAACGTGTCGGAGCGCTATCGCGAAGATTGGCAAGGATTTTGATGCAAATCCTGAGGGTATTATCCATGTCCAACAAGCTGTTGTTGCACCCTGGGGAGCAGTCGAGGAATGGCTCATTCATTTGGCACAGATGGCAAGCAATACCCTGACAGTCCATTAAATTTCCCTTTTGCTGCCGTGGTGCGGACAGCTGCCAGGGGTACTGCGGGTTGCCTGGCATCATGCCGCAGATCACAAGTACTGCAGTGAAAATCTCAGATTAAATGGCAAGTTCATTTTGTGCAGCAGGCACTTCAGTTTGTATTCTCGACGTATCGTTTTATGATGTTTTTAGCAAGTGTCTCGCGTAGCGAACGCTGCTCTAAGAGAGTCGGCGTTGTTCTTCTTGTTCTTCTTCTTCTTCTTGTTGTTGTTCTTTTATTGTGTTGTTCTTCTTCTCTTGTGAAGACAAAACCTTTATATTAGGACTCGGCTCTTTTATATACACGATCCGGATCTCCTTAAATACTAAACACCTGTACACATCCTCGCATTGACGGTGCCTTTTGAGAGCATCTATCATGAACTTTTAAATATATTCGGACATTTGCTTTAAAGTTTCGAAAAGTTCACGTTACTATTTAAAGATTATTCCATTTAATGTATTGTAAATTCGTAAATATATTATTTATTTCGAAAATACACTATATTTCGTAAATACACTATGACGGGTCTCGCTATTGGCTTAATCAAGGCACGTGACGAAATATCGGAAGTTGTTGTTGTTGTTTTTTTGTTTTTTTTAGCCGACAAAACCTTTAGGACGCTGCTCTTGGACACATTTGTCTTTGTTTTTCTTCTTCTATCATCACATTTATATATTTATTTATTTTTATTGCATATAACGTTAAGGCTTGTGGAGGAGCCAGTCGGTTAGAACATAGAATGGATCAGGACATAACCGAACAAAAAGAACAGG
Source organism: Eptatretus atami (assembly GCA_035128595.1). Taxonomy (NCBI): domain Eukaryota; kingdom Metazoa; phylum Chordata; class Myxini; order Myxiniformes; family Myxinidae; genus Eptatretus; species Eptatretus atami. The sequence goes on from CM068962.1 coordinate 68,581,913, forward strand.
AGAAAGACGGGCAAGGAAGCGCACCAGCAGCAGGGTTGAGGGACAATATTTGGCTGCCTTTGATTTTGTTGTGATCTTTCGCAATTCTGCTTTTGCACTGTTTTCTTGCAAAATCTCTTGTGCCGCAGAATTCTATTTGTACCATTCTCAGGCAGGTAGATTTTGGGTCATGCCCGAGTAACTTTCCATCGAAATAGTTTTTGTTTTTAACCGCTCACATCATAGTACGGGTAATTGAGTGTTCGTACTGCTTCTGCTCGTACTTGTTCTCTACAAACAATGCGTGGCTTGATCATAGTGGATATGAAACTTATTCCTCATGGACAACATTCACTCCTGCAGACACATTTTCTTTTGTCTGTAGGTTTCCTTCCACTTTTAAATATGCTCCACCAATCATAATGACATTTTCAAGAATGGCTTTGCAACTGCTGCTTTGAAATTGCTCCTGGAATTTTTATTTACTTACTTTAATATGGTTTCCAAGGCTTATGGAAGAGCTAAACAATAAAGGGCGAGAGGCCAAATTAGCAGAGAAGAAAAAGGCAAATGGGGAAAAGACATCGAGGAAGGGACACAGATGTGCAGAACAATAAGGGACAACAGGACGAGTAGATGAGGGACAAACATAAAATACAGCTAACAAACCAATAGCAGACAGAAATATGTTTACATTATGTGATGATATAAAATAATGTAAGTTCATGGAAGAGCGAGGTGAAAGAGTAAAAGGCACTATCAGTGGGGGTAGTTAGACAAACATGGACACGACGACCAAAGGGGTGAATGAACAGGACGACATGGTGGGGGAAGAAGAACCTGCGAGTACAAAGTAGTTGGGGGAGGTTAATGAGGGTAAAAAAGATCATGGGTAGGGAAGGAGGATGACTTGAGGTGGTGGTGTACTGCCAACTTGAAGCTCTGGAGGGAAGAGTGAGATTGGAAGGATTGAGGAAGGTGATTCCACAAGTGAGGAGGAAATAACAAATGATTTTAGTTGAGCAGTGAGATATCGGTACATTAAGAGTGGGTCACTGTTATAGACAAAGGAGGAGATGGCAGTGGGTCATCACTTTAGGAGCTAAGAGCGAAGAGCAAGCTTGGATACACTTGGATGGTAATTTCAGAGATTATAAAAAGGGCAGAACAAACGAGTGAAAGTGAGAATGTCACCTCATTTAACACTATCTTTTACCACCACGATTTCCCCACAAATATCTCGAATCATTGAATCAAACGGAGGACCAAGAAGGGACCCGAATAAGAAAAGAGCAAAGATGGAGTCATCAGGGAGGAACTGATTTTAACACAAATGCCTATGATTATTGAAATCTCAAGCTAGAAATGAACAATGACAATATTATAATGATCCCCTTCATCTTCATCTTCATCCTTCTTATGCAGCACGGCAAATAGCTAATTGTCACAAATTAGCAACAATTGAACAATTGTTTCATTGTTGCTAATTTTCTGGAGGCACAGCTGTGCTGCTGTTGCTGAAGTTCCCATTGTAGGTTATAGCAGGAATCTTATAATTTGTTCAGGGTGCTGGCAAGAGCTCTCCTACTTTTTGTGAAGGATATTGTAGGGGATCTAACATCCACCAACTAATGCTGGCAGATGGGACATAATGTGGGCAGATGGGACATCCGAGGGACAGCACACACATTGGCGCGCCCGACGACCAAACCACCGGGATGAAAACTTATAGTTGGATTGGAATTTGAATCCAGGTTCGACGGCTCAGAAGTGAGTATGCATACCTCTGGGTTCCCCTGCCACCAATTTAAGGTTCCAAAGCTCTGCTGTAGGCTTCTTTTAAAATGATAACTTTGGAGTTGTTTAATTGTTGCTGAATGTGTTTTAAAAGCTAAACACCAACCAACCTGTGGTTGTAATGGATGTGATGTTAAAATAAATATTCAAGTTCAAGTAAACTCCTTTTGCACAAGTTTTAGGGGAAAAAAAGAATTGGACACCGCTTGATAACCACCTTTTCAATGGCTCTTCTTTATTCCTGAATGTGTAGTCTGTTGATTGGGATGAAGTTCCGGTCCTTTACTTTTCAAAATGTCAACTCCACTTGATGTTATTGGAAAGGTTTTCTCTCGATGAATTGCTACTTTGTTTCTACCTGACTCAATGACGTCTTTTTACCAGTGAATGCCACAACTCCTCGGATCGCATCAAAGTGCGCGTCTGGGACGAAGATGACGATATAAAGTCACGCGTGAAGCAGCGGCTGAAACGAGAATCGGATGACTTCCTGGGGCAGACGATTATCGAAGTGCGGACGCTCAGTGGAGAGATGGACGTATGGTACAACCTGGGTACGTCTGCATTTTCTGTTACGCAGTCTATGCCTTAATCAACTCGTCCGTACATTGTTTTAAATTATTCTTAACTGTGAGTAAAACAATTAGTGCAGACTCCCTTTTGAGGAATTTGAAGATGAAAGCTTGTGAAGGCAGCAAATTGAGCAATATTTCTCAACTTAATGGTTGATGTGCTGGAAATCGAATATTCTATGAGGTGCAAAATGTCATATTATCAAGACTCGGTTCATATAGTGGTTCCGTAATGATGTGTTTGGACCCAAAAGGTCTGTGTTTATATCCACCAGGGAAATACTTTCTTGGTCTATCAATGCCATGTTGCGTTGTGCTTCTTGTTCTTGAATCTTCATCTACTCGTGATGTTGCATTTATCCAAAACTTACATTGCCACAAATGACATTGAGGATTTTGAGCTCAGCCTATTTCAAAAGTCTTGCGTAAAAAAAGCTCCCTTTTTCTCTTGTTTGTGATTGCTGAAGGTGGCAACGTGAGTACAACATTGAAGCATTTAAATTCTGCTTTGAACACTGCCTACTAGGAGGCAGTAGTAGTAGTAGTAGTAGTAATAGTCGTAGCAGCAGTAATAGTATCCTTGACAATTCCTTTGAGAATTATTGAATTCAGATTTTTGTGGATTGCGAGAGTGAAGAGCGTGGACAGAAGGAGGATGGATGAACTGAGGGAGGAGATCGGTGTGCAGACGAGTTTGACGGGCAGATTGGTGAAATGTCGGCTGAGATGGGCTGGACACTTGGTGCAGATGGGGGAAGAGAGACTGGCAAAGAGAGTGGATAGGTTAAGGGAGCAAGGAAGGAGGAAAAGAGGGAGACCACGGTTGAGATGGGAAGATTGTATGAGGAGGGATATCCGTAAGGTAGGGGTGGTTGTAGAGTGGAGGGAGTTGGCTGAGGACAGAGAAGTGGAGGTGTGTCATGGTCAAGGCAGGGCAGAAGCTTGGTGCCATCAGACCTCACCCCTTATAAAGGGAAGAGTAGGAGAATAAGAATAAGAAGAAGAGGATTTCTCATCTCATTTTTCCATTTTTTTTTTAATCCGAAAATTGAGGCCCATAAAAGTGCAATGTGATGGGGGGGGGGGGTTGAAGGGGCATGCAACGCACACTGAGAGCTGGGCAACAATCGGAGGAATGAACTGGAACAGCACTCGGTGGAGCACATACCTCTGCCAGGCTGAACAGCTTACATTTTCTATCTCACCGATAGGTTGGATCTGGATCCAGACCTCCAAAATCAAATTAGCTTGTTCTTGTCACCGACCCAACTCATCCACCAAGTTTTATCATAATCCATTCACAACGTTTTGAGATATCATGCTGTATATCGTTTTCGGCCCTTTCTCTCAGTGATGAAGAATCGCTTATTGAATTTAAAAATTCTCACGTCCGGAGCTTCGATAAGATCGAATCAATTTGTCCTCGTCACACACCCAACCTGTCCACCAAGTTTCATCTGAGTCTGTCCATACCCTTGTGAGATATCCTGAAGACAGACAGACAAACAGGTAATGAGCAGGAAAAGAGAAAATGGAGCAAAAACAGCAACAGACTATAACAAAGGTTACACGAGGCCGTGGTTCGGTTAGTGTGCCCACTCTGGGCCACAAACCCAACGTAAAGGTATTCAATGAGACAAGCAAATGCATTACATCAACAGATTGACACCAACAATTGACAAAAAAACTGTTAAACAAGACAATTCTGGAACACATATCCTTAGCCGCAGAAGACGTGTCTCTCAGTGCAGAAAAGATGGCGTCTGCCCACGAAGGAATTCCTGGAACCAGAATATTGGTTGAATCCACCGATTAGTCAATGCCATCTTACATCGGTGATGACGTGTTCACCATTGTGTAACATGAAGGCACAAGTATACAGTCCTAGGCCAAAGCCTTGAACTTCAAAGCTGACTTTTGGTTCATAGGTGATGCCTCAAGGCAGAAACTTCAATTATTTTTCATGCAAGCCGCACGTGTATTGTTTGAACAAGCAATGCCAGGTACTTTGATCTATGAGCTAAAGAGCACTTTTAGTTTTGTCCATAATGTTTGGATTTTTTCCCCCCTTTTTATTTATTCAAAAGGTTTATCTTGAAAGATAAATGCGCTCGCACGCTGCCACCCTTGGGTGTGTTGCTTCTTTGGAGAGAGATCTGCCAAAGATTGTCTCATGCCCATTTTATTGATTAAGCTTTGATTGTGATATTTTATTTGCTTCAGCCATCATGATGAAGAACATCCTTCTGTTTCCCATTTACTGCACAAACGGTTGTTTTTTTTTTGGGGGGGGGGTCATTTGAATATTTATGAGCCTAAAAGAGCTTTGCCAATATTGATGAGATTTTGACCGATGGAGTTTGACTCATTCGAGAAGATGATCCTTCATTTTGCCACCACCCATCTTACAATGAACATCGTCATAGTAACGTGAAGAACCAAGGATTGAGCACACAACATTTTAACCCATTCCCATCTCACTTGAAAATCGGGGACGTATTGGCCTCTTTCTTTACCATCGTGGTTCGTATGCAGCATGTGGCTGTGGGTGAGCATCAGTTCTCACAGGGGCATGGAAGTAGCGCTGATACTGTGCCCTCTGTACGTCAGAGCAGAAATTTGTAATTTGTTCAGGGTGCCGGCAATAACTTGCCTCCTCTTTGCAAAGGACATCATGGGATTTTGAAATGTCTACAATCTAATTCTGGCAGATGAGGCACCTGGTTTAACACCAATATGAGGGATGGCATACACTTTACCTGCAAAATACCAGGATGACAGTTTATCGCTGGGTCAAGATTCTTACCCAGTCTTGACCCCTCAGAGATGCGTACGCTTACCTCGAGTCGAGGCTGTCCTGCCATCCTTTTAATTATATTTCCCGATAAGACTGAAGAAATTGAGGTGGGTGTCGAGCACCAGGTAAGCAAAAATATAGACAAAGTTTGGCATTACTGTGCACACTGCAATACAATGAGATCCGTGTGTAACCTGTTCTGTACAGATCTTGTCCAGCCCAACTGATCTCGTTGGTGCTTTTGGAAAGGTTGTTTCTTCTCACCTGTTGAACAGTACACATAAGCCTGCCATTATGCCTCTCCACCTCCCACCACAGAGAAGAGAACAGACAAATCTGCCGTGTCTGGGGCAATCAGACTCCGTATTAGCGTGGAGATCAAAGGAGAGGAGAAGGTTGCTCCGTACCATGTTCAGTATACCTGCTTACACGAGGTATTCATGTTGTGAACACAAAATGCAAAAATAAAAAAAAAGGTTTTTTTTTTGCCAGCAAGCCATAATACATCAACCACTACAAATAATAATTTACATTAAAAAAAATCAAAGAAACCTTGAGGTCAGGCTTCTTCCGACATCAATTCTCTCGCTGTTTCTTCCGATTTCCTCCATCCAATTCTGCCACAACTGTGAGATGATGCATTGCACATGCCTTTTTAAAGTGTTGCCTAATTTGGAGGATAGGTTTCCATTTGTCATGCATTTGTCTTCACTGGTTGCTACAAGATCTTGATTGGTTATTTCTGGCAGCCTCAGATAGGAGTGACGTATGACCTTGGTTAGACTAATATCCGAGCTGAACGGCAAATTTCCCTGATGGGTCTTTTTAAAAGGAGGGTGACACCTCCAAAAGAGGATGATCACATTTTGAATCCTGCAGCTTGGCCGTGTTTTTTTTTCCCTGTCGTGACATTGCGGGGAGGTAGAGTGGATGATGGGGTTTCGCTTTGGGTTCCTCTTGTGTTTGGCAAACACGGGACGCAGATGCTTTGTGGCAGTCAATCTGCACAACTCATCCTTTTGAGTAACTCCCTCTCTCTTTCCTCTTTTAATCCCCGATCCTCAATTGCAGAACCTTTTCCATCACCTGACTGATGTGCAGAACAACGGTGTGGTCCGAATCCCAGATGCCCGTGGTGATGACGCCTGGAAAGTTTATTTTGATGAAACGGCACAAGAGATCGGAGATGAGTTTGCAATGCGATACGGGATAGAATCCATCTACCAGGCCATGACGTAGGTTTGCTCTTCATTTGTGTCATGATGTTTCGGGTAGTCTGTTTTTCGAGTAATCCATTTACCTTTGACAAAATTGATGGCACATTCTCATTTTAAACTGTTGGAATTTTCTGATGTTGCAAAGTTAAGTTTTTAATGTCTGGCAAGGTTTTTTTTGGGGGGGGGGTGGATTAGGCAGTGTTTTTCATTTCTAGTTTTCATTGTGTGCTGCCTTTTTTGGAGCGCAGGCAATGATTTTTATTTCTCTGTTTTTGAATGCAGGTTTTAATTTTTATTTTATTATTATTTATTTATTTACTTATTTTAGGTGTTTTTTTTTGAAAGCGATCCATGATTCTTTTGAAGCATCAAGTGCATGCGCCAAAATGAATCAGGTTTTCATTAATTTGGTAATAACATGTGCTGCTTTTGTTTAGTGCGACTCAAACCGGCTGTAACTCATTTCTTTCTGCAAAAGAACATAATCCTTGAATACATGTTCACGCGACTTGCTTAATCTGACTCGTTGATCTCATGGAATCTGTTGCAATAATGAGGCAATATAAACAGTTGTGGATCAAATTAACCTTTTTTGTCCAAGTCGAGGATGAATCGCTCATTATAGTAAGTTATGATTTCCAAAAAAATTTATGCCAAGGGACCTGCATACCCAAGTGTGTACCGAATATTTCAAATATTTATTATGGAAGTTGGTATTTTGTAATATGATGAGAGAAATATTTTTTCGTTTACATTGCTCTTCCTAACTTCGTAAGTTTTCCCATGCCAACTCCCATCTCTGCCCTCCCTCCCCTCCCCCTCTCTGACCCCCCCCCCCCCCCCGCCTTATTACCTCATCTCTGACTCCCAACCCCCAATATCTCCTCTCCTTCTCGACCTTACATTTCCTCCCCAATATGTCCCACCCCTTGCTCCTCTCTCTGTCCACCCTTGCTCCTCTCTGTCCATCCCTTGCTCCTCCTCTGTCCCATCCCTTGCTCCTCCTCTGTCCCTTCTCGCTCCCTCTGTCCCACCCTTGCTCCTCCTCTGTCCCATCCCTTGCTCCTCCTCTGTCCCACCCCTTGCTCTCTTCTGTCCCACCCCTTGCTCCTCTCTGTCCCACCCTTGCTCCTCCTCTGTCCATCCCTTGCTCCTCCTCTGTCACCCCCTTGCTCCTGCTCTGTCCCACCCTTGCTCCTCCTCTGTCCCACCCTTTGCCTCCTCCTCTTTCCCACCCCTTGCTCTTCTCTGTCCCATCCCTTGCTCCTCCTCTGTCCCACCCTTGCTCCTCCTCTGTCCCACCCTTGCTCCTCCTCTGTCCCACCCTTGCTCCTGCTCTGTCATACCCCTTGCTCCTTCTCTGTCATACCCTTGCTCCTTCTCTGTCGTACCCCTTGCTCCTGCTCTGTTACCCTTGCTCCTGCTCTGTCATACCCTTGCTCCTGCTCTGTCATACCCTCTTGCTCCTGCTCTGTCATAACCCTTGCTCCTGCTCTGTCATACTGCTCCTGCTCTGTCATACCCCTTGCTCCTGCTCTGTCATACCCCTTGCTCCTGCTCTGTCATACCCTTGCTCCTGCTCTGTCATACCCCTTGCTCCTGCTCTGTCATACCCCTTGCTCCTGCTCTGTCATACCCCTGCTCTGCTCTGTCATACCCCTTGCTCCTGCTCTGTCATACCCCTTGCTCCTCATCTTTCATACCCCTTGCTCCTCATACTTTTCATACCCCTTGCTCCTCATCTGTCCCACCCCTTGCTTCCTCATCTGTCCACCACTTGCTCCTCATCTGTCCCACCCTTGCTCCTCATTCTGTCCCACCACTTGCTCCTCATCCGTCCCACCCCTTGCTCCTCCTCTCCTTCAGCCCCCTTTCCTCCCTTTCTCCTTTTGTGATATTTGGAATTGCGTGAATATTAAGAAATGCATGATGGACCGGAAATGAGGCGGCGGAACCGGTGGTGACGAGTGAGAGGTGTGTAGAGCAAGGGAGCGATTCGCCATTAAAGATGGTTAAGCTGAAGAACCTGTGTGACTGCTGCCATTACTATACAACACCTTTTTCCCTTTTCTCCTTTTGTCCTTCTCTCCCTCTCTCTCTCTTCATTCCTCCTTCCCTTTCTTCCTCCTTTCCTCACTTCCTATATGAGCTCTTAAAGATTATTTTTGAATGAATTTTCCAGCTACAATATGTTGACTTGTGAAGGCCGGATGTTGACTGCTCAACACACGTTGATCGTTGAAATTTGATAAGTCCATATTTCTATTAAATGAGTAGCCCATTGTGTGCCAGTGCCCCTTGCTAAGTTCAATATTGCTTCTCCAATTATGCTTTGGGAAGATGAGCGCTGCCTGGTAGTAACCACATCACCACAACCAGTGAGTACGGTCAAGCAGCAGACCAGACGAGACAAGACCTTTTATACATTAAGCAATGGATTTTATCAACCAATAGCTTTCGCTTATGTTTTGAGTGTTCATCATTCATTCGGGAAAAGAGAACAATGCAAATGGTCAAACTGTGTGTGACCACCTATGATTCCAACTTCTCCTTTTACTCTGACAAAGGACAAATGCTCAAAACATCAGCTGCAGTTAACAATCTCTTGTCGGCTTTTTGTTAATGAAACCCATCGTTTAACTTGTCCGCCAACGCAGACCGAGACTAACCTTCACAAAGACTCGTTTTCCATTTTCCTTTTTGTGTACGTTTAGGCCGCCTTGCAGACTCCTGAAGAAGCTTTCTTGTTTGAAACATTTTCCTCATTTGGACAAACTCTTTGGGTTTTATTCTCCTTACCCCTCAAGTCATTCGTGAACTGTGTGCGATAAAACCATGCTTATATAATTTATCAACAGGCTTCCACACATGATGGAGTGTCCGGAAATTTACAGTCAGGCAACATTTGTCATAAAGTACACCGCCCTTTATATGCAACAATATCCTGGCTGTCCCATCGATGGTATCTTTCACAAACAGTTAGCTTTTGGACCATTACCAAATTCCAAATTCATACTTCCTCATATAATATGTTAGCCATTCTGACATCGATACTTTAGACACCTTTATACGAAGATACCACTTGGATACCTTTATACGAAAGCTTAATGCCCTCATTTAGGAGAGTCTCGCTCTTCCTCATCAGCCTAGTTGGTGGAGGAATCCATCAGAGCTGTGAAATCGAGAGACTTGGTGGTTACATAGCACATCATTTTGGATTGCATTGATCGAGGCCACGATTGGGGCAGATATTGGGGGGTGGGGGGTTAGGGTTAGGGTGCTGCTGGGGGGTTGGAACCCATTAGTTCTACGTGCTGGGGGGTTGGAACAAAGTAAATTTGCTGCGACAATTGCACAATAGCACAATCCATCTCAAGTGCCATTTTTCTCTCGATTTAATGTCCCTAATAGAGAGATTGCACAATATTGGTGTTCTGCAGGCACTTTTCCTGCCTGTCATCCAAATACATGTGCCCAGGAGTGCCGGCTGTGATGAGCACGCTCCTTGCCAACATCAATGCTTACTATGCGCACACCACGGCCTCCACCAATGTGTCCGCATCTGATCGTTTCGCTGCTTCAAACTTTGGCGTGAGTTTGAGTGGCTTCTCTTTCTTTCATAATACTTTACCCTATCTTTTTCTGCACCAGTCATTCATTTTGAGCATTTGAACTTGCCTATAGTCACATATCTCCCCCCTCCCCCATCCCCCTGGTTTCAAACTTGTGTAATTGCAGAAGGAGCGCTTTGTTCGCTTGCTGGACCAGCTGCACAACTCCCTCCGCATCGACCTCTCCATGTACCGAGTGAGTTGGTCTCGATAGTTGGAATTCGGAACATCGTCTTGAAAATTCATGTTTGTACTCACATCACTACCCGAGGACTGCTCGGCCATGTGCATGCTTCGAGCTTTTTCAAGTTGTTGAAAGTTGGAATGGGTCACAAACTTGTGTTCCACATGTAATCAAAAAGCCAGAGTTTTGGGGGGTTTTTTTTGCTTTCTTCCAGAACAACTTCCCAGCAAGTAACCCAGAGCGGCTCCAGGACCTGAAGTCGACTGTTGACTTGCTCACCAGCATCACATTCTTCAGAATGAAGGTTTTGGGCCAGATCTGGCATTATTACGATGAATGTTTTAAAATTGATCTCGCAATTAAAGACATGTTCAATAAACACAATACATGATGTGGACATGACCGGTGTTGGTGCTGTCATGATTTATCATCAGGTGTGTAGTATAAAACTGCAGGTTCTGGAACATCCCCTGGCTTGTAGGCCTTGGCTGACACCGAGCGCACATCACTTTGCAGGTCCAAGAGTTGCAAAGCCCCCCTCGTGCAAGCATGGTCGTGAAGGACTGCGTAAAGGCATGCCTGAACTCCACCTACGAATACATCTTCTCCAACTGCAATGAGCTCTACAGCCGTGAATACCAAAGCACTGATCCAGTAAGCTTTGTTCAATACCTGGTTATCAGTTGGCCTTTAAGCATGTCATGGGGACGTTATTTGTGGTCACATGGGTGATGTAACTATCTATCTCTAATGTGCCTCATGACCTTTTTGGATAGGTGGTATAATTGTCCCAAACAGCATTCAAAATCTTTGGGGGTTAGATCTGCACCATATGTCTTTGCATGCACTAATATGGGTGACAGGTTGAGGTCATTAGGTCATCTCATGAATGTGCTTCAATATGAAAGAGACAAATGCATTTTTCCTTTTTCAATCGTGTGGAACATTCAGGTAATGTCATTTTACTTGAAGAGCAGAGTTTGATATAACTTTCATGTGTAAGAATATTTTTTTCCACCTTCCGTTGTGATCCTTGATTGATGAGATAATACAAACTTCTTACTTTCTTTCTTAAGATAATGCTGATGATATTGCAACTCGTACGATTGGAAAACTGAATACAAAACACAGAATACATTTCCTGCATTTGGCTTTGTCCTATTCATGCTATTCAGAAAAAGTTATTCTTGCAAAAGCATCACCAGTGTATGTTTCCATCTCTGAATGTTGGCAATATTCTTCATTGTCCAGCAACTTGAGCAGCCATTTAACTCCTCTTGCTCATTTGCTTTGGTTGACTTCCTCCAGCACGTACTTCCTACTAATATTAACTTTTTTGTTTTGCAGAACAAAAAGCAAGAGGTTCCGGTGGAAGAGCAGGGGCCCAGCATCAAAAATTTGGAGTTTTGGCCAAAGCTCATAACGCTTATCGTGTCCATCATCGAGGAAGACAAGAACTCGTACACACCGGTTCTCAACCAGTGAGTGTATGCTGCTGGTAATAAACCATGAAAATGGCTTTGGCTCAAGAGTGCTATAGATATATAGATATAAATGGTGGAAAGAATGTTGAAAAGCAATTGGTTTATTCTCAATCAATATCTAAATATAAACAAGAGAGTTCATAGAGCACTATACCTCATGCAGTGTTCAGGTATATACTTCAGTTTTAATAAAATAATGATTTCAAAAATTGTTTTTTTAAAAATCTGGAAGTTTAATGCTATTGAAGCAGTCTTGTACACCACCCTTATACACTGTAATAAGACGACGTTTAGTCGCAGTTTTAGGAGATGGAGGCCTTTTAATCACCATGGAATGCAGCGTCAGTCGGCATCGTACATAGCCATATCGGCGGCGGCGTCTTCACCCCGATACTGTACCTTCTCACACGCCATGCCCTCTCATGCTATATATCGATATATTGCATGGTTCTTAAAAGTAGTGAAAAGATAATTTATGTTATACAGGACAGTGTTCAAGTGGACAATTCAGTTTAAATAAAGGTTTAAAGAGGTTTAAAGGTGTATAAATAAATTAATTCTGGGTTTTACCACCGTTTTATCCAGGGTCTATTACATCACCATATCTAACACGTTACGTTAGTTCTACGTGCCTGTTGTTTGTGTCGTTTATTACATCCTTGAAAATGTTAAGTTTCCTGTTTGGAATGATTTTTTCAATTTTGCTTTGATTGGCAGGCAGGGAAACAGAGTAAATATATGATCTCACTCCTCTCTGCGCATGTGCGGTCGGGACGAATCCTGAGCCAAAGTACGGTAAAACGGCAAACTTGTCTTACTATTCGTGGTCAAAATATAACATTAAATTTAACAAAGCTGTCCTCGATCATAAACTGATAAGACAGGCAGATGGATGGACGGACGGACATGAACCAATTGCTTCACCTTGCTTTTTCGCTTCACGCGCACAGGATAAATATGAGTTCCCTGACAAGGAACTTCAATGCAGGAGGTGGCCATTAGGTCCATCAAGCTTGCACAATGGTTGCCATCCTATGGTTGTTTGACCATACTCTATCCCTTATAAATGCTGAACGTCAAGCTAGGAAGCAGCACGTACCATTTTTAGTGTTTGTTATGATTCTGCTTGGGTCAGCTTTGACCCGCAAACATCCCATACTCAGAGTGGTTGCTCTGCCCATTGTGCCACCGAGGATGGTTGTTTCATAATTGTTATTGCACCTCCTCGGATGCCGTCTGTGAGACCTTCAGTGAGAACGGCTTTCGGATTGCTTGGGAAATGGTGTGTTAACCATGGTTAATTGAGCAAAGGAATGGCATGATTTGTGCAAACACCTTGCTGGTCTGGTTTTACTGTTTTATCGTTTTATCTCCATTTGTGGTGTTGTCAGATGTTTTTGTTGCTCCTGGATTGGCAAAGCAGTAAATAGTCACTCATGCTCAGGCAGTTTGTTTGTCTGTTTTCTTTATAAGAGCAAGGCTGGTGGAAGAGAAAGGTTGAATTGACAGTGGGATAACGGGGCAGCAATTGGGCACGACCAACGAAGGAATGAATGAATAGGAAAGTAAGAGAGTGAGAGAGAAGAGGAGGAAATTCTGAAACCAGCAGGTAAGAAGGTTGGGTTAGAATGGGTTAATGGGGGTAATAAAGATTGTGGATCAGAATGGGGGGTGACATGAGCTGGTGCTGCATTGCTTGCTTTTTGAAGCCCTGGAAGGAAGAGTTCCAAAGAAGTGAGGAACAATGGAGTTGAGGTATTAAGTCAGCCTGGATTTTGGAACTTTAACCAGTGAAGGGTTACTGGAAGAATGCGTGCATCATGGAGTTTCTGTGAAGGGTCGGAGGGCAGAGAGAGCTAGACCAAAGGAGGAGGAGTAACAAACAGAGGCCACAGAACCTGTCTGCAATGCGAGAGCAGCGGGCTTTGGCTTTCGGCCTCATCATGGGAGATGCTAATAATGTTGAGAGCTTTAGATTCCACGGAATCCAGGACATTCCACGGAATCCAGGAGAGACGGGTGTGATGCTGGGGCACCATCCCATTGGGGAGATCAGTACTCCACTGAGCTGTGCACAAAGGCCATTGTAGGCTGAGTAATTTTGATTTTTCAAGGGATGATGTGGAACAATGGAAGATGCCCAGTCTGCAGCTGTCTTTGGAGTCCAGCTTTGCTATGTGATCAGCCCAAAATGTGTCATGGCTCATAGTGAAGCCTCGACGTTCAAGACTGAACCTCTTCCAGTGGCCTGCCATATAAATATGTGGGAGCATTTGATGATCCTTCTGGAGTGAAAGGGTAAGACTGAGAGTTTCAAGGATTGAAGGACATGTTCCATGTCCAATCAATTCCAAATCAGCAGAGAGTGATGCAGCTGCAGTCCACCTGTCAATGGGAAGGGGGTAGTACTGTATATGACAGTTATCTACAAAAAGAAAGAGAGGGATTTACCAGAGCATTTCAGGGGTCGTTCTGGACAAGAAGTGCATTATATAATTCCAGAACACATCATACCGCCCTGTGAACATGTAAATAATTTGTATATTATGCAAGGTTTATTACAGATGGTTGGGCGGGGGTGGGGGAGGGGGGCTTATTACTAGAGTAGGGTTTGTTTCCACAATTAGTGCCCCCAATTTTAATGACACCACAGAGTTTCTTCGACCCTGGAGAGCACACCATTGAGAAAAAACTTTTCTTTCTTTCTTTTCTTTTTCTTCCTGCACTCCCAACACACTCGATGTCCAAGCTGTATCTCAGAGCTGGCTGGGACTTTCAAATGAAATTTTGCATTGGTAATGGCTATAAAAGGTGTGCATGGTTGACATTTTTTTCATTTGGCCTTTACCTAATTGTGAAAGTCATGACATTTTAACATTTTTCACCAAAACTCGACTGAGGATTGTCTGATTGGAATGAAATTGCCCTCTATAGATAGCATAGAACAAAGCGCATTTCCATTTCATCTACATCATACCTCTCCGGGTTAAGGGTCAAGGGTCGAATGGTCTGTAAAAAAAAAAACTCATTTTTTTTTATCATCACTCAATTTTGCCAATGCAGAATCTCAAAGACCGCCTGGCCTTTCCAATATGTTCTTGCATCGTGATAGTGTACCTGCACTGATGTACACCTGATATTTGTTTCATGTCCTTGATCTTTTTTCCCCGATTGTGACGTAATTAACAAAAAACACCTTTTCTTGACATAACTTGAATAATTTTCCTCCGATTTTAATGATGTTCAGTTGTGTTGATAGATATTAGATGGGGACACATTTTCTTAATATGCAGTCTGTCCTGAAATGTTGACGGTCAAGGTAATATGGAGGTCTGAAAGTAATGTGCCATCATTGGATTGCGGGCCAAGGGTAAGTCGCAATTGATCACCAAGGGTAAGCCAGGAGAGGCATACCCTTGGTGATCACTTTGTGATTGCAGACATCTAGTTTAATTTGGGATGATAAACAAATTCCAAGTATCCCTTTTCTTCTCCTTGATGAACAGTTTGTCCTGAATTTTAATTTTTTTGATGTCTTGTCCATTCGCACCAAAATAAATGTTTTGTTTTTTTTGTGTCTTGCAACAGACAATTTTTGGGGGTTTTTTTGTATACAGTGTCGAGGCTCATGTAAGAGCTAACACTCAGAATGTATAATAAAGGGAGCAGGAGACAAGCCGAGTGGGAGAGGGAAGCACAAAACAGTGGGGAACAGAGACATTAGGAGATCTATGGAAGGGAAAGGTATGGGGTGGGGTACACGGAGTAAACAATATGGACACTACAGGGACTTTCAGGAAGGAAAGCAGGAAATTTGAAGGAGGTGGGTTTGGAGTGGATTAACGTGGGTAGAAAAGATAATGGTTTTGGATGGGAGGGCCTTGATTTTGCCTTGGTTTCCAAAGATAAGAAATGGTGTTGAGCAGCTGTTTTGAAGACCCGGAGGGAAAAGTGGGATTGAAGAGAGCGTGGGAGCTTGTTCCAGAGGTGGGAAAAAGAGGATTGAAAGAGTGAAGGTGAGCAGTGATTCTTGATTTTGGTAGTTTCACCAGAAGGGGGTTGCTGGCAGACCTTGAGCGCCCTGGGGAAATATTGGGGGGAGGCCGGATATGAGGCTGTATAAGACAGAAAGACCACCGACCTGCCTGCAGTGAGAGAGTGAGACACCCAAAGACTCAGCCTCATCACGGGAGATACCAATGATCCTAAATGCCTTGGTTTCCACAGCGTGAAGCCGAGAAAGGTGAGAAGTGGGAGCACCAGTCCAAAGGGGAGAACAGTACTCCATCAGGCTGTAGACGAAAGCATTGCATGTGGTCAGGAGCTCAGGTGGGCTGAGGAAGGACTTTGCACACCAGAGGATGCCCAGTCGGTGACTGGCTTTGGAGGCCAGGTTGGAAATGTGGCTTTCCCAGGAAAGATCACAGCAGATATTGAGACCCAGAAACTTGAATGAAAGGACTTCTTCAAGAGGATTGTTGAGAAAGTAGATGGGGGGGTGGGGGGGGAGGTTCCAAATGGTCCTGTTGGAGAGACATATCGTGAGTGTGAGATTTGTCAGGATTGAAAGACATGTTCCAAGCATTGGATCAGCTTGTAATTTTATCCAGATCAGAGACTGAAGAGGCTGCTGATTGCTGATCTGAGGGATGACAGATGGTTACGGCAGAGGGTGGAGTCATCAGCAAAGGGATAAAGAGGATTTTCCAGAGTTGGAGACATCATTGATGAAATCCAGAAAAAGCACAGGTCCCAGAACACTACATTGAGGAATTCCAGCCTGGACAGGAAGAAGGGATGAGAGAATTCCATAAAGGGCCGCACGTTGACTGTGACAGGAGAGGAAATCTGTGAGCCATCAGTGGAGATTGCCTTGGATACCATAGCAAGAGAGTTTGGTGAGTAGGGCTGGGTGCCAGACCATATCGAAAGCACCCAGTATGTCGAGGGAGATTTCTCTGATCTCATGTCTGGCATTGAGGACCTCCATCTATTGTTGGGAAAGGTCAAAGGATGTACGGTCAAATGAGTGTTTCTGTTTCTGTTTCTGACTGAATGACTGTTTCTGTGACCTTACATTGTTCATAGTCTCTCATTTTTGGGGTACTGTTTGTTGCTTTTGAGCAATGATGGGGTTTTGTGGGCAACTGAACATTCTTGAGCACATTCTCAGAGGCTTTTTGTAAGTAGAGCATTATAAGTTTGACCCAACATGGATCTTATTCCTCGTTACCAACAACCACCAACCGAAGGATTGTGTTGGCATGATGACATAATGGTTGGCCCGAGTGTAAATGTGAGCCATCTACATATTACGTATGCAAACGGAAATTATATATAATTGTTCACAGTCGGTATGCGTGAGATCGTGGCATTTTATCTCTCATAATACTTTCACAGTGATCGGAGAATTCAACGATTTCTGCTGAAATTTAACTTTCATTTCTTTCAGTACTAATGATGAAGGCACCGATGTCATGCATGATCATATATGGTGAAGTAGTTTAAAAAAAAAAACAAAAAAAAAACATTCTGATTATCACAGTATCTGTTTGTTTTTGTGTTTTTTAATCCAAAACAGAGTCTATATTTATTATCTGGACAAAAATAAAGTTTGTTTTTTTGTAACCTTTTTGCAGAGAATTTGGGGCCTTGAAATTAGTTTGTGATTCTTTTATTATACAATTACTTTCATTACTTCGGAATGCTCCTTATATTTACCCATACTGAAAGACGTTGCTGGATTTAGATATCACTGACTGTGTATGATATACTCATCCGATGTTTCAGCTCATTTTCATCAGGTTTCATGGAATAAAGAAATGGACTTTAGTGATGTCGAACACAATCGATGTTTGCGATATTTGTTTTATTTTATTTTTTGCATATTGAAAGCCGTGTCTGCTTGCAGGTTTCCGCAAGAGCTCAATGTCGGCAAGATTAGTGCCGAGGTGATGTGGAATGCCTTTTCACAAGACATGAAGTACGCTCTGGAAGGTAAATGCAGTGTTTTGTGACTGGTCTGATTGTTTTGTAGTGCTTCTACGTTTCATTAAAGGTATTGTATTACGTGATACAATGCCCCTGCTTTACTGCACACCTTACAGGTTCTGTCTTGGTTTTCTTTGTGACTGCACAGTGCACCACAAGGAAAGGGGATCCACAGCTGTAGATGCAACATTTGTGCTGTTTGGTTTCGAGTGTCTTTTGACTTTGTCTGGCCTTTTGACATGTGCATAACTTAATGCATTGAACTTGACATTCCTTTCATTATGGCACTCGAACACCAACTGATATGTTTATCTTTGTACTGTCAGAAGGTAGCCTGGATACTTTGATGGGGGTATTAAATTGAACTCTCTCATTGAAGCCAATTCAAAGAATAGGGGTCTGGGGTTTTCTCTGTTGGATCACTACCTCTTACAGATGTAATATACTCTGTTGCTACCTGGTTTGGCTCAGGTTGGCTCTTGATTTGCAAGGCTTTACTTGCCATTTAAGGGCTCATAATGTTCCTTCTAGAAGTACTAGTATAGTGTAACTTAAATAACCTTCTCCCTGGATTAATTTACCATTACAAAATGTGATAATGTGTATATACATATATATTTTTATTTTTATATATATATATATATATATCGCGGAGGTGCTGGGGTTCGAATCCTACTACCTGATAGCAAATGTCGCAGAGGTGGCTGGCCCAAGTTAACCCCCCCCCCCCCCTCACCCGACCCAAATTTGTGGTAGCCAGGAGGTTAACACCGACAACCTCCCGGGACGGCTGAGCGGTTCCTTATTAAGAGGAGGCGGACATGTTGATCGGACAATCAGACAGGTGGACACGAGTGTCAAGATGCACACGCAGGAAAAATGGCGCCGTCACTCATAGCCGGGCAGACATACGCCAGGCAATCTGCAAGCAGCTTTTCACACATGAAGGCACCAAAGGTCTCAGCCTTCCTCATCCAAAGGTGCCACCTCCCTTGTACGGTCCTCACACCGACCTCGTGTGTGCGTGCGTGCGTGCGTTTTTTCTGCCGAATTAGACGGGAGCCTTCGACAATCCCCTCGTGCAATGCGCCAGCCTCTCCTGCGCCTTTGATCACTCCCCTCTCCTTCTCCGCTCTATCCTCTGCCTCTGGGGCATGGCCTGCTCGCCCCCAAGCCCGGGAAGGCGGGGCTTCTCCTGTTTGTTGTCATTTCAGGGACGCCTTTCCCAGCTTTACTGCCTGGCTGGCAATATAAAAAACATGGGGAAAATCACAGAAGGCAATCACATACTGGAGGACTTATGTTTACTCCCTATGTTGATTAACACCGCACCACCCCTCGTGTGGTGACAAGTAACATTTAAGCTCACAGATTCCCAAACTTAGTTCCATCGCGATGCTTGTACTTGTCCACAGACAAAGCAACTCTACACAATGATAAACTTCCTATTAATTATTATATATATATTTTTTTTCATCTATTTTAAGTTTTTGTAGTTTTGTATTTATATTTATACTTTTTTTTTTTCCTTCTTCCCTCAGGGAGGGGGCATGGGCTGGTTAAAAACGCACATCAACCACACAGCACCCCTTGACGAGACAAACGGTGTTGTGTGGTTGATGTGTGTTTTTAACGAAGCCCATGCCCCTCCCCTGATAGGTCATGTGGAGGTGGGTGGGTTCGTTCATTTTCGTTGTGCACATCACCAATATAAACGAAATTAACCCTGTACATTCATGAGAACACACCATTGAAATTCCTACTTGTTTCAATATGCACAAGTTGACACACCGACAGTTATTACCATTTGAAATTACCGCCGTGAAGTGGGCGTGGCATGCTTCTAATCGCGGAGGAAACGACCAGGAAACAACAAATAAAGATGGCGGCGCCCATGGTTGTCGTGTGATTTCGAGTGATTTTTGGTCTTTCAACAACCAAATATGCGTTGTTTCATACACTTTGGGGGAGGAAGATGAGAAAGTGACGCAATTCACGGATAAGAGCTGGCGTAAGGTATGCGAGTGTGCGAAGGCTTGGTGCGACGCTGCAGATAGTGAAACTATCAACAAATGCCGTTTGCTGGCTGATCAAATTATGAAACTGCTGCCAATGACTGATCCTCCTGCGGATTCTGGCTGTCACCGGTTCTGCTATGCGTCGTTTTGTAACAAGGATCATATAAACGTACTGAAGCCAGGAAAAGGAATCAGAAGCCAGCACTACTGCAGTTTCTGCTAGAGCCAGTGAGGTGGTGGGCGGACTAGAAGAAGAGGGGCACTCATACCACAAAATACGTAGAAACCCCTCAGAACCTCTGTAGAAAGGGGGCTGGCAAATCAGCTGGTGTACTGCCAATAATTTGTATCATATGCCAGAAAAAAGACATTCATCCGTGTCAAAGGAAAATCTCAACGTGATCAGTTGTCCCTGGCAGAAACACAGGATGGAGGAAAGCTGAGGGAAACTGCTGAGCAGAGGAGAGATGAACGTGATGTGAGAATAATGACAACTATAAAGGATAAAGACTGTGTGGCGCTGGCAGTTTGTTATCACCGTAAATGTTATTACGAGTATGTGAATGACACATACCACAGACAGAGTGAAAGTAAACTCCAAACTCAGAAAGTGAACTATGACTCAACATTTGACATTTTCTGTGATAAAGTAATCCAGGTAAGACTCATTGATGGAAAGCAATCTATACATATGAAGAAGTTGTGTGAGATGTTCAATGACCTACTCAGAGTCTGCGAAGGTCAGGATAAGGCCAACTACCAGGCAACAAGACTGAAGAAAAGACTGCAGAAACGGTACCCAGACATGACTTTCTATCGTCCACCAAAAATGTCTGAGAGCGAAGTGGTGTACATGAAGGACATTGATATTGATTCCATTGCTCAGGCTGCTGTTGTAGACAGTAGCTCTACAACAGAAACAGAGTCAACTACAGAGGATGAAGCCAGCCAGGGTCCACAGCAGGGTGACTCAGGCCTCAATTTACATGTTCTATACTCGGGAGCACTCATGTGAGGGATGACCTGAACAAACACCAAAGTGTGGACATTACATGGCCCTACTTGGAAATGGTGGAGCTAGCACTAGAGCTTATATGGGCAACTCGTACTTCGAACTGGCCGAAACACCTTGCGATCATGAGAGCGTCAATGCCCGGGTACTTTGCGACGATCACCTAAACTATGCAAGGTACTTACTCGTTTACTGGCTGGAAATGGCCGGGCGAGAGCACTCCCACCCAGACACCTATCAAGCGTTCATGGACGGCAAATGGACTGCCCAACGGCATACTCGTTATGGATTTAGTAGTGTTGTGTGATCAGATCAATGAGCAGACTTTAAATAGGGACAGCAAGACCAGTGGAGGCATCATTGGTTACACTCAGAAAAGCACAGCTGTGAAGAAGTGGATCCTGTCCCAACCAGCACGTGCGGAAATCGCAAGGAAATGTGAGTCCATGGCGGGTATCCACAACGAGCCCCGAACGAGAAAGGATTTGGATGTGTCGAGTCGAAGAAGAACGAAGCAGCGGTGGTACAAGTGATGGACACATTACTTCAAATGATTAACCTTTCTCCGGCGCTCACCTTGAACTCGTCAATATTAGTTCAGGTGTCATCGCACCGCCAGCCACTTCCGCGACTTGATGAACGCGTATGTCAAGGGAGAGAATGCTGTCGTGCAATTCATGCGTGATCGGCTTCTCTCGGGTGAGGTCCCATTCTTCAGTCCGATTTCGAAGGCCAATTGGCAACTTTCTCGAAGGCGCGAGGCAAGTCGGCGACTCCCCACCAGCAGACGCCGAAGGTTGAAATTGCGATGAACGTCGTCTTTTCACACGACTGCTGTTGATTGGCAAAAAGCAATGTACACTCCACGATCTGCTCGCGTACCCACTGGCGAACGAACATATCTTTCCCGCGGCATCCGGTGATGGTTTGAATGCTAAGACGGACAAGCCAAACTCTGCAACCATATACTGAAACTGTGGCCCGATTGCCGTGTGGACGCTCGGCCTATCCAAGGTGCAACAATTGTGGATGGAATGGCCGTTATTCAGGCAATAAAGGCTGGTTCACTGCCTAACACTTTCGCAAACTGGAAGAGATGGTGCTGAACATCGTAGTGGCCAAAGCACGACATAACCAATCTTCGAGACTGGACGTGGTGTTTGATACTTACCCAAGTATCAGCATCAAGTGCCTGGAGCATGCCAGCCGAGCGGCAGGGCGGGCGATCTTCAGGTGCGAACCATCTACGGACGTGATCAAGCCCTTCCAAAACAGTGGGCCAATTATCTCCTGAGCGGAGCCAACAAGGAGGCGTTGATAGAGTTAATCGTCGAATCGTGGACGAGAAACATCTCTCCATCAAAACTGGGTGACATGCTGTTGTACGTCAGTCATGCCGGCAAATGTGAGAAAATCAAGGCGTCAAATGGTGTCATGACTGTGTCGTCAGTACCTGAACTTGAATGTGACCATGAGGAAGCTGACAGCTCCTGCGACATACCGCTCCTGCTACATTCCTGCTACATTCAGGAAGCTCCTGCTACATGCCGCTCACGCGGGACAGAATGAAGAGTCGGTGCGCATAGAGAGTTTTGACACTGATGTGTTTGTGTTGGCATTGGCTCACTCGAAGTCGATTTGGGTGCGAAATTTCCATCTGGTCACAGGAAGTCCCAAGGACATTATCGTGTTGACATTAGGAAGCTGAGTAATGCCCTGGAAAGTTCTGTCTGCGATGCGTTGATAGGTTTGCACAATTTCACGGGAAGTGATACCACCAGTGCATTCCATGGTAAGGGCAAAACAAGGCCATTTGACTTGATGAAGGGTCCCCATCTCTTCACCTGTTTCGGGAGCATTGGTCGAGAATTCACACTAGATCAGAATATCATTCAGCGACCTGGAACAATTCGTCTGTGCCATGTACAATCAGCCGACCATGAAGAGTGTGGATGAGGCTCGCGACAAGCTATTCTGCAGCCAGTCGCTGGGAGAACAGAAGTTGCCGCTACAAGCGACGCTCTGATGCTGCATTGCAAAAGAGTGAACTATCAGTCTGCGATCCACCACCGCGCGACTGAGAGGTTTATAGAAGCCCCTTCTCCTACATTTCACGGATAGGTGGAACGCAACGGAGCACTGATTGTTCACTGGCTGAACAAACCACCAGCGCCGAAGGAACTGTTAGAGGCGACGAAATGTAATTGCAAGAAGACGAAATGCGAGACCAACCAGTGTTCTTGCCGGTCAAAAGGACTGTCCTGCGCAGAGTGCTGTGGGTGTCAAAACTGCTCCAACGATGAACAGACCCGTGCAGAAATGGAACTTATGGATGATGAAAGCAGAAATGACGATGATTCCGACGACGAACTGTGAATGCGGGTGTCACACTGCTTTTGCTGTGGTAATCTACTACACAGTAGTATTCAGGTTGGTTAGCATGTAATAGTGGACTTGAGTTTTGTAATAGCAGCAGTCAAGAGCCTAGTTCAGCAACCGCTTCAGAGCAAGAAATACTGGAGTTCTAAAGACAGTAATCCTCTTGTGGCGGTTCTACTTTTCATCAGGCTGAGTCGCGCAGTCTCTTTGTCTTTGATTTAATCTGTAATAGCCAATGTAACTGTCTTTAATAGTCAATGTAACTGTCTTTAATAGTCAATGTAACTGCCTTTAATAGTCAATGTAACTACCTTTATAGCCAGTGTGGCTGCCTTTTAAGCAAAAAGTTGCCTTGGTCAACTCGAAGGCCTGTCTGGTCGGTCCAGACGTTTTCGGCCGGTAAAAATATGTAACTGCTTCGGTTTACGACCTTTAATTATAAACATCTTTAATAACAGTGAATAGAGCTCTGTATAAACATATTGTATCATTTTAAGACCTCACAAGAGTTTTCTTTGACGTACATATCAGTCTAACCTTGATTCTTCATTTCTGTGTCAAAATCGTGCTTTAATGTTCGGTGTATCTTTAATTGCAAAAAATGACCAATTGTGTCACATCCTCGACGTGGAAACAAGTGGATTTGGACTCAGCGTCTAAAATTCTTTAAGTATGCCAAATTTCATCCAGATTGGTGATCTGCACAACGAAAATCATTTTCTGAAGGTAATAGCGAGTACCTCCACATGGTCTATGAGGGGAAGAAGGGAAAAAACAAAAATACAGAAAACCACAAAAACTTTAAATAGATTTTAAAAAATAATAAT
>CM068962.1:68610780-68615780 GCA_035128595.1 Eptatretus atami
TTGCATCTCTCAAGTGATTGAGCAGTGTAATTGTGCTAATAAACAATCTTAAACCAATTTTGTTCTTCCTGATGCATATATACACATCATTAAAAGTAAAAGATGATGGATGTTTTCTTTTACAATCTCACGAGATTCCTGGAACTCTTTGGACAAAGACTGTCATACTGACATGGGTTTTATGGTCCCTAATCGAGTTGCTTGAGAGAAAACAGTCAGAAATAAGAGCAAGGACCCACAGAACCACCATGGCAAAAGCCCTTGCTCAAGTGAATGCCACATAGTTATTTTGGGGGTATTTAGGCAACATACCACTGCCTCGATCGTTCCAAAAAATGAAAAACAAAATAACCCGAGTTTAATGCAAAGACATGCCCACTGCCTATGTGCAGATATATAATACATCTCTATTATAATACCAAGCTTGCACACTAAAAACTCGGCTCGCCGTCACACGATCCCTATGAAATTGCTGTGGCACTTAGCGGACATGCCGACAATGTTTGGGAAGTCTTGGTGTTCCATAGTACCACTTGCATTTTGCACAATGCGTATTTTTGTCATTCCCCGTGTACGGTCTGTCGTCTGCTACCAGCTATGTTGTACTGCTATCCCGTGCATGTGCACGGGTATCGCTAGTTGTGGTTATATTGCTCAGATAGATTCAAATTAGACTGCTCCATAGGTGGACACCAGAGTCCTGAAGCCTCTCACTACTGTGGCCTTCACAAGGCCCATATGATGCCTGTTGGTTCTGTCCTTTCGATATTTTATGATCCTTTTAACAGCCACTTTGGTTGTTTTCTACTGAAGGGAAAACTTGTAGGGAGGGCCTGGCGTTTGTGAATATTACAGCTCTGAAGAGGTCTTTGGCTTTGCATATCATCAACATGGTGGCTATATGATTTTTCAAGGTACAATTGCGGTTGGAATCAGACCAGCTGTCCAACCAATTGGTGGAAAGGAGCGTTATGCATGGATGGACGGACAAGCAAGCTTATTATTATATAGATTGAAAATTTGTTTTTTCCAATTCCCTTTCCCCCTCTCACATCCCTCTCCTGTGTAATGGCTTATCTATGTCCATACACCCACATAAGGTCACCAACATCTCTTTTGCCCTCCCCAATCAGTTATTTTATACTATCACTCGACACCTTATTCATCCAAGTCTTGTATCTGCCTATTATTTGTCAATACTTATTGGGACACAAGAATCGATGGAGGTCTAACTGCAGTTGTGACTATTTGGCCATAGTTCCAAAATCCATCTTGCATTGGATCACAAAGATTACCCACAGGTTTAGTCAATGAAACCCCCCTTAAACAGCTGTGTTGTAACAGGTGAGAACGAGTTGTTTTTCTTTTATTCAAAACTACCTTTTTGAACCTTGTAGGCAGTGAAGAGGTGGTTACTGGTTTTCTTACTCATCAAATTCACAAATCACAGTTGGTTCAAATAGCGCAAGATTTGTGCATTTCTATTCTCTCATCACCAAAGGTAATCTTGTAAAGTGTAAATGAGGATTTGAGGTCTGTTCCAGGAAGCAAATGCCTTGTCATTGTTTAAATAATGCTACTTTTATGTACATTTGCTTTGAGCAATTAAACCACAATATGAGTTCAATTGCCACAATATGAGCATTAAACCACCTTTCTAATGGGCTTCTAGTATTTGAGTCTTTTCTTTATTTTAACCACTTGACTTGAGACATGCAACAGTACTGGGACTCCAACTTTGAGACTCAAGCATTTAAACCTGTGACTCGATCAAAACATTTTCTATTCATCGGAAATTTCATCATATACACTAAATAACATCTTCTTTGGAAAGGAAATCAAAGCAAATAAGTTGGGGGAGAAAGAAATATTGCCTTCGAGAAGCCATGTGAGGCAGGGGGACTGTCAGATTGCTGATCAAGGATGCGACTCGGGACTCAACTGATGGGACCGTTGTCCATGGCTGTGATTACATGTGATGATGTAAATGTAATGACTTTTTAAACTAGAACAGCACTCAGTGGAGCTCATACCTCCGCCAGGATGAACAGTTTATGTTTGTATCCCACCGATAGACCGTATCTTTACTTGGACCTCAACCAAAATCAAATGGCCTTGTTTTTGTCACCCACCCAACTCATCCATGAAGTTTTGTCATAATCTGTGCATAATTTTTTTTGAGATAATGTGCTCTATATCGTTTTTGTCCCCATCTCTCAATGGTGAAGACTCGTAATTCAAAAATTCTAGTATCTGGATCTGTATCCCGATTTTCACCAAAATCTAATAAATTTTTATTTTAACAACACTCACGATGTCTTTCCGAAAGGACCATCTGCAACCCCCCCCCCTCCCCACACAATCTACTTTCTCATCAATCCTCTTGAAGTCCTTTCGTTCAAGCTTTTGGGTCTCATTTCCAAGCTGGCCTCCAAAGCTAGTGGCCGACTGGGAATCCTCCGTCGTGCAAAGTCCTTCCTCGGCACACCTGAGCTCCTCACCATATACAAAGCTTTCGTCCACAGCCTGATGGAGTACTGCTCTCTACTCTCTGCTGGTGCTCCTGCCTCTCACCTTTCTCGGCTTCACGCTGTGGAAACCTTGGCATTTAGGATCATTGGTATCTCCCGCGGTGAGGCTGAGTCTTTGGGCTTCTCACACTCTCTCACCGCAGGCAGGTCGGTGGTCTTTCTGTCTTCCATCTCCTCAATTTAGCCTCAGTTGACCTTTGCCCTATGTTGACCTTTTGACTTCAAAATTGATAGGCTTGCTTATGACCAACTCTACCATTTCCTAAAGTTTCGTGAAGATCGGTTTAAAATTGTGACCTGTAGGTGACAGACAGACAGACAGAGACAGAATCTCAGACCAAGACCAACCAATATACAGGGTGATTTTGTTCTTTTTATTTGAGAACCATAAATAATTCCCATACACTGAAAACTATATCGGTTAGGAATGTATTATTTTGCGTAAATGTAGCCTCGTGTTGTACAGAAAGACGTGACACGATCCACACAATTGATTACCTTAAATGAAGTGCTGAAAGTGTCCACCACCATGATACAGACACAAATTCATTCTTCGCAGCATGCTCTCCGACAAAGAGTGGAGCATTTCTTGGGGAATATTGCCAATCGTGTCACTGATTATTGCTTTTAATTCACCAATAGTGCGTGGATTTGTAACGTACACCATGTCCTTCAAATATCCCCACAAAAATACATCTGGGGACCCTAACAGCCTCACTTTCTCTGGTGTAACACTTGACTGGTGCATGTGCTTTTTAACTTTCACGCAGCCTGTTTCTCTGAACTGCTTCACCAGTTTCCATACACCTGATTTTAAAGGTTTTTGTATGATCAGCAAAGCGACTTTTAAATACAATTTGACATTCCCTGACATTTGACAGGATGGATTCTTGATGTAATGTTCGAAGAGGAACACACGTTCTTCCACAGTGAGTGCCATGGCGTGACTGAGTGAAAACCATGAAATGTCACTGCTGGGTCACGTGATAAATCATGTGATACCTGATAACTCTCAGGATCATGTGGTTTTATTTTTTTTTTAGCATTAGGCTACATTTACGCAAAATATTAGCTTCCTAACAGATATAGTTTTTCGTGTATGGGAATTACTTATGGTTCTCAAATTTGAAATAATCACCCTGATTTTGGAAAATATAGCCTCCATCCACCCTCAGTGGCGGATGTAGTCAAGCTCCAGGACCGGGGCAAGATGATATGCATCCAAAAGTACTGAGGAATATAGCAGAGCAGATAAGCATTATGTATGGTGAAGATTGCAACAAGGGGACGAAGTAGACTTGTTTTATAACAGGCAAGCAGGACTTGTCGGAAACCGTAAACGGAAATGACCTCAAATTCGACCCTTTTGTTTTTCATCCCCGTGGGTTACATTTTGCTCTTTTTCGGCATTGTTTGGCACCAGGAAGATGCAGAAAACCAAATATTATATTAACATTCAGAATATTTGTCTGTTCTGCACCTAAACTCATAATGCATAATTACTTTTTTATTATTTGTTTACTTTTTTCTGCTTCATTGGACAAAATACAATTTTCATGAAATCACTTCTGTGACCGTCTCAGTGGCACGAATTCCATTGCCGGTATACGATTGTTTCGCTTTGTTTGCCCATATGATGCAGTGCCTCTAAGAAAGGATCACTGTGCTTGCAGCTGCTCTGGTTGCGTCATCGTGATCAAACGAGCTCTGCAAGGACAAAAATGTTTAACATTTGTTTCCATGATGTCGTTTTTGTTTTGTTTGACCTGGTTTCTAATCTGTTTTCAATGGTGTGTATTTGCTCATCCAATCCAACGTATCGACCATTGATGAAATGTTTAAAAAATATATTTATTAATTTTTTTTTTAAAGAAAATTTCAACTGAAGATGCAGTTTGGGTAAAATAATGTTTTTTTTTATTGTGTTGCTTGCTTGACCTAATAATTACATACATTTTTGTGTGACTTCGTTTTTAAAAACTACAATAAACTCCAGCAATTTTGAATGGTTACTTGAAGTTGTTTACGCAAAGTCATCATTTGAGAAGAATTAAGATTCTGGAAAAAAAAGGTGTTTTGATATCAAATGGCCGTGATGGACCAGCCCAGCATGTAATCGCCCACCTGAAAGTTATGCTCACCCATCCATTCACCTTGAATGGACATTGTTGAAATTTTACGAAAATGGAAAATGTTTTTCACCGAGGAGGAAAAATAAAAAGTCTTGTGATAAAACTGCTCAGCCGATACTCGACCCAAAACCGATTGTGAAATTGACAATGAAATAAATTGCAGTTTGCCAAGTGACTAGTCTGTGGTTTCAAGACTGATTCCTGCTCGTCAAGATGATGTCCGCCAGCATGCTTGCCTTTTCTTATCTCCATCTGAAACACCATTCCTTGCAATGCAACACCCCCTGCTTGCACTGCACCAGAAGGCAGTATTCAGTCGAGTTCACCCCCATCAGGG
>CM068962.1:68620780-68625985 GCA_035128595.1 Eptatretus atami
GTTGCTCTTTGCCGATCTCCATCTTTGCACTCTTCCTTATCCTCTCTTCCAGAATGCTCTCCCATACTTTCATGACATGACTTGGGAACATAATGCCTCTGTACTTTCCTCGATCTTGAACATCATCCTTTCTCTTACATATCGGCATAATTTGCCCTGTCCTACAATCCTCTGCAATCATCCTCTTCAATGCGGTCCCCAACCACCACCTCTTTCGTGATCTCTACTAATTCAAATTTCCCCTCTACATAGCACAGGAGCTCCAGCTTGCTGTTGCTTCCTCTCCGATTCACCAGCTACTTCAAATAGCCTTCCCATGCCTTCAGTACTGCCCCCTCTGTTGCTCACCTCCTGCCATCATCCTTAATCACTGCCCCCCCCCCACTTCATGTACTTACTATCCCCATCCCTGTCACGAGCCAATTTATCAATCCTCTTCTTCCCACCATCCTCTTCCAACTTGTTGTACACCTTCTCCTTCTTGTCCACCGCTATCCTTACTGCTTTCTTCTTTTGCCCATACAGGTGCAGCAACCCTGCATCTGGTTGTCCCCCTCTCTCCTTGATCTTCTCTATCCTCCTATCCTCCTCCCAAACCTCATTTATTTCACCAACTACCTTCCCTACTTCCTCTGTCCACTATACCTGGCTCCTAACTTCCTTCCTTTTTTTCATGCATACAACAAACATCACAGGTTTGAGCCTGACCGAGCAAGTACCATCTTGATCAGTTTGTGACATTCTGTTCATTAATCAGCAGCTTTGACATAAACCAAATTCAAGGTACAAAATGAAGTTATGATGAAATTAGATGTAAATATAATATGTCTATGTTGGACAACTTTGTCGAACTGTGCTTAAGGCTGTCTGGGGCACCATATTAGAGTGAACCATCCGGGGGCGTTATACTAAGGTCTGTCTGCATGCAGATTCAATGACTCACACACACAAACACACAAACACACACACACACACACCGGTTACAATACCCTCAGGCGAGGCTAATTACAAGTGGTTGGCTCCTCAATGGGGAAATTGGTGGGAAGAATGGTCAATAAAACCTCATTGGGTGGCTTTGACACCAACTCTGGTTAATGTTACTTTTCAGGCCTGCATCCTTTTGAACAACATCCAGCAGCTCCGGGTGCAGCTTGAGAAGATGTTCGAGGCAATGGGTGGAAAAGATGTAAGCAAAGGGAAATTTAAAAAGTTTGCTCGCTGTGAATGCTTGTGGAACTTGAGCGACACGGAGACATGAACTCCTTGTCCATATGAAGAATGTTGCCCTCTCATAAGACCCCAAAATAATGCAATTATCAGGCATGTATGACTGCGCAAAACCTACAAGGATGTGTGTGTGCGCTGCTTTATATTTTTGGGGCTACAATTACCTCCGTGTTAAATTTGGATGACGAGTGTTCTCTTTTCCTCTGAAACTCTCTCTGTGCCTTATTTGATGTGTAACAGAATTTTTGGTCTTCTGTTTTTCCCGTGGCCAGCTGGATGTCGAAGCTGCAGATAACCTGAAGGAACTTCAAGTGAAGCTCAACAATGTTCTTGATGAGCTAAGCCATGTTTTTGGAAACAGGTACATCCTGTAACTTGTCATTCCTCGACGCTGCACCGTGCTTGGAGGAAATTGGACTGCAGTATTTACACTCAATTGGGTTGACCGAGTCGGTAAAATGAGTTGAGATTTTCCTCCAATCAGGAATGGCAGTTGATAGCAAATGATCCTTGGGGGTTTTCTTTCTTCCCATTCATCCTGGAGTTGTGTTAATAACCTATTTTAACCATCTTTTCGACCTGGAGAATGTAATTGTTTTAGTTCTTTTGGTTGTTTATTTATTTATTTATTCTTGTCTTTGGCAGTTTTCAGCACTGCATTGAAGAGAGCATTAAATGTATGGGTGACTTAGTAGGCCAAGTGAAGGGTCCTGGAAACACACGCAACACAGTGGCACAGGATGCTGACATTGTGCTCCGTCCACTGATGGATCTTCTTGATGGAAAGTGAGTGACTTCTTGACAGAAAGTGACGCTGGCTTAGCAACTTGCCAGTGTGTGGAGTTATCTGTGCCCGGCGGCCTCAGGACTGCTATTCGGGAGGGACCTGAATGCTTCCCCTCGTGGCGAGCCTCGAACCCCAGATCTGTAACAGCATTTCGTTCAGAAACAAAAATATTTTGATTTGATTAAAACGTTTTACATTTGAAGTTATTCGTAAAACATGTCGTACAGTCTTATTTGGCACCTCCTGTATATGTGATATCAGATTTTGAGGAATCTATCGTTTTTTTATTTTCTTTCCTTGATGATACCATTTAAACTTTGACATGTTGGCAGATACTTTCACAATTTTGAACAACATCAAACATCTGTCTCATAGACGGGTCTAATATCAACACTGAAGCAGCCATGTTGCTTCGTTAACGTCCATGCCCCGAACCTGATGAATTAGGATGTTTTCGATAAGATGCAAGGAACTTACTTCTGTACTATTTAATCGTATGATTGATTTAAGGGAAGGTGGATTTTCTTTAAACTTTGACAAGTATAAACTGTGATTAATGAATGAATTTCACTGGTTCCTCATCCAATCAGCTTGAACCAATTGTGGACCAGAGGTGGTGGCAACACCAACATAAAACATGAAAATTTATATCTTAAGGACTCGTTTACGTCCTGGTGTGGTTTGGCATAAATTGGTGTAAATTGAAATCATCAATAATGAAAATAAATTTAAATCATGAATTTTTTTTTATTAATTATACTTTTTTTGTAACCGACTAATCATGAAATATTAAAAGTTAAAGTTTGAGGTAATACTCTGACGGGATGATGCACATTAGGACACTTACCTTTTAAACTGTCTCACCTGGGTTCGATACTATAGATTGTCAGATTGTCAGATCAGTGCTTCGCAAGTCGGGGTTTTGGCAGGTAAGGTAGTAGTTGCATCACAAGTTGTGCCGTTCCAAAGATGGACGTCAAGCTGAATGTCCCATCCGATAGCATTAGTTGGTGGAGGTTAGATATCCGACAGTGTCTTTCATGAAGAGTAGGCAAGCTATTTCTGGAACCCCGAACAAATTACAAACTCATGCCCAAATCGCCTTTGGTCAAACATCAGGCCGAGCCAGCCGGTTCATGGAAGATTTGGGAAGAAAACATTCCCCAGCCAACCTCACAAGAAGGTGGGAATTTCTGAGACAGTTGAAGAAGTAGAGTAAGTAGTTCAAGACGTACTATACTTTTAGTAGTTAAACTTTGAGGTCTCTTTGTGAATGATGGCACTTTTATAATCCCAGATTGATACATGTTTGTTTCGATGATTTGCCGATTCGGTCACGCGTTTGTCGACAGCCTCACGCTCTTCGCCAAAGTCTGTGAGAAAACGGTTCTAAAGAGGGTGCTGAAGGAGCTCTGGAGAATTGTCATGAACACCATGGAGAAGTTGATAGTCCTTCCTCCGCTCACGGACCAGTCGGTGAGCATCTACGGTTTATTTGCCGGACCATTTGCGGATGCACACAAGCTCCCGTGGCCTGGTCTGCATGTTCTGATGGTGTCCTCATGATGATGGCATCTCAGGTTCAAATCCCACGTCGTGTGTTGCTTTGCATACTGACTCCTAATGTCCCTGAAATGAATGTGGAGGTTGATACTGATATCATATTGTGTCCTTGTCCTGAGTATGATATATGTACAAGTTTCTCTGTTGGTCTTGAATCACTGTATCAAAATAAGAAGGGTGGACAATTAATACCTTCCTCCCTCCATCTTTCATTGATTCCTGCTCACCTATCTGATGGCTAGACAACCGTAAGTACAGATATCTCGCTTTTGCTCAGCAACTGTCCGTGTTTCTGTCCGTTTTGCTGTCGCAGTCCTTGGACATCACGTCTGGCTTACTATACAATTTGCCTCCTTACCTCGTGCTGTTGCCTTGTGGTTAAACCTCTGCTTTTGCTGTAAACGTACTTTTTTCATTTTGCTCCTATTTTCCTGCAAACATACCGCCAACTTCGTACGACTATTGATACTTGTAAATAATGTTGTAAACAATACGCTTGTATTTGGGAGGATCCATGTTGACAAATAAAGGCACCACCGATGAGTATTTCTGCTGGGTGCTCAGCAAGGTGAAGCAATGCAGGTCTGACGTTTTGAATACCGAGTGGATGTTTTTCATCCACAACTGTGCAGCGATCATGTGCCAGGTGTTAAGTGTCCTCCCAAGGGGGAAGGTGGGCATTCATTATGTCTAACCATTTTCCTATTGCCGTTATGCAATATCCTTTCCCCATTGTGAGGGTTCTTAATGCTCGGCATCCATCCAGTGACGATGCAGTCCTGGAGGACAGGCCTGGAGGAAGTCGACTCAGTAGTCAAAACAACAGACCTGAGCCTCGCCTTGCGGCTAAGCCGTACAAGTTTTGGTGCCTTCAGTTTCGAATTTTTTTCATTGTGTTTTTCACATTGTGATTGCCAGAATCTGCTTATCTGTTTTATGTTTATTTAATAGCTCTGTAATTAAAAAAAACTTCTTCCTGCAATGAGGTGGGAGAGGCATGATCCATGGGCCTGTTTAATCGTACAAACAAAGGTGGATTTCTTTGTAATCGGGCAAGGAATATTTGTTCTCCATTGGCTATGGTTGGGAATCTAGCTTTGTACCAACCCTCGGAATCCCTCGGAAAGAAGTGGAGAAACCAGTTGATTGGCTGTTTATGTCTGACCTCTGGTGTTTCACTCTGACACCACATATGATATGTATCGCTCTTGAGCCATCTCAAGTCGACAAAGCACTATGGTTGCTGCTTCCATTAACATCATTGATATATCATCAATCATCATTGATTAACATCATCATATATCATTGATCCTTGTAGATCTGTTTTCTTCGATCACCACATTGATCCTTGTTGATCTTTAGATCACATCATTGACCATGATAGATGTTTGTTTCCATGAATTTATTCCATGACAAATATGTATAGATTGCGACTACGACTCGTTATACAAGTTTTTCCACATCATGTTCCCCGTTTTAAAAATTGTTTTTATTTTTATTTCCAAGATAAACAAAATTGATGTCATTTTGGAATAATGTTTGAAATGAAAATGGTCATTTTTTAAATTTCAAACCATAAAGCCAACATTGCAGTCCGTCAGCTTTTAATAAAAACACACACACACACA
>CM068962.1:68647091-68667927 GCA_035128595.1 Eptatretus atami
CATCAGCCCACGTGTCCTAAAAACCTGCTCTTCTGCTCTTGCTCACCCTCTCTCTGTTCTATTCAACCTCATTTGCTCAAGGTCATTTGCCGTCTGCTTGGAAATCAGCAAACATTACTGTACTGCATAAAAAAGGTGCAAAAACAGATCCCTGCAACTACAGACCAATCAGCCTTCTCCCAATCATCACAAGGTTATGGAATCCATCATCGCTTCAGACATTAAATCCTTCCTCTTCTCCAATGGCTTGATTTCTGATCATCAATTTGGTTTCAGACCAGGTCACTCTACCTAGATATGGCTGCTTCTAACTCTCCCAACAATGGATGGAGGTTCTCAATGCCAGCATGAAATCCGAGCCATATCCCTGACATATCACGTGCTTTTGACACAGTTGCACCCTGCCCTGCTCACCAAACTCTCTTCCTATGTATCCAAGCCATCTCCACTCATGGCTCCAGACTTCCTCTCCTGTCTCAGTCAATGTGTGGCCCTAAATGGAGTTCTTTCATCCCCTCTTCCTGTCCAGGTTGGAGTTCCTCAATGTAGCGTTCTGGCCCTGTTCTTTTTCTGGTTTCTCAAATGTCTCTCCGACTTCTGGAAAAATCCTCTATATCTCTTTGCTGATGACTCCACCCCTCTGCCGTACCATCGGCCATCCCTCAGACCGGAAAGCAGCAGCTTCTTCACCCACTGCAGATCTGGGTAAATCTAAACTGGTCCAACACGTGGAACATGTCTTTCAATCCGGACAAATCTCACTCTCACTATGTCTCTCCGAAAGGACCGTTTAGAACCCCCCCCCCCCATCCACTTTCTCAACAATCCTCTGGAAGAAGTCCTTTCTTTCAAGATTCTGGGTCTCACTATCTGCCATGACCTTTCCTGGAAAGCCACATTTCAAACCTCGCCTCCAAAGCCAGTCGCTGACTGGGATATCTCATCATGCCAGTCCTTCCTCGCCACCTGAGTCCTGACCACTTACAAAGCTTTTGTCCGCAGCCTGATGGAGTACTGCTCTATCCTCTGGGCTGGTGCTCCTACCTCCCACTTTCTCAGCTTCACACTGTGGAAACCAAGGCATTTCAGATCATTGGCATCTCCGGCAATGAGGCTGAGTCTTTGGGCCTCTCACTCTCTCACCGCAGGCTGGTCGGTGTCTTTCTGTCTTCTACCTCTCCTCTCCAGCCTCGCCCCCCCCCCCTGCTCTGTCTGCAATATGTCCCCCTATATTTCCGCAGGGCACTCAAGGTCCACCAGCAACCACTTCTGGTGAAACTACCAAAATCAAGAATCACTGCTCACCTTCACTCTTTCATTCCTCTTTTTCCCACCAATGGAACAAACTCCCACACTCTCTTCAATCCCATTCTTCCCTCCAGGCCTTCAAAACAGCTGTTCACCACCACCTCTTATCA
This sequence comes from Eptatretus atami, assembly GCA_035128595.1. NCBI lineage: Eukaryota > Metazoa > Chordata > Myxini > Myxiniformes > Myxinidae > Eptatretus > Eptatretus atami. The sequence continues at coordinate 68,648,510 of CM068962.1, forward strand.
ATCCCCATCCAAATCCTTAACTTTTCTGCCCCTGAAATCCACCCAAGCCCACCTCCTTAAATTCCCTGCTTTCCTTCCTGAAAGTCCCTGTAATGTCTATCTTGTATACCCCGTGTTCCCCGCCCCATCCCTCTCCCTTCCACAGATCTCCTAATGTCTCTGTTCCCAGTTTTGTCCTTCCCACTCCCACCCCTCTTGTCTCATGCCCCCTTATGTGTGTTGTGTGTTAGCTCTCACACGAGCCTCGACAAGGTATACAATAAAAATTTTTTAAAAAAAAAGCACTGAGGTGATGACATCATGTTGGCATGACAATGCATGGCCTGGTTTTACAATATTGTACAATATGGCCGCCTAACTTTGTGAATATGGTACAGTGTTTCGGTCCAGATTGTAATCACCAATTGGAGAGTCATACCTGCAACATTTATTGTTTGCTGAAGGAACCAAGTGTTACGCAACAGTGGATTGAACAAATAAGGTGATTTATTGCTTTTATTCATCGTCTGCCATCTCTTCTTGTGCTGTAGTCCTGCATAAATGTGCATAAACGCACATAAATGGCGTTTACCCTATTTGTTTGTTTTTCAGCACCTCACCATTTACTCACTTAATTTTTTTTTTTACAAAGGATCGTTAATCAATTTCAAAATCAGGAATAACTTTTTAATCTCTCTCAATAAATGACGGACCTGGGCAGGTCTGGCCAGACTCGATCACTGTAGAGGAATGATGTATTATCAGTTTATTGAAGTGCCCTTGGGTCCATGTCAGAAGAACGAGTCACTACATGTCGGAATCACATCAGAAACCTGCTTCTCGAGCACAATGCAACACCATAATCCTTTTACAGATTGCCATCATGACATATTTTGACATTTTTCCAACTCAATCCCACAACAAATATTCCCAATTACACCAACCCACACTATAAATCTACAACTACCTCTAACATAGACATCTTCATATAATTGTTCATATTGCCACCTATGATGTCGAAGACAAAAATGTCAAAAAGGTGTCTCTCTTAGCCGAAGAAAGCTGCATAAAGGACCTATGAAAAGCTACACAAGGTAAGCCCTTTGATGTTTCAAACTCAACCCGAGTTCCTCTCCACCTTCAAAACATTCACAAATAGTACATATATATTTTCATGTATGTAGCGAGTGTGGCAGACTGCAGCCTAAAAGAAATAATCGTATGCTTGTGTAATATTCAGCATTATCACGTCATTGTCATAACATCTGACATTTTTGGGGGGCACTTACCCCCTTGCACCTCCCACCTCCAGCACCATAGATTGATAGCATCATGGATATTTCATCTTGTATTATTAGAACTGTTACACTGCTTGATTTAACCAATCAGAAAATATGCACAAAGGAGCGGTTTTAGCAAGCATGTGTTCTTTTTGTGCCATTCTAGATGCCAGACATGTGAAATTACAGCCCTGAAAAGCCCTTAATTACAGCCTTTCTGGACAATTGTAAGTAGTGGGATACCTTGGGGTACAGTACTAGGACCATTATTAATTATAATTCTCATCAATGATTTGGACAGTAGTTTATTTTAGGTTGTACTGGTTGGGTTCAGACTCAGCTATCCATTTTTGTAGATGATGCAGCCCAAAAAATATAGATAGCAGAAAGAGAGGTGATCATATTCAGGAAAATCTAGATATTTTCAGATATTGTGCAAAAGATTGGCAGATGGTTTTACAAAAATAAATGTAAGGGTAAACAATGAAAATAGGGATTACAAAATACAAGGGGCAACCTTAGAGCGTGTCATGCAGGAGAAGCGTGGTAATAGGTATGGGGGATAAGCAGACAGCACATTGCCATGCAGCTATAGGTAAAGGTAATTGGGTTTTAGGTTGTATTCATAAGGGGAAACTGAATTAAAAAAAAAAATGATGTTCAACGTAAATCAATCAGTCACGACACATCATGAAAATGAGGAAAAATGGCTAGTTTGCATATTTTAATTCCATATTTTCATCATATGTACACCTGGGAACAAAAAAATAGGTGCCTTTTCAAAACTACTTTACCTTTTATATGACAATCATAATTTTACACAATGATTAATAATGAAAAACCCTGACAAAAATGAAACATTAAGGTTCAAAATTAAAACAAAAATTTCAGTCTGTTTTATCATTTACTATACTGGACAATCCAAGTGTTGAAAAATTGAGAGATTCTGGGTACAGCAGGTGTGTGAGTGAGGTTCAAAGCACAACGGTGGAAATCCTGATTGTTATCGTGGGGTGACATGTTTAAAAACGCATTAAAATTCTCAAATCCCAAAGCTGTTGGGGTGACATCCAGGATGGGCCTTTTGAAGGCCTAACATCGCACACAGCGAAATCCCAAACCTCGTGACCTAACACCCACACCCTGAAGAAGGCTCTTTCTCGCCCGGCAAGTTGTTTCCGGGTCGCACAGTGCCTTGAGGTATCCATGATTTGTCGACGCTGTCTTCCATGCGTCTCATGATGAGGCCGAGAAGGGCTTCCACGGCTTCTGGTACATTGTCACCTGAAAGGGCACTCACCTCAAAGTATGGCATGCTGTGGGATGCACAAACAATGGAACACACCGTCGCCATCAAGGGGTTAAAAAGATCCCTGCATTTTGCATCATTTAAGACAATCCAGAGCTCGTTTTAAAGTTAACACATGAAATATATTTTATGTCAACATTTTTTTTTTAAAGTGTATTTTATACACATTTTAATGGGCAGCCATTTTTTCGCATCCCTACACATTAAGTACTATTGTACTTCATGATCTATTTTTTTCCGGTGGACCAAGAGCTGGACTCAAGATCAAATCCTCCACCCGGACGGACGATCACCAGTTTAGCGATGGTTTGTCTATCGAAGCCATCCGCCAGGAAAGTCAAACAAATCTTTTCTTCCATTTCCAACATACAGAAACTCTAATGAGATGTCGCCTTTGGTAATTTCCCAATTAATTCGGACTTGGGGCTGAGCGAACCTTGGGTCAATTAACAGTGATGGTTACAACCTTCGAACGAGGTTTTTGTGGCAAATTTCCAACAGCCACGAGTTTAACCCATGCTGTGGTTATCATTCCAAATCACAAACCACACACCAGGCTGATATGCCAGTGATGGTAGCAGGTTTAATAAATATGCCAAGCAAAAGGGTATGGGGAGAACAAGTAGGAGAAAGGCACATAGATCACAATTATTATTCACACTACGTAACTCACAAACTGACGGTTTATGGCGTCACCTTATCACTTTCACACGACAGATATTCAAGCGGGGTAGATCACAAGACACAGAAGAGAAATCTTGTCCCTACATGATGTCTGTGTGGTTCTGGTGATCAGTTTCAAGGGGAGAGATACGATGGCAGAGCCGGGCCGCAAACGGCTTCATCATTTCTTGGGCACATTTGTTCAGCACTGCTGACCCTCATCTCGCTTTCTCAGTCCTACTCCCTTGAGCTGCTCATCCCAAACCCTCTTGAGCCAACTCGCTGTCCATTCTGAGCTTCCACTCGAGCTCCTCTCACCTCAACTGCTCCAGACCAACTTGTCTCACAATGACCTCCAACCAACTCCTGTTCTAACCGATTGAGCTGACCCCACCCCTCACCTATTTTTACCTCACGACCATGCCGCTGGATTGCTTTTACACCTAGCCTCTCGAGACTCACGCCATGCCCACCGTTATGAGCGGTTTCAGGTGTTGGCAGTTCCCAGTGTGGCTGCAGTTCTTAACTTGGCGCACGATCGGGGGGGGGGGGGGGCTTTACATTTGCCATCCTCGGGATGTTGGGGGGGGGGGGGTTCACTGTACTCGAGAACTATTATTGACAGTTCACTTTAAAAGAAAACAAATAGACACATTACAAATGGAATTATTTCAAGACTTAATGAGTGTAATGGTGGAGAAGCTTGTGGACACATTACGGTAGTGAGGGAGGGGTCACAATTATCTTCTCCTGAATAAACTTCGACACATGCTCTATCATTTTGCACAGAAACCACACACTTGCGCTGAACTTGTACTAATGGTAAAACTAATATATTTTACACCTATTACCCCATATTCACGTCTCTGCAATATCTGTAAATTTCACCAGGCTTGTCATTTCCATTGACCAGAAATTTTATAATTTCCGCTTCCAACGTCTTGTTATCTCACTTGCTACCGTCTGACCTTTGAGCACATGCATTTTAAAAAAAAAAAAAACCCCCCACGGTTAAATTTTTTTCCCAAATGGGTTCCGCCTCGGGTTTTTTTACCAACACTACAAAGATGAGTACCCTCAGATTATCATTCTACATAGATCGTGGCCAAAAACTTTCCCAACCAACTGCACAATAAGACGGGAGTAATTGGGTCAATATCGTCGTCGTAGTATGGTTGTAGTGCTATACATGTGTGGAGACACTATATGTCCCAAGCAAGTCATCATTGTTCTTGCTAACAGCTGGCCTTTGCTGGTTCAGGAAAGGCCAAACCCTGTCAACAATCAGCACTGTTAGAGAGAGAGAACAGCTGGCCTTGTTGAACACTCAGGAAGTAACAAAGGCTGAGTGTCCTAGCACTTAAGTGGAGTGACCTTGCTTTGCACTAGCCTTGCTTTAGCAGGATAATGACAGGAAACAGGCCTTGCTATCAGTCAATGAAAGGAAGCTGCAGAGCCAAGGGGGGAAAGAACTAATTCTGTGCTTTAAACCCTCCTCATGGAAGTTGATGAAGGGAACAGGATGAATCATGTTGACAGGTGGTCACACAAGGGTCAGAGTAAAATTGTATATAAGGCAGAGCTGAACTGAGCTTGCCAGAGCTGGGCTGGACTGACTACTGTGTTCCTAGCCTTTCTCTCCATATGTGCATATGTTTTGGTGTGTAATAAACTCTTCTCTACCAAGATCGGTGTGGACAGAACTTGGTTCCAATCAGTGCGGACCTCACCTGATCTCTACACGTGTTGAATACTTATTGTTCGCAGGAATTCTCTTTTGTGTTTTTACTTTGAAAGTTATTTCATGGTATGAACCTTTGGCGCATCAAACGTAATTACTGTTTACGTTTACACGAGTACAACAAGGAATATTTATTAATGAGACTTGACTTTCGTGGGAACTACTTGACAGTGAAAAGTGCGAAAGTTTTATCCACAAAAAAGATAAGCACTTTGCAATAGCACAGAGAGACTTTTGAAATGAAACACTGCAATGATGTATATTTTTCTGGGTATCTGTTTGCTGTCCATCTTGCTATTTTAAAAGATGTGCATTGAAGAAAGTAAGAGAATAGCAAAAGTAAAATGGAACTTTAAATAAATAAATAAATAAAAAGGTTGATAAGCAAGTAAATCTGTGGCATGACGGGCAATACATCTTACTAAAATACACAATTTGGCTGTTGGCATCTTACTAAAAAATGTGATACAAATGGGTACAAATCTCTCTCCATGGACTGCGTGCTTGGTTACATGTGTGCGGTGTGTGGGTTTCGTGGGTGCGCAATCTGAACTCAAACTCGAGCCCCATGGTGTGTGGCGCTGTGGAGGAAGTTATGTGGCTGTCTTGTGAATCATGTGCTTCTGCACGTGGGGAGCAGACGTGCTTCAGCACCAAAACCTCAAAGCCATTCTGCGGAGTGGACGTTCTGAGGGGAGTGGACGTCTGCGGCATCGAAGCCGCGTGGGACATGCCACCATGCAGTGCGAGTGTGGGGAAAAACGTACATGTGTGCGAGTGAAAGGATGAGTAAATCGCCAGTGTGCGTGCATGGTTAGCATTGTGGGGGAACCCGAGGAACTCAATACTCGAGGAGCTCAAGCCAGCCACCTTAACCATTAAGCCAACACCAGGCCGATTTGCATTTAGGGACAGAACAATTATAGTTAAGCATTTTGAAATTGCCACTCTTTTGTCTAAATGCTAAAAATTATGTTTAAAAGACGATTTGAATCACAGATTTTGCGCTAGAAACGGCAGGTTAAAAGTGCCCGGCGAGCAGAACCGAGTCGGTGCAAGGCAGCGCATGTGAAAAAGGCCTCCGTCAACACTTGTACGTCATTTCGAAAGTCACGTATTGATGAACAAGTTTGTGCATCATATTTCTTCTCTGAGCTACATTTAATCAATTTACATATTTATTCATTTACTTTGTCCCACTCAATGAAAACTGTGAAATGGTCAGAAAGCAATGAGGTCTGTGTACCCAAGGTTTTCTGCTAGTTCTTCCGCTTCCTTCTTGCTGACCGCCCTTTGCGCCGCCAGGTCCATCTTGTTCCCACAGAGCACAATGTCTGGATTCTCACAGTAGGCATTCATCTGGAGCTGTGCTGAGGGCAACCAATAAAGGTAGTCAGGGTTGGGAGTAAAAAAAACAACAAGGGAATGGGGTGTGAAAGAATAACAAATCAAATCATGGTTTACTCCTTCAGTTCTTGACATCAACATTCCTATTTTGGTTCTTTTATAAATCCAAAATGTCAGCATACCAAAGAAATACTTTGTTTACTGGTCGATACTCTTTCAACAAAAGATAATAAAACATCCAGGCTTTGTTTTTTGTTTTTTCAAAAGATGATGGAAGGACATCCTGATTGAAGGATCAAAGGTTTTTTTGAGGCTAGGTTAGTAAACCGTAAGGAAATACTACCGGTTTTATCAATGTATATTTCTTATTAATCCAATCGTACTTAACTGTGTGGAATTCACACTGAAGTTAGGCAATAATAAGCAATATAAAATGCAACAGGTGTACCATTTGAGGTGTATTGTTATCTGAGATTGACCTTCTTGTCATATTGTTCACCTTTAATACGAGCTTGGTGTTATCACGATTTAATGATTAGACTCGGATGAAAAATGTTCTACGACTGCAATTATAAGAAGTAACAGTCAAACTGACTTTCAAATTTGTCCTTGGAACTTTTCCATCATCTGTTCTGTCTGTCTCTCCATTTCTTTCTGTTCGTCCCTGCCTAGCCTGGCTAAATTTGTATGCCGCGTAGCACGTACCCATACGGTTGGCAGAATAGCCAAGAGGTATGAGCTGTCGAGCCTGTGTTCGAACCTGACCTGGCTATAAACTGCCATCCTGGTTTTCGCAGGCAGGGCGAACGTGTATACCCTCCTTTACATGGATGGTAAACTGGGTGTCCCATCTGTCAGCATTCGTTGGTGGACGTTAAAGACCCCACAGTGCCCTTCACGAACAGTAGGCGAGATTGTGGCTGGCACCCTGAACAAAATACAAGTTCCTCTATCCCTAACCCAAGTATCAGGCCTTGCAAGCCAGTTCATGAAAGACTTGGACCAATAACGTTGAGGCCAACCCCACAAGATGGTTGGAATAATTGGAGCTGTTAAAGAGTAGTAGCATTAATAGTCGAAGCAGTCTCCTTGGCTATTGGGCACAATCTTGGAGGGGTCGCCACTCCGACACAGGATACCAGCAAGCTGGTACTCATTTTGCTGACCTCGGAAGGATGACAGGCAGAGTCAACCCCACCTGGTTTTAATTCAACAGCGAGTGGGATTTGAACTCAGGATCCTAGGATCCCAAGCCCACAACCCTAACCACTGAGCCAACACCAGGCACAAAAGACATCATTGGATGTTTAATGTCCACCAACGACCGGTGCTTGTACACGGATCCTACAGTTGAATATCAATCTGATGGACGGTACAGACAGTACATTGGTGTCTTGCCCTGCATGCGAAACACTGGGATGACGGTTTATAGCTGGGTCGAGATTCAAACCCCTCAGAGGCAAGTGTGCATACCTCTAAACCAGGCAATCATGTCAGGGGACATTTCATTTCAGTCCTGGACTCACATCGGAAAGACGTAGCTGCATCCACAGCACCAAGATGGATTTGTTCCTTAATGGTGCATTTTGTTTCTTTGAGAGCCGTGAAATGAATGAAAGTTGATAAACCATAGGTTATGACATTTTAATTGAGTTTACTTTTCATTTTCTGTGTTTGTAGATGAACAACAAAGATGTTTAGAAGATTCATTGGATGTCTGGTCTCCCATACATCGGATGAAATTGAAGGGGTGAGAGGGACAATTCCATAAATATTGATTCCTTTGGCACAAAGCAACACTACCCCGCACCCTACATCTAAAAAATAAATAAATAAATAAAATTTCACTTTTGTCAATTCAACTTTAAAATGCACAAAAAAAAAAACTTCAAAGTATTGTTGTAGATTCCCACCCGTCCGGCGTGCGAACGACCGCGTCTAACCGATAGTGGTCGCTTCGCCCACCGAACGGACAATCCAGTCGTGACTTTCTGGAACAACGCCAGAAACCAGTCACGGGTGGGTTTTTAATCCCACCACGGCCCAGTCCGTATTCTACCCGCGCGAAATAGGGTCAATCGCCGAATACGATATACCTAAGTACCCGCCGGGTAACCTACCGAGGGACCGTACCTCGGCGAAGGCCTGCTTGGACACGAACCGCTTAAGCGTCCGTTCCGTTCTGGGATAACCGAGCGGGTATTATCGCCAGACCTCGCCGGACCCGATTCTATTTATCGCTATTTAAAAACCAACTATATTCCGAGTGCAAGATGGGGCAGTTAATGAGGAATGGACGCAACAAACAGGTTTATATTCACACAAGGATATTTATTATAATAAAGCACGTATGCAATTAAACAAGGCAAAACACGTATGCAATTAAACAAGGCAAAACACGTATGCAATTTACAAGCAACAAAAGCACGACAAAAGAACTACAACCGTCTACTTATTATGTACAGTCACTTGCACTTAACAGCAGTTCCTACTTATTAGACGGGCCCACGGACACACGTACGCACACACACACACACCAAGAAATGGTGGCAGAGGCCTTTAATAACGAGCTCCAGCACGGAGGACAGGTGAGCTGAAACCCAGAGCCTATCTCGAACCTCTCCACTTCGTGTGGTCTTCAAGTTGTTCGGACCCGGGCTCCAGCGAGAGCGAGCTGGATCCAATCGCCGTGAGCTGCGATCCTTCCCGAGCTCCCGCAAATCCTCCCGCGCTTCTCAACACGTGCTGGTGAGACGAGGCGCCGATCCTTCCCGTCGATGCGTCGCTTCCCCGAGGAACCACCTCCACGAAAAGGTCGATGAGTCGCACCAGCCGGGAACCAAAATGGAGAACAAAGAGCTCCACGAACCAAGAGGAAGAAGCCACCACTCGCAGCTCGAGCCGAGCGACCGGCTTAACTTCCTTCCAAGCAAAGCAGCTCGAAGCAAAAAGCTCTCCGAGCCAAGCAGAAACCGAAGCTCACGGAACCATCAAAGCAAAAAGCCTCCAAAAAGCCTCCTCCCGAGCCAGGCCTCAGCCGAAGCTCACTGAGCCAGCCGAAGCAAAAAGCTTCCGAAGGCCTCAACCCTAACGCAAGCCAAGCAGGACCCGACGGCTGAACGACTCCCCTCAACTCCCTTCTCCAACTCTGCCCTCTCCAACTCTGCCCTCACGAACTCTGCCCGAACAAAAGAAAAAGATCTCCTCTTATCCTTCTCCGCCCCCCCCTCCTCCACGCCCGGCATGACTCATGCCCTCTTATCCATCCCCCCCCCCCGCTCAACCACGGGTGGGAGGGAGTTGTTGACATCATGAGTCACGGGATGGCAGGGTGGTTCTTGCTCTTCGCAGAAGAGGGGAGGGATGTCTCCATTGTTCGTTCCCTAACTATTAAATCGATCCGCAGCGCATCTAATCGATTTCTGAACATTTAAACAATGAAAGGTGAGCTATCTAGGGAACATCACTTATCACTAGCCGACTAAAGGAACCTGTATGTTGTGTGCAATCGAATTCCCAAATTCGTAACAGTATTAATCTGATGTGATCCAAAAGAGCGTGGTAGTGGAAACTACTTACACATCCATTGCCGCACATTAAGGAAGCTCTGCATGTTTGTTATGTCGAACATGATTAGGAAACCCATTGCGTCACGGAAAAAGGCTGCGGTGAGGCTGCGGAATCTGCCAAGAGAAAGAGAAGACTATAAACACGAACCACGGTATTGTGCATCGGCCCTCATTTCCAAGTGTGTGCTCATATACCCAAGCAGACCTCTCCTGGCCAGCGGTGTCCCACAGCTGAAGATGGATGCACTGTCCCTTGCCATCGTTATTCTTGTCATTGTATATCTGAAAGCATCACACAATCGTCAGGTTCCTCCAACGCTTGCACGAGATTGGAGTTTGAGATTTAATGCACAAGATGCAGTTTCATAAGTTGTTCTTTGCACCATCCTTTAGTAAGTACCATCAACGATCATTATTTACTTCCAATCTGGAAATTATTCCAATCTACCACCAACTCCACTGTTTAATACCTGGCAGTCATAATCACCGCAAAATGCCATTCTGGTATCACGTTGCATGGTGGAGAACGCATTTGGTGACATCGGCTGTCCTATGTTGGGGATGTGAAAGGTCTCACGGTATCTTTGAAAACAGTATAACTTTGGGTGCCCCATGTATTACAAAGATAATATCAGTTCGGAATAAAAGATTATATGGAAGAGAATTCGATTTGTCACTTGTATCTATTCACCTAGAGAAGGGGAGAAAGTAATAGTGTGTATAAAGTTTAAAAACATAAATATTGAAGCAAAACAAACTTTTATTTTCAAACATTTATTCGACTGTTTTCACCATCATACTACAGTCTGTTCCAAAAGGACCTGGACAACTTTGGTTTTTAATATATTGAGAACCATAAACAATACAACAATACCCTTTATTTTATATGATACAGAAACTCACAAAGTTTTCTTTACTTTCAGGTCTGGTGGTTTAATGTAAAAGAAAATGGCATGTCCACAAGAGAAAGCTCAGTGTGTCCAATGGTTCAGACGAGATCCGACACACAAGTTCAGTGTCATTTCCGTACGAGGTATGGAAGTAATCCGCCATTGCGGACTGGTATCAGAGAGTGGTACAAGAGGTTTAAGGCGACTGGAAGTTGTCAGAAACAGAAATGTACTGGTAGACCAAGCACAAGTGCAGCAGACGTTGAACGAGTCGGTGAATCATTTCAACAAAGACATAGAAAATCAATTTGATGTGCATCCAGAGAACTGGGACTACCAACCACCACTGTACACAGGATTTTGTATGAAAGACTGAAGCTTTATGCCTATAAGGTGCAGATTCTGCAGGAACTCAAACCAAATGATGGAGCCAAGCGCAAGGTTTTTGTCTTGGAAATGCTCAGTTGCAGAGAGGATGATGAAGTTTACCTGGAAAAGGTCATGTTCAGAGATGAACCTTGCTTTCATGCATCATGGAAGATCAACCAGCACAATGTGACATCTGGGGCTCTGAAAACCCACACATGGTCGTTGAACACGTACCGACTCCAGTTCTCTCGATGTAAATATGTATTATATTGTGCCACTCCTGGTGAGAAGTGGTATTACAGTTCCTCACGAAAACGAACAATTATGGGGGAATTGCCCATCCAAAATTCTAGGTAATTTACCCGTCCTTAATTCTGGGGGAATTGTTAACCTGCCGTATTTCTGGGGGAATTATTAACCCGCTCTGTTTGGAGGAATGAAGGAATTCTGGAGGAATCTCTCCCTCTCTCCCTCCCCACCCCTCTTTCTCTCTTCCCTCCTCTTTCCCCCCCCCCCCTTTGTGTTCCCATCAGCGACGGCTGGTATTTGTGAGCCTGAAATAAATCTCAATTCCCTGTTAATGAGAAAAATCCATTCTCAATATTACATTTGTTGGTGAAGATGTCAACAGTGACCAAAACTGAAAATTTGAGAAAAACAAATGAAAATGGGATCATCTTGCTCCTTTGTTTTAGCAAACATATTTGTTGAGCATACTTCTGAGAATCCAACAAGTTTTCAGGATGAAACGCATCGTTTTTCGTCATTGACAATGGAGGCACCACTGATGCCATGCACAGTCAATTGTGTACGGAAACATTCCATTTAACTTGGTGTTCAGGAAGTTGAATTTAATTTGAGGCAAAAATGTCTTCTTTCCATTGATCACTGGCTCATGGTGGAGTTTGTGAATGTTTACACGTGACAGCCACCTTTCACTCAATCGGATGCATTTTCTCCGCGCGACGAACCATTGACCCAGGGCATACTTCCACTGGGTCGGCCAAGGGTTTCACCACCATCTTTGGCCAACGTCACAATCAACAGAGACGTTCGACATGAATCTGCTCCATCATTTCTTGCTACTTTATTTGGGAAAACGTCGTCACGAACTCCTTTTTAGCATGGAGGTATTCTTTGCCTGCACAGGAAGTGATTTGATTTTTTTTTTCTCTCTCTCGTACCAAACCATTTTTCAAACTGTCTGGTGCTATATGTCGTGAAGATTTACCTTTTTGACACTTTTAATTTCCCCTTCGACCTACATGTTCCATGTACAGAGTCAGTACATTACCAGCGATGTGTAAAGCTGGAAACAGAAAGTGATCGGGATAGTTGATTTGAGAGTTGAGGAGTGCTATGAAGGATAAGAAGGCACCTATAAAGTTCAAAATAATGGCATTGGAATTCAACTTAGATCAGTGAAGGAGTAAATAGTTCAGAAAATAATTAGGCAAGCGAAAAAATAATACGAGGACATGGCCAAGATTATTAAACTTAACAGGACGGTGTTTTAAAGTACAGTGTATTCGGATTAAAGAAAGGTTAAGACAAGTGTGGGCCCATTGGGGAATAGCACAGGGAGATTGGTTAGTGATGGACTTGTAAGATGGCACATTTATTAAATAGATATTTTGCTTCAACATTTACTTATAAGGACAGGGGGATTACCTAGACCTGGGGTGAGGAAGGGCTTTTAGAGGAGTTCTCGGGAAGAGTAGAGGAAGTTCGCACAAACAGTTAGAAAGGCTAAAAGAAGATAAAGCCCAGAGAGTGGTGAGGGAGGTGGCAGAGCAGATGAGTTTGATGTTTGATGTTAGCAGATACCTTTAACAACTCATTGGAGTCGGGACAGGAGAAAGATATAATTGGAGAGGAGAAAATTCAACATCGTTCTTTAGGAAAGGATCCAGAGAGGAATTGGGGAACTATAGACCTGTTAGTTTAAGTTCAGTTGTCGGAGATGTTAATTAGGCATTCGATAGGGGACCATTTGAAAAATTAAAACAAATTGAAGGTAGTTAGCACGGATTTACCTCGGGAAGGTCATGTTCAACAAATGTATTGGAGTTCTACGAAGCAATTTCTGACTGGATGCAGTGGATATAGGACATCTTGACTTTCTGGAGGCATTTGAGAAGGTACCACGGAGGAGGGAGGTTGTTAACTAAGGTGAGGGCTTGATGAGTTGCTGGTAGAGTATCTATGAGTTGGAAGATGTCACACTGGGGTGGGAGGGGGATGTAAGTAGTGGGATACCTCATGGATCTGTTCTTTGACCATTATTATTCATAATTTACATACATTATTGGATAGTGGGGTTAAGAGTCGGCTTTCTAAATTTGCAGACGACACGAAGCTTGGAGGAAAGGTGGATAGCAAGGGGGAGGGGGGGCGGGGTTGATAAGATTCAGGAAAGTCTCAATACCTTCATAGATTGGGTAAAAGATGAAATTTAACATAGATAAATGTAAGGTGCTGGCGATGGGTAGGAAAAACGAAAACACGGATTACATGATGCAAGGGACAATCTTGGAGTACGTCATAAAGGAGAAGGATCGAGGGATGGAAGTAGAGGAAAACTCTTTTACCCCAAGATAAAAAGTTCAAGGTGCAATCTTACCACATTCTTTTCCTTAAAGTCGATGCCCACAGTTGTGACAAACTGGCTGCAAAAGGTGTTGTCTGTGTACCGGCACAGAAAGCAGCTCTTCCCCGTGGCAGAGTCTCCAAGAATGAGTAGTTTGATGAGGAAGTCGTAATCCCCCTCAGCCATGGTAATGTGCTGCCAGGGAAACATGCAAAGAGATACTATTCAAGGTATGCGCTACATGGAACCATGAACTGTAATATTGCACAGGAAAAGTACATTCGACCAAACTCCTCTGCCCTGCACCTCAATTCAGGCATTGTTAAGACAAAGAACCATTAAAACAGTGGAGTGTGTGTGTGTGTGTATGTATGTATGTATATGTATATGTATATGTATATGTATACATATATATATAGTTGCAGTTCTGCAAAGCCGCATGCCTCTAAGACAATGGCACCCAACACACAGTGATCGCCAGGCAGTTATTTCATTAGTCTCCGTGTAGTTAGTCCTCCCCTCATGTCTCGTGGATTAATCGGCTGAAGTGCATTGCGTGGGTCTTGTAGTTAGGTCTAGTAACTATTTCTGATTCAAATTCTGATTCCTACTCTAACCCTGTCCTTTTAGCCATAGTACATAACAAGCATGCAAGCACACACACAATTCAATAGGCAATTGATAATGAGCACACCACGGTGCCTCCCATGGCTCAGATCCACCACATCCTCGTTGCACACTACACAACCCGCGCACGGGAATTGCGCGCCATTATTTCATTCAAATCTGTGCGCCAATTGCCAACTGGCACCTCACCTTACTTCGCACGTTTACCAAACCTCACCACTTTGACCACAAACGCCTCCCACACATGGGAAAAATATTCCCACACCCTCCACTGCATCGCTACAATTCGCCACTCGGTTTTGAGGAGCACCGCGCGGTGACGGATTGTCCTCGGTGCCGCATGATGCTCAACCACACAACAGACATTAATAGCTTGACCGTATCTCAACGGGGACATCCCGGGTGGCCATCCGGAATTGTTACAGCCCTCATCCAGTCGCCAGACCACAGCAAGACTGGGAGCAATGAGGAGGGGTCGCAAGAATGGCGATCCAGGAGTTTGGTTCGGGTCCCGGGTGTGCATTTTGGCCCGTGAAGGAGCTCGTGGGTGGATACCGAAGGAGTTTGCAGCTGATTATTTCCCCTTATTTTTCTTATGCAGCAAATGGGTAGAAGTTGCATCATTTGCTGGGGGCACAGCTCTGCCGCTGATGCAGTGCACCCTGCAGATTAGAGCAGAAATTCGTAGTTTGTTGACTGTGCCGGCGATATCGCGCCGACTCTTTGCGAAGGACACCATAGGATCTTTAACGTCCACAAACTAATGGCTTTTTTGAGCCATGTCACACCATTACAAACTGTGACTGAATAATATTCAACACTGGGCCGAGGTCGGGTCTGGGGGAAGGGTGACTTCCGGAAAATCGCAGTACACACAACCTTAAACACAAAAGGCATGAAGTAAATAAATAAATAAATAAATGGGGCCACTGGACTGTAGCTTATCTGGCCCTGGGCTAATGTAACCCAAATTTGGTAGCATTCTGACTGGTGCATCTAGAGAAGAAGATTTTTGATGGAATTTACACGATTTTCCTAAAAATTCACAAAGTCCACCATTCTGACAAACTTTGTCACGTGATCAGCATGACCTCTGCAATTTAACATCAGGACCCTGCCTTAATGTTGTAACCCCAATTTGGTAGCATTTTGACTGGTGGGTCGAGAGAAGATTTTTGAAGGAATTTACTATGTCCGCCATTTTACCGAAAGTCACATGACCAAAACAAGCTTTGCAATCCCTGTCACCAATCAGGAGCGGAACCTTGCTACCAAATTTCAGCCGGATCAGTCCAGCGGTTTGGCCGGGAAGTCAAACTAGGAGACGGATGGATGGACGGACAATGACAATACCTTATCTGGAATTCCAATTCCAAATAAGCGAAAAAAATACATTGATGGAATTCAATGTTGATCTCGGGAAACCTCAAACAATTTGTGGGTTCGTCTAGCCGTTCGGTGGACATACCGATGGTTTCCAGACAGTGGTCACTTGGGGGTTCAATAATCTCCTTTCAAGTGACAGCTTAACAAGAAAGCTGTGCAAAGCCAGATTACACCGCACATGACAATGTACCCATAATCTACGAGAAGCTCAAATTGTGGGAATAGTTGGCTGGTGGGGGCAGTCGGAAGTCATTACTTGAGTCTCGAGATTAAGGGTTATTTCGGGATAGAATCAAGTCATCAAATTCCTCCGCAACAGCAGTCATGTGAAAGTCATATCGAGGGAGTCACATGCCTCCTTTTGTGCACTAGTGGAAACATTTAGTGTAAATAATGAACATTTGCTTCTCACAAAGTGGTTTTGTGGTATTGTCGTGGTACCGTGGATTTTGTCCTGCTTTGTGGATTAAACATCGAAGCTTCCTCTTTTCTTTTCTTTTTATTGTATGCCGCTATCAGTTATTATGGTGGTTTGCCTTCTCGAGATTTTTATTCCTTCCTATTTATGTATATATTTTTGGGTTTCTTTTTTATTTATTTTTATCAGGCCACTATTTAATCTGCTCAGATTCCACTCAAGTGGACATCCCAGGTCATTGAAGGTGCTTCAAAGCTTCCCGGACAAACTTCCCAGAAATGTTACGTACAAAGCTTCCCAGACAAGATAAACCGACGAGTTGTGGAAATGGATTTGGTGGTTTTCTTGTGGAAAGCATGGGGATTTGCGATGGTGTGCCATCCACTTCACGATAGTTATATTTTATTGTGGTTGATTGTATTTTATCAACCACAATAAATTGTATTTTATCTTCATATTTTATCTTGATACAGGTTGATTGTATTTTATCTTAGTTATATTTAAAAATACAGATTGGTGATTTCATTGCCATGTACTCTTACATTTTATCATTGCAAATTTCGTACCAGGATATCAAGATACCTGTAGTGCACATTTATGTAAATGGATGCTCAATGCTGGAACGACTCACCAGCTATGCATCGCTTTCACAAGCAGACAGGTAAAGTGATGATTGTGCCATTCGTTGTTTGACTGTGAATGAAAATTCTGATGATAGCTTCTTCACTTTGCGCAATTACAACAAATTTCATGTAAATTTTTTTTTTTTGTCATAATACATGCACCCATCGATTTCCATAAACAGAAAGAAAGGAAAAAAAATTCGAAAATACTTGGCTTGCACTTTAACCACCAATTTATTTTTTAACTCGTAAATATTTCCAAACCCAGGGGTCAAAAGGGTCAAAAATGGGGGAAATATTTTTTCTCAAAATTTGATTTTGGGTCATTCCTGGTGGAGCGTTTTGCCATTTTTCAACCTTGATTTTAGGTGGGAAGCGTAGGGATTTGCGATGGCACGTCGTCGACTTCACTCTTGTTATTATGAGTTTCATTCTTATCCTTCCCCTCATTCTTATTCTCCTTTTTTACCGATCAAGATCGCAAGGCTGTTGGCCTGAGATATGAAGCAACAAGAAGATTACCAGTGCAGTCTTCCCTACCCTAGTTGTGATGACAAAGGAACTCAGTGTTAACTCAGATAACGACGCTCCGAAGAGCACAAACCTCCGCCAGGCTGAACAGTTTACGTTTTTACCCATTGATGGGCCAGATCTAGATCCAGATCTCCAATATCTAATCGGCTTGCTCTTGGCACCTAAGAAACTCATCCTCCGAGTTTTGTCCGAATCCATCCACAACTTTTTGAGATATCATGCTATATATGGTTTTTGGCGTTTTTTTTTTATTTTTAAGTTTAAAAAATCTCTTATCCGGATCCGGATTCGGATCTTCACCAAAATGGAATTGATTCATCCTTGTCGTTTCACCCAACCTGTCCACCAAATTTCGTTCGAATCAGTCAATATTTCTTGAGATATCGTGTCATATATCATTTTAGCCCTCTCACTCAATGGTGAAGAATCACTTTAAAAATTCTCAGATTTGAATCCGGATCTTCACCAAAATCTAATCATTTCATCCTTGTCACACACTCAACCTGCCCACTAAATGTCGTCCGAATCCATCCACAACTTTTTGAGATATCCTGCTTAGAGACAAGCAGATAGACAGATGGATAAAAATATAACCTCTGCCCTCCAGTGGCGGAGGTAATTAAACAAATATATCAATCTATTGTCTATGTTGGAGTTATTTGTTCTTTCTGATGAGAAGTACACAAAGCAATATGGAGTAGGTTTCACCCTAACTGCTCAAATAAACTGCAGGAAAGTAATATTTACAGAAGGAAGAAGAAAAACAAATATAACAAGAACAAGTCTGAAGACGACGATGGTTCACGAGCGGTATTTGACGATGTAGATTGTTTCAGAAGTCAAGGATGAGTCAATGTGATAATGTTTGACCAAGTTATAAAAATGATCAACATGATGTGGTACGAGTGACAGGATATTAGCTGCAAAATGTTGAAAACCCGGTTTCGTTCAACAACTTTAAAAATTTGACCTTTGCATAACCTTTAAAGGTCCCAAAACAATGTTGTGGACATTAAAATAAGGAAACAGGATACGTGCTATAGCTTAATGGAGTTAGTTCGTCGAAGAAGGTCGAAAACCCGGTTCGATTCCCACAACTTTGAAAATTTGACCTTTGTGAACTTTAAAGGTCAAAGGTCAAGGATTATGACCTTTGGTGCAAAACTTCCTCTGGAACATTCCAAGAACAACATAACATCATAAAGGCTATATGGCATTTCACACTCCTCGGATTATCCATACTTTGATGAAATCAGCGTAAAAACAACTTGAAGGGGCGCCACGGGCAAGGTGTTCGAGATGGAGCAAAATGGTTTCAAGACTTTAGGTGGGGAATGACCTCAAGATTATGCATAAAAAATATTGTCATCCTAGCTCTCAAAGTTTGGGCGGTCGTATGATTTTTATGTCAAAATTCGAAATTTTCTAAGTTCATGACCTTGTGACCTTGACCTTGTGACCTTGACCTTGGGACGAAAATGAAAAATCGAGCTCGTGGGGCTATGCAGGTGCCATTGGGCTAACCAAATACCGAAACCCTGTCAGATTCGACAAAACCCCTAGGAGAAGATGCAAATTGAACATCGGCTACCCCCTAAAAACACATGTTTTTGGGGCGTGGCTCCGCCCATAATGGGCGCACCACGCCCATTTTCATGAAAACACAACTAGATTATGATATAAACCTCCCACCGAAATTTCATCAGGATCGGATCAAAACCCACAGAGCTATGCTTGGGACAGATAGACAGACAGACACACAACAATAACGAATATAGTGGTCACACATTTTTCGTGAAAATATTTTTTCGTGAACCAAAAAGAGCAATCAGAGATTGTCGACCCTCACCAGGACTTGTTTTGTGTGGTGTTTGTGTACTGGTGCGTTATGTAATTAATAAGAGACATAACTATACCTGACACTTTATAACTGCAGGCAGTGATGACCGGGTACCAAGACATCCCGCTTTGATGCAACCCCGCTTTGATCGGACACCAGAACCTGACCCATGGCGTTTTTTTTATTATTATTATTATTATTCAATTGAATTTAGAATGGGATGAAAATAAATTCAATTCAAATCAAATGGAAG
>CM068962.1:68673042-68711326 GCA_035128595.1 Eptatretus atami
GGAAGAGGGGCCTTGTTGTTCCTCTCTGGAAAGGGAAGGGTGATCGCCTGGACTGCAACAACTACTGAGATTTGACACTGCTGTCAGTGCCGGGCAAGGTCTTTGCTCGTATAATTCTTGTTATGGTTCGCCACCATCTGCTTGAGCACCAGCGTCCAGAGCAGTCAGGCTTTACACCAAAGAGGTCAACAATTGATCGTACCCTTGCTCTTCGGGTCCTCACCGAATGCAGATGAGAATTTTGGCAGGGGCTACTTGCAGTCTATGTTGGTCTCTGCAAAGTGTTCGATTCAGTGAATCGGGATGCCCTCTGGAGGATTCTTGGTCTCCGTGGGGTGCCACCAAAACCGATCAATCTGATGGCTGAACTATACTCTGGCACTGAGAGTGCTGTGATATGTGTTTATACCATCTCCAACTTATTTCCAGTTTTAACTGGAGTTCCTCAGCGGTGTGTACTGGCCCCCACACTTTTCAGCGCTTGTATGGACTGGATTCTAGGGAGGATGTTGGAGAGATCAAGCTGCGGTGCATTGTTTGGGAATATCAAGATCTCTGACCTTGATTTCGAAGATGATGCAGTCATCTTTGCGGAAACCCTGGATATCTTTTTTGGAGCCCTTGAGGTGGTGAATGAGGAGTCGGGGCCACTGGGATTGTGGGTTTCCTGAGTCAAAATTAAGATCCAGGCTTTCAATGACATGTTGGATGCTGCTATTTTGTCTATATCTGTTTGTGGCGAGGATGTTTAGGTCATGGAGAGATTCACTTACCTTTGTCGTGATATTTATGTCTCTGCTGGCTGTGAGCCAGAGATCAAGAGATGTTTGGTTCGGGCCTTGGGAATCATGGATTCACTGGATCATGGGGTGTGGCGCTGTCGGTACCTGTACAGGAGGGTGAAAGTCCGAGTCTTCAGCTCCTTGGTGCTTCGAGTTTTGCTCTGCAGATATGAGACTTGGACTCTGACCAGGGATTTGAGATGGAGACTTAATTCCTTTGGTGCCAGGTCTCTTCGGAGAATCCTTGGCTATCACTGGTTGGACTTTGTGTACAACAAGCGGTTGCTGAGAGAGACACAGATGAGATTTGTTCCCTGCGTAGTCCATGAGCATCAGCTGTGGCTGTATGGACATGTGGCTCGTTTTGCTGATGCTGATCCTGCTTACCAGATTCTCTCAGTGAGGGAGCCTCATGAATGGAGGAGGCAAATGCACCGACCACATGCCTCATGGTTGCAGCAGGTTGGTCAGCATCTCAAGGAGATGGGGATGGGCCAGGCATCGTGCTGCCTCGCTGGGGCCTGGGGGGTGGCCAGCCGGAGGCCCCTGGAGTACCAGTGGAAACTGGACGCAGCGACGCACTGTTACAGAGCATGCTCCCATACTTGACCTGACCTGACAACATGGGATCCTTAACCTCTACCTACTTATTCTGGGAGACGGGACACCCAGCTTAATGTGTCCCTCTCATGGACAGCGCACACATGAATGGCTCGCCCTGCGTGCAAAACATCAGGATGACACTTTATTTTGGGGTTTGCCTTCAAGCCCACGCACGACGGCTCAGAGAAGAGCACGCACACCAGAGTAAGCCAGTCCATCAAAATGCATTAACAAATAAGTAGAAATTACAGTGCCTCTTCGATCACATGAATGCCTGATCGTGGGCCAGGCCAAAGCGTTAACATGAACCAGTAATGTGAAGCAGCATCGTATGTGAACCAGGCCACAGCATGAACATAGAGCCAAACATGGCATTAAAAGCCACAAAACTTGAAAATATCATCTCATGCCCTGTCAAAATGCAACCGCTGCACAAATGCATGGACACAAAGCGAACCTGTTTGACCAGGAACACACCCATACACAAACAAGCCTGTTGCAAAAATTATTTTGCAATCGGGGAGTGACAATGTCAAATTGCTTGATCTGAACCGAAGTCTCAAGCCCTCGTGTCATTCATCTGTCTGAACATTAGTGGGGGTGGGGGGGGGGTTAATAATCCTCACCTTTTCCATGAGATTAATCGTTCTTCCTCGAGTCGTGACCAATTTTTAATACATAGAACAAATATATAAAGAGTTGAAAAGAACCATTTCTGAAATCTAAATTTCCCATTTTCGTCTTGAAAAGGATTTGATTGTGACGTCATACAAAATAATAAAACAGACACACCCTATCCAGGAGTCATTTTCACTTCGGTCTCCATTGTGATGAAAGATACATTTGCCTGTTTCACACATGAATCACAGCAATCACCATTCGACTGATCATTACATGGCTGGTGAAAATGAACAGCTTTCTGAAATGGAAAGATTACCTTTAATCCTGCGATGGGGGGAATTGTAAGGCAGCTCAAAAGCTACCCTGGAGTTGGATTGGATGGAGATTGTGCGTCCATAACAAGCGAGGAATGCACTTTGGGAGAAAGGTGAAACGAATACATTATGAAGTGGCAGACTGTATGGTATGGTTGAGATAGTGTGCATGCCTGGAGGGATGTGACACAACTCTGAATGCTCCATATCCAATGGCAGATCAGGCCTTGACAACAAGAAAGGGTATACTGTACAAGAATAGACAAGAAACTTTAACACAGGAAGAGGCCACTTAGGCTATCATGTCTGTGCTCTAACAACATCACATCAATTCAAACCATCAGCTTATCTCATTAATTCCACAGGGGAAGTTCTTGGGGTCTTTTTTTTTTTCCTTTTTTCAAAAAATATTGTTTATATTTGTTTTTTTATGGGGGGGAAGGAGTGAAGATGGTTGTTGAGTAAGGAATGAACAAACATCAACAGCACATTCACTTTTAATTGACCAGACTCTCTCACAGACATCACAGTCATATATATACAACCACCCATCAATACCGAAGTTACCTTCCAGTCCTGCCGATATACATGTACCCTTCTATCTCTGCCCAACCCCAATTCTTCTAGGTCCCGATATGCTTCCCCTTTAAATCTATGTACTACTTATTCTGCGAGACTCGGAGCTGAGCGCGATACATTGCTGTTCCACAATCATGTTTCTGATCAATTTGATGAGTGACTTGTCTGTCCTCAAACAGATATGCTATTATACCAAGATCAACACCTCGACCTTTTGCTAAACCAAGACCACAAACCAACCTGTCAGCTCTCAGCAGGAAGTTGTTTGACTTCAGTTAACCAGAGAAAGCTTCTATAACTCCACTGAACATGATGGCATACTGCAACGCTGCAAAATGGACACTCAGTCTGCTGTTTGTTCCATCATGATCAACAGTTACTAAAGTGTATTTGCTCAGCCGTTAACCTGTTGGGACTTACACAGATGCACCGTGTCAAATCGAACAAGGCCAGTTGTTTTTAAGATGTGCTGTCGACGCAGCATGCAACATGCAGCAATCGAATGGAAATGACCGTTCCATACAAGTCCACCTTTTGTTTTGAAAACCTCTCTCATTGTATCACATAAATTGATGATGATGAAAAAAACAGTATCATTAAACGATTTATCAACCGATGTTTTAATTAATTTTTCATCTATGTTATTGGAAAGAGTCATGCTAATTTAATATGACGTCATAATCTCGAAGACCATAATAACGCCTCATCCGCAGGTGGATAATACTTCGTCGTGCTGCCTCGCTGGGGTCACAGAAATCCATCTCAAGCAATCCATATCACTTTGTCGTGATGTTGAACAAATTGCTCTTTTCAAAGGCAATTCGCAAGGATCTTACATGGAGGAAAGGATTGTAGATTAAGCAAATACACGAGTCGTTACAGGCCACTGTGTACACCGGCTCTTCCTTAAAATCCCCTTGCAACTACCACCCAGATGCACTGACTTGCTGCATTGTTGTGGTACAGTACTGCCTGTCCCACATGCCTGCAGGCGGTGGCTTACCATCGGGTGGGGTTTGGAGCTAATTTTAACGAAGTTACACACCCTTCTCCCACAGACTGCCAGGTCTGATAAAACAGAAAGCCTGGGTAGATGCTTTGAACTTCGAAAAGGCACTGTCATTGCCTTCCTATGAAATATATGAATTAAACAATTGCTGCCTTTAAAGGTTAATGCGGTCTGGAAAATCTCTCACATTCCCATCTGGTCCGTTCATATAATGATGTCGCACTGGTAGCTCAACATACACCAAGCACCAAAGGTCATGAAAATTCAGTAATGGGCGAGAAAGCAAAGGTTGTTTTCAAGCTCGCACATATTGTTATATGCTTGGTGTTGACTTAATGGTTGTGGTGGTGGGCTTGGGATCCAAGGATCCTGAGTTCAAATCCTGCTCAGCTATTGAATTCATACCAGGTGAGGTTGACTGCCTGTCAATCTTCTGAGGTCAGCAAAATGAGTGCCAGCTTGCCAGTCTCCTGCGTCGGAGTGGCGACCCGTCCAGGATTGTGTCCGATAGCCAAGGAGACTGCTGAGGCAGCACCAATGCTCTGAACAGAGTATGGTCCCAATGGATGGATGTTGTTATGATACAATGGTATTATGATATGTAATATGATGATGATGATCCGTACACCATACTCTTTACAGAGCATCAATGTTGGCTAAGAAGTACTATGGTAAGGATTATGTCGCGTGGTTTTCCATTGCCTTCCCAGCAGACAGTCAGGGCGATAGCTTGTTTGCTCTTCACGAAGGACACCGTGAGATCTTTAACATCTACCAACGGATGCTGGCAGACGGGATTCCCAGTTTAACATCGATCCGAAGGATGGCACACACGTTGATGAATCACCCTGGCTGTTAAACACCAGGTGAACCCAGCTTGAACAGCTCAGACGCAAGTGTATGTACCTCTCAACTATCCTGATAACCCATGTAAATATAATGGACAACACGATTTTGATGTTTTTGGGGTCTTGCATTGGCCTTTAGCCAATAGTGAATTATGTATGCAACGCCACCTCGTGGAGCTAATATCCTCTCTGGGATGTATAGTCATGGCAGGAATTTGGAATGCGGCCAGGGCATCGGCACACAGCGACCTACTCTGTTCAATAAAAACTCCTAAATCCACAAGTGGACACAAGCAAACGTTAGACGTCCAAAGATCCCACTTCAAATGGACAGCATACTCGATTTGACAACGCCCAGGCTGCGGAGCAGTTGGGTAGCAATTTGTACCTCATCCTGTTCTACCAGGAGTTGAAACCAAATTAAGTAATTCAACGGTAAGTAAACTTACGAGTACCATGGTGAGTACCCTGGCATTTCAAATCGTGAAGCTTAAATTACGCATCCAACTCTCAATCTAACCTGACACTTTGTGTGCTTCTCAAAGCTACATTAACCTGGCAATGCAGAAGATAAACAGTCGTCTCGAAATTAGGCATCTTTAAACTTTTATTCCCATCTACCTCAAGTCTGCACTCTCATATCCACTAAAATCTTATACAATCCGCTTAAATTCATACCGATCTATTTTCTCCTGATCCATCCATCTTTACCGCCCTCTGATGTAAGTGCATGCAAAGCATCCACCGACGTTATTGCTCCATCATCCCCCCTTAAAGACGAAAGTCCATCGTGTCTTCATTGCAGGAAAAGTATGAATCTTTTGCTCCTTGGTTTGCATTGAATTGAAATGCACCACCAACAGCAATCTGCCACACCCAATTACCAGACTTCTAAAGATACACACCCAAAGCAAACACATCGTAAAAGTTGATGGAAAAAAGCTTTGTACATAAAAGTCTCAGGCTTATTTTTTTTTCCACGCATGTAAGATGATTTCTATACGTATACCAGCACAATAATTGCTTTTGCCAGAAAATAATCCATGCCAAAGAAATGACAACTGTCGCATCTTAGTAAGACTTCAGCGTGACTCCAAGTATGTCACAAACCTTTAAATCACTATTATAATCACCATGTCAAATATCTAGAGCTTGTGGTAAGTAGATCATGGTGTTAGACTCAAGGGCCTATGGATGTATTGTCTACAAATTATTGCAGACAGGAGACCTGAATTGATGCTCCATTATGTAAATCTACATGACCACGTAGCAAAACTGGCATTTAAAGTTAGCTTCAGACTGGGTATTCTCTCTCTTTCAATGTCATCCCTTCAAAAATCAGCACTAAACAAAGCTTACAAGGTCTTTGTTCATAGCTCAATAGAGTACTGCTCTCTTATAAGGGCTAGGGTCCCAGGATCACATCACATATATATTTTTTTTCGCCACGCGACCGGTCCAGGAATGACCGGATCACGTGGGCCGTCAACCAGCCATGGTCGCAAGCCAGGTTTGACACCCCCAAACCAGGGTTACAGGCCTTATGTCCCAATACCTCTTCAGGGAGCACAAAGCCGACCTTGAGTTACAAACTCGCACAATTCCCCAGTCAGATATACAACCGAGCGGCTGGTTACGACGCACCCCACGTACTGAGTGCTAGTTGCCTGAACCCAATGATGCACCTTAAAGGGGAACCCACATGCTCAGACCACCTCGACACTAATGTATCCCTTGATACCCTACAAAATAGAGATGATGTCTTTTTCCGATTTCCGAATTATAAAGTAGGTAAATTTGCGATTAAAAGTCGAAATCTTCTTCTTCAGATTAGCCGTGACGTCGCACATGGAAGTAGACCACCAGATCTGTACTGTCTCCGGGTTACATCGAGGTACGATTGAACTCAAATGGTGAATAATTTTCGATTTTTCCACGAATATGCCGAGTTGATAAGTCATTGATGGTTGCAGTAATACAAACAGGTAATCGGCAGCAGGTGACCAAGAAGACGACGAAGCCAAACTTAATAACCTCCCTCCTCTTTTTATATCAGGCCCATCCGAGCCGTTAGACGCTCCAGCTTCCCATTCTTGATCCTCAAATCTGCACACGGTCGTTTGGAGCTGCAAAACACTGGTTTGAACTGGTTTGATGTTGTTAAAAGTCCAAACTATTGCCAGAGCCGATGTTGTTAAAAGTGCTTGGGAGAACCATGAAAGACAGATGCGGGAAAAGAACACCATATCACCTCCAATTCCAGATGGCTTCTGCACAAGTGTGGCCTGCGGAAGTCATCCAGAATTGGAGGTGATGGTGATGCACTGCGCGCATTACGTTTAATCTCGTGTTGCCTTATCAGGTCGGAAGAAGCTTTTTGGTCTTATTATTATACCCGATTGCAATCCCACTTCCTCGTTGGTGTGCAGCGAGGCGTAGACAATGTGCTCTTGTGGCAGACGGCCATTGTTGCCCACAGTTCTTACAGTTTTCACTGATAGGGACGTGTGCTGTGCCTTGCAACTCCACAAAACTAGGAGGTTTAAATATATATATATATATATTGTTACGGCTCTGGAAATTCGCAAACACCATAAAGGTCCCGTAGGTGAGATATATTTCTTAAGTACATGTGTAGTTAGCCCAAACCCGTTGTATAAGGGGAATTAATGTGATTCATTCGGGCTGCGATCCTTTGAGTTAGGCGTTTTTTCTGTTCTACCTTTGTTTTGAGCCACCCACGCCAAAACAACAACAAGCCAGCAGCAAAACCTACCTTCACCATCGCTACCGCAAACCTCACATCACCGCCATTCCAAACAGCACCATGGCCATCGGACACCGCGAAAACCCTCCACCACTTCTCCTACGGCCATTCCCGCACCACCTGTGGGCGCCGAGCGTCGAGCTGTCTTCAGCGAGACACGCGAGACGCGAGTGCAGATGGCGGGGTTTTCTGAGGAGAATTCGGATCAGGAATGATGCACGCCCACATCTGATCCACCAATCAGGAAGCGCGGGGCGGCTAGGCCCCGCCTCCAGACGCGCCTGACGAAAATCGGCATATGCAAATTTGAGGATCAGGAATGATACAGCGCCCTTTTTCTCCGTCCAATCGGCGAGCGTGGCTCCGCCCCTGAGGTCGTTTGGATCCGATAATTTGCATATGGTGGTTTCCGAAGCCGATAAAAAGGCGAGCTCAGTGAGGAGCTCGAGGAGTATCGAGGAGTGTCGGTGGAGCAGCCAGTTGAGCAGTATAGTGGGGCGAAGCCAGTAGAGCAGGATCGTGAGCAGTATCGGTGGAACAGGAGATCGGCGAGGCGAGATCGGTGGGGCAGACGGCTGCGGAGGCGAACGGCTGAGGTGGACCTGGAGGCTCGCGTCGCGGGATTCGAGCGAGCCAGCCATACTCCCTCCCAGAGCATCAACAATTCCCCCTTTTCCCCCGCGCTGAGAGAGTGCGACAAGGGGCCCCGTTCCACCACACCAGCAGGTGCCCACGGAACCGCCGTGCAGCGACATTCTGCGGCTCGCCACGAGGGCGCGGGTAGGACCCTTCGGTCTCGTGGGCCTGGCCGCTCATCCAGGTTCACGCGCATTAGGCCCACGGGCCCAGTCTGACTCCCTTGCCTGTGAGGGGGTCTTTTCTTTGCTTCGGTGTGAATGCGTGTTGTGGCGCCGTGTCTTGTAAGGTAGTAACTGTATAAGTGGTCCGTGTGTCGTGTAGTCGGTTTTAACTTCTCTTATATGTGCATTTCTTTTGTTCAATGTGATATATGTGCGATCGCTTATTGTGATGTAAATACATGCTGTTTGCTTTACGTGCTATAGGTGTGCTCCGTGTGCCGGAAATAATATGTGCATTGTGTGAACTGTTTTCCCGTTTCGCTTCGTCTTTTCTTAATTGAACCCCATCCTGCTTCACGTAAAGGGTTCGTAGTGGGTGCAAAACGCCCGGTAAATAATCTGAACCGTCGAGGTCGACGATAACACCGCTCGGTTATCCCGATAGTACGGAACGGCCCGCCAAGCGGCTCGTGTCCGGAGTCGACCTGCGGCGAGGTACGATCGCCCGGTTTACCATCCGCGTGGGTACTTAGGTAGGTCGAATTTGGCGAAAAACCTATCCTACGCGGTGGCCGATTGGCACGATTGTGGTGAGGTCGAAAGGCCCACCCGTGACTGGATCCCGGCGTTAGCCGGGAGGGTCACGACTGAATTGTCGTCCGGTGGCGAGGCGGTCGCGGTTCGAGTCGCGTGGCCGATCGCACGCCGACGGGCGCGAATTCGCAACACTGGTGTACAGGAGTGTGATTCAAATCCCTCCCGTCTCCAAGCTAAATTCATAGGGAATCGGTTCAGGAGGAGCGACCCCGATTCCCTCCAAATTACGAGCGATTAAATTAACCCCTTACGTGGAATAAGATGGCGTCTCAAGGCGAGCGGGAGCCGGGGGTATTAGGAATGTTTATGTGTAGTGATGTAGAATCCATGGTCCAGGATGTCGACGCCGAGCAGGACATTGGTGTGCAGGAACAGTTTCCCCCCAAACGAATCCAGGGCCCGAAATGGGTGCGGCGGCGGCAGAGGCCGCGGTGTATAACACCTCCCCTCCCCCTCTCCACCAGAACCGCATCCTGGCCGCATCGGCTCAGCTGAGTGCACCCGACGTGGCCCGGCTATTCGCCATGCTGGAACAAATGAAAAACGAAATAAAAGGAGTGAACAAGCAGATGGAAACAAACACAAACAAAATGGAAGGAATGAATAACGAATTGAACGAAAAAATGGATGGAAACGCACTCAAAATGGAAGGAATGAATAACGAATTGAACGAAAAAATGATGGAAACGCACTCAAAATGGAAACAAACAAAACGAATGAAAAGGAAAATAAAAGAAATGCGGGGTGAAACGCAGCAAATGGGCCGGAGCCTGCAGGCAGGCATGAAGGCAACAACAGCGAAGTGCGTAATGGCGACGCCACGTGTGGGAGCGAACGAGCTGGAGGGGGTGCAACGGTTGTCAGGCCCGCGGTGAAGGGGGTGAGGAAAAATAATTCGGGAGACGTGTTGGGCGAGAAGTGTGGAGGTGACGAAAAAGTGACGGTAACCGAGAGGAAAAATTAATTGGGGTGACGGAGACGTGCACGAAGGAAATAAAAATAGTGGAGTGTGAGAAAGACTTCAAGACATGACGAAGAGAGTTGATAAGCTGGGACTGGAGGTAAAAACGGAGACAGAGGAACTGGGAAGACTGATAGACAAACACAAGGGCAAGATGGAAGAACAGTTAGAAGCCAAAGCAAGGTCGGAGTGTGCGGAGATGAGAAAAGAATTGGAGAAGAAAACTGAGTTACAGAAACACCAGAACAAAGAGACGGAATTACAAGACGAACTGAAGATGTTGAGAGAGGAAAGAACGAGAACAGAGAATGAAACGTAAGGAACCACACTGAGCAGATTGAACAATTAGAAGCCAAAGCAAAGTTGGAGTGTGCGGAGATGAGAAAGGAATTGGAAAAGAAAGCTTCTGAGTTACAAAACGAGCTGAGGATGTTGAGAGAGGAAAGAACGAGAACGGAGAATGAAACGTTAAGGAACCACGCTGTACAGATCGACAGCTGGAAGCAAAGGCCAGATTGGGGAATGAGATGCAAGAAAGAGTAATGATGGAAGAACGAATGAGACAGAAGAAGGAATCGATCAATGGAAGGAAACCACGAGATTGCAGAATGAGGAACAAGAAAAGTCCTGAAAGAACAAGGATTACGACAGGAGAACGAAGTCTGTCAGTTGAAAGAAATAACGAGATTGCAGAACGAGGAACAAGAAAGACAGTGGAATAGAAAACTGAAAGAGTATGAATTTGAAACTGAACGACAAAAGGAAAAAAATAAGTTGGAATACGAGGAGAAGTTGAAGGAGCAACGAATGAAGCAGGAAGGAGAAATGAGGAGATGGAAGGACACAACGAGATTGGAGAGGGAAGAACGAGAGGAACAATGGGATAGAAAACAAAAAGAACATGAAGCCGAGGTTGACCAATTGAAAGAAAAGGCGAGGCTGGAGTGCGAAGAGGGAGACAAAGAACAGCGAATGAAACACAAAGGGAAATTAACCACATGAAGAAAACATGAAACTGGAGAAGGAAAGACAGGAGAAGAAACAAGGAAGAGTAATGAGACAGCAGCAACTGAAACACAAGAAGGAGATTAACCAAATGAGCAAACCATGAAACTGGAGAAGGAAGGACAGGAGAGGAAACAAGGAAGGGTAATGAGAGAACAGCGAATGAACACAGGAAGGAAATGAGCCAATTGAGAGAAACGATGAGATTGGAAAATGAGGAGCATGAGGAAGAGTGGGAGAAAACAAAAACTATACGAGTTTGAAATTACTGACTGAAGGAGAGAGTAAAATTGAAATCCATAGAGATGGAAAACTCCAGAAAGAAACAGAAACTAATAGATGTATAGAGACCAGGGAGATAGAGAAAATAGAGGAGAGACTGCATGATAATGACGGGGTTAAAAGAACAGAACACACACACACAGAAGTAGTGGAGGATAATGGGGTGAGCTCGCGGACTGGGTAGAGACCCGGTGTGAGCAGCTGGATGGCCGCCTCCAGGAACGAGGGAGGAAGTATGCCCCTTGAGGCGAATCACGACCAGGTGGGTTCGGTCGTGCCAAGCGGAGTTGAAGGACGAGTGCTGTGGATAGGTGCACGTGTAGCTTGGGGGTATAGAGGCCCGGGAACCTTGTGGGGACACGAATCCCCAGTGTGGTTGTGCAGGGTGTGTGTTTGCGAGTGTGCGGAGATGCGTGCTTTCCGGCACGCATGGTGTGAGTGAGACCCCTGGGCAGGTGAAAGGTTGGGTGTGAGTGAGAGGGTCCGGGTGAGGGAGACCGTGTGTGTGAGGTCTCTGTATGAGAGGGAGATGTCGGTCGGCATGCGTGAGCATGCAGCCGCGTCTCCCGGTGTGAATGTGAGTGTGATGGAGTGGAGTCTGTGCGTCGTGACACGCAGGTGTGCGTGGGTGGAACGGAGACGACGGCGACAGAGGGACAGAGCCGGGTAGGGCCGTAAGCTGTTGTGGGGACCGTGCCGGGTTCACCCAGCAGCGAGCGCGAGGTCCGTGCTGTGCAACGCACGAGACCCCCACGTGCTCGCTTGCGGGAGTGAAGCCCGGTCCGGAAACGCCAGCGGTGGATGTTGCCATCCCGCGGACGGACAAAGTCTAGGCAGGTAAACGGATTTGGACCGGATGGGTTCTCCACGCGAGCGTGTGTTTTAGCTCCAACGGGCAGAGCACATGTGTTCGCGTGGGAACCCCTCGGAGTGCGAGTTTGTTTTGGGGGTGCGCAGGGTGACGTCATGGCTGCACCGTGGGGTTGGAATCCGGCAGGAGGGTGAATCCCTGCCGGATGGTACCGTCCAAGAGGGACGAGGTACACGTGCAGCTGCATGACGTCACGGGAAAGGTGCAAGAGCGCAGGCTGGGAGTTGCCGCGCTGGTGCTCGCATAATTGGAAATACAAAATTAACGGAAGCAAGCCTCGCTTTCGGGTGAACAGGATTCCCTGGGCAAGGGGTGAAGACCCCTACCTGGGCACAGGATGACACTAGCTAGGGGGAAGGGTTAGTTTAGTTAGACCGGCTCCATGGGGCAGGGGTAAGTCCTCATGGGCCCCGTGGAATGGAATAGGTAGAGGGATTTTAGTTGAGATTTAGGTTGGAAAATGGATGGGATGATTTGGAGACAGTGACAGACTGTGGATGTGTAGCGGGGACGTAGCTTAGCTACGTAGTGTTAAAAGGAACGTGCTATAGTGTAAGGACGACGTGGGAGCACGAGTGAGTTAGGGGATGTAGATGGAAGGATGGCAGAATTCAGCGATGTGAGTTGTGTGGAGACATGTTGAGTGAGTGAGGCCAGCGGGTCTGTGTGTGTGGAGCGAATGTGGAATGCATGGTGAGAGTGATATGGGGGAGGAGTGACTCCCGCCCAAGGGACCCCGGGTCAGTTAAAGTGTATAGCTGGGTTAGTTAAATTGACAAAATGGAGGTCGTTTTGCTGTTGGTGGGAATGTAGGCTTGATACCCATTTGGAGGGGTGCAGGAGCCCTGTTGACTGGCTGGGAGCGTGGCTGCGAAAGGTGAGTATCGCTGAGTGGTACCCCGGGCACCGGGCTAGTCGGCCGTGGTAGGCCAAGGGCCCATGGGGGGCCGGGTTAGTGTAGTGGGCACGGGTGCGCCCGCTTGGTGCGGGGGCCGGAGCGCCGTTGGCCGCGTGGCAGTGTCGTGGGCACGGGTGACCCTCGAAAGGGCCCGGGGCGCCAGCCTGCCACGTGTGCGTTTCAGGGGAGTTGCCATGGGGACTCCCGCGGTGTTTAGGGAGCTGGTAGGCTCGGAGGCAGTGTAGTGCCCGGGGTGCCATCGTAGGGGATTCGGCAGAGGGTCGTGCCTGCCAAAGGGAGCCACGCGTCCCAGCCACGAAACCGTGCAAGGGGCACGAGGGAAAATTCGAGGGCGAGGCCCGAAATTTGAGAGGACACCAACACAGGCGACGGGAATCTGGGTTGTTAGAACAAATAGTGTAAGCGAGAGGCGCTTTTTGAAAGCCCGGGGTAGTTTAAAGGTTAACGGTTAGGGTAGATAGGAAGTGTACCCCTC
The DNA here is from genome assembly GCA_035128595.1 of Eptatretus atami. NCBI lineage: Eukaryota > Metazoa > Chordata > Myxini > Myxiniformes > Myxinidae > Eptatretus > Eptatretus atami. The sequence continues at coordinate 68,686,476 of CM068962.1, forward strand.
CGCACCATCCATCCCTTCGCTCTCGTTGTGGGCCGCTGGACCCACTTGTTGTTAGAGATCGCTGAGATCTGGGGAGGCCATCCTGAGCTTCGTGGCCTTGACACAGACGCTAGCTCTCCCCTTATTCCCTCCGGGTAGGGAACGTAGGGGTTGGGAGTAGGCTAGGAGAACGTAGGTTAGCCGAACAAAGACGATAAAGGGGGTTAGGGGAGAATTATAGTGGGGAAGTAGGGAAGTAAACATAAAAACAACAACAAAAAAAAAATAAGTTGGGGGCTAAATTGGGTTTTGCAAATTAAGGGGGTGGGTATGGACAGTGACAGGCAAAGGCGATAGGTGGGAGGGAGAACAGGTAGGTAGGTCCGAGTCCACCTTCTGTGTGGCCAACACCCCGCACTCCCTCCACCAACTCCATGCAAGGCAAAGGCTGGCCAACTTCATCGCCTGCGGCTGTGTGCTGCGGGCTGTGCCGGCCAACTTCATCGGCTGGTTGTTTTCTGCAAGGCTGTGCCGGCCGGATCGTCTGCTGTGTTTTGCTGCAAGGCCTGTGCCGGCCGGATCGTCGACGGCTGTTTTTACTGCAAGGCCTGTGCCGGCCAGTTTCGTCTGCCGGCTGTGTTTGCCTGCAACGGCCTTTTCTGCAGGCTATGTTGCCTTTACCTTTGCCATGTCATGCCCACTGCCCCCGTTCACCAGCCCCGTTCAATTTTGCTTTGCCCCCCCCCTGTTCATTTCCATGCGCGCCAGGATCCGCAAGCAACAGTTTGCAAGCTGCAGGAACTGTCCTGTTGCAGCTGCAACACGGCCTGCAGTGGCGGCCCGTGCACCGGTTTCCTTTTGACTCTCCTTTTTCCTGCAGAGTCCATTGATCTGGGCCATGGTTTAGTGTAAAATTTGTAAGTTAAGGTGTTAAGTTGTATTGTAAAAATGAGTGCGCCCCGGCATGTCTGTCTAGCGCGCGGCAATTTTATTTAAGTCGTCGTCCGTGTGAGTGAGTTGTTTAGTTAGTTACTCAGCCCTCAGGTTATTTATTTTGGGGACACGAATACCATGAATGTCGCACTCAGGGATCCGTAGGTAAACGTACTAGGGGAGAACTACACATGATGGCACACGATAATTTGACGACTCGGGACGAGTCTGTAAAAAGGGAGGGGGTAGTGTTACGGCTCTGGAAATTCGCAAACACCATAAAGGTCCCGTAGGTGAGATATATTTCTAAGTACATGTGTAGTTAGCCCAAACCCATTGTATAGAGGGAATTAATGTGATTCATTCGGGCTGCGATCCTTTGAGTTAGGCGTTTTTCTGTTCTACCTTTGTTTTGAGCCACCCACGCCAACAACAACAACAACGCCAGCAGCAAAACCTACCTTCACCACTCGCTACCGCAAACCTCACATCACGCCATTCCAAACAGCACCATGGCCATCGGACACCGCCGAAAACCCTCCACCACCTTCTCCTACGGCCATTCCCGCACCACCTGTGGGGCCGAGCGTCGAGCTGTCTTCAGCGAGACACGCGAGACGCGAGTGCAGATGGCGGGTTTTTCTGAGGAGAATTCGGATCAGGAATGATGCACGCCCACATCTGATCCACCCAATCAGGAAGCGCGGGGCGCTAGGCCCCGCCTCCAGACGCGCCTGACGAAAATCGGCATATGCAAATTTGTGAGGATCAGGAATGATACACGCCCCTTTTTCTCCGTCAATCGGCGAGCGTGGCTCCGCCCCTGAGGTCGTTTGGATCCGATAATTTGCATATGGTGGGTTCCCGAAGCCGATAAAAAGGCGAGCTCAGTGAGGAGCTCGAGGAGTATCGGGAGTGTCGGTGGAGCAGCCAGTTGAGCAGTATGCGTGGGCGAAGCCAGTAGAGCAGGATCGTGAGCAGTATCGTGGAACAGGAGATCGGCGAGGCGAGATCGGTGGGGCAGACGGCTGCGGAGGCGACAGGCTGAGGTGGACCTGGAGGCTCGCGTCGCGGGATTCGAGCGAGCAGCCATACTCCCTCCCCAGAGCATCAACAATTCCCCCCTTTTCCCCGCGCTGAGAGAGTGCGACAAGGGGCCCCGTTCCCACCCACACCAGCAGGTGCCCACGAACCGGCCGTGCAGCGACTTCTGCGGCTCGCCACGAGGGCCGCGGTAGGGACCCTTCGGTCTCGTGGGCCTGGCCGCTCATCCAGGTTCCACGCGCATTAGGCCCACGGGCCAGTCTGACTCCTTGCCTGTGAGGGGGTCTTCTTTTGCTTCGGTGTGAATGCGTGTTGTGGCGCCGTGTCTTGTAAGGTAGTAACTGTATAAGTGGTCCGTGTGTCGTGTAGTCGGTTTTAACTTCTCTTATATGTGCATTTCTTTTGTTCAATGTGATATATGTGCGATCGCTTATTGTGATGTAAATACATGCTGTTTGCTTTACGTGTGCTATAGGTGTGCTCCGTGTGCCGGAAATAAATGTGCATGTGTGTGAACTGTTTTCCCGTTTCGCTTCGTCTTTTCTTAATTGAACCTCCATCCTGCTTCACGTAAAGGGTTCGTAGTGGGTGCAAAACGCCCGTAAATAATCTGAACCGTCGAGGTCGACGATAACACCGCTGGTTATCCCGATAGTACGGAACGGCCCGCCCCAGCGGCCGTGTCCGGAGTCGACCTGCGGCGAGGTACGATCGCCCGGTTTTACCATCCGCGTGGGTACTTAGGTAGGTCGAATTTGGCGAACAACCCTATCCTACGCGGGTGGCCGATTGGCACGATTGTGGTGAGGTCGAAAGGCCCACCCGTGACTGGATCCCGGCGTTAGCCGGGAGGGTCACGACTGAATTTGTCCGTCCGGTGGGCGAGGCGGTCGCGGTTCGAGTCGCGTGGCCGATCGCACGCCGACGGGCGCGAATTCGCAACAATATATAATACAAGATGGTCTAAAATGATGTGCAACTTTTCAAACAGCTGTCGTAATTTTATGAATGTGACCCAGCCTCTTTTTATTTTAAAGGTCTCCTGAAGAACAAGTTTTAAAGTTTTTTTTCCATATAAATTTTAACCATGTCGATCAATTTCTCTTTGTTCCAGAGAACGCTCATTTTAGAGACGTTTCTCGTGATGATATCATGTGTTTCTACACAAAAGCAGTTTTGTAGGGTCTATCCAATGCAAGAATTCCACAACACGGAAGGCCAAATTAAAGGACACAGTGGTCGAAAACTTTCAGTGAGACTACTTGAGAAGATAGAAGCTGTAAGAGGCTTATCCACAAAAAGACAACACGCTGACTTGCACAGCTCGTGTAAACTTCTCGCATGATCGTTGACAGAATCATAAATGACAAACCGAAACTGCATCCGTACAAGATACAGTTACTGCAGCACCATACCAAAAGAAATAAGAGGGAGAGGTTCAAATTTTTCTCCATTAATGGACAACCATTGCTTCCCTACTCCTGGGATCTGTATCCGCCCAACTTCTAACAATGGGGTCCCCTCAAAGCCAAAGGATACAAAAACAACCACACACACTGCGAAGAGTTAAAAAATAACATCAGACAGGAAATAGAGGCATACCAGCTCCAGTTCTCAGCAAACATTGACAACTTCAGTGTCCGTGTGGCAGCTGTCATCCAGAGACATGGTGCTTTCATTGAGCACTTCGTCAACTACGAATGATATCGCTCTTTACTGCTTGTTGAAGCATTTTCCTGCTATAATAAACAAAAGTTAAACTATTTCTGTGTATTATTATACAAAGCAAACAAAATCGACCAGCAATTAAAAAACAGCAACTTTTGTCATTAAATAAAAGGTGGCACTTATTTTGGACCACCCTGGAAAGAAATATATATATCATACACACACAGATACTCATACACCACAACACACACACACAACCACACACACACACACACACACACACACACACACACACACACACACACAGCCTCTAGTGCCTATACACATACACACCCCCTTTCAAAATTTTCACCTTTTGTTGCCTGAAAGCCTGGAATTAAATTACATTAAATCAGACTTTTCCTCCTTTATTTTATACATGTAACCCACAACTTCCAAGTGACAAACAAATTCTACAAATTTCAGAAAATCAATTAAAAATACAAAACTAGAATATCTTGTTTGGTTAAGTGTTACCCCCCCCCCCCCCCTTGTAATAGCAATTCTAAATAAGCTCAGGTGTAACCAATCACGTTCAAAATCACACACCAAGTTAATTGGCCTCCACCTGTGTTAAATTGTCATGATTCTGATATTTACCTCTGCCACCGAAGGTGAAGGAGGTGATGTTTTAACCCCTTTCTGTTTGTCTTTGTGCTTGGCCGTTTGTTACTTACGAAACTAAAGATTTCGTAAGTATATTGATGACTTCCGTCCTCTGTTTGTGTGTTTGTTTGTGTGTGTGTTTGTGTGTTTGTTTGTAGGCACGATAACTCGAGAACGAAGAAGTACCATGTCAAATTACACCACGTGATTCAGGAGGGTGATGGCTAGTGCTGATTAGATTTTGGTCAAAATCGGTCAAAGGTCAAGGTCACAGTGAGGTCAAACATTCGATTTTTGATGGTTTGGTACAGATCATCGTAGAAACTTCTGTTTGCGTCGCTACCTTCTCTAGAGACAGCTTTTATTAGACAAGGTCAGAGGTCAAGTTGACGATTTCGTAAGTACCAGTCTATGACTGCTTGATACTTACGAAATCTAAAGATTTCGTAAGTATATTTGATGACTTCCGTCTCTGTTTGTGTGTTTGTGTGTTTTGTTTGTAGGCACGATAACTCGAGAACGGAAGAAGCTACCAATGTCAAATTACACCCGTGATTCAAGAGGGTGATGGCTAGTGCTGATTAGATTTTGGTCAAAATCGGTCAAAGGTAAAGGTCACAGTGAGGTCAAACATCCAAAAAAAGTTATAACTCGAGAACGGAAGAAGCTTCCAATGTCAAATTACACCACGTGATTCAGGAGGGTGATGGCTAGTGCTGATTAGATTTTGGTCAAAATCGGTCAAAGGTTAAGGTCACAATGAGGTCAAACATCCAAAAAAAAGTTATAACTCGAGAACGGAAGAAGCTTCCATGGTCAAAATTAGATTTTGGTCAAAATCGGTCAAAGGTAAAGGTCACAGTGAGGTCAAACATCCAAAAAAAAGTTATAACTTCGAGAACGGAAGAAGCTTCCAATGTCAAATTACACCACGTGATTCAGGAGGGTGATGGCTAGCGCTGATTAGATTTTGGTCAAAATCGGTCAAAGGTCAAGGTCACAGTGAGGTCAAACATTCGATTTTTTGATGGTTTGGTACAGAATCATCGTAGAAACTTCTGGTTTGCGTCGCTACCTTCTCTAGAGACAGCTTTTATTAGACAAGGTCAGAGGTCAAGTTGACGATTTCGTAAGTACCAGTCTATGACTGCTTGTTACTTACGAAATCTAAAGATTTCGTAAGTATATTGATGACTTCCGTTTCTGTTTGTTTGTTTGTTTGTTGTATGTTTTGTTTGTTACTTACGAAATCTAAAGATTTCGTAAGTATATTGATGACTTCCGTTTCTGTTTGTTTGTTTGTTTGTTTGTATGTTTGTTTGTTTGTTTGTTTGTTTGTAGGCACGATAACTCGAGAACGGAAGAAGCTACCAATGTCAAATTACCACACGTGATTCAGGAGGGTGATGGCAAGTGCTGATTAGATTTTGGTCGAAATCGGTCAAAGGTCAAGGTCACAGTGAGGTCAAATATTCGATTTTTGATGGTTTGGTACAGATAACTCGAGAACGGAAGAAGCTACCAATGTCAAATTAGACCACTTGATTCAGGAGGGTGATGGCTAGTGCTGATTAGATTTGGTCAAAATCGGTCAAAGGTCAAGGTCACAGTGAGGTCAAACATCCAAAAAATGATAACTCGAGAATGGAAGAAGCTACCAATGTCAAATTACACGTGATTCAGGAGGGTGATGCTAGCGCTGATTAGATTTTGGTCAATATCGGTCAAAGGTCAAGGTCACAGTGAGGTCAAACATCCAAAACATTCGATTTTTGATGGTTTGGTACAGAATCATCGTAGAAACTTCTGGTTTGCGTCGCTACCTTCTCTAGAGACAGCTTTTATTAGACAAGGTCAGAGGTCAAGTTGACGATTTCGTAAGTACCAGTCTATGACTGCTTGTTTGTTTGTTTGTAGGCACGATAACTCGAGAACGGAAGAAGCTACAATGTCAAATTACACCACGTGATTCAGGAGGGTGATGGCTAGCGCTGATTAGATTTTGGTCAAAATCGGTCAAAGGTCAAGGTCACAGTGAGGTCAAACATAATTCCGTAAATTCATGTGGAGAAATGGAGTATTTTTGCTTCGGTCGACGTTACGAGTTTGTTTTAACTTCGATTTTAATTTTGTCTTCGGTTTTTGCGATCGCTTAGGATGCTTAATACTCGGTTGTCGAAATTCTGGTAAAAATCGGATGTTTTGGAGATGTTTTAAGATTGTATAAAAAATATTTCACTCGCCGCGTCACGGCTGTGCACGTGTGCAGCGCGCTCGAGCAGACGCGGCGTTGAGTCACGTAAAGGTTATTGCGTGTGCGCGCTGATGGTTGTTTTCGATAAAGATGGTGTTAAAAGTCATTTTTATCCCAATAAAGGTTATCGTCGCATGCCTGACTCGCTAAGCCATCGGATTACGTAAAGATTGTTGGTGGATGGCCGAATATTACGGTTTTGTGACTTTGATAAAATAATATTAAATAATTGCATGGAGAAATGGAGATTTTTGCTTCGGTCGACGTTACGAGTTCGTTTTAAACTCGGATCGCAATTCTGTTTTCACTTTTGGTAACGGTTAAGTAAGTTTAACACTCGGTTGTCGAAATTCTGGTAAAAATCGGATGTTTTATGAGATTTATATCGGGTGTCGTATCTGAGGCTCAACTGAAGATTATGCTATGAGGGGGATTGTAACACACGGCATTACTCGCTCGTTTTAAAGTCAATTTCAATCCTGTTTTCACTTTTGGTAATGGCTAAGTATGCTTAACATCGGTTGTCGAAATTCTGGTAAAAATCGGATGTTTTATGAGATTTCTGTCGGGTGTCGTATCTGAGGCTTAACTGAAGATTATGCTAATGAGGGGGATTGTAACACACGGCATTATGCGCTCGTTTTAAAGTCAATTTCAATCCTGTCTTTCATTTGGTAACGGTTAAGTATGCTTAACACTCAGTTGTCGAAATTCTGGTAAAAATCGGATGTTTATGAGAGGTTTGGTCAGAATCATCGTAGAAACTTCTTGTTTGCGTCGCTACCTTTCTCTAGAGACAGCTTTTATTAGACAAGGTCAGAGGTCAAGTTGACGATTTCGTAAGTACCAGTCTATGACTGCTTGTTTGTTTGTTTGTGTGCAGGATATTCAAAAAGTTGTGGACGGATCCAGGTGAAATTTTGTGGACAGGTTTGGTGTGTGACAAGGACAAACTGATTCGATTTTGGTGAAGCTCCGAATCCGGATCCGGCTACTAGAATTTTTAAGTGATTCTTCAGCATTGAGAGATAGGGCTGAAAATGATATATGGCACGATATCTCAAAAAGTTGTGGGCAGATTCGAATAAAACTTGGTGGACAGGTTGAGTGGGTTGCAAGGATGGATCGATTCGATTTTGGTGTCGATCTGAATCCGGATCTGGATACGAGAATTATTTAATTACCCTTGGAGCAAAGTCAAGACAATCATTAAATAAGGTGGTGTACAAGACGGTGCATTAATGGCGGTAAACTTCTGAAAATAAAAATTCTACAACCATTAAATACTTTTATTTTATTTCAATTGAATTGTATACTTGAACACTGCAGAACACAAATTGCCTTTTTGGCACTTTCAAAAACCTTCAGTTTAGCAGTACTTGTACAAAAATATATTAATGCCCTGAGAACTGAATAAATATGAGAAAACTATGTGAATCAGCATTCCACACCATCTCATGCTCTAATGGCGGAATAACTGTGTGAGATTCTGCATTCTCACAAATATGGTGGGCACAGCACTGTTTGTTTACGGAATCTTTTTCTCAAAGATTGCTCCAAAATCATCATTTTCTCTGAGAGGAGTTTGCAGAACGTTTATAATTCCGCAAATGCATGGATAAACCTTGATGGCGATGAAAAAGGCATCTCAGCCGAGCGTCGACAGCTCTGGACTGTTCCGTTTGACCCATCGGCTTTGTATGGTTACCATAAAGCCTGTTATGCAAGGTTCATGAAGAAAACGAACATAGATTGTACTCAGAAACGCAAAGCAAGAGTTTAAAATGCTCCTCCCATGTCCTTTTCTCAAGACTGAGTGGGGTAAGGTGTTCTATGAACTCTCGTTAGTCTCACCCCGAAGGGGTTGTGTGCGTGCGTGTGTGTCCATATATCTATATATTTTCGCTTAAAATGTTTTTTTTCTCTCTGCAACCACTTGTCCGATTGATGTGAAACTTTAAACACAGGAGGGATCCCCATGGAGAATGTTTATTAACAACTCTGACATCATAGGTCACACGGTATGGCAGCCATATTGGATTAAAAGAAGAAAAAAAAGAGTTGGACATCTTCTCTGAAACCGCTCAACCAAAAAAATTGAAACTTGGCAGATGTTATAAACTGCCGATGGGTTATATAGGGTTATAACGATGACATCATCGGTGAAGTGGTATTGCAGCAATAACTAGTTGAATCGAAATCCTTATCTGAAAAATCTGAAACTTTATATGTCTGATCTTCGACCTATGTGAAGGAAAAAACTGAGTTAAGACGTCACCGGTCACATGGTCTAGTGCCATATTGGATTGAAAAAAAAATGTAAAATATATATATATATATATATACTAGCCAAACCCGCGCCCGCGTGAGTTTCTAAAGTGAGGTTCGTTAGGAACATCAATATATCCAGTGTTCACAATGTGATTTATAGAATTTCTTTATATACAATGTTTCTTGTTACATTTTTGTGTCAAATTCACCTTCTGAGGAGTCAGCATGTGCAGAAGAGGGTTTTACATTGCAGACGCTGTTTTCTGAGAGTGGCATTAGCTCTCAAGGTGACGGTCTGTCGACGACAGACGTAATGACGTCGCGAATGACCGATGATGTCGTGACGTCACTATGCGTCTCAGCGGTGACGTCAACGTCGCCATGCAACGAATGTAAAATTAGAAAATCGCCAAATAAATTCCCAAACCTGTCCATCTCGGCGCGATCTCACATAGCCCATGCTGTCAATAGATCAGAGCATCCAGCTTACCGAAAGTGCGACAATCCCGTCCGGCAGTTTTGGAGGAGATACGTCCACAAAATATGGCTTAGCATATTAATATAATAACATCATATATATATATATATATATATATATATACTATATATATAATATCATTTTCTCCAGAACTGCTGAACAGATCGATGCAAAACTTCATGCATACATTCAACTCGCCATGGGAAATATAGTTTTAAATTTTTTTTTTAATATTCATTTTCATTGACGCAATTTTGCCTTAATGTGCATGCATAAGAGAGGTCGTTAAATATCCGAATAAATCAACAAACAATAAATATATGCATAATGGCAACGTATGCGACATAACAGGTTGCATGGATGATACGGGTATATGGGCCATAATAGTAGAATGGTCAGTTAACGATGGGGTTTTTTTTGTTTGTTCAGAATGAAGGCGAGAGGCAAGACGATGTGCCCTACCGAGTGCCTTTTTAATTTATTACTATTACTGTCTGTGATCACCGCTCTTTGACCATATTCTTCTTCTTCCCCATTTTCCTCCCTGTAATAAATCCCCATTATTGATAACCTGTATGGTGATTGGGAGCGGACTCCATAGCGCATAGTACGGATTGCAACAAATGCAGATCGCTGACAAAACTACACTAGGCTCTTCCTGTCCACAGATTTGCCACGGTCGTTGTGTCTGAAGACGCCGATTCAGGCTAAATTATCCTGGCGAACATGGAGATCTTTTCATCCCATATCTGCCAGGCGGCGTGACGGTCGTTAACGATGCACGACTGTCGCAATATTATAAAGGGTGTCTCGATAAAAACGTGTCCAGACTTTACGTATTGAAAACTGGACTACCTTGTCATTGTGCACACTTGAATGAGTAACAACGACTGATAACGTCAATCATTCCATCACATGCTAATGCCATATGTTAGGTATTTTACTATTTGTATGCAGCCTGTGCCTGCTGGTTGCATCATTTTCTGGGGCACGGGTGTACCGCTGATGCAGCCCGTTACCGGTAGGCTGGTACTCGTTTTGTCGACCTCGAAGGATGACGAGCTGAGTCAACCCCCCTGGTGTTAATTCAACGACAACAGTGGCTTGTACTCAAGACCCTAAGATCTTAAGCCAACTCCAGGCCTTGTAAGGTATTAGTAACACTCAACATCATGTCTCTGTCTGTCTGTCTGTCTCTCTCTCTCCTGTTATTAATTTTTTCTGAAATCAAATTCTGTACACATTTTATTGAGACACCCTGTATGTACAAATTTGCATCTTTAAAAAAAAAATCAACCATGTCGAAGTCATGTGTTGCTCAAGTAACAACAAATTGCTTACTCTTTAGTTTTGTGTTTCCTTGGAACCGCAACCAAGGAAATGACCATTCCAAACTGCTGATGGACACGCGGCGTGCCCTTTGTGGCAACTGAACCCAGAACATCAAGCTGAACCAAGGTACACAACGTGGTCCATCCGCCCCGCACGGATCGAAACGTGACTACTCAAACCGATATATGTCCATGAATGCACAACTGACCCGTCCCACACACCGTGAGACAAAAAACCGCAAGGCTATCACATAAGTACAAACAGCTTGCAACATTTCCTCGAGGAAGGGGAGCACGTATGAACAGGAAACACACTTAGCAAGCGACTTCAGCCCTCTCTGAAGGAATTGGCTCTCTCTCTCTGCCCTGCCATCGAGGTCAGCTTGATCCCACAACTCACCTGCGGGTCACGTGCGAAGGTGTGTGTGCGTGCGTGCGTGCCGGGGGTCGTTGTCTGAAGATCTTCTGAACAGGTTGTGTTCCACGCAGGCAGACCGCCGTGCTACGTGTCCTGGAAGTGTGACGACTGATGTCACAGTGGGTGTGTCGGTGCACCGTCCTAACACGACTACATTCCTTATAATAAATAAAAGAAGGCCAAGCCCTCCGCCTTCTCGGTCTCTTCACGAGAACCTACAGTCGTTCCACGACCATCGGAGGCCGTGGAATTCCTCGTAGTAAAGAAGACCCTTCCAGGCATAGTGGGATGAAACCCCCTTTTTCACTCTGCCAGCCATGACTTGGCTCATGGTCTCTTATTTGAGCCATTTCACCGCAAAGCATATATACACTAGCTTACACTACTTCAATGAATCTGTTCATTCTTGAGTAATCATTCTTGCCTTATGTTCACCTTTCGTTTACCGAAAGTAACCAAATATGTGGGCAAGAGAGAAATGGGGGGGAAAGGACTATGAGACTGGTTTGGGTAGTCGTTGGTGGGGGTGGGGGGGAGATTAGTAGCTGGGGATTATGGGGGTTTATATACCCTCGTGCTACACAGGCTTGGCTAAGCGGTCACTCAACACGCCATCACTCGAGATGCCCATTAAGCCGGCTGTCCAATATACTGTGAAGCAGATTGTATGTTGGAATTGTTTAAATCTCGCAATGCTTTCAACAAGAAGAGGAGATTGTGCGCTTTACTGAACATTTCTTCATTGGTGTGGGTCGGTGGTCAGAGCGTTTAACTAGGTAATCAAGCTCGGGGACCCATTTAAACGCATGGCTTTCGTGCGGCCAGGACAAGCCGCGCATCTTCGTGATGACGTGTCATGATAGGCAGGTGAGTTCGATTCAACTTTCCTGGTTTCATCAGAAACCTTGTTATTCAACCACATTTAGCTGCGGTTAACCGGATCAGCGTGAATGAAAATTTAGTTCGGAGCCAACTATTTATTACGTTCACAAATACCGTGGAATTCTCACCTCCGCACTCAACAGGTACTTACGGGAACGAACCCAACGCAGCCCCGTGGGCTACGTAATAAATGGATGGGCACTCGTGTGGTTCATTTACAGATCCAGACAGTAACTTACGGGGAAAGGAGGTTTGGGTGTAAAAAAAAAACAAATTTCCAAGAAAAACACTTTCAATGATAAATGACATGATTGCCACGTCCCAGGTACGACGTTCCACGTACAGGTGCCCATGGAGGACATTAATAATTCATGAGATAGGCGGAGCTTTCCATAAGTTAAACCCATATATGGAGAGAGGAATTTTGGAAGTTGATTACATTGGATGGGAGATAAGAGTAAACGATGAGGAACGTTCAAGGAGGCGCTCACCCTGAAGTCCACGAGTAGGTAAACGAGGCCATTTAGAGGGACGACGTACTCAATGATGATGGAGCTGGGGATTTGCCTTCAGGGCAGTAGTCCGACGGTCCGTAGTCGAGTGAGGGAATCGAACTCATAACTTGACAGCTCAAAACGGTTATAGGTATTAGGTGTGTTTCATCGGTGTCATCTGCCGGGTCAACATAACTCATACAAAATTACACCGCACGTGATGACCTACGTCTAATGTACCGGACTGGCAAAGTTTCCTGACTTTGATGAAATTTGAAAGTCTGAGCATGTGGAAACATCAGCAGTGAACTGAAATGGCAAAACCGCACAAACTATATGGATATGAGCCTTTGGTGCTCCAGCAACGCAATTGCACTCTCTGGTGGTGACATGCAAAAAGCGCATTTGTTGTGCAGCTTAGCATGTTTGCAGGTTTCTTGTTCCCTCCACAACCGAAGGTGCACCAAGGTTCTGTTTTCACACCTGCCTGTCTGTCTACTTGTCTCTCTATCTGTGAGCAAGATATCTCAAAAAGTTGTGGACGGATTCAGACGAAACTTGGTGGACGGGTCGGGTGTGTGATAAGGACGAATTGATTCGATTTTTGGTGAAGATTCAAATCTGGATCCGAATACGAGAATTTTTTATATTTTTAAAGTGATTCTTCACCATTGAGAAATGGGGCCAAAAACGAAATAGCATGATATCTAGAAAAAAGTTATGGAAGAGTTATAATAAAACTTGGTGGATGAGTTAGATGGGAAAGAAACGAGAAGAACAAGACGATTATACTTTGGTTAAGATCTGGATCCAGATGCGGCCAATCAGTGGGATAATAAACACACTGGACAGCCTGGTGGAGGGATGCGCTCTACCGAGTACCTGTTCGGGTTACCCTCGCCAAAGGAGATGGTATTGCAGTTGGGTCCGTTTGTTTGTCTGTCTGTCTGTCTGTCTGTTTGTCCGCACAGAACTTTTGTGTCTTTCTCTGCAACTGCTTGTCGGATTGAGACGAAATTTTCGCCACAGGAGCGACAACTCATGCAGAATATTTAATTGATAATCATGACGTCGTCGGTCACTTGGTGTGGCAGCCATGTTGTAAAAATGGGAAAAACTTTGGACCTCTGTACCTCTGAAACCATGCCAAGGAAAACCAGAGTGGTGTCAAAGCCACCCAATGCTCGCCTGTTTATACATTTATCGTTTTTCGTTTTTAAAAGACTAGTCTAATAATATTTATTTTATAAAGCATTGCAGTGAAGTCTGATCCAAATAATTTTAAAGCAATATATGTATTTGTATATTGTAATCAGTAAAAAATAGTGTGGTAGATAAAAACATTAGAAAGGAAAAAACTTGCACCAAAAACTTTAACATTTTCACGCTCACGCTGACGCTGACGCTGACGCTCACGCCGGGGGTATCGCTATAGCTCTCTGTTGTTCGAACAGGTGAGCTAAAAATTGAAACTTGGGACAGGGCAAGTACTCCTCATGGGGAATAAGTAATTTTTATGACATCATCGGTGCCTTCGTTATGACGTCATAATTGCATATGTAGAACGCTACATCTGATTAGTATGAAATTTTTTGAGGCTTATCTCGGGATTAAATGGTCCACAAAAAAAATTTGATAACGTCATCGATCACGTGATTCGGCAGCAATATTGTTTATAAAAAGAAACATTCAAAAATCTCCTTCTCTGAAGTGGCTGAACAGATCGAGGCGAAACTTTACACGTATGACCGCCTATCTATGAGGAACAAAAGGTTCATACATATGACATCATAAGTCATATAGTTTGGCAGCCATATTGCATTTACCCTAAAACATATAACAAATCTTCTTCTCCAGAACGGCTGGACAGATCAAGGGGAAACTTCACACAAATGTTCCCCAAGCCTTGGGGATACCAAGGTATTCACGAATAATTGATGTCACATGGTCTGGCAGCCATATTGGATTGAGCGAAAATCTTTAAAAAAAAAAATTCTCTGGAACTGCTTAATAAATCGATGTGAAACTTCACAATTATGATCTAGTAGCGATGGGAAATATATTTTTTTTGGGGGGGGGGAATTTCAATTTGATCCGATACATGGTCTGGCAGCCAGAGTTATTTAATTTTTGATCTGGGTTATTTTTTATTTTCTTATTTTTTAAACAAGATTCACTTGGCTATCGATGGATGGGTTTGAGGGAAGAGAAGTAGCAGCTGAAACCAGAATCCTATCCATGTTCCCCCTGATGACTTCATCTTTCCTTTTATTTTGTTTGGGTTCCTTCTGATGACTGCAATGCAGGACTGTACCTATTTGGTCTTCCATTTGATTTGAATTGGATTTATTTTAATCTCATTCTAAATTCAATTGAATATTAATAAACAACGTCATGGGTCAGGACCAGGTGTCCAATCAAAGCGGGGTTGCATTAAAGCGAGACGTCTTGGTACCCGGTCATCACTGCCAGCAGTTATAAAGTGGCAGTTCTAGTTATCTGTCTTATTAATTATGTAACACACCAGTACACAAACGACACACAAAATACACCACACAAAACTACACAAACAACACACAACACATGTCCCGGCGGGATAGCTTAGGGATACACACAGCACACTCCCTGTTGAGCTCTCAAGCCTGGGCTCGAATATTGTCCCAGCTGTAAACTATCATCCTGGTGTTAGTTGGCAAGATGACTGAGTGGTACGCACACTTGCCACTAGATGACTGAGTGGTACGCACACTTGCCACTAGATGGCTGAGTAGTACGCACACTCGCCTCTCAGCTGTCTAGTCTGGGTTTGAATCCCGACGCAGCTATAAACTGTCATCCTGGTGTTTCTCATGCAGAGTGATTCATCAATGTGTATGCCCGTCCTCTGGACAGACGTTAAGCCGGTTGTTTCGTTTTCCAGAACAAGTTGGTAGCTGTTAAAGATCCCAAGGTGTCCTTCCTGAAGAGTGGGCGAGCTATCGCCGGAACCCTGGCCAAATGGCAAATTCATGCTCTAACCTTTTGGAGGTCCCATCCCCATGCAAAGCATAATAGTGGCCAAGTAGGGACCCCTGCCATCGTCATACTAAAACACTCAATTTGGTGTCTACCCGTCTCTACATGTCTGTGGTCGATGCATTCGGTCGTTAATGATCCAATCTCAACCAAACTTGCCAGGGGGACTAATTGTCAGAAGATCAAGGTTGTAAATACTTTGTTTGCTCCCCCACTCCCTCCTCCAGGGTTCGGAATATGGCGCTGATGCAAGTTATCTCCCGCTTGTGAGTGTTACGACAATGCTTCAACACACTTCTCATTGAGAAAACCGTGACGTTCCGCCGTGGCACGCGTGGCCATGGGTTAGTCCATTCACTAGTGAGGAGTTGTTTCGTTGGTCGTACAATGAATCGTCATGTGGATTTGTTCAACAATACCGATTCGTATTGCAATTAAGTGTTCTCCCAATTTTATTGGCATTCTTGTTGCATTTGTACATACCATGGTGTTTCAATTTATTTATTTATTTTTTTACCAATTTTACCAAATTAACTTTTTTATTAATAACCTAAGAGATCAAACTTAACACTGTTATAGTTGAAGGAGGTTACATGTCAGGAATACCTGCAAAAAAACATGTACAAATCAAAATTCACTGGTTGCAAAAGTATTCAACCTCTGAGGTCAAGTACTTGGTGGAAACACCTTTTACAGCAATGACTGCTATAAGTCTTTTTGGGAAAGGTCTCTCCCAGCTTTGCACGGAGAGATGGTGAAATCTTTGTCCATTCTTCACATGAAAATTTCTCTAGTTCTGCCAAGTCTGATGGGGATTGTCAAAGGACTGCGATCTTCAAGTCTTACGATAAATGTTAAAATGGGTTCAAGTCAGGACTTTCACTGGGACACAAAATAACATTTTTTTTTCTTTTTATGCAGCCACTCCAGAATTGCACTCAGTAGAGCACATACCTCCACCAGGTTGAATAGTTTACATTTTGCATCCCACTGAAAGGTCAGATCTGAATCCGGACGTTAACCAAAATGTAATTGGCTTGTTCTATCACCTACCCAACTCATCCACCAAGTTTTGTCATAATCCGTCCGCAACTGTTTAAAATGTCATGCTCTATAACTTTTTTGGCCCCATTTCTAAATGGTGAAGAATCACTTAAATAGTTAAGAGTCTCTCGAGTCTTCACCAAAATCAAATCAATTTGTTCTTGTCACACACCCAACCTGTCCAACAAGTTTCATCCGAATCCGTCCATATAATGCTTTGTGATATCCTGCCACAGAACACAACCAGACAGGGGTGAAAACATAAGTTATATTCATCTCAGGGAACGGACGTAATGACAGACAGTTGCCGTTTACGTGAAAATGGCTTTTTACTACAAATTAACGGTCTAGAAAAAAACACTTTATCCTTTCCTTAAAACGAAACGTTTTCCAACTTTGAACACACTTTCCCGCCCCCATACATTTTATTCCTCTACATTTTATTCCATACATATTCCATACATTTTATTCCTCTACATTTTATTCCTCTACATTTTATTCCTCTACAATTTATTCCACACAATTCACATACATTTATTCCTCTACATTTTTATCCTCTACATTTTATTCCCATACATATTCACATACATTTTATTCCCATACATATTCACATACATTTATTCCCATACAATATTCACATACATTTTATTCCTCTTACATTTTATTCCGCATACATATTCACATACATTTTATTCCATACATATTCACATACATTTTATCCTCTACATTTTATTCTCTACATTTATTCCCATACATATTTCACATACATTTATTCCTCTACATTTATTCCTCTACATTTTATTCCATACATATTCACATACATTTATTCCTCTACATTTATTCCCACACATATTCACATACATTTATTCCCTACATTTTATTCCTCTACATTTATTCCCATACATATTACATACATTTTATCCCATACATTTTATTTCTACATTTTATTCCCACACATTTCACATACATTTTATTCTCTACATTTTATTCCTCTACATTTATTCCCATACATATTCACATTACATTTTATTCCCATACATTTTTTCCTCTACATTTTATTCCATACATATTCACATACATTTATTCTCTACATTTTATTCCTCTACATTTTATTCCCATACATATTCACATACATTTATTCCCATACATATTCACATACATTTTATTCCTCACATTTTATTCCTCTACATTTTATTCCCATACATATTCACATACATTTATTCCTCTACATTTTATTCCTCTACATTTTATTCCCATACATATTCACATACATTTTATTCCTCTACATTTTATTCCCACACATATTACATACATTTATTCCTCTACATTTTATTCCTCTACATTTTTTATTCCATACATATTCAATCTCATTTTATTCCCATTACATTTTATTCCTCTACATTTTATTCCCACAATATTCACATACATTTTATTCTACATTATTATTCCTTACATTTTATTCCCATACATATTCACAACATTTTATTCCCATACATTTTTCCTCTACATTTTTTCCCATAATTATTCACATACATTTTATTCCTACAATTTTATTCCTCTACATTTTATTCCATCATATTCACATACATTTTATTCCTCTACATTTTTATCCCACACATATTTTCACATTACATTTTATTCCTCTACATTTTATTCCTCTACATTTTATTCCACACATATTCACATACATTTATTTCCCATACATTTTATCCTCTACATTTTATTCCATACATTACATACTTTATTCCCATACATATTCACATACATTTTATTCCCATACATTTTATTCCTCTACTTTATCCCATACATATTTCACATACATTTATTCCATACATATTCACATACATTTATTCCTCAGAATATCCTGCCATTTGCACACTTATCATGCTCTCACACTGCCAATCAGTACCTGTCACGTATTTAGATCTTTTGTTAATTTGTGCAAATAAATCCTTACTATAATTCACAGACAAATGTGTGTGTGTGTGTGTGTTTGTGTTTTGTGTGTGTGTTGGTGTGTGTGTTTGTGTTTTGTGTGTGTTGTTGTGTGTTGTGTGTGTGTGTGTGTTGTTGTGTGTGTTTGTGTGTGTGTTGTGTGTGTGTTGTGTGTGTGTGTGTGTGTTGTGTGTGTGTGTTGTGGTGTTTGTGTGTGTGTTTGTTTGTGTGTGTGTTGTTGTGTGTTGTGTGTTTGTTTGTGTGTGGTGTGTGTGTGTTATGTTTGTGTGTTTTGTGTGTGTGTTTGTTGTGGTGTTTGTTTGTGTGTGTGTGTGTGAGTGTGTGTATGTGTGTTTTGTGTGTGTGTGTGGTGTGTGTGGTATGTGTGGTGTGTGTTTTGTTGTGTGTGTATGTGTTATGTTTGTTTGTGTTGTGTGTGTGTGGTGTGTGGGTATGTGTGTGTGTATGTGTGTTATGTTTGTTGTGTGTGTGTTATGTTTTTGTGTGTTGTTTGTGTGTGTGTTTGTTGTGTGTGTGTTTGTTTGTTGTGTGTGTGTTGTTTGTGTGTGTGTGTGTTGTGTGTGTGTGTGTTTGTGTTGTGTTGTGTGTTTGTTGTGTGTGTGTGTTTGGTTGTGTGTGGTGTGTGTGTGTGTTGTTTGTGTGTGTGTTTGTTTGTGTGTGTGTGTTTGTTTGTGTGTGTTTGTTTTTGTTGTATGTTTGGTGTGTTGGTGTGTGTGTTGTTGTTGTGTGTGGGTGTGTTGTGTGTGTGGTATGTGTGTGTTTGTGTGTGTGTGTGTTGTGTTGTGTGTGTGTGGTGGTATGTGTGTGTGTTGGTATGTGTGTGTTGTGTGTGTTATGTGTGTGTGTGTGTATGTGTGTTAGTTTGTGTGTTTGTGTGTGTGTGTTGTGTGTGTGTATGTTTGTTGTGGTGTGTGTGTGTGTGTGTGTATGTGTGTGGTGTGTTTATGTTTGTTTGTGTGTGTGTAGTGTGTGTTATGTTTGTTGTGTGTGTGTTGTTGTGTGTATTATTATTTGTCGCCCACTATCCTCCTACGTTATGGGCAGATTACATCCATACTTTCTACATAGGATCAGCATAAACCCAATTATTGTATTGGAGTGTTTTTTATCTTTGCCAGTAGTCTGGGGGCGGGAGGAGAGGGTGGGGGAGGGGGAAATTCTCAATGTCATGTGTATCCTGTAGCGCCGCCTCAAGGTGGAGAGGTATTACAAGTCTCCACCATTTACAGTGCAGTTTCCTGTCCCAACGTTGTCGAGTGCATTGAGGTGTTTAGAATACAGTGCGTGCCGTACGTGCGTGGCCGTAGGTGCAAACCAAAAAAAAAAACTTTCAAACTCGTGCCAGAAACACACAAGCCTCTCTCAGGCCTCTTCCTTCGCTCTCACGTGCCCATACGTGCAAAAAAAAAATATATATATTATATAGTTTAAACAGTGCAGTGAGGTGTTTTAGAATTATAAGCAGTTATGTTTTTACTTCATGCACGTAACTTGGGTTATATTTTTACTTTTTGGGTTATATTTTTTATTACATAACTTGGGTTATATTTTTTACCTATACACCGCCCAAATAAAGGTATGCGTCAGAAGAACGCGTTGCATGCTCGGAACAAGAACACCCGTTGGGCGGGTACTCTGCTCGTGCGAAGGCCCGTGTGTCGCGCACGCGCACACGGCACTCACGGCACTCACGGCAAACTCAAGGAAGGGCAACACGTCGCACGCTCCACGACTCGTGTGTCGATACGTCGTCATTATTATATGTTCTTGTGCAGTTTTTTGGACAAGGCGATTGTTGTTTCGCGATTAATAATTGTGGACACCATCCTATTTTGATACTGTACAGTGTACAGTACTGTATGAATATCAGGCGGAGTTGGTTACGAGCCGTTTATCATTGGAGCCGTGTGAAAAGGAAGCGTGACGTCATATGTTGATGTGGCGATAAAACTCATTGAGCACATCAAGTTTATTTTTCAATACATAAGTACACAGTATATACGATATTACAATAAAATTTCAATACATAGACATACAGTATTAAAATAAAAATATTAAAATAAAAGCTTGGCGTGTCCGAGAACCTTTTGTGCGTCCCTCGAATCGCGCCTGTTGTTAGCAGTCTTTGCCCTTTTGCGGTTAATGACGGCCATGATAGCATAGTTAGCAGCAGCGCGTCAGCGTTTGATCAAGGAAAATTAGTCGAATTACTTTAAACCTTTTCCGCTGCATCGACATCGAGTAGTGTGACGTATTAATTAGTATTAATTTAGCGTTTATCGGGATTTGGGCTTTATGAGAGGGCGGAGCATCGGAAGTGGGTGGAGTTTATAAACCACGCCCACTGGCATCGTCTCTCGCTCACGGCGCCATTTCTGCGAAGCCTCGAGTTTTTGTTTTGCCTTCTGCACCATGCTGTGTGTCCGCGTTGCGCAGACTCTTGCTCGTGCCCTCCCTCGCCAGCATGCAATATGTGTAAGTACATTTCTCCACGAAGCCTCTTCGCTGCCTTCGTGTACCGTGTTTTTTTTTTTCCTTGAACCCGCTATCCCACGCACAGGCTTTCCTCAGCCGGTAGGCCCGAGTCGTCCGTCAGTCGATGCCATGAAGGTCAAGGTTTCGGTGTTTCAATTCTGCTTTGACAATTATCCAGAGAAATAAATTCACTAAAACTCGTATTTTTAACTCGACTTTCAATGGTGTCGATCTTTCTAGACGAAGGCGCAGTCTAAATTGGGTGAAGAAGCAAAGATATATTCGGATGTTAAATTGCTATGCACGGAGCACCAACAACGTGACTGAATTCATTGGAAGCAGACGCGTCCTTTAGTAAACCGAGACTGGTTTGCTTCGGTTCCAGACCACTATCTGCGTTATATTGATATCCGGACGGTATGTAAACCTGATATACAGTATCGTGTGAGTTCGCTCTCGTTGAGGAAGACCAAGAATAAAATTTGTTTGGCTGAAAGCTTTGTCACCGTAAAGATCGTCGAGAGCTGGGGTTCTTAACCTGGGGATAGTCCATACCCCTTGGGGGCATGGGACTCGATCTCTGAATATTTGTATATATTTAATTTATTAATTTATAGTTTGTTAGAATGTTAGATTATAACTAGCACTCTTATTCGATGTTTGTATATTTGTAATTTCTCGGTTATTTTTTTTATTATTTTTTGTAAATATATAAGATAAATGCTTATGATTGCCTTTCATGTTCTATCCATATCTAAAAAAATTCAAGCTATTGACATCTTTGGAATTCATACTGTCAACTAATAGACTGGTGATGATGATTGATTTTGACAGTCAAGCAGGGGGGGGGGGTATGGGACCATGTTGGGCAATCCATTGGGGGTCTGGAATCATCAAAAGGTTAAGAACCCCTGGTCTAGAAGCTATCTCCGTGACTCCTTTCATTTCCTCCCGTTATAATCTATATAAAATTGATATATATATATATATTATGTGTCTGATTTGCCCTACCCTGAAACAATGGAAACTCTGAGAGGGACAAAAATTTAATAGAGATTGATCCAAACCTGCGGGAAATTCTTTTTCAATTGGACAAATTTATTTGAACCGGGCAGTGTATAGGTAACAGACGTTGCCTTGATCGCTCTCCCGTTTTTATTTTTATTGAATTATCTTGCCAAACGAAGTTTTTGCAGATATGTTAGTCAGCTTGTATGTTTTTTTTTTGTTTGTTTTTTTTGTTGTTTGTCTGTAATCACGTATAAAAAATTCTGCAGAGCACAGTTATCATTGGAAATTTTTGTAACTTCGCATATCAGACGCCTATAGAGGTCCC
Organism: Eptatretus atami; assembly: GCA_035128595.1. Lineage (NCBI taxonomy): Eukaryota > Metazoa > Chordata > Myxini > Myxiniformes > Myxinidae > Eptatretus > Eptatretus atami. The sequence continues at coordinate 68,708,699 of CM068962.1, forward strand.
TTTCAGCGCATAAATTTTGAAGGTCAAAGGTCAAGGTCACTTTGTCGCAAATCAGGGGAGTCGACGAAACCCTTATTTTTTCAGTAATTTTGATCGGATCGTCTTCAAACTTCATGGGAATATAGTTCATGGTCTGGCGCTCAGCTGATTAATTTTTGGTGGCGATTGGCCTTGACCTTCATGGTTAGCGCCTAAGGTCAACATATTTGACCCCAAGGTCAAATTTTCAAGTTTTAGGTACCATATCGTGTTAGTACCTCAAATTGAACACCTCGATGAGTGCTTTCTAGATATGTCAAGCTTGAGACATTATGACGTGATTTGGTGATGTTATGAGGCAAACGCATATTTTTCATGGTTACTCTGAAGAACGATTCTCATCGGAATCTCTCGTAGGCAGATATTCCTCAAGGAGTCGCTCCTGGTGGATAGCAGCTCTGTTCACCTCAGTGTGACCTTAAAGAAGTCACACGTGGTCACCTTTTGGCAAGATACGGGTCACCTAAGGGGTGACATTGGTTTATTTTTTTTGTTGGTCTTTCCTGTTGAATATATAAACCAATATTTTTTTTTGAGTTCTTTCAACCAGCTCAAGACTGAAGCCTTCCTCTTTTTTTATATTTATTTTATTTTATTTTAATTTTTTTTGTTGGTCTTTCCTGTGTATATTAACCCATTTTTTTTTGAGCTCTTTCAACCAGCTCAAGACAAAGCCTTCCTCTTTTTTTATATTTATTTTATTTTATTTATTTTTTTTGTTGGTCTTTCCTGTTGAATATATAACCTCTGATTTTTTTTTTTTGAGCTCTTTCAACCAGCTCAAGACAAAGCCTTCCTCTTTTTTATATTTATTTTATTTTAATTTTTTTTGTTGGTCTTTCCTGTTGAATATATAACCTCTGATTTTTTTTTTGAGCTCTTTCAACCAGCTCAAGACAAAGCCTTCCTCTTTTTTTTTTAAATATTTTTTTATTTTAATTTTCTTTTATCAGTTTTTTTTTTTAATCTCTGGCTTCTGCTCGTGATTATTAAAGGTGGAGGGTAATTGTATTTCCGGTAGCCGTAACATTATCGACTTGGTATGTTTACGCAGAAATTGATGGTTAAGAATGTTTACTGTGGCTATTTGTGGCACTAGCATGCAACAAGACCCGTCACATGTGAGCATTTGGTTACTCCATTTGAATGTGGTATCGATGACCAACAAATGTTCGCTTGTCAATGGATGTAATTTGAAGGAATGATGTTGTAGTGTTTTGTATCTACTACGACGTTGATGGCCCCAACCATTTCAACTTTCTTGTCGGGTTGCTCAGGAAAGTTTTTGGCTCAAGTCTTTCACGAACTGTCCGGTCAGCCTTGACTTTGGACTGAAGGTGATTTTGTCATGGGAATCTATACTGTGTTCAAGGTGCAGGTGATGATGTACCTACTCTTCTTTAAAGACTGCAGGATCTTTAACGTTCCCAGCTAATCCTTGCAGACAGAACACCCGCCTTAACGTTCGGCTGAAGGACGGTGCTCTTTATGATTCAATATCAGGTGGCCCCAGGGCATCGGATGCCTCAGGGCATCAGGTACCTCCATGTAGCCTCCCTGCCTGCTGCACTCCCTATTCTCACCCCCAGAAAGGTTTTGTCTTCACAAGAACAAGAAGAAGAAGAACAACGCGGAGCTCTCTTAGAGCCAGCGTTCGCTACGCGACTAAAAATATCGTCCTCTCTCCACAAATGCCATTGGGACAAATTTAAGGCCGAAGTACAGTAAAATGAGATGTCTTCCTATTGTGTTCTGATTTGTGTTCAAAATGACATTTGATTTAAGCTGTTCCTTGATCATAAACTGGTGAGACAGATGCACGCACAGCCGTGAACTAATTGCTTAACCTCGTGTTTTTGCTTCGCATGTATGGAGTAATATATATATATATATATATACACACACTGTTGTTATTTTCTTAAACTTTGTGTGCCAACTGAGTCCAGGAAACTGATTTGCATTTCTACTTGTAATTTTTGTTTGTTTCTTTGTTTTTATCCAAGAGCTAATATATTGTTGAGCATAGTAATTTATTATTCTGTTCTATTTCTTCCTTTATTTTATATGCTTCAATTACTTATAAACTTGTGAAGGATAAGTTTCGTAAGTAATTTCATGCACTTTTACCAATGTGTGCTCAGTTACTTAAAGCTTTTATTGCTGAACACAAGTTTAAAAAAAACTATTTTTGATTTTGCTGACAAAACCTGAATCCTGTGCATGTTACACCTACTTATTTTCTGGTGCACTTGTACTTTTCAAGTTGTGCAGCACACTAATTGCGATGTACATTGTAGACTTTCCCAGGTGCATCTGTCAGTTAAAGTGGCTTGTGTGTGTTTCTGCAGGTGAGCAGGTCTGTGCTGGGTGCTGCATTTATCACCCGAAACGTACACACTTCAACACCATTCCTGCAGAAAACAGGTGCGTAAATCCCTTGTCGTAGTTTCGGGCCCTGGTTTGGAGGTTTTTGTCATGTGCTGTTGCCTATAATCATTTTTCCCAGTTTGATACTCTCCTTTGTAGGGATGTTGAGGAGGGGGATGCACTTTAGCATGGATAGAAGGAATACACCTTTCCTTTATAGTG
>CM068962.1:68768534-68795613 GCA_035128595.1 Eptatretus atami
TGCAAGTCATATGTTCGTGTGTGAAATAAATGTCATTGTTTATTATGTTCACGCTGTTCGTTGTGTCGTTTCCTGTCATTGACTGCCATTATTTACGTACGGAATATTAGCTTTGGCTTTTAATAGCCGATAAGATAATCAAGTCCGACGGGGCCTCGCGATTAATACCACACGCCTCAGCAAATCGCAAACGGAACCGAGCTGCTTAAGAACGGCTCGTTTTTTGTGCAGCTCTGTCGAGGTGTTAAATTCCCTGGCATTTCTGTCTGCGCGCATACTTTAGGGTAAATCGACAATTCGGTGATCGAACGCCTGTTCGCGCGTGGACAGAAGAATGGCTAATTTACGGTGTGGGTTAAAAAACAACCCGGTTAGGCTGGATTTCGGTGTGTGATCAGAAAGCTACGACTGGATTGCCCGTCCGGGCGCGCAGGCTGCGATTAGTTTAAAAGCGGTCGCCCGCACGCCGAACGTGTGGAGAAACCATAAACTATATATATATAATATATATATATATATATATTTATCATATATATATATATATATATATATAATATATATATATACATATATATGTATATATTTTGACGCTCGATGTGAGTGAAGAATTAAATTTATGACAATTCATAGACCATGTCATAGAAACTGAGACACATCATAGCGGTGGCATGGATGATGTGGTATAGGAACGCCGAAAGTGCGTGTTCAGTTAATGATGTATTTTTGTTCAGAATGAAACGCACAAAGTTGAGACTATTTCACTCTGAGTGCTGTTATCGTTTTTTTTTTTGTTTTTTCATGGGGCAGTCAAGATTGTCATCTCCATTTATGGGATCTCTGCCTGCAGTACAACCACTGGCCATTGAAGGAACAGGTGCGTTGTCATCTTTGCTGGTGTTCGTCGGCCACCTACAAAGTGGAGCCAAACAAGAATCACGAAGTTTGAGGCCGCATTCGTGGTCACATCCACATTCGCAGCCAAACAGCAAGCAGCTCCTTTCCACCATGCAGTAAGTACCTTCTGCTTTGATAATTCTGGTCATTCTTGTGCTGAAGAGATTATTTTGTTACATTCATCCAGAAGCTCTTTGCTGTGAGCATCAGAGGATGAAATTAACCCCAACAAGTTTGTATGTTTAATCTTAGCTTTAGTTGTGGTGTTCCTCTGCTGTGGATGAAAAACTTCACCTCAGGTTTACAGGTTGGAAGCATTTGAGATGCAATGTTGTTGTTGGTGTTGGTAGTTTTTATTATTATATTGTTTATTATTTGAATCTCTGACTATTATTATGATTTTTAATTTCGGCCAGCGATAAACTACTCATCCCAGTTCTTTACTGGCAAGATGAAATGTTTGCGGTCACTCAAAATGGACGATGAATGGGTGTCCAATGCACGAGGAAATCAAATATTGTTCAGAAAGTTCTTCCACACACTGTTGTACAGAAGTTCCCACAAATGTGTTTCACTTGTGGTTGCCTTTGCTTTCACCCTTCTGTCAAGTTTCATCCCAAACCAGCTCGATGGGGTTTAGTCTGGGAGACTGTGCTGGACCATTCCCATGATTTTGAAGCCTACTGTCGTATTCCTTTTTCTTCTAAGGTAGTTCTGACTAGCCTGGAGGTATGTTTTGGATTAGTTAATCTTGCTGTAAGGATGAACCCCTGACCAACTAGGCGTAGACCAGAGGGGTATTGCATGGTGCTGCAAATGCTGTGTAGCCCTTGCGTTCAGGGTGCCAGGTCACTCTGTGCAGCGCGCGCTCTACATCCAGGAAAAAGAGCCCAGATCATCACGCTCTCTCCTCCATGTTTGACAGTTTGGTGTCACTTCACTGAGGAACGACATCCCTTTCCGCCTACTTGACGGCGCTACAAAAACCTGCGTGATGAAGCCGAAGATCTTAAACTTTGATCATTGGTCCATAAGAACCTTCTTCCACCGTTTTCAGTAGTCACTGCGTGGTGCTTCATGGCCCAGGTAAGCGCTCTTTTTTGCTTATTTGCATCTTAGTAATGGCTTTCTTACTGCCACTCGTCTGTCAAGGCCTGCAACTCGAAGTTTTCTTTTCACAGTTGAAACTGAGACTTCCTTATTCGACCAGTGTTTAAAGTCTGTGCTTTGAACGCTTGCTGTCCTATGAGCCACCTTTCCGCACAGCTGTTGACTCTCAGAAACTTGTCTTCTTGGATTGTGGTTGTGCTTTGGGTCTGCCAGACGCTCTTCCTGTGAGTTTCCTCCCGTTTCCAAGTGCTTTGATGGTGTAAGAAATGTACTCCTGACACCGTTGGCATCCTTTGCAATTTCTCCAAAGGAAAGACCTACACTTTTAAGGGTTATATTGGTGCTGTCTGGCTTCCTTTATTAATTGTTTTTTTTCTCACCATTTATGATAGCAAATATACTACTTCCTGTCAGTGCAATAATTGTCCAAATAATTGCTTCGAGGGTGTAGGTAGCAACACAGTCTTTCCAACACTACTTTAATAGACGGTTTTGTACTTAATGCAACAAAAGTGGGGACACCTGTAGGAATTGTTTCCACAACTTTCACAGGCTAACTTACTTCCATTGCTGCAGAACAGCTGCAGTTGCTCTAACCGCATTACTCTGTTCCCTTAAAAGGGCCTTTTTAACACTCTGAAATTTAACAATTATTTTTCAGTTTTGCGTAACCTAAACTTTTTTTTAACCTCTGGCAGTTTACGCGCTTAGCTTTGGTGGCCATTTCAGGTTATTCACTGGACTTTGCTTAAATTTCAGTAAAAAACTGGAAATGTGCGTGTTCTCAAACTTTTGACCGGTAGGTGGATTACGAGAATTATTGAATTTTTAAAGAGAGATGGGGCCAAAAACCGATATAGTACTGAACCAGTTATGATATTTCAAAAATGTATTGGGCGCCGTCGTGTTCTTGTGGATGCAAGCATTGCGTGGCGGCAGGTATGTGCTCTACGAGTTGCCCTTCCAGTAGTAGCTGTACATTTCTCCGTCCCTCTGTCGTGCTCTTTTCACCGGGATGTCATTACGGTGTTGCGGCTCGCACTCCTCGCACTCGACTGGCCCTCTATGGATTGGTGTCATCCGTTGCTACAAGACTGATGGCAGTTTGAGAAAATAACCATCTTCCCTATCTGACTATCCTGTAGACGATGGGCTGAAATGCCATTACGCTTGGTGTCGAATGAGCAAATTTTGGATAATATGGGGTGCAGTCGGACACGTCTGGAACCAGCATTACATTCTAGAGCTGCGGCTCGGCCCTTTACAAGCGGTGTATATTTCAGAAAGCACTTTGATAACTGCCAACAATCCGGACTAATTAGCTACTTTTCTTAATGTTGTAATAATATTAACACGACTCGTGAGATGTGCAAACAGCACGTTTTCTTAAAAAAAATTCTATAATAGTAATTTCTAATAATAAATATCTGTCAGTGCCTCCATACTGCCAAAACCATGAAAACCTGCAGGCCCAAACTTTGCATGCAAATTAAGCGAGAACTTCTAAAGAATGCATGAATGAAACTAGCTGCTTGAGTAAATTTGAACACCCTTGAAATTCCGATAATTTAAAGGGGTTGCTCATCCAAAAAAACGGAAATATAAGCCTTACGATGATTGTGGTGTGCGCATCTTGATCAGCTTGCTGGAGTCTCAAGTGCCATTTTGTTTGGACCTACTCAACAGTGCCTGTTTGGATGTTTGTTTGAAAGCCATGGCGATACATGACAAAAAGTACCCACACTTGTGATCTGCGAAACACAAACCAAATACAGTACATCGATCAATTTGAACGAGTTCAGGCCCCACCTGCTGCATTTGGGCTCTGAGGTTGATGTGTGGTATCAGCCCACCATTGCCTTGTAAGCTTAAATCGGGCAGACTTTGCCTTATCCCCCCCCCCCCAATTCATTGTAAGATGTGTAGGCATCCTGATGCCCTACTGACACTGCAGAAACGTCATGAAGGGCACACTCCTTCAGAGGAATCCATATTTCGTTATGTAACTGTTCCCATTCTAAAAAACATGCCAAATGTTTTCTTGTCCAATGGAAAAATTGAGGTCAAGATGGGTGATTTAAAAACCAAAACTTTGGACAGTGCAGAAGAGGTTCTTATTTATTTAATTCCCCACCCCCCCCCCCCCCTTCCAGCAGAATTGCTTGAGGGGGCTAAGGATCAAAGCTGACAGTTTATGAACATCATTAAATCAGGCACTTTCACTCAAGTGTAGTTGGTCTGCCCACACAGCGTAGACATGTGTTTTGTCTGTGTCTCCAGGCCATACCTTTTTTTTTTTTTTTTTTTTAAATTTAATTTAATTTTTATTTCACCATTTGAGCTTTTCTCTTCAAATGTCCAACAAAAACCTTTATTTATGAAAACAATGATTAAAATTTACATTTCCTTTTTTATCCCCCGAGCCACGTGCAGAAGGGGATGATTTGTTTGTCCGTCCGGCTGTCCGGCTGGCTGGGCGTCAACATTTATAGCTGTGATGCGATAACTTCATAAACTGTTTCGCCATATCGATTTGAACATTGAGTCACCACATGTACACCTGGAAAAGGAAAGAAACCTTATTGAATTTTGGGCATGGCCGGCATCCAAGATGGCGACTGGGGTGGCCATCTTGAAAAAATTGTTCTTTTTTAATAAATGGAAAATCGCTTATCTGATTCAATTATTTTTGGTTTACTACGTTCCTCACCCCTGGGGAACTTTTTTGCAACATGGTTCGGGCCCGCTCAGACATCCAATTATGGCCGCCTGGCAGCCAATGTTTGAAAAAAAACGACGTTGCCATATCGATTTGAATTTGGGTCACACATGTACCTCCTGAACAGAAGGACGCTATTGATTTTGGTGCGTGGCCGGATCCAAGATGGCCACTGGGGTGGCCATCTTGAAAAAATGTTTCAATGGATGGGGGATTCCCCATCTCTGATGGTATATTTCATTGTTTATTGTTGTATTTAAGCTGTTTTCAAGTTTGGTTTGATTTACAAAGTGGATGTGATGGATTGGTGTTCCTGGAAGGATCGTGTGCAGTAGCTAGGGTTTTTACGCTGGAATTGGAAGGGCACCTAAAAGCTTCGGTGGTGGAGGGATGCATGGATATTGGCAGAAAATGTTGAGGCTGATTGCCTCCTGCATTCAACGTTCCCTTGTATTACGTACTTTGTTAAAATATATCTTGCAAAATGGTGTTTTTTCATGGAAAGGCTAACATTTGAAAAACTTTGCAATTTTTTGTTTGTGTGCTTGGCCAGGAAGAAAGTCAAATCTCACAGGAACCGAAGCCAAGTTGAAGGAGTTGTCACCAACTTCCTGTCCACCTTTGAAGCTGATCAATTTTTCCTTTTTTACGTTGATGCGGTTCTTTTTTTTTGTGTTTCAAAATTCCCCTTATTTTGCATCATTCTTTCTTGAGGCGGTTTGGTTTTTGAGTGAGATCTTTGCCCGGTGGAATTCTGGTATCGATCGGGGGCCCTATGAGAACTCATGTGCTGTACCATCTGTTAGTTGCTTTGCCTCTTGATATGACACGAAGATGCGATTGGCTTTCCTTGACCAAATGTCAGCTTGTGCACCTTGTTTGCAAATACCGAATGGTTGGTTTAACAAGAATATAAAACTGCCAAGCTTCTGACGTGTGTAATCTTGGGTTGTATTGCGTGTCGAAGCCGAATGGGAGACCAATTCATTGTCTTCGTCTATTGCATTTGAATCTTATTCGTACATTTTCCTTTTCTGCGCAATAAATTTATGCTATTCTGAATTAATCGATGGAGGTAAGGCTTTAATTTGTTCAGTCCGCAAATATACTTTTTTATTTTTATTTATTTTGTCATTAAAGGATTAAAGCTGCTTCCTTTTATTTTATTTAAAATACTTCTTGAAATTAAACTTGTATAGAACAAATCCCTTTCCGATTGAAGATGATGCTTCTGGCCTTTGTCAATGTGAAGGTTGCGTGGTAGCCCTGACTCGTTTTCGTGTTTTTAAAATGAAGCGACGTGATGTATAATCTGGTTATGAGATCAAATAGGTTGTTTGTTTTTATGCAGTGACGTCATGATGCTTGCAGGTGGATGTGGACGACATTCATGTTAATACCTGGCAATTCGGCAAACGAACGATTAAGATGGTGATGGCTTGACAAGGTTGATTAATTTTCCTCTCTCTCTCTCCCCTCGCCGTGGTGCGGCAGTCCATGTTTTCCAACACCTTTGTTTGCAGGAAACATGTGAATGTTGACATTTCTGAATACGTTTTACTTGCCATCAGCATGAAATCTCAGAGGTACGATTCGATGTTAAATATTTGAAGCTGCGTTGGCAGCGAAGGCTGTTGATATTCGTTAAATTTAGTCAAAGCGGTATTGCACGCACACCTTGAGCAGTCGAGCTTGGGTTTTGAATCTCGACCGAGCTATAAACTCGTTTCTGGTGTTTCTCAGGAAGGCCGAGGCATCAAATGTGTACCGTACCTCGGAGGGAATTTAAGCGGAGGACTCATCTTGCCAGTGTTCTTTGAATGGCGTTAAAGATCCATGTGGTGTTTTGCGAAGAGTCTGCCAGTTATTGATGGGTTAAACATCAGACCTGGAATTGGTGGGAATGATTGGGGCCGTTTGAAGATGTATTTGTGTTGGATGGGGGGGGGGGGAGGGGGGCAGGCGGAAAAGGAGATGCCGAATGAGAGAAAGGAAGATTGTTGAGGGAAGTGGGAAGTTTGATTATGAGAGAATCCATTTGGGATTGAGGGATCATTGGTGTGGAGGAGGTCACTCTGCCTATTTACAATTATGTAATTCCTATTCTTGATGAAGAACTGCATTGAATATTTCGGGTGCTATTGCTTCAACTTTTCCCATCAAAGCACTTCAGATTTTGTGGGGCTAAGTACCAAAAACCAAGCCGCTGCAGTTAATTGGTGGCAATTGATACCAAGATTGATTTGTCTTGGGGTCGAAGTTTGTTCTATGTTTAACCGCACTGGTTACTAAGTTGGCAACAGTTTTGTTCAGTCAAGGCCCTTCAGCCCTTCTCTGGCCTTGTACACTGTTTTGCATCTTTTATGGAGATGCAGTTTGTAATCTTAGATTAGATGTAAAGCAAACACCACTCATCCACAATTTAATACTGTTTTCCTTTGACGAACGATAACATGATGGACCCGATTTTCAAAATGGAGTGATTGTTTTTAGCTGCGGCGAAGCCCTTTGTTGTGGTTTGAAAGCAAATCGTTTTGTCTCATTTTTTGGCCCCGATGAACCGTATTGACGTCTTCCTGTGCTGCTGCAGATGTTTGAACCGACAGTATTGATTTGCTCATTTTATTGTCAGGAAAGCAGAGGTGTACTCAGTAACCAAGTGATTTAAGCAGTCCGTTCAAAAACGCGCTGATTAAGGAGTGTCTTGACCTGGCAGTGCTACCTAGCTGACCTGGTACCGAGTATACCGAGACGAATGGTCGGCAGACTGTCCGGAGTTGCTTTGTGAAAGAAGCTGATGGTAAGGCTTGGACTTTCTGTTTTCTATGAACAACGTGGGCCACTTATATGACTGATTAATAAAGGGAAGTTGTGGTTCAATCTTCGTTGTGCTGAAAAGTGAACAATTTTTTTTTTTCTTTTTTGAGATTCCAGATGGTTTTTAGCCTGTTTCAATGCGTCTGTTCCAAAGCATTTGGGAAAAGAAAACAAACCGATGTTTTTGGGCTGTTACAAAGTTTCGTGTGGAGCCTCGCCGGTTAGCTTAACGACTCCATTCGAAATCGTTGATAAGGAGCGGCTGGCTTGATCAAGTGCAAGCTACTACTAGCACCCTTGGTCTACAGTTATCATCCAGCATCCCAACCAATGGGTTTATGACGTCGGGCACGTCCTCCAGGGTTAACACAAGCATGATGCAACAAATTGCAAAGAACTTTATCATAATTCCATTGTTCACGGTCTCAGGGCTACGACGCAGAAGGTCTGCTGCTGAGAGATAGGAACACGAAGTCGTTCAACGTTGTTGCGTCACTGCACGCACGTAACGTATGTTCCTTCAAAGAAAGTTCGAACTGGCTTATGAAAGACCAGTTATTGCTGGGGGTTTTTTTTGACTCGATTTTAAAAAAAAAAAAGTTTGGAGTGTGGGTTGTGACTTTGAAAGACCTGGCGATTGCGGATGTCACAGCACAATGAACGTCACCAGTGAGTTTGACGTGTTCATGTTGGGCACAATTTGTAGCAGAAGGGGCCACGAACCGTGTTTACAAAACACTTCCGAAGAGTGCGGAAGCTGTGTGTAATCAGAATCCAAGCGTAACGACACGCGCAATCATTGGTTCGCATTTACGGGTGGCCTCCGGCCTACTAATTTGACTGCCTCTCCCCATTGGTGGAATAACGTCACGAAGGGGCGTGGCAAGCGGCGTGTGTCCGCCCACGGAAATGACGGTGAGGAGAAACAGCTGGAGAATAAGCGATGAAACAGCAGCAGTGAGAGGAACTCGTATTAGAATCGCTTCGGTTCGAGTGGAAAGCAAGAGAGAGAGAGAAGATCACAGGTTTTTGAGAATCTCTAAAAAAGAAAGACACATCCAATTATGCGAGGATTAAGAAGTCACGAAAAGGAAAAAGATGGAGAGTCTGGAGTAGCAGTTGGAAGAGGAGTCGATGTCGGTGACTTGGGAAGCGAACGAGCTTCATGCCGCTTTCTCGAGTCGGCAAGTAGTCATGGGCCGAAGGCGGCACATGAAGGAAGGTGAATCCTCCGGGGTGGAAAGGACCGCTCTCCTCCGGGGAGTCTGGCGGATCCTCCGCGGTTAAAGAGCCTGAGGGTGGAATAGAGTGAAAAGTTAAATTTTAAACACTCTGGAGAGAAAGGAAAGCCCTAGACGGGAAAAAGAGACGTGATTCCTAAGAGAGAGAGAGAGAGGGACTAAATGTTGAGGAGCGGTGGAGAGGAACGACGGTGACACCCACGGAGAGGGTGGATCTTGAGGAGAGAGAAGAGAAGAGTCGAACCGGCGGTGATGAGGCCGGACGGGACAGGATGACCGTCGGTGAGCTGTTTTTGCTGTAATCGTCTTGCTAATTTCTCTGATTTTAATATTCCTGTCTGTATTTACTCGAGTTGTTGAATCCGTTTGTTGCTCCGTGACCGAGCCGCTCGCAGTCGTTGTTGTCATGGTTTGTTGTGGGATTTGGTGGTTAAATTGATGGCTTGAGTGTGAAATCTCTTGTTGATGGACAACTGGTTGGGAGTGCATGTTGTGTTGTGCTGTCGGAATTGCTTCTTGTGGACACTTTCCACTGATGCTGCATTCTGCCTTCAGGTTTCTGGGTTTTTTGTTCTTTGCATGAACATGACGATTCAAAAATGTGTGTTGTCTCTCTGTTTTTCTGTGTCTCTGTCTCTGGGATGTGTCTGTCTGCTGTCTCCTCCTCTCATGTCTCTGAATGTGTCTATAACCAGCTCTGTGGTGGTGTGTGTCTCTGTCTGCCTGTCTCTCCTTCTCACTGTCTTCTGAATGCCCTGTTTATCCACTCTGTGTGTGTGTAGTGTGTGTCCTCTGTCTCTTCTGCACTGTGGTCTCTCTCTCAACTGTCTCTGAATGTGTCTATCCCAACTCTGGGTGGCACATGTGTGTGTGTGTGTGTGTGTTCTCTGTCTGCCTGTCTCTCCTCTCACTGTCTCTGAATGTTGTTCTATCTCACTCTGTGTGTTGTGTGTGTGTGTGTGTCTGTTCTGCCTGTCTTCTCTCTGCACTGTCTCTGAATGTGTTCTATCCACTCTCCATGTGTGTGTCTCTGTCTGCCTGTCTCTCTCTCTCTCCGTCTCTGGAATGTGTCTCTGTCTCTTGTCCCTGTCTCTTTGTGTGTCTCTCTGTCTAGTGTGTGTCCTCTCTGTCTATGTCTCGTCTCTCTTCTCTCTGTGTCTCTCTTCTCTCTGTCTGTGTGTGTGTCTGGCTCTCCTCTCTGTTCCTTCCTCTCCTCTTCATGTGTCTGGCTCTCTCTCTCCCCTCCTCTCCTCTTCCTCTTCTCTCCATTGTCTGGCCCTCTCTCCTCTCCTTCTTCCTCTCCATGTGTTGACCCTTTCTCTCTCTTCTCTCTCTTCTCTCTCTCTCTCTCTCTCTCTCTCTCTCTCCTCTCTCTCTCTCTCTCTCTCTCCTCGTCTCTCTCTCTGTGTCTGATTAGCATTTAAACCCTAATTCACTACTTGCTGTGTATGCTGTACAATCCAAAGCAGTCCTTTTTGGAAAATATAATGGGAAAGATTTAAATTACCATCAACTCAGTTAAACGTAAGCAATCGATGTGCACGTATTTGATTGCAGCAACGAACACTTTTCCATAAACATACATGATGAAGATAAAATTCATTTTCTTTGTTAAATGATAGACGGAGACAGCTTCACAGGGCATCATCTGTAAGGCCTTATGCTTCACAGACTGTAGTCTTTTTCCTGAGCCGATGCTTTTGGAAGGAATGTTGGATTTATGTGAGCAGGGCAAAGGCTCTTTTTGAAGGTGTTTCGGCCTCTTTCGCAATCCCTTTCTTTTCATTGCCCACCTTGCCTCCCCGCCGAGCTCCCTGCATTACAGTAAATGTGATTCCCCCATTGGCATTGGTGTTCTCTGTTTTTCATTAGAGTGTTGAAAGCAGACTGGTCGAGGTCATTCGCCAAACGAACAGGAATTATTTATTCCAGCAACGTTCATGGTCGTGGCTTTTAAAAACGCAAGCATCCTGTACCACGATAACATTGGCTTGCTTGAACTTTGATTGGAATTTTTTTTTTTGAGATGCAAACCGTTTCATTTAATTTGGAATCAAGTTATGACAACATCATGTTCCGTCCCCCGGTGCCTTTTTAGAGTACCTAACAATGTGACGGATTCTAAGACGCACAGACAACTGTAACTCACCGGCTACGACCACTATCTTCCTCGACTTCCAGCCTAGTTTATCGACACGAACAGGCTGCCCCGATTGCTCACGGTGACTCCTCGATGTGGATTGGCATTCCTCGTCTCCAAGAGATAGATAAAAAAAAGAAGTAATTCTCCCCCTAAGCAAACAGCTCTGCGGGACAGGGCCTCATGAAGGCTCTTGAAGAGACGTGAGGACAATAACGTGTCATCTCGTGATAACAATCTGTGACTTATCAAAGCGCCTGACTCAACAATCGTAGTGGCAATTTTACCACGAGATGGTATCCTTGTGTTTACGGGTTTTGCACGCGGTTGGTGTCAATTGTCCATAGTGTTGGCCATTCAATTGTGGTTTCTGATTTTTAATTATCCCGTAAACTTCTTCTCGTGCAAGTTTGTCATTGTACAATACTCTCTTTGCTAACCATGACATTTGCTGGTCTGGTAGAATGCTTGGTCGGGGTTGTTTGTGTCCAATGATGGGAGAACAAAAGTATCAGAATGTTTTTTTTTCCAGTTAACTGTTATGGTAAATTTTGTCACAGTAGATGTAGGAATGCCACGTGTACTTCTAGCGGAGCTTTCCAAACTGGCATAGCTGATAGCTGTCAACGATGATAGCAATATGATCCCTTGTAACACGTTAAAAGATTTTAGAGAAAGGAAGAATGCTGCTCTGCAGTTTTTTTGGAATACAATTATTTCTGTTTAATAACATTTGGATTTCGAGTTTTGTGGATGCGTGTAGCTACTTGTTTGCGATCGTTATTCATTAAGGTGCTTGTTAAACCTGCGCGTGAGTTTTTGCACGGTAGGTCCTGCCAGGGAAACTTCTGGGGTCCATTCCGAGGCTGCCTAACAACAGGCCAGTGCAGCCCTCCAGAAGCTTCGTCGTAAGTAGTAAGTAGAAAACCGATTGGATTAGAGTTCCGAATCTGCTGTAACTTGCATCACGAGGGTGGTTGCCGAGTCGTGGAAGAGCAAATCCACTGGGTGAAATTGAGCGGAAACGACCTTTCTGCTCATATTCTTTCATTAGGAAGTCAAAGTACTGACTGCCCAGTCAGTTATGTGGAGAGGCCACATGCGTTTGGTACATTTGGGGAGAAAGCGAAAACATTTCATCACCAACCACACTGACAGCAGATGGATACTTGCAGGCAACAAACCCCGAATTGACTTTGGCTGAAATAATGGACAACCATTCAGCTTATCGTTGGCGAAATGTAAATTTCTGCTTTTCGAGCAGACTTCCCTCGCTTGCATTATTACTTCCAAATGAAGATGTTGGAACGTACGAGTAATTGACTGCGTCGTGAGAAGCATTTCGATGCCATTGATCTCACGCGGTTATCTTTGTGCGTTGTATGAAAATTACTTTTCTGCCGTGACTTGAGAGCCGTTGATTTACTGTCGGACCTCCTTGTGGCTGCAACAGGCGTAGGTCAGCTGGGTCTGGCAGATTATCAATGAGGTCAGGAAAAAAAAGGCCCCCCAAAGATTAATTTTACTGAGCAGCCAAACCTTCATGCACCTTGCCAATTTATTTATTTATTTCAGTTTGGAAATTCTCAATGACTTTGGAAGAGATGAAGCAGATTTGAAGACCGTTCTTAAACGATCAATGGAAGTTCTATAATGGAAGGCCAGCATCGTCCCATTGTTGCTAGAATGAAATGCAGGAGCTTTGAAATACCTAGGCTTTGTCCCACCAGCTTCGTATTTTGACCAGATCCCCATCCGGCGTTTTTTATTTATATATTTTAATTTAATCTCCTTGAATCGCTAAAATCATGGAATTAATTGTGTATTTCTATAAAGGTCCATTACTTCAGTTTTTTAAATCTCCATTAATGTAGATAATCCATCAGAATGGGTCCGTTGCTTTGGCCTGGAAAACCACTGAGCGATTATCTTGCTGTCTGCCTCCACAACATCAGCTCTGTTGACTGATGTCTGGAGCCTCAGCAAGCTTTGGCTTCCAGTGGAAGATGCCGGCATCACGCATGCTCGGTGTGCCTAGGTTTTCAGTGAGACCAGAATATGGCAAGCCGACGGCCAGATCTTGTGTGAAGCCGAGGAGCTTGTGCTGAGCACACAGCAGTACAAGTTCTGTAATAATGCAAATAGTTTTTTCTGACGCCTTATTGATTGGGTGTGATGAATTGAGTGTATATGAAGCAATTAACTTGCTTTTGTCGCTGTATGATTGTACTGTATACCATATTTGAGGTAGGCATGAAGTATTGGACATCTCACTTTGTGCCTTTTGGTTTGTTGTCTCAAAGGTCATTTGGTTTGTTGGAGAGTTCCCTTCTCACATAAAATAAATATTAAGGCTTTTCAGGTTTTGATATTTGCTTCTACTCTTTGTGGGGACTGTAATCCTGGTGGTTTGATTTACACTGTGCTCCAAAATGTTTGGACAAGCAAGGAAGTATGCAGGATCTATCCACATCGTTTATTTGATTCTATTTTGGGTGTTAATCTGTTTTTTGGCAGCAAGCACAGCTCAGTTCCTCTCGCTGGTCACCACTTTGTACCAAACTTGGGTAGATATCGGTTGTCGTACATACATAATACGTGACTTTGAAATGACGTATGAATGCGTGGAAATGCGTGAAATCAGGAACAATTTGCGCAGTGTGTTGTCGCTGATGAGCCCATATGAGGGCGAAATCTGATCGGCGGCTCTGCTTTCATTTAATCATGACCATAAAGTGCATAAATCTCACAGTCTGCCAAAGACGCTGAGTGGCACAACTGATTGCCATCCTTGTTTGGAGGTGATGAGTTGGCATTATTGTGCTGACGTGCAGTGTTTGTCAAAATTTAGGGTCAGTGTGTCCTTTTGTTGAACACAGCCCCTTGCAGTCTTGAGAAAAACGACATGGGCAAGGGTCTGCGAGTGCCAAATTTGATTGGTCTCGTGATGACATAATGCCGTAATATTATGTCTAAAGTACGATTTTGCTAAACGGAACAGGGTTTTGAAAGAGCCAAAAGGCGATTTGTATTCTACAAGTGTTCAAGTGTATAATTAAATTGAAATAATAAAAAAAGTTTTAAAGGTTCGTGAAAAAATACTTCACGACTACCTTATTTAACACGTTGCATTAATTATTTGTTCCTGTTGTTTGTGTTCATTCATAAACTCTTAAAAACAGTAAGTTTTCCTGTTTGGCATGAGTTTTCAATTTAGTTTTGACTGCCAGACAGTGGCGTAAAAGAAAGAAATAAAAAATCTCTCCTCTTGCGCGTGCATGATCGGACGTGAAATGGAGCCAAAGTAATGCTGCCTGGCAGTCAAACAAATGAAAATCATTCCAAACTGGAAATTTATTGTTTTTTAATGATTATATAAAGGATAAATGAACTACAGGTGTTTTCTAATTCTGTGTTCCGATTTGTTGTTTCAAAATATCCCATTCAATTGAAATTGAGTTGTTTCCTCAATGATATAAACTGACATTTTCTGCACAGACAGACAAAGGTGAACCAATTGTGGTTAACCGCCGCTGTTTTTGCTTCGCGCGTGCGCATGGTAATATTATATATTATATATATAATACCCGCATACAGCTTCCACTTCCAATCCCCCCCCTCCCAAACATGTTAATAGTAAATATCATTTTTTTTTAGCTTACTCTGGACATTCACAAGCCCCAGAATATGACCCTTTTCCCCATCAGTGTTTAAGAAGGCAACCAAATCAGATACAATGTTCTTCCTTTGGGAGGTCTGCCTGAATGTTTGGAATTGACGGTCTGTCGCCTTTTCGATTACAGACTCAATTAAATGTATCATCAAACATATATGTTCACATGAGGTAATCCCAGAAGTTTCAAAGTTCCCACCTGCTGGGCGATGGTCGAAGGTTTTGGTGGAACTCTCCATGTGTACGACATTTCATGCCTTGCAACGATGCTACGCCGCCTCAGGTAGTTTGCCAGTACATGGAGCTGGCAATGCTATAAGGCTTTTTGGGCGAGCTCAGGTAAGTTCTCCAACTCCTAGTTGTGCAGAGGCTCATCCCTTTCTCACTTCCAAAGTTTTTTTTTCGGCTTCTTTTAGAAGCTTTGTGAGCCATTATAGGTTCGCAATCCTTATCTCCAGCACAAACAATATATGCTACTTGCCCTGGATGACCAACCTCGTTGGTGAGGCGTTTCTGCGGCATGCCCGACCGAAGCGCTCTGGGGTGGATTACATCACTTGGAAACTCCCATATTCCTCTTTCAGAAAAAATTAAAATGCAAGGTTTCCATTGTGGACCTTTGCTCTAATCCCACCCTCAATCCCAGTGGTTCTTAACCTTTTTGGCCCACAACCACATCAGACATCTCTTGGTCAGTACATTGACCCGCGAAACAAAAATGAAAAAAAAACCAGCCCGATTTATTTAAACATGTCTGCCAATACTTAAGTCAATGGGATGCTGAAATTGCTTTGCAGCCATCACACAACCAAAACGAGGACGATATGCTGACAGGCAGCAACCTCATGTCAGTTGGTCGATACAAGCCTATTGCATGCCTTTCGTTTTCAAGAGTTACCCATGGTTAAGAATCCAGGCCTCACAGTGATAGGTTGAGGGGCGACTGGCCAATAGGGTCCGGCCCTCTTCGAAAAGAACAGGACAGTCCTTCACTTTCAGCTAAAACGTGGCGACCTCTTGTTCGCATAAAGTCACTCTTGAGCTGCGCATCTTCACGAATTCCGGATAAAATTCAACCTTCGCACCCATGTCAGTATCGTTGATGCACCGTCCTTCAACGGAAAAGGGGTCGGACGATCCACTTCATCACGAGAAGCGTCCGTCCAGTCCAGGGAATAACGTTCGATGGCTTCACTAATTGCCAGAAGGTGGATTGAGTCTCCTCGTGGAAGTGGCATTCAGCATCTGGCATAGCATCAGGAGAGTATCATCTCAGGAAGTAGTCGTGGTCACCGTCCTGGACTCTTCTTGGTTAAAGGTGAATCTTCCTGCCTGAACGCTGCCACTTTGGTCACGAGCCTTGTGTAGCATTGGGAGGTTTCTTTGAAAGTGACAGGTCAAGGAATTCACCTCAGCGAAAAAGCCCGCAAGTAGCAACTTCATCATTGAAAGTTTCATCCTGGCATCTTTTCATGAAGCTGATTCTCCTTCTCGGGTACACCCTCTCTCCAAGAACAGTTGGCTATTTCCTCTCGAAGTTTGAATCGCACGATTGAGACATTTACCCGCGAAAGCCAGCGCACCTCTGTGTGGAAGTATCAGAACAGTGGAATCAGCAACCCATTTTTCACACATCGCTTTTGAAGATCTGAAGTTTGTTGGCACTCCCTCGGAATGTGGTTTCACAAATATTCACCACATCTGAAAGCACCGAGATCGCACATGATCCAGGCCACACACAGTTCGTTGTGCGTTATACGTAACGCCATACTGCGAACAAATACTGTGGTGTGCGTAATGTACCTTTGTTAGGTTCCTAAAAATGGGCTCAACAAAATTGATTGTTATTTATGGCCCCATTCAATGACCCCCGGGAAAAACCCCCAAACGACCCCCCAGGTTAAGAATCTAGGGCTCGAATCTTCTATCACCTTTGCTCTATGCCATGTCAATCCCAGAGTGGCTTGTTGGGTTTAAGTCAGAGCTCTGTATTGGCCACTGCAAATGGCAGATTTGCTATCCTCGATTTCCACTCCAAAACAGATCGGTAGTTGGCAAATTCACTCCTGACAGATACGGTAGTAATGGCCAACTCGCTCCGAACATCCAGAAATACAGAAAACACAAACTCTTAAATGCGCATTTACACAAACCTACTCCTAACAATCTGCCGTATGGCAACCTACTCCTAAGATGTGATAGTACAGCCAACTCACGTCAACTTCTGGAGTATGGCGAATCAACTCCTAACAGATATATCAGTATGGCAAATCCACCATGAACAGATATGGTAGTATGGCTAACTCGTTCTAACAAATGGCAAGTATGGCCAAATCAGTTGTGTTAACAGATCAGTCATAAGGTTTAACTTCATTTCTTTAACATTATGGCAGTATGGAAATTGACCCTAACAGATTGTTTTTGGGGTTTTTTTTGTATAACATAGTTTGAAAAAAAGGGGCCCCCCCCTTTGTGGGGAAAAAGCCCCCGGCTTATTAACCTTAAGTAACAGTGGGGAACGGATCAGGATGCAACAGGCCAATAAAGGACAGTAGATAGAGGGGTGGGGGGGGGGACACCAACGGAAGGGTTGAAGGCCAAGATTGAGCAGGACTTGGAACAAAACCAATGGGTTTGGGGAGGAATGGGGGGGGCAAGGAGAGGATTGCATGGGGCGGACAAGATGGATCATAAGGAAATTCTTCAGGAGGACAAACTGGAAATTTGGGAGGACGAGGGGCTTGGGTGGGCATGAGAGGGTGGGTTAACGTGGGTCCAAATATCTCGGTTTTGGATTGGAGACAATCTGAGATGGTGGTGACTGGAGGGAAGAATGAGATTGAAGAGAATGTGGAAGTTGGTTCCAAAGGTGGGGAAAAAGACAAATAAATGATTGGAGTAAGGAGTGATTCTGGATTTTGGAGAGTTTTACCAGAAGGTGTGATGGTGGACCGTATGTTCCCTGCAGAAACCTTGGGTTTGTGGAAGGGGCCAACAAAGCATGGGAAAGAGTGAGGTGAAAGCAGGAAAGGAGGTGTTAGAATATAGGAGACCACCCAGATAGAGTGAAATAGTAGGCCCTTGGACTCTGCTTTATTGCGGGCAATTTCAATAATCTTGAAGGCCTTGGCTTCCATGTCATCAAAGCTAAGCTAGGTGTGAGGCAGGGGCACCAGCCCAGAGGGAGAGCAGTACTTCCTAAAGCTACAGATGAAGGCCTTGTAGGTGGATCTGGATAGGAGTTCAGTTGTGCTAAAGAAGGACTTTGTACGACGGGGCTGGCTTTGGGAGGCAAACTTTGAAATGTGGTTTGTCCAATAAAGACCGTGACTAATAATGAGACCAGGAGTTTTGAATGGACTGAAGTCCTTCAATAAGATTGTTTAAGAAAAATTACGAGAGAGGCTTTTGCGAGATTGGTCCTTTCGGAGGAGATAGTGAGAGTGTGAGATTCATCAGGGATTGAAAGACCATATTGTTACGAAATCTGGAACCATCGCACACAACAGCCAGAGTCCTTATAGATCAGTTATATCGGTAAGTATGTGTTTCTAGGTAGGGTCCCGTCCTATGGTTTTAATGGGTGATTAATTGTGACGTGCGCTGTGAATTATTTTATAGTTAGGGATTTTACATCAGCCAACAACAACGACAAACGGACACTGCTCGCGGCATTGCCTGGCGCTCGCCGGCAATGCAGGCGTGTGCGAGAATTCCATGCCCAGGCGGTGTGGATTTCGCATCAAATATTGGTCACCGAAGCGTTTTCGCTCTTGGCTTGGCCAATATGGGCAACGGAGGCGCCTCGTTCTGGCTTGCGCGCCAAATAAGGGTATGCGTCATTTTCTGCCCAATGTGGCGACGGAGCGACAAAGCTGGGTGGTCCTTTGCAAGAAGGCGGAGCCGCGACACGGCCATCCACCCAATGAGAGCAGGTGACGGTGGGAGCGGACCGACGCACCCAAAAAGCGACGGAATAAAGGATTGATGAGTGAGTCCGTCTGCTCGAGCGCGCTTCTGTCTGGGTCTGCGGCTAAACTGCATCCCGGCATCCGAGGCGTCTCGTCTGGTGGCATTACAACAAGCGGTCGATCATCTTCATCACGGGGATCACCCTCCGTCTCGCTCTTCGTTCTGGGTTCGGCTGCCCTGGTCCGTTCTTTGGCGACTGGTGCTCCTCGGAAGGTGCGGTCGTCAGTCGCGCGAACGCGGCAAGGTAGCCAAGCACAATTCTCTTCCTCAGCTCGTCTTCGCTCGAGCTGAAAGGGCAATAAACACCTCGAGGTCCATTCTTTTGGGTATTTGTGTGTGCGTGTGTGTCCGTGGGCCCTGTCACTAGTAGAATTGTTTAAAGGAATTGCCTTGTATATTTGATACCTTTCTTTATTCGTTGATAACTCTGCTCTGTGTTCCCCTCCCCGATTATTGTTATAAATAAATATCCTTTTGTTGAATGTACTTTGTCATTTCTGCCATTGGTTTGCCACGGTGCGTATGGGGATTAGGAAGCCGTTGTTGCCGTAATTGTTTCATTTGGACGCAACAGGCCCTCGGCTAACCATCCGTCGGCGTTACACACGGTTCGAGCATGGTAACGGTTCGTTCCGCTCGAGGCCTGCGAGGGTGTGAATTTTCCCGGTACTTTGCCGCCGTGGGTATTGGGTATATTGAAGTTTGCATTAACCCTACTCCACGGCGGGTCAAATTATTGGTGATTCATGGTCTTGTAAGGGACCCGTGCCTTTCGGACGTATCCGAGGGTCACGACCTAATTCCGGATGTTCGGTAGGAGACGACTCTACTGCTCCTCTAGCGGTGTGCTCACCACCGCATACTGGGCCCACCAACAATATCTCCCCTGAATCTGGAAAACCTTGTCAGCCGAATTTCGTGGAAAGCTCTTACTTCAGTTTTCCACATCAAGGAGAGAATATTCCCAAGTGTTTAAATACGATAGAATGGCAAATCATCTCATTACAGATACAGTCTCATATCAGATTACGATCTCATATCAGATAACCGGTAGTCTGGACAAATCGACTCCAAAAACAGAAATACGTATTTATGACGAATCGACTCCCAACATATATTGGCATATTTGACCCTAACGAATGGCAATTACTCCTAAGAGAATATGGCCAGTATGGCCAAAATCACTGAGGCGCCAAATCTGGGTAGTATGGCTAACTTCTCCCCTAACAGATACAGCAGTATGCAAACATAATTCTTAAAAGATATGGTAGTCTGGCAACTCTTCACCAATATGGCTGCAATGGCCATCTTCACTCATAACATATTGGCACAACAGCAAAGCCATTCTTAACACAGTGAATACTGCACATTCACTCCTACACTCATATAAGCAGTATGACAAACCCACTCTCAGGAAACGACAGTACAGCCAATCGCCACTCCTAACAGATATGGCTATATGGCCAACTCGCTCACTGAACATACGGCAGTTATGGCATAATGCACTTCTAAGATTAAACACGTTACGTAGTACGGCTTTCTGTCTTGCTTAACACACGACAATTATACCAAACCCCACTCTAAGAAAATGCAAGCAGATGGACCAACTCACTCTAACAAAATACAAATTTCGGCAAACCGCACCTCCGAACTCACAACAGTATGGGCAAACCGACTCCTATCAGTTACAGCAGTCGCGTTACAACTATTCCACTGGTATAGTTCAGGCCCTCCACTGTTTAACTGCAGTCAAAAGTTGGTTATGCAGCATGTTTCCAAATGTGACAATAATAGACATTTACAAATACTGGTTGCTTTGTATGTGGGGAATAAAACAATACGCATATTCAGCCGAGGAAGAGAATTGATTAACAGGTTGGTGGTGTGTGTGTGTGTGTGTGTGTGATGTATGTGCACATAGTATATGTTGTGTTGTGTGTATGTATGTTATGTTGTGGTATATATTATATTATATAGTATATATATATATATGATAATATATATATATATTATATATATATTATATTTATTGTGGGTTCTGCAAACCGCATGCCTCTAAGGCAATGGCACCCAACATTACAGTGATCCAAGGCAGTTATTTTGTTCGTCTTCCTGCCAGTCATACCTTCCCCTCATGTCTAATGGGTTAACGGGACGAAGATCGATTTGCGTCGGGTCTAATAAGCTAGGTCTAATTAATTATTCTCATCTTTCTTTTTAATCCTGAATTTCCATTTCCAACCCTTTTCCTTTTATCCATGATACAAATCAAAGCAGGCACCGACCCAAGCAGCACCCGATGAAGACTCACCACCAACACTGTACAGTTGCGTGCATGGGAAGTTTGCCCTTTCATCGAATCTGCACGCCCGATTTACAACCGGTGTTCTCACCTTGCTCCACTTTCGCTCATCCAAAAGCTCACCGCTCGACCACCAACATCTTCTCGCACACAGGAAAAATCCACCCCGCGCCTCCACGGACACCTCCGCATCGATTGCAATTTGCCACCAAACGGCGTTGCTATGGCAGCCGGAGGCCACCAGGACTTCGTGGAACGGGGACGGGCAAGCACATAACAGCATGAACCGCAGCTCGCCGAGGGTGCCCCGAATGGTAAAATGTGGGACTGACTATGACCCTCGTCAGTCGCCAGCACGGCGCGGAAGGCAGGCCGTGTCGTGCCGGTGATGCGAATGAGGCGCGTTCCGGGCTACCCCCCAGTGAAGCCGGCAGGGCAGGCTGGGATCCAAGGGAAGGACACGATTCGGATGAACGGCACGTCGCTTCTGGTCGTCGTCCCACCCTTCTCCCGGGCTTATAGTAAGGCGGATCTGCGTAGCCATCCTCTCTCTCTCTCTCTCTCTCTCTCTCTCTCTCTCTTCTCTCTCTCTCTCTTCTCTCTGTGGTTCTCTGTGTCTCTCTGTTCTCTTCTGTCTCTAGTCTCTGTCTATTGTCTCTCTCTTGTTTGCCGCGCCCACTTCTCCGCCTCTCTTGTTCCACCCTCTCTTCACTGCACCTTTTGTTGCCTGTCGCTGCATCTCCACTCGAGCTTGCGTTGTTGCGACAGACGTTTCTGCGGACGACTGCGGAGCACACGCTTCCACGAGTCCTGGCGAAGTGATCAAGCAAGAGATACGCGCCGACTCTTAGGGTGTGATCACTTCCAAGCGTAGCGTCCCCAAAAAGCATACTGGGGTTGCGCATTTTGGCCGACCGCGCCCCAAGGTTATTAAATTTTTGAAGAGGCGTTAGTTCTGATCTGCCTCTCCTTCCTTGCTGGCTAAAAACTAATATTTCATTGGGTTTGTGTGTTGTATGTATGTTGGCGTCTTGTCAAGCATAAATTAAGATTGTTAGAAGATTATAACGCGACAAGTTTCTGCTTTTGTAAATTGCTTGCCTTTTTGTCGCACCCCACAAATTCCTTGCTATCCCTGAGCTGGACATAATAATAAACCCCATTCACTGTGCCACATACCTTTCCTCACCTGATTGTAAACTAAATGCTTGTGTAGAAATGTTCTCAGTGGTTTTCATCTTTTTCCTTCATTGTTCCAGCATGGTCATATCCTAGCTTAGCCGGGACGTTATTCCCCCACGATCTGTTTTTTTTTAGCGAATCTAGCCGGTACGTCCTTGGCAGTTACGCTCGGCTGCATCTGATCTGGGTTAAGGTTGATCCGGTTTGAACAAGGCGTACCGAGGGCGTGTTCCGGTAATTAGTTCACGTGGACCATTTTAGGGTAAACGGTTTCCGTTAGACGGAGGAACCCTAAGTAACGTGGTAGTTTATTGGCGTTCACAGTCGAATAGCGAACCCGCCATGTCACGGAGCTATCCGTGTGCGACGGCCTGCGATTCCGTATAATCTGGTGGGGACCCGAGGGTAGCTCCCCCCCCCCCCCGTCGTGGTCTTCTCGCTCCGACTCCGGTCCACAACAATATATATTATATAATAATATATATATATATATATGTATATACACTCGCGGGGTGTGCTGTATACATTTGTGTGAAATATACGAACCGTGCTTCCCCATTGTTTTGGGTCGCTCACCTGCATTTGATTTCATTATTTCTATTTTTTTATTTGGAAGATTGCTTTCCATGGTTTTGTGATTTTTCTTTTTCTTGGTTGTTCGGCTTTGGTGTCCTCAGCACACAAATTACTTGTGCTTCCCCTTGTCGCGGGGTCTCTCACCAGCATTTTTTTCATTTTTTTTTCTTTTCTTTTTCCATTTATTTATATTTTCATTTATGGAATGTTGTCCAACGAGTCTGTGATTCTCTGCGTGCACGGCTTTGATGTTCATCGGCACGCAAAATTCCAGCTTTTACGTCACCTGCGAAGGTACTATTCTTTAATATCACTCATTTAAGTCAATGAGTGAGTAGTCAGAAATCCATCCATCCATTGGACCATACTCTGTGAAGAGCGTGGTGCTTGCCTAAGCAGTCTTATTGGCTATTGGGCACAATCCTAGATGGATCAACCACTCCGACACAGGATACCAGCAAGCTGGCACTCAATTTTTCCGACCTCGGAAGGATGACAGGCAGTCAACCCCACCTGTTATTAATTCAACAGCAAGTGGGATTTGAACTCAGGAATCTAGGGATCCCAACCCACCACCCTAACCATTAAGCACACCAGGCACCAGTCGTAAGTCAGTGGTTAAAAAAGAAAAAACACACACACACACACACACACACACACACACTGTATTACAGTTTTGCACGTTTGGCTGGTCTTATGCTCTACTGTATTATGGCATGTTTCATTCCAGTGTTATCCTTTCTGTTGGATACATTGTGTAGTGTCGCTTTCCGTTTTGAATGTGCTTTCGTCGTGTAAGGCATTGTGTTCCCCGCCATGCTCACACGACCCATTACGTACATCACCTGCAGTCCATCTTCCCAAATGTTCATTCGTTGTTCTTGCAGGACAAGGTTGCTTCCACAAGTTACACATTTTGTGCAGAGGTATTTGTAATCATAAAGGCCTGTGAATTAAACCCTAAATGCTCTGGCTATTGTGCATGAGCTGTTGAGATGATGTGTCTGTCCGGATAATTTGTGGGGAAGCGAAGCAAGTTTCTCGCTGGATATTTTGTCAAAAAACTTCCTTTCTTATCCAACCGAAGAAACTCCAAAAACGTTTCTTGTTTTCCTTTAAAGTTGCTGCTCGTAAGCATGGCGGAATGGACCTTTCCTCTTGTCTGGGAAGCTCAGAATCTTCACTTTGCAGGGGGCTGTCCACTGTCTTGGTTCAGGCCAGATCTTAGTGTTGGTATTTATTATATTTACTGTCTGCACAAACTTTCAGGTCAATTCAAGCTAAACATCCTTTCCTGGTGTATGAAAGGTTATGTAATGGAGGTGGCTCAAGAGAGGTGGAACCTTTACTTCTGTTTTTTTGCAGGCCATGGTTTTTTAAATTTGCTGGCCATTTGTGAAAACGTGGCACTTATTCATTTGCCTTTCAACCGGCGAGGAAATTCGGTGCTGACAACCCAGGTGATTTGCACATTGCTTGCAGATGGGGCACGAGGACGATCTCGAATCGAGGCCTGATTACGCTAGTTTTCAAATGACTCCTGTCACGCGGCTCAGAAGGCGATTGTCGAGATCAGCTGTAACCGTCAGTGGTCACCACGTGCCTGCACGGCCATGGTCTAGGTGGTGGACCATGTGTGAGTTTTTTGGCGAGTGACGCAAAGCTTCGAAGCCCTGGATAGGAATTGTAAGAATGCGTGGGTTGAGCTTGGCCGTTACAGTGAGGGTTTTTGTTCAAACTGCCATGTTTTGCAACACGGCACTGCCAACCTTCTGTTTGGAGGGAAGCTTGTTTGCTGGGTGTTAGTTGTGGGTTACGTCACCCATGGCCCATACGTTCTTGCCCACAATTTCTACCTGTTTTTTTCTTCTTTTTTTCTTGTGATAGAATTTTTTTCATCAACTCTATTACCCAGTATGCTTCATTAACCAAAACAAGTTGCATCTTCATGCGATCAAGATGTGGTGGGTAACTCTCGAGGTAATTTGACTTGTGAAAATGTTGGGCACAAGGCCACAAGACACAGATTCAGGTTCATGGTTATGATCTATATCACTTGCATGACGTGTTCTGAGAGTGTACCTTTCTGTAATTGTTGTTTCACTAATCGGGATGTCCAGTTATGTTTGTACAGCTTGAGCTTTGACTATGATGGCATCTGGCATTTCTAACAAGTGTTTGTGATCAAAGCGTCCAGTTCTTTCTTGAAGGTAGGCAAAGTACTATGATGTTCTAAATATCTTGAGATCCGCCGGCCTTTCAGCAGCAATCGAATAAACTGTGTACACTGTCTGTGGGTTTATTTCATGTCAGGTCCTACAGACTTGGCCTAACCTTTAGAGTGGCTTCTCCGCTTCTATAGAAACTGTCTTCTGGCTTTTTGCCCCTCCCCAGTCTTTTTCTTTGGGGGGTTTTTGTCTTTTTTGGGATGTTGTGAGAGTCAGTAAAAAGGGAGTTATCCTTATGTTTTCGGCCATGCCTGCTAACCTGCCATAACTGATCTCTGCAAAGTAAATGATGGAAAAGTCAAATAAGTATATTTCTTTCAATAATTGCTTTGTGTACTTTATTTTTTCCCTACTGATGACCAAAAACAAACAATTAGTTGGATTCCCAAATTAATCTCTCTATTTTTGCTAATCGAATAAAATCCCCCCCTTTTTCTTGGTACTTGCTTTTTATTGCAGCACATCATCATTAAATCATACTGCATTGTAGCACAACGCCAGGTTTCCTTTGCCTATTATAATAAGTACAATTTTGGGAATTTGCATTGAGCATTTCAGTATCACTGCTTATTAACATTGGTCTCTGCCCCACAGGATGGTGCGGAGGGTCGTTTGCACTATCTTTCATCTGTCTAGTTTGGGTTCGATTTCAGGGGCCCAGCTTAAACTGTTACAGATTTGGTGCTTCGCAGGTATGCATCATTGCATCATAAAGTTGTGCTGTCCCTCGGATGGACGTGAAGTCAGATGTCCTTTCTGCCCCACATTAGGCCTGTGTTCTTTCACAAAAGAGTTAGGTGAATTATCGGCCGGCACCCAGACAGCATTACTTAATTCCTACTCAAACTTCAGGTACAAGTCCCTTCCAGTTGGAGAGCTTCAATGCAGAAGAGGTGGCTATTAGGGGCCATCAAAACCTTTGCTATGGGTTGCAAACATTGTTTGTTTGTTTTTGTCCATGCTCATATCCTCTTGTAAAATGCTAAGCGTTCAAGCAATGGAAGCAGCTGCTACCATTTTATAAATCTTTTGGTATGAGTTGGCCGAGGTTCAAACTGCCAACTTTCCCAGGACTCAGGAGCGGTACGCTCCAACCTTTACTTCCTCCAATTCGCATTTGTCAGCCAATTTGCCATAGGCGCATTATAGTGTGTGTTGGTACAGGAGTAGGCCCATGGCAGTGATGACAGTTTTGTTTGTGATTTTTCGCTGTTTCTTGAGCCACCACTATCAGTCCAGTGTTGAGATTTCTGGTACTGTCTAGAATGACCCCTCAGCATGTCGTGGACACCTGCGTTTTCCACATTCCTTATTGACAGGAGCCGCCAGCTTCTGTGTTTATTCTCTCCGCCCGCTGTTCGTTCCGTTCCCACCTGGTTAACAGTTCACTTCCCGTTGGCTGGGTCTGCCGTCGCCTTTCCCCTCCATTTTTTTTTTATACTATTTATTCTTTTTTTTTTTTTTTTTACTTGTTTTAGTCTATTATTTATTGATGCTATTGGCTTGCTTTCACCGTCTGTCTCCGCCCTAGTGCTTTCCAATGACAACAAACGGTTCGCACATGATGAGCTCATTGGTCGATCGGGGAACCTGGAGGACGCCAATGTGCGTTTGCGCAAACGTCTGGTTAATTTTGGTGAATTGTGTGTAACATGGTGTAAACCCTAATCCACCAGTGGCAATTAAACGATTCCAGTGTAACTGGGGCATACTAAGGGTTGACGGCTGGATTCATCAGAGTGAGCCTCCTCCATCTCTCTCTCTCCCTCTCCTCTCTCTCTCTCTCTATCTACAAGCCCTGCTAACTTTTCCTCAGCTGTCTGGTTGTCCCGTAGTACTCTGCGTGGTTCTGTCTGAGTTGAAAACCACTGCTGTTTACGTGCTCCCATTCTGATTTCTTCTTATAATTCTTCTCATGCATCAGTGCTTAGAAGTTGCTTTCATTATTCACTGTGCTTGTTTACTGAGTATCTTGCGCCAAGCAAGCTATGAGGAAAACCTTCCTGGTCCCAACTGGAAAAGGCTGGGGAAAGGTGCAGGTGGGGATGTGGAGTGAATCAACACTTTGGATTGGTTATCTCTCCCAATGCATATGTGTCGTGTGTGAAATAAATGTCATTGTTTATATGTTCACCTGTTCGTTGTGTCGTTTCCTGTCATTGACTGCCATTATTACGTACGGAATATTAGCTTGCTTTTTAATAGCCGATAAGATAATCAAGTCC
>CM068962.1:68799018-68817103 GCA_035128595.1 Eptatretus atami
CCGCTACCCAATCGAGACGGTCCTGACGTTTGAGGAATAAGGGCCCGATTCACCAAAAGGGAAAAAAACGCCTCTTGGAAGATTCCCTCGCGCGCCAGGAAGAGAGGGGGCGAGGCTCCGTGGCTATAAAAGGAGGTGCGGGTTGATGCCAGTGGAGTTGTTGTGGAGAGTGGTGGAAGAGAGTTGTTGTTAGAGAGTAGTTGGAAGAGAGTCTTAAGAAGGTCGTTGTTGACCAGTTGAGTGGAGTGTGAGAGAGGAGACGCGACCAGCAGTGGAGTCTGGGGTCTGGAGAAACGGAGGGCGGACCGCGGGCGAACAGCGAGTTCCGCAAAGATCCACGGACATGGTCTTTTCTTCCTTTCTTTTCTGGGGTTTGACATGGAAGTCTGTGGCGGCCTTTGTCGCCTAAGTAAAAACTAGTTAAAGTGCATGTGAATAATAATAATCATAGACAACGGCTGTAGGTCTTTTTACTCGTGTCCTGTCCCATTCCCCCATGCAAGCATATTTCGTGTGTGAAATAAATGTGCATTGTTTATATGTTCACGGCTGTTCGTTGTTCGTTTCCTGTCATTGACTGCCATTATTACGTACGGAATATTAGCTTGCTTTTAATAGCCGATAAGATAATCAAGTCCCGACGGAGGCCTCGCGATTAATACACCGCCTCAGCAATCGCAAACGGAACCGAGCTGCTTAAGAACGGCTGCGTTTTTGTGGCAGCCTGTCGAGGTGTTAAATTCGCCTGGCATTTCTGTCTGCGCGCATACTTTAGGTGTAAATCGACAATTCGGTGATCGAACGCCTGTTGCGCGTGGACAGAAGAATGGCTAATTTACGGTGGTGGTTAAAAAAACAACCCGTTAGGCTGATTTTTCGGGTGTGATCAGAAAGCTACGACTGGATGCCCGTTCCGGGGCGCGCGGCTGCCGATTAGTTTAAAAGCGGTCGCCCGCACGCCGAACGTGTTGGAGAAACCATAACTATAATATATTAATATATATATATATATATATTTATATATATATATATATATATATATATAATATATATTATAACATATATATGTATATATTTTGACGCCGAATGTGAGTGAAGAATTAAATTTATGAGCATTCATAACCATGTCAAGAAACTGAGACACATCATAGGTGCATGGATGATGTGGGTATATGGACCCGAATAGTGGCGTGTTCAGTTAATGATGGTATTTTTGTTCAGAATGAACGCACAAAGTGAGACTATTCACTCTGAGTGCTGTTATCGTTTTTTTTTTTGTTTTTTCTGGGCAGTCAAGATTGATCTCCATTTTATGTGATCTCTGCCTGCAGTACCCATGGCCATTGAAGAACAGGTGGTTGTCATCTTTGCTGGTGTTCGTGGCCACCTTGACAAAGTGGAGCCAACAAGATCACGAAGTTTGAGCCGGCATTCGCTGTACACACATTCGCAGCCAACAGCAGAGCTCCTTTCCACCATCAGGTAAGTACCTTGTTTGATATTTGGTCATTCTTGTGCTGAAGAGATTATTTTGTTACATTCATCCAGAAGCTCTTTGCTGATGAGCATGAGAGGATGAAATTACCCCAACAAGGTTTGTATGTTAATCTTAGCTTTAGTTGGTGGTGTTCCTCTGTGGTGGATGAAAAACTTCACCTCAGGTTTACAGGTGAAGCA
This sequence comes from Eptatretus atami, assembly GCA_035128595.1. NCBI lineage: Eukaryota > Metazoa > Chordata > Myxini > Myxiniformes > Myxinidae > Eptatretus > Eptatretus atami. The sequence continues at coordinate 68,800,696 of CM068962.1, forward strand.
TTTGAGATGCAATGTTGTTGTGGTGTTGGTAGTTTTTATTATTATTATTGTTTATTTTTAATCTCTGCTTATTATTATGATTTTTATTTCGGCAAGCGATAAACTATCATCCCAGTCTTTCACTGGCAAGATGAATGTTTGCGGTCACTCAAATGGACGATGAATGGGTGTCCAATGACGATGGAAAATCAAATATTGTTCAGAAAGTTCTTCCCACACTGTTGCAGAAGTTCCCACAAATGTGTTGCACTTGTTGGTTGCTTTGCTTTCACCCTTCTGTCAAGTTCATCCCAAACCAGCTCGATGGGGTTTAAGTCTGGAGACTGTGCTGACCATTCCCATGATTTGAAGCCTACTGTCGTATTCTTTTCTTCTTAAGGTAGTTCTGACATAGCCTGGAGGTATGTTTTTGGATTGTTATCTTGCTGTAGGATGAACCCCTGACAACTAGGCGTAGACCAGAGGGTATTGCATGGTGCTGCAAAATGCTGTGTAGCCCTATTGGTTCAGGGTGCAGTCACTCTGTGCAAGCCGCGCTCTACATCCAGGAAAAGAGCCCAGATCATCACGCTCCTCCTCCATGTTTGACAGTTGGTGTCACTCACTGAGGAACCATCCTTTCGCCTACTTGACGGCGTACAAAACCTGCGTGATGAACCGAAGATTTAAAATTTTGATTCATGCGGTCCATAAGACCTTTCTTCCAGTTTTCAGTAGTCCACTGGTGGTGCTTCATGGCCCAGGTAAGCCTCTTTTTCTTATTTTGCATCTTAGTAATGGCTTTCTTACTGCCACTCGTCCTGTCAAGCCTGCAACTCGAAGTTTTCTTTTCACAGTTGAAACTGAGACTTCCTTACTTCGACCAGTGTTAAAGCTGTGCTTGAAGCTGCTGTCCTATGAGCCACCTTTCACGCAAGCTGTTGACTCTCAGAAACTTGTCTTCTGATTGTGTTGTGGCTTTGGGTCTGCCAGACCTCTTCCTGTGAGTTTCCTCCGTTTCCAAGTGCCTTTTGATGGTGTAAGAAACTGTACTCACTGACACCTTGGCATCTTTGCAATTTCTCCAAAGGAAAGACCTACACTTTTAAGGGTTATGATTGGTCTGTCTGTCTTCCTTTATTAATTGTTTTTTTTTCGCACCATTATGATAGCAAATATACTACTTCCTGCAGTGCAATATTGTCCAATAATGCTTCAGAGGGTGTAGGTAGCAACACAGTCTGTTCCAACACTACTTTAATAGACGGTTTTGAAACTAATCAACAAAAAGTTGGGACACCTGTAGGAATTGTTTCCATCAACTTTCAGGCTTAACTTACTTCCATTGCTGCAGAACAGCTGCAGTTGCTAACCATTACTTGTTCCCTTCAAAAGGGCCTTTTTAACAACTCTGAAATTTACATTATTTTTCATTTTTGGTAACCTAAACTTTTTTTTAACCTCTGGCAGTTTACCGCTTAGCTTTGTGCCATTTCAGGTTATTCACTGGACTTTGCTTAAATTTCAGTAAAAACTGGGAAAATGTGCGTGTTCTCAAACTTTTGACCGGTAGTGTGGATACGAGAATTATTGAATTTTTAAAGAGAGATGGGGCCAAAAACGATATAGTACTGAACAGTATGATATTTCAAAAATGTATTGGGCCCGTCGTGTTCTTGTGGATCAAGCATTGCGTGGCGGAGGTATGTGCTCTACCGAGTGCCCTTCCAGTAGTAGCTGTATTTCTCCGTCCCTCTGTCGTGCTCTTTTCACCGGGATGTCATTACGGTGTTGCGCCTCGCACTCCTCGCACTCGACTGGCCCTCTATGGATGTGGTGTCATCTCGTTGCTACACTGATGGCAGTTGAGAAATATAACCCATCTCCCTATCTGACATCCTTAGACGATGAGCTGAATGCCATACGCTTGGTGTCGGAATGACAAATTTGGTAATATGGAGGTGCAGTCGGACACGTCTGGAACAGCATTACATCTAGAGCTCGGCTCGGCCTTTACAGCGGTGTATTATTTCAGAAAGCACTTGATAACTGCCAACAATCCGTGACTAATTAGCCTACTTTTCTTAATGTTGTAATAATATTAACACGACCTCGTGAGATGTGCAAACAAGACGTTTTCATTAAAAAAAAATTCTATAATAGTAATTTCTAATAATAAATATCTGTCAGTGCCTCCATACTCCAAAACCATGAAACCTAGCAGGCCCAAACTTTGCATGCAAATTAAGGGAACTCTAAAGGAATGCATGAATGAAAACTAGGTGCTTGAGTAAATTTGAACACCCCTTTGAAATGTCGATAATTTAGGGGTTGCTCATCCCAAAAAAGGAAAATAAGCCTTACGATGATTGTGGTGTGCCATCTTGATCAGCTTGCTGGAGTCTCAAGTGCCATTTTGTTTGGCCTACTCAACAGTGCTGTTTGGATGTTTGTTTGAAAGCCATGGCGATACATGAAAAAAGTACCCACACTGTTGATCTGCGAAACACAACCAAAATACAGTACATCGATCAATTGAACGAAGTTCAGGCCCCACCTGCCTGCATTGGGCCTCAGGTTGATGTGTGGTATCAAGCCCACCATTCCTTTTGTAAGCTTATCGGGCAGACTTTGCCATTATCCCCCCCCCGCCCCAATCATGTGAATGTGTAGCATCCTGATGCCTACTGACACTGCAGAAACGTCATGAAGGGCACACTCCTTCAGAGGAATCCATATTTTCATGTAACTGTTCCCATCTAAAAATGCATGTTTTCTTGTCAATGAAAACTTGGTCAAGATGGTGATTTAAAAAAAAAACTTTGGACAGTGCAGAAGAGGTTCTTATTTATTTATTCCCCACCCCCCCCCCCCTCCAGCAGAATTGCTTGAGGGGGCTAAGGATCAAAGCTTGACAGTTATGACATCATTAAATCAAGGCACTTTCACTCAAGTAGTTGGTCTGCCCACACAGCGAGACATGTGGTTTTGTCTGTGTCTCCAGGCCATACCTTTTTTTTTCTTTTTTTAAATTTAATTTAATTTTTTTATTCACGATTTGAGCTTTCTCTTCAAATGTCCAACAAACCTTTATTTATTGAGAACAATGATTAAAATTTACATATTCCTTTTTATATCCCCCGCACGTGGCAGAGGGGGATATTGTTGTCCGTCCGGCTGTCCGGCTGGCTGGGCGTCAACATTTATAGCTGTGAGTGCGATAACTCATAAACTGTTCGCCATATCGATTTGAAATTTGAGTCACACATGTACAACCTGAAAAGGAAGAAACCTATTGATTTTGGGCATGGCCGGATCCAAGATGGCCGACTGGGGGGCCATCTTGAAAAATTGTTTTTTGTAATAAATGGAAAATCGCTTATCTGATTTCAATTATTTTTGGTTACTACTTCTCACCCCTGGGGAACTTTTTGCAACATGGTTTCGGCCGCTCAGACATCCAATCTGGCCGCTGGCAGCCATGTTGAAAAAAACGACGTTGCCATATCGATTTGAAATTTGGGTCACACATGTACCTCCTGAAAAGGAAGGACCTATTGATTTTGTGCGTGGCCGGATCCAAGATGGCCGACTGGGGTGGCCATCTTGAAAAAAATGTTTCAATGGTGGGGGATTCCCCATCTCTGATGGGTATATTTCATTGTTTATTGTTGTATTTAAGCTGTTTTCAAGTTTGGTTTGATTACAAAGTGGATGTGCATGGATTGGTGTTCCTGGAAGGATCGTGGCAGTAGCTATGGTTACGCTGGAATTGGAAGGGCACCTAGAAGCTTCGGTGGTGGAGGGATGCATGGATATTGGCAGAAATGTTGAGGCTGATTGCCTCCTGCATTCAACGTCCTTGTATTACTGTACTTTGTAAAATATATTCTGCAAAATGGTGTTTTTTCATGGAAAAGCTAACATTGAAAAACTTGCAACTTTTTTGTTTGTGTGCTTGGCAGGAATGAAAGTCAAATCTCACAGGAGACCGAAGCCAAGTTGAAGGAAGTTGTCACCAACTTCCTGTCCACCTTTGAAGCCTGATCAATTTTTCCTTTTTTACTTTGATGCGGTTCTTTTTTTTGTGTTCAAAATTCCCCTTATTTTGCCATCAATTCTTCTTGAGGCGGTTGGTTTGAGTGATCTTTGCCCGGTGGGAATCTTGGTATCGACTCGGGGGCCCTATGAGAACTCATGCTGTACATCTGTTAGTTGCTTTGCTCTTGGATATGACACGAAGATGCGATTGGCTTTCCTTGACCAAATGTCAGCTTGTGCATCCTTGTTTGCAAATACCAATGGTTGGTTAACAAGAATAAAACTCCAAGCTTCTGCACGTGTGTAATCTTGGGTGTATGCGTGTCGAGCCGAATGGGAGACCAATTCATTGTCTTCGTCTATTGCATTGAAATCTTATTCGACATTTTCCTTTTCTGCCAATAAATTATGCTATCTGAATATAATCGATGGAGGGAAGGCTTTAATTTGTTCAGTCCCAAAATTATACCTTTTTTTATTTTATTTTATTTTTGTCATTAAAGGATTAAAGCTGCTTCCTTTTATTTTATTTAAAACTACTCCTTGAAATTAAACTTGTATAAGAACAATCCTTTCCGATTGAAGATGATGCTTTCTGGCCTTTGTCAAGTGGAAGGTTGCGTGGGTAGCCCTGACTCGTATTCGTGTTTTTAAAATGAAGCGACGTGATGTATAGATCTGGTGATTGAGATCAAATGGTGTGTTTGTTTTTATCAGTGACGTCATGATGCTTGCAGGTGGATGTGACGACATTCATGGTAATACCTGGCAATTCGCAAACGAACGATTAAGATGGTGATGGCTTGATCAAGGTTGATTAATTTCTCCTCTCTCTCTCTCCCCTCCCGTGGTGCGCAGTCCATGTTTTCCAACACTTTGTGCAGGAAACATGTGATGTGACATTCTGAATAGTTTACTTGCCATCAGCATGAAATCTCAGAGGTACGATTACGATGTTAAATATTTGAGCGCGTGGCAGCGAAGGCTGTTGATATTCGTTTAAATTTAGTCAAGCGGTATGCACGCACACTTGAGCAGTCGAGCTTGGGTTTGAATCTCGACCGAGCTATAAACTCTTTCTGGTGTTTCTCAGGAAGGCCGAGGCATCAATATGTGTACCGTACCTCGGAGGGAATTTAAGCGGAGGACTCATCTGCCAGTGTTCTTTGATGGCCGTTAAAGTCACATGTGGTGTCTTTTGCGAAGAGTGTGCCAGTTATTGATGGTTAAACATCAGACCTGGAACTTGGTGGGAATGATTGGGGCCGTTGAAGATGTATTTGTGTTGGAGGGGGGGGGGGGGAGGGGGGCAGGCGGAAAGGAGATGCCGAATGAAGAAAAGGAAGATTGTTGAGTGGAAGTGGGAAGTTTGATGAGAGAATCCATTTTGGATTGAGGGATCATGGTGTGGAGGAGGTCAACTCTGCCATATTTACAATTAATGTAATTCCTATCTTGATGAAGAACTTGCATTGAATATTTTCGGTGCTATTGTTCCAACTTTTCCCATCAAAGCACTTCAGTTTTGTGGGGTAAGTACCAAAACCAAGCCGCTCAGTTAATTGTGCAATTGATACAAGATTGATTTGTCTTGGGTCGAAGTTTGTTCTAATGTTTAATCGCACTGGTTACTAGTTGGCAACAGTTTTGTTCAGTCAAGGCCCTTCAGCCCCTTCTCTGGCTTGTACACTGTTTTCATCTTTTATGGAGATGCAGTTGTAATCTTAGATTAGATGTAAGCAAACACCACTCATCCACATTTATCTGTTTTCCTTTGACGAACGATAACATGATTGGACCCGATTTTCAAAATGGAGTGATTGTTTTTTAGCTGCGGCAGAGCCTTTGTGTGGTTTGAAAGCAAATCGTTTTGTCTCATTTTTGGCCCCGATGAGACGTTTGACGTCTTCCTGGTGCTGCTGCAGATGTTTGAACCGAAGTATTGATTTGCTCATTTTATGTCAGGAAAGCAGAGGTGTACTCAGTAACCAAGTGATTTAAGCAGTCCGTTCAAAACCGCTGATAAGGAGTGTCTGACCTGGCAAGTGCTACCTAGCTGCCTGGTAACCGAGTATACCGAGAGATGGTCGGAGACTGTCCGAGTTGCTTTGTGAAAGAGGCTGATGGTAAGGCTTGGACTTTGTGTTTCTAGAACAACGTGGCACTATATGACTGATTAATAAAGGGAAGTTGTGGTTCATCTTCGGTGTGCTGATAAGTGAACAATTTTTTTTTTTTCTTTTTGAGATTCCAGATGGTTTTAGCCTGTTTCAATGCGTCTGTTCCAAAGCATTTGGGAAAAGAAAACAAACGATGTCTTTTGGGCTGTTACCAAGTTTCGTGTGGAGCACTCGCCGGTTAGCTTAAGCACTCCATTCGAAATCGTTGATAAGGAGCGGCTGGCTGATCAAGTGCAAGCTCACTACTAGCACCCTTGGTCTACAGTTATCATCCAGCACTCCCAACCCAATGGGTTTATGACGTCGGCACTCCTCCAGGTTAACACAAGCATGATGCAACAATTGCAAAGAAACTTTCATAATCCATGTCACGGTCTCAGGCTACGACCAGAAGGTCTGCTGCTGAGAGATAGGAACACGAAGTCGTTCAACGTTGTTGCGTCACTGCACGCACGTACGTATGTTCCTTCAAAGAAAGTCGAACTGGCTTATTGAAAGACCAGTAATTGCTGGGGGTTTTTTTGACTCGGATTTAAAAAAAAAAAAGTTTGGAGGTGTGTGTGTGAACTTTTGAAGACCTGGCGATTGGGATGTCACAGCACAATGACGTCACCAGTGAGTTGAACGTGTTCATGTTGGGCACAACTTGTAGCAGAAGGGGCACGAACCGTGTTTACAAACACTTCGAAGAGTGCGGAACTGTGTGTATCAGAATCCAAAGCGTAACGTACACGCGCAATCATTGGTTCGCATTTACGGGTGGCTCCGCCTACTAATCTTGACTGCCTCTCCCCATTGGTGGAATACGTCACGAAGGGGGCGTGGCAAGCGGTGTGTCCGCCCACGGAATGACGTGGAGAAACAGCTGGAGAATAGCGATGAAACAGCAGAGTGAGGAACCTCGTATTTAGAATCGGCTTCGGTTCGAGTGGAAAGCAAAGAGAGAGAGAGAGAGTCACAGGTTTCTGGAATCTCTAAAAAGAAAGACACATCCAATTATCGAGGATTAAGAGTCACAAAAGGAAAAGATGGAGAGTCTGGAGTAGCAGTTGGAAGAGGAGTCCGATGTCGGTGACTGGGAAGCGAAGAGCTTCATGGCCGGTTTCTCGAGTCGGCAGTAGTCATGGGCCGAAGGCGGCACATGAAGGGAAGGTGAATCCTCCGGGGTGGAAAGGACCGCTCTCCTCCGGGGAGTCTGGCCGGATCCTCCGCGGTTAAAGAGCCTGAGGGTGAAGAGAGAAAAAATTTTAACACTCTGGAGAGAGAAGAAGCCCTAGGAGGGAAAAGAGAGCGTGATTCCTGAAGAGAGAGAGAGAGAGGGACTAAATGTTGAGGAAGCGGTCGGAGAGGACGACGGTGACACCCACGGAGAGGGTGGATCTTGAGGAGAGAGAAGAGAAGAGTCGAGACCGGCGGTGATGAGGCCGGACGGGACAGAGACCGTCGGTGAGCTGTTTTCTTGTAATCGTTGCTAATTTCTCTGATTTTATTATTCCTGTTCTGTAATTGCTCGAGTTGTTGAATCCGTTGTTGCTCCGTGACCGAGCCGCTCCAGTCGTTGTTGTCATGGTTGTTGTGGTGATTTGGTGGTAAATGATGCTTGAGTGTGAAATCTCTTGTTGATGGACACTTGGTTGGGAGTGCATGTTGTGTTGTGCTGTCGGAATGCTTTCTTGTGGACATCTTTCACCTGATGCTGCCATTTCTGCCTTCAGGTTTCTGGGTTGTTTTGTTCTTTGCATGACATGACGATCAAAAATGTGTGTGTCTCTCTGTTTTTCTGTGTCTCTGTCTCTGGATGTGTCTGTCTGCCTGTCTCTCCTCTCACTGTCTCTGAATGTGTCTATCCACTCTGTGTGTGTGTGGTCTCTGTCTGCCTGTCTCTCCTCTCACTGTCTCTGAATGTGTTTATCCACTCTGTGTGTGTGTGTGTGTTGTCTCTGTTCTGTCTGCCTGTGTCTCCTCTCACTGTCTCTGAATGTGTCTATCCACTCTGGTGTGTGTGTGTGTGTGTGTGTGTGTCTCGTCTGCCTGTCTTCCTCTCACTGTCTCTGAATGTGTCTATCTCACTCTGTGTGTGTGTGTGTGTGTGTGTCTGTCTGCCTGTCTCTCCTCTCACTGTCTCTGAATGTGTCTATCCACTCTCCATGTGTGTGTCTCTGTCTGCCTGTCTCTCCTCTCTCCGTCTCTGGATGTGTCTCTGTCTCTGTCCCTGTCTCTTTGTGTGTCTCTCTGTCTGTGTGTGTCCTCTCTGTCTATGTCTCTGTCTCTCTTTCTCTCTGTGTCTCTCTTTCTCTCTGTCTGTGTGTGTCTGGCTCTCCTCTCTGTCCTCCTCTCCTCTTCATGTGTCTGGCTCTCCTCTCTCCCCTCCTCTCCTCTCCTCTTCTCTCCATGTGTCTGGCCCTCCTCTCCTCTCCTCTCCTCTCCATGTGTCTGACCCTTCTCTCTCTCTCTCTCTCTCTCTCTCTCTCTCTCTCTCTCTCTCTCTCTGTGTCTGATTACATTTAACCCTTTATTCACTACTTGCTGTGTATGCATGTACATCCAAAGCAGTCCTTTTTGGAAAATATAATGGAAAGATTTTAAATACCATCAAACATCATTAAACGTAGCAATCGATGTGCACGTATTTGATCAGCAACGAACACTTTTCCATAAACATACATGATGAAGATAAAATCATTTTCTTTGTTAAATGATAGACGAGACAGCTTCACAGGGCCTCATCTGTAAGGCCTTATGCTTCACAGCTGTAAGATCTTTTCCTGAGCCGATGCTTTTGGAGGAATGTTGGATTTATCGTGAGCAAGGGCAAAAGGCTCTTTTGAAGGTGTTTCGGCTCTTCCGGCAATCCCTTTCTTTCATTTGCCCACCTTGCCATCCCCGCCGAGCTCCCTGCATTACAGTATGTGATTCCCCCATTGGCATTGGTGTTCTCTGTTTTTTCATTAGAGTGTTGAAGCCAAGCTTGTCGAGGTCATTCGCCAAACGACAGGAATTATTTATTCCAGCAACGTTCATGGTCGTGGCTTTAAAAACGCAAGCATCCTGTAACCACGATAACATTTGGGCTTGCTTGACTTTGATTGGAATTTTTTTTTTTGAGATGCAAAGTTCATTTAATTTTGGAATCAAGTATGACACATCATGTACCGTCCCCACGGTGCCTTTTAGAAGTACCTAACAATGGTGACGGATTCTAAGACGCACAGACACTGTAACTCACCGGCTACGACACTATTTCCTCGACTCCAGCCTAGTTTATCGACACGAACAGGCTTGCCCCGATTGCTCACGGTGACTCCTCGATGTATTGGCATTCCGTGCTCCAAGAGATAGATAAAAAAAAGAAGTAATTCTCCCCCTAGCAACAGCTCTGCGGGACAGGCCTCATGAAGGCTCTTGAAGGAGACGTGAGACAATAACGTGCATTGTGAAACAAATCTGGTGACCTATCAAAGCGCCTACTCAACAATCGATGGCAATTTACCACGAGATGGTATCCTTTGTTACGGGGTTTTCACCGGTTGGTGTCAATTGTCCATAGTTTGCCATCAATTGTGGTTTCCTGATTTTAATATCCCGTAAACTTCATTCTCGGTGCAGTTTGTCATTGTACAATACTCTCTTTGCTAACCATGACATTTGCTGGTCTGGTAGATGCTTGGTCGAGGGTTGTTTGTGTCCAATGATGGGAGAACAAAAGTCAGAATGTTTTTTTTTTCCAGTAACTGTTGTAAATTTTGTCACAGTAGATGTAGGAATGCCACTTACTTCTAGCGGACTTCCAACTGCATAGCTGATAGCGTCAACGATGATAGCATATGATCCCTTGTACACGTTAAAAGTTTTAGAGAAGGAAGAATGCTGCTCTGCAGGTTTTTTTTTTGGAATACAATTATTTCTGTTTAATAAACATTGGATTTCGAGTTGTGGATGATGCGTAGACTACTTGTTTGCGATCGTATTCATTAAGGTGCTGTTAACCTGCGGTGAGTTTTACCACGTAGGTCCTGCCAGGAAACTTCTGGGTCCATCCGAGGCTGCCATAACAACAGGCCAGTGCAGCCCTCAGAAAGCTTCGCTCGTAAGTAGTAAGTAGAAAACCGATGGATATAGAGTTTCCGAATCTGCTGTAACCTTGCATCACGAGGGTGGGGTTGCCGAGTCGTGGAAGATGCAAATCACTGGGTGAATTGAGCGGAAACGACCTTTCTGCTCATATTCTTTCAATTAGGAAGTCAAAGTACTGACTGCCCAGTCAGTTATGTGGAGGCCACATTGGTTGGTACATTTTGGGGAGAAAGCAGAAAACATTTCATCACCAAAACCACACTGACAGCAGATGGATACTTGCAGGCAACAAACCCGATTGACTTTGGCTGAATAATGACCAACCATTCCAGCTTACGTGGCAGAATGTAAATTTCTGCTTTTTCGAGCAGCACTTCCTCCGCTTGCATTATATCTCCAAATGAGATGTGGACGTACAGAGTAATGACTGCTGTGTGAAAGCATTTCGATCCATTGATCTCACCGGTTATCTTTGTGGGTGTATGAAAATTACTTTCTGCCGTGACTTGAGAGCCGTTGATTACTGTCGGACCTCCTTGTGGCTGCAACAGGCGTAAGGTCAGCTGGGTCTGGCAGATATCATGAGGTCAGGAAAAAAGGCCCCCAAAGATTAATTTTATCTGAGCAGCAAACCTTTCATGCACCTTGCCAAGTTTATTTATTTATTTCAGTTTGGAAATTCTCAATGACTTTGGAAGAGATGACAGATTGAAGACCGTTCTAAACGATCATAGAAGTTCTATAATGGAAGGCCAGCATCGTCATTGTGTAGAATGAAGATGCAGGAGCTTGAATAACTAGGCTTGTGCCACCAGCTCGTATTTTGACCAGAATCCCCATCCGGCGTTTTTTTTATTATATTTTAATTTAATCTCCTTGAATCGCTAAAATATGGAATTAATTGTGTATTTCTATAAAGTCCATTACTCAGTTTTTAAATCTCCATTAATGTGAGAATATCCATCAGAATGGTCCGTTGCTTTGGCCATGGAACCACTGGAGCGATTATCTGCTGTCTGCTCCACACATCACTCTGTTGACTGATGTCTGGAGCCTCAAGGCAAGCTTTGGCTTCCAGTGGAGATGCCGGCATCACGCATGGCTCGGTGTGCCAGGTTTCTCAGTGAGACCAGATATGGCAAGCCGAGGCAGATCTGTGTGAAGCCGAGGCAGCTGTGGCTGAGCACACAGCACGTACAAGTTCTGTAATAATGCAAACTAGTTTTACTGACCCTTATTGATTGGTGTGAAATTGAGTGTATATGAAGGCAATTAACTTGCTTTGTCGCTGTATGATGTACTGTATACATATTTGAGGTAGGCATGAAGTATTGAATCTAACTTGTGCTTTGGTTTGTGTCTCAAAAGTGTCATTTGGTTTGTTGGAGAGCTTCTTCTCACAATAAATAAATATTAAGGCTTTTCAGGTTTTGATATTTGCTCATACTCTTTGTGGGACTGTATCCTGGTGGTTTGATACACTGTGCTACCAAAACTGTTGGGACAGCAAGGAAGTATGCAGGATCTATTCACAATCGTTTATTTGATTTCTATTTTGGGTGTTAATCTGTTTTTGGCAGCAAGCACAGCTCAGTTCCTCTCGCTGTCACACTTTGTACCAAACTTGGGTAGATATCGGTTGTCGTACATACATAATACGTGACTTTTGAAATGACGTATGAATGCGTGAAATGCGTGAAATCAGAACAATTTGGCAGTGTGTTGTCCTGATGAGCCCATAATGAGGGCGAAATCTGGATCGGCGGCTCTGCTTTCATTTATTCATGACCATAAAGGCATAAATCTCAGTCTGCAAAGACCTGAGTGCCACACTGATGCCATCCTTGTTTGGAGGTGATGAGTTGGCATAATTTGTGCATGACGTCAGTGTCTTGTCAAATTTAGGGTCAGTGTGCTCCTTTTGTTGAACACACGCCCCTTGCAGTCTTGAGAAAAAACGACATGGGCAGGGTCTGCGAGTGCCAAATTTGATTGGTCGTGATGACATAAAATGCCGTAATATTATGTCTAAGTACTGCTAAACGGAAGGGTTTTGAAAGAGCCAAAAAGGCGATTTGTATTCTACAGTGTTCAAGTGTATAATTAAATTGAAATAAAAAAAAGATTTTAAAGGTTGTAGAAAAAATACTTCACACTACCTCATTTAACACGTTGCATTAATTATTTGTTCCTGTTGTTTGTGTTCATTATAACATCCTTAAAAACAGTAAGTTTCCTGTTTGGCATGGTTTTCAATTTAGTTTGACTGCCAGACAGGTGGCGTAAAAGAAAGAAATAAAAAAATCTCTCCTCTGCGCGTGCATGATCGGGACGAAATTGGAGCCAAAGTAATGCCTGCCTGGCAGTCAAACAAAATTGAAAATCATTCCAAACTGGAAATTTATTGTTTTTAATGATATCATAAAGGATAAAGTGAACTACAGGGTGTTTTCTAATTCTTGTTCCGATTTGTGTTCAAAATATCCCATTCAATTGAAATTGAGTTGTTCCTCAATGATAAACTGACATTTCTGCACAGACAGACAAAGTGAACCAATTGTGTTAACCCCGCTTTTTGCTTCGCGTGCGCATGGTATATATATATATATATATATAGTAATACCCCATACAGCTTCCACTTCCATCCCCCCCCCTCCCAAACATGATTAATAGTAAATATCATTTTTTTTAGCTTACTCTGGACATTCACAAGCCCCAGATATGACCTTCCCATCAGTGTTAAGAAGCAACCAAATCAGATACAATGTCTTCCTTTGGGAGGTCTGCCTGAATGTTTGGAAATGACGGTGTCGCCTTTCCGATTACAGACTCAATTAAATGTATCATCAAACATGATATGTTCACATGAGGTAATCCCAGAAGTTTCAAAGTCCACCTGCTGGCAGCGATGGTCGAAGGTTTGGGTGGAACTCTCCTGTGTACGAACATTCATGCCTTGCAACGATCTACGCCGCCTCGGTAGTTTGCAGTACATGGAGCTGCAAGCTATAAGCTTTTTGGGCGAGCTCAGGAAGTTCTCCAACTCCTGGTTGTGCAGAGGCTCATCCCTTTCTCACTTCCAAGTTTTTTTTCGGCTTCTTTTAGAAGCTTTGTGAGCCATTATAGGTCGCAATCCTTATCTCGCACAAACAATATATGCTCAGCTGCCCTGATGACCCCTCGTTGGTGAGGGTTTCTGCGCATGCCCGACGAGCGCTCTGGGGTGGATTACATCACTTGGAAAATCCCATATTCCTCTTTCAGAAAAATAAATGCAGGTTTCCATTGTGGACTTTGCTCTATCACCCTCAATCCCAGTGGTTCTTAACCTTTTTGGCCCCACAACCACATCAGACATTCTTGGTCAGTACCATGACCCCCGAAACAAAAATTGAAAAAAAAACCAGCCCGATTTATTAAAACATGTCTGCCAATACTTAGTCAATGGGATGGCTGAAATTGCTTTGCAGCCATCACACAACCAAAACGAGGACGAATGCTCGACAGGCAGCACCTCATGTCAGTGTCGATCACAAGCCTATTGCATGCCTTCGTTTTCAGAGTTACCATGGTTAAGAATCCAGCCTCACAGTGATAGGTTGAGGGGGACTGGACCAATAGGGTCAGGGCCCTCTTCGAAAGAACAGGACAGTCCTTCACTTTCAGCTAAAACGTGGCGACCTCTTGTTCCATAAAGTCACTCTTGAGCTGCGCATCTTCACGAATTCGGTAAAATTCAACCTTCGCACCCATGTCAGTATCGTTGATGGCACCGTCTTCAACGGAAAAGGGTCGGACGATCCACTCATCACGAGAGCGGTCGTCCAGTCCGGGGAAGTAACGTTCGATGGCTTCACTAATTGCCAGAAGGTGGATTGAAGTCTCCTCGTGGAAGTGGCATTCAGCATCTGGCATAGCATCCAGGAGAGTCATCATCTCAGGGAAGATAGTCGTGTCACCGTCCTGGACTCTTCTCTGGTAAAGGTGAATCTTCCTCCTGAACGCTGCCACTTTGTCACGAGCCGTGTGTAGCATTGGGAGGTTTCCTTGAAGTGACAGGTTCAAGGAATTCACCTCAGCGAAAAAGCCCGCCAAGTAAGCAACCTTCATCATGAACAGTTCATCCTGCATCTTTTCATGAAGCTGATTCTCCTTCTCGGTACACCCTCTCTCCAAGAACAGTGCTATTTCCTCTCGAAGTTGAATCGCACGATTGAGAACTTTACCACGCGAAAGCCAGCGCACCTCTGTGTGGAATATCAGAACAGTGAAATCAGCACCCATTTCTTCACACATCGCTTTGAAGATTCTTGAGTTTGTTGCACTCCCTCGGATGTGGTTCACAATATTCACCACATCTGAAAGCACCACGATCGCACATGATCCAGGCCACACACAGTTCGTGTGCGTATACGTACGCGCATACGCGAACAAAATACTGTGTGTGGTATGTACCTTTGTTAGGTTCCTAAAAATGGGCTCAACAAATTGATATGTTATTTATGACCCCTTCATGACCCCCGGAAAAACCCCAAACGACCCCCAGGTTAAGAATCTAGGCTCGATCTTCTATCACCCTTTGCTCTATTGCATGTCATCCCAGAGTGGCTTGATTGGGTTTAAGTCAGAGCTCTGTATTGGCCACTGCAATGCAGATTTGCTATCCTCGATTCCACTCCAAACAGATACGGTAGTTTGGCAAATCCACTCCTGACAGATACGGTAGTATGGCCAACTCGCTCCGAACATCCAGAAATACAGAAAACACACTCTTAACATGCGCATTTACAGCAAACCTACTCCTAACAAATACAGCCGTATGGCAAACCTACTCCTAACAGATGTGATAGTACAGCCAACTCACTCAACATCTGGCAGTATGGCGAATCAACTCCTAACAGATATATAGTATGGCAAATCCACCATGAACAGATATGGTAGTATGGCTAACTCGTTCCTAACAAATGGCAGTATGGCAAATCAGTGTGTAACAGATACAGTCATAAGGTTAACTCATTCTTAACATATGGCAGTATGGCAAATTGACTCCTAACAGATGTTTTTGGGGGTTTTTTTGTATACATAGTTGAGGCTTGTGGAAGCGCTAGTACTAGTACAGTGAACGGATCAGGATGCAACAGGCCAAAAGGAACAGTAGATAGAGGGGGTGGGGGGGGGGACACCAACGGAAGGGTTGAAGGCCAAGATTGAGGCAGACTTGGAACAAACAATGGGTTTGGGGAGGAATGGGGGGCAGGAGAGGATGCATGGGCTGGACAAGATGGATACATAAGGAAATTCTTCAGGAGGGAAAACTGGAAATTTGGGAGGACGAGGGCTTGGGGTGGGATGAGAGGGTGGGTTAACGTGGGTCCAAAATATCTCGGTTTTGGATTGGAGACAATCTGAGATGGTGGTGACCTGGAGGGAAGAATGAGATTGAAGAGAATGTGGAAGTTGGTTCCAAAGGTGGGGAAAAAGACAAATAAATGATTGGAGGTAAGGAGTGATTCTGGATTTTGGGAGTTTTACCAGAAGGTGCTTGATGGTGGACCGTATGTACCCTGCAGAAACCTTGGGTTTGTGGAAGGGGCCAACAAAGCATGGAAAGAGTGGAGGGTGAAAGCCAGGAAAGGAGGTGGTAGAATATAGAGACCACCCAGATAGAGTGAAATAGTAGGCCCATGGACTCTGCTTTATTGCGGGCAATTTCAATAATCTTGAAGGCCTTGGCTTCCATGGCATCAAGCTAAGCTAGGTGTGAGGCAGGGGCACCAGCCCAGAGGGGAGAGCAGTACTCCATAAAGCTACAGATGAAGGCCTTGTAGGTGGATACTGGATAGGAGTTCAGTTGTGCTAAAGAAGGACTTTGTACGACGGAGGCTGGCTTTGGAGGCAAACTTTGAAATGTGGTTTGTCCAATAAAGACCGTGACTAATAATGAGACCCAGGAGTTTGAATGACTGAAGTTCCTCAATAAGATTGTTAAGAAATTAGAGAGAGGGCTTTGCGAGATGGTCCTTTCGGAGAGAGATAGTGAGAGTGTGAGATTCATCAGGATTGAAAGACATATTGTTACGAATCTGGAACCCATCGCACACAACAGCCAGAGTCCTTATAGATCAGTTATATCG
>CM068962.1:68830567-68844261 GCA_035128595.1 Eptatretus atami
CGTTATGATACGCATACTGATTTGGCATAGGTTTTACGCCGGATGCCCTTCTGACGCAACCCTGGTCGCCTCTTACGACACAGGGATAAGAATTGGGTTTTGCCATGATTCCGGGCTGCCCGACACCCTCTCATAGCGCGGCCCAGCGCAGAGCTCCTGTCCTCAAGCGATCCTCCAACCCAAGCCTCCGAGTAGCCGGACTACAGGCGCACGCCACTCACTACGCCCGGTATTTATATATATATATATATATATTATTATATATATATATATATAATATATTATATATATATATATATATATATATTATGTGTGTGTGTCAGTGTGTCTCCTCCATAACTCCAAAACCATAAAACCGAGCAGCCTGAAACTTTGTACGCATACTAAGAAAAGTCCAAGGAAGTTCATGACTGAAAATTGGGTGTTTGTGTTAATTAAAACACCTCTTTCGAAGATAGTTGTCGGCCTTATTTAATTATATCCTTTACCAGGCTTAGCCTCACTCACCGCTTTCTTTGAGGTCTTAAAGCGTATCCTAGGTACCTCGCTGGGGTCTGAAGCCACCATGTTTGTTGGCCTGCTCAATTGCCTTGACTTGGAACAGGCCGCAACGATTTCTTTACGGTCAAGTGTTTTTTTTCACTTTCCTCACTCACATTATCGAATACCTGCTCATTATAGCTACAATTGCTGGGTACATTGCAATGCTTATAAACGCCCGGAGACGTCAGCATGCGTTGCTATATTTCATTTCCGAATTTGGGATCACCGGAGAATCTCTTAAACTTAGCAGAATTGCTAAATTTAAGCTCCAGAATCGAACTTACAAGCAGTTCCGACTCCGAGAAAAGTGTTCATTTGTCCATTTCGGACATATGTGACATTTTGGACGTCTCCAGGAGGTGTATGTTTAATACGACGGGTCGGTGATTGCTAATCGCGTGCAAAGCGAGCCGTTTCTTATTAACCGTTTTGTTGAAGTGCTGAAGCCACTTGGCGAGTGCTCTACAATATTCGCCCTGTCAATGAATACTCTATATCATCGACTTGAACAAAGTTCAAGGATCACTCACCTGCAATGGCCACGTGTTGTTCTGCGGTGCAACAGGTGGTGGCTGGCTCGGTGAAAATGTGAAATTTTAATTTCCGCGATTCTTCCTTTTTGTTCTTCCATTATTCGACCTGTCACTTTGGCATAGATAAATACACGTAAAAATTAAACGTTTCGCTTTTCAAAGTTTCTTCAACCGTTTCGTGGACTGCTTGGTGAAGCCACTTGGCGTGTGTTCTTCAAGTTTCAATGCCGATGTCGCGGTTCTGTCCCGGAGGTAGGAAGGTAAAATATATTATGTGATCACAATGAGAAAAAATATTTTCAGTTGTGAAATAATGAATCGTCATACCACGGCGAGAAAGCCAAGAGATACGCATGCTCACTTTGTGTAGCCTGGATTTGAATCCCGACCCAGCTATAAACTGTCACCCTGATGTTTCACTGGCAGGGTGATTCATCAGTGTGTGTGCCGTCTCTCGGATGGCCAATAAACTGGGCATCACATCTGCCGGAATCCCTCACCCTTCTCCCTCCCAACCCTACCCCCTCTCTCCCACCCCTCTCCCTCTTTCTGACACTGTCTTTCTCTCTCTCTCTCTCTCTCTCTCTCTCTCTCTCTCTCTCCTCTCTCTCTCTCTCTCTCTCTCTCTCTCTCTCTCTCTCTCTCCCCCTCTCCTTCCTCTCCTTCCTCTTCACCCCCTTTCCCTCTCCCCCCCCCACACCGCCCCTTTCCTCTTCCCTCCCTCTCTCTCCAACCCTCTATCTCTCTTCCAATTCTTCCCCTGGTCCCCTACCCCTCCCCCTCTGTTGAGGGACTAGCATGTATGAATCGGATTCAGAGTGGACAGGGGGTAGACCCCAATTCTCTCAATGTAAATGTGTATCGTATAGCGCCACCCGGTGGTCGCAGTATTACAAATCACCTTATCGCTATCACCAAGTTCACAAATCTGGCACCCAGCAACCAGAATTGAAATGTTGTCTATCCAGAGGCATTTCAGTAATCATTACTGTGTGTTGTTGCCTTATTGTATCATTTTTTTGCCTGTTTTATAGTAAATATTATTAACATATTGCATGACTCGTTAAATTATTATTTATATTGTTACCTGCTAAATTATGTGATTAATTAATTGGAATTATACATTGTACCTGGCTCTCTTTTTCTCAACCCTAAGTTCTTTCCACACAGGTCTCGGTACCTCTGATATATATGTACATACATACATACATACATACATACACACATGTTTGTAATATCGATGATTGGATGCAGATATGAAGGGCCAAAAGATAGGAGCTTCATTAGTACCACTTCAGACGCTACATCTTAAACTGAGCAAATTACATGCATTTAATACGCGACTTTCAATATGACATAATCTGTGCTTTAATGCACGGTGCACATGCGCAGAAACCCCAAGCAACAACTGTCATCAGGGCAGCGAACGTACTGTATATTGTGCATGCCAGGTGAGGATTGTTATCCTAAATGGCTCACAAAGCTTCTAAAAGAAGCTGAAAATACTTCGAAAAGTAGCTGAGAGAAAGGGGTGTGCCCCACATAACGAAAGATTTGTAAAACTTTCTGATCAACTCGCCCAAAGAGCTGATATCTTGCAGCATAGTGCAACAATTCCCGATGACGTGGGTCTGTGCAAGGCCTGTGAACTGGTGCGTCCTACCCGACCTCCCCGATCATCCATGTCAGTGAGTGGACTTCGAACCTTGCGCGATTACCTCGTGTGAACATGGCAGGCTTGATGATTTATTTACTGGATGTTTGCAATTGGAGAGACGACGCTGTCATTCCCAGCATTCAGGCAGACTTTCCGGAGGGAGACACCGTATCTCGTGGAGTTGCTTCTTAACTGGGTAACTGGGCTTGTCATTGCACAGGTAGGTTTAAAATGACGATATTTATTATTAATCATGTTTGGGAGGTGGGGAGAAGTGGGAGTGAAAGCTGTATCAGCTCTGAGTGCCGTTATAAATATAATTTCTTTTGGATGTTATTTTGCATCCATTGGTATTAATAAATTGTACTAGATTTTTGCATCCATTGGTGAAAGGAGAAGTGTTTTGGTGTTCGTGTTCTATCCACTGGCGCCACTCGCTTGTACGAACAGGAAATGGTACGAACCCCCACACCTATCATCCACGGATATTTCTCGTATTCTTATATTTCCGTGAGTCCGGTTTTCATTTGGGAACAAAACAATAATGATGAACCATTTGAAATTGCCACTCTTTCGTCTAAATGCTGAAAATTGTGTTTGAAAGACCGTTTAAATCTCAGATTTCCTGCTTTTAACGGCAGTTTAAAGGTGCCCAGCGAGCCGAACCATGCCGGTGTAAATGCACACAGCGCTTGCACAAAATACCTCGTTTAGCATTCATGCATCATTTCGAAAGTTACTTATTAGCATGCATAACTTATGAATCAACTTTTTTTAAGTACTATGTTGCTGAAAAGTTCACTTTCACAAGTGCATTGGAAAGCAGACTGAGCATTTAACAATGCAGAGCCTCGCCAGGGTATAGAGAACATAGTAGAAAAGAGAGTGACCGATTTATATTGAAGTAGAGCTTCGTGCGGACTCACACTCACTGACATAGACCGACTACAATAGCGCCTTTTGGTCTCTTCGGTAATGGATGAGTCTAACGGGACAGCATTTAACAATGTAGATTATAGTAGGTCTGAGAATGGACGATCCATATGAAAGTATGTCTATGTACAGATGCACACGTTTAAAATTTTAAAAGCAGGTTTCCTCTGGATTTAAATTGTCTGATTGGAATAACAAAATAACTTTGAACCAACAATTCTTTGTAAAAAAAAAATTAAAATGAATGTACATGCTCTAAACTTTACAAGTTGTCCCACTATGAATCTGGAGAAAGGTATCTGATTATGTAGAAAATTATCTGGGCTTTCTCATTTGTATTAACGAAAAAACAAACCAATTAGTTACCATTGACAGGATGCTTACAGGCTTTGGATCATGGAGGACAAACGACTTCAGGTCAGACCAAGTCCGTGTTTTAATCGTGTTTCCATAAATGACTGAAAGCGAAGCTGTTTTCCTCTGTTTACCACCAATGTAAGTACCTCATCCTTTTCGTCGGTTATTACCTCCACCACGAAGGTGGGTGGAGGTTATGTTTTCACCAGTCTGTTTGTCTGTTTGTCTGTCTGTGAATAGGATATCTAAAAAAAGTTGTGGACGGATTTGGATGAAACTTTGTGGACAGGTGGGTTGTGTGACCAGGAAGAATTGATTCGATTTTGGTGAAGATCTGGATCCGGATACGAGATTTTTTTGTTTGTTTTTAAGTCTGAAGGCATTTCTGCAGTCCCATCATTGGAGTCCGCCATATGCCTGGTGTTTGCTTAATGGTTTAGGTGGCTGGCTTAAGGTCTTAGGGTCTTGAGTTCAAGCCCCTGTTAAACCATTGAAATAACACCAGGTGGGTTGACTCAGCCTGCCATCCTTCTGAGGTTGGCAAAATGAGTACCAGCCAGCTTCTGATAACAGGGGCACTGCATCAGCGGCACAGTCGCACTTCCAGAAAAATGATGCAACCAGCAGCCACAGGCTGCGCACGAAACATCAGAGTCCATGTCAGGATCGTTGCTGTCGACGTTATCAGTCCCATGAGAAATTTTGCCACTTCATCTGCATTCATACGTGCTATCATGAAGGTTAATGACATGTATCAAAAAACAACAAACACCGTGTACTCCACACACTGTCTACCAATACACAAGCTACTCGCTTTAGATAGAAATAGCTGGCTCACAGTGAGCAGAATCAGAGAGCAGCTAGAATTTAAATGCATCATTCGAACCTCCCTGTCATGTGGACTTACAATTGGACCACTCCTCAATAGGAGTATGACCATGCATTCTGATTGTGTGTGTGTGTGTGTGTGTGTGTGTGTGTGTGTGTGTTGTGTGTGGTGTGTGTGGTTTTGATCGACCATGTGCTTCAGCCTTCGGTGTATCTGTATGCTCGTCTTGTTGACTGTGTACTTTGGTCATGGGTTGGAGTCCATGTCCAAGCTGTTGAAATTGATTTTTTTTTTTTACCTTGTTATGTTAAAAAGGCACCTTCAAAAGAATTGGAGGTTGAGTTTTCACCCATGTCTGTCTTTCATTATATGTCTGTCTGTCTGTGAACAGGATATCTCAAAATAAAAGTTATGGATGGATTCGGACATGAAACTTGGTGGACAAGTTGGGTGTGTGACGAGACGAATTGATTCGATTTTGGTGAAGATCAGAATCCAGATTGGATGTGCAAATTTTTTAATTTTAAGCTGAATCTTCTTATGATTTCCTGGTTCGAATGTAATTTGCATTCAGGACAGGTATACTTCAATAAAAAAAACAAGTGACAAGTCTTTTCAACGAAGTTGATGCTGATTCTAATTGTGTGGATTCAAGACCAATTCTGATGAAGATTCTTGTTTAATATGATAAGGAATCAGCGATTTCTGAGCGATTGTACAGTACAGTTCGAAGCATGCAGATACTAACTCTACTTAGTGTGATTCGGACGAAACACTTCGTGGAGGAGGTTGGACTTAGAGTGCAGGCCGATTGATTATGGTTCAGGTTCGAGATCCATGAGCTAACCTATCAGTGGCGTTATACAAAAACGTATAACACACTCAGCCTGCTGAATTGAACGTCACCTAGGTGGTTCTCTTTGTTCACCGCATACTTCAGAGTCCTAAAGTTGAGCCTGTCACAGTGGTTAGCGTGGTGGTTCGTAGCTGAGTCCTGAGTTGGTCCGCTGAATACATCAAGGGGCTATTTGACTGATTGGCAAATGCTAAGCCGATCGTGAGTCTGAGACTTCAGAGCACATGACGCAGACCAAGACGTCGCGCATT
This sequence comes from Eptatretus atami, assembly GCA_035128595.1. Lineage (NCBI taxonomy): Eukaryota > Metazoa > Chordata > Myxini > Myxiniformes > Myxinidae > Eptatretus > Eptatretus atami. Next base: position 68,836,527 of record CM068962.1, read on the forward strand.
CAAGAAATGATAGCTGCCAATGACCACCACACCACTCTAAGATATCTCTCTATTGTTTCCTCCACTATTCTGTATGCTAAGGTTCTTTTTGACCCTTTTATACCCTGCCTTTTTTTCTTCACAAATGCATGTTTTCCCCTCCACCCCCTCCGCCGCCCCTTTCATCATTATAAAATTGCTACCATTTGTTGCTTCTCGGATTCTATTTTTCATTTTCCTGAAAAGGTAAATGGGGTTTCTATATATAGTGTTGTGAGTCCGCCATGTACGACAGGCCCGTGTGTTGAAAGGGTTGAAACCTACATAAGGTCACAGGGCACAGCTGATGACCCAGTCGGTGTTCATTCTATTTTATTCCACTTTCCTTTCTCACTCTCTCCTTTCTCTTTCTCAGTGTGTGCACCCCCTCCAGTCTCACTTTCCCACTCCCACTTCCTCCCTCCCTCTTTTCTTTCCCTCTCCATTGTGGTAAGATCTGCTCTGTGTGTAACTTCTATAGGTTGATGCATATTGTCTATTTTTCCTATCTCTATCACTTCTCAATTATCTTTTGGCTCCACACGAGATATAATCCCACAGAACTCGCATGCTATTTCTAAGAGCGCAAATATATATCACTACATCCTCACCAGTCTGTCCCCTAAATAATAATGAATCGCTCATCTATCCACTTGAGGTGATGGTTATAAGATGTAACGGGATAATCTGAGATATGCTTGTCTGTTTGAACTGTTGTGCTTGAACAGATAAGCAGCTGAAATAATTTTTCAATTCTTCCGTCCTTCCTTCTTGGTATGCGCACACACGCAACCACACACACAACACACCACACGTTTTTGTTCCTCACAAAGTCTGTTCCTCACAAATTTCATCATTATATTTAAACCAGTAATGGACACACACACATACACATTTATCCGTTGTGTGTTGTAGTCCTTCTACGACCTTGACTTGCAGCAAAAAAAAACTCGTTTCTAAAGGATATTGTAAATAGATATACAGATGCGCCTTCAAAAGTATTCACCCCCTACAATAATGCACATTTAGGTGAATTATGTGGAAACAATATTCTTCCAAATGACTTTGATATTCCATAACTGGAAGAGAACTGAACACTTATAGTTGAAGGAGGTTACATGTCAGGAATACCTGCAAAAAAACATGCACAAATCAAAATTCACTGGTTGCAGAATAGCTTCAGCCCCTGAGGTCAGGACTTGTGAGCAGCACTTTTCTTTGCAGCAATGACTGCTATGAATCTTTTTGGGAAGATCTACACCAGCTTTGTACAGTGAGATGGTGTAAACTCTTTCCCATTCTCACGTGAAAAATCGCTTCTAGTTGCTGGGGTGATCGTCGATGGCCGACGCCATTCTGCACATAAATGGATATGGATTTGGCATGAGGATGCGCTTCAAGTCAGGCATTTGGATGCTTGGTCCACGAACTATTATGTTCTTACTTATTGTCAGCCACTCCAGTTATGCTTTAGCTTTGTGCTTTGGATCATTGTCCTGCTGAAATGTGATATCTCTTACCAGTTTCTATATCATGGCTGAATCAAGCAGGTTTTCATTTAGGGTTCTCCTGTACTTGCACCATCCATTGTGCTTTCTATCCTGCAGTCCCTGCTGATGAAAAGCAAGCCCCACAACATTATTCTGCCACCACCATGATTGACAGTAGGGATGGTGTTGAACTGTGTATGTGCAGTGTTCAGGCTTGCACCACATGTAAAGCTTTGAATTTATCTCAAAAAGTTCAATTTTTGTCTCATTTGACCACATAACCTTTCATCACATGCCTCGTGCATCGATTTGAAGGATGCTTTTTTCACAAACTCGCGGATATTAGGGCTTGTTAGATGTGCCTTTTCCTCAGTTATGGACTCTTCTTTTTTTGACCACCTGTCCATAGAGGCCAGCTTGTGTGAGTGGATATAGTGATTGTTGTTTGATTGATGAACTCATTGACCCCCATCTTCGGAAAGAGTCCTTGGCAGATCTTTACAAAGTCATTGCTCTGGATTGCACACGGTGTGCCATGCTAAAACAGTTTCCTGTGTGGCCGGGGTTTTGCTGAGTTTCGATGTGCGATCGTGATCTGAAGTAGAGTCTGGATGGTATGAGCAATGTGCTTCGGAGCTGCTCTTTTAGTGAATCCTGGACCTATAATTGCACGCCTAAGACCTCTGAGTACTCAAGGGCCGCGATAATGCAAGTGACCTCTTCCAACATTCTATACTATCATATAATAACCGCTACTACACTGAACCGGTGTTAGGCATATTCATACCATTCCAGTTGTAATGCTCGCTGACTTCTTCTGGCCAATTGACTGGCTTGGATCCTCTTCTAGTGTTCCGCTTGTTGGTTAACCAGTTGTGAGTGTGCACCCTTTTTAACAACACTCTTAGATAAGTAGAGGGAGGGCTCTAATTATCACAGTAAAACCACCGGGATATTCATACAGTGTGAAACGCTGAATTACACTTATTTGCTCCACCATTTCGAAACAATTACTATTTTGCTCCTGAACGATAACCAAAATACGGTTATTAGTGGTATCTAGGAAAAGTGGTTTGAAACTCACCTTACTGTAACTCTGAGAAGTGGATATTGCAATTTTCTCTATGTTGATCACACACATTCATTCACAATTTATCGCGCTCTCGCTATTTCTTTTCTTAGCATTTAGGTCGTTTGGAATAGTTTTGTGAAGACTTCTTTACTATATCGCTTATAGATCTTGAACAGCTATCACATGCAAATAAGAACTCAGTGTTGGAACAATTGATTTAATGTTTAAAGGGTATAATGGTTAACGGGGTGTGAATACTTCTTTGACAGGCTTAGATCGAGTGTGTTGTATGCTGTGTAGATGTGTAGTCGCAGTAGTGCAATAGCTAAGACGTTGGGGTGGTGTGTGTGGAAATCGATTAACGCTCGTCGATATCCACCTATATATTATCATGAGTGGGTGGATAGGTAATTAACGACTGAAAAGTATGTGGATTGTGAATTCTAGGAAGCCTTGTGAACACACTCAATCAGTCCAGGTCTCGTGATAGATTCAAGATTTAATCAAGAGTCGTGAGATTAGCGTTCGTGCTTTCTAGTTAGGGTCCCGTCCCTATTCTAATGTCAATTATATTATGGGTTCGAACTACGAGCGCTGCTCGGAGTATAATTTTGACATAGCTCAGGTTATCTTTTTTGTACATCACGTATAACACACTACAACAACACCTGTCGAGACGTCCTCAGTCCTGTGTACTAGTCTCTGCTCACGAGCATTCTATGCCGTAGCATCCCTGCGTCTCGCATGGCGAGACTAACGCGTGCGTGGGTCTGGATGTTTTAAGTCATGTATGCATGGTTATACAAGCAGTCCCGCTATGGCCAAATCAGCCGCAGATAAGGAGTTCGGCGTTCTCACTCGCCCCATCAGACCACCTACGTGCATCAATGCAGCCATTCCAACATGCTCACAGTAGTCCGTCAGACGTGTGAGGCAAGAGCTACAAGCAACTGCCGAATCGGGAACTAACTTTGTACCACACAGGTTACGGTTGAGGAGAGAGTATGGCGCTACCCGCCTCTCATCGTGGGGCCCTGTCACAATTAAGTTAAGACGTGCCATTGGATATGCAGAGGTGGGTTCAAGAGAATTCCTCTGTGAGGAGTGAATACAATAGGTATGTGATGATGGAGGCCCTCGTCCTGAAAGAGCAAGCTAGTGAGTGGTCACTGGGACACATGCATTGCAGGATAGAGATGACACGGAAGTGTATAATACCGACGACATGTGGCGTTTTTGATTAAGAACATGTTAGAACAGTCGTAGTGTCAGATTGAGACACTTTGCTATCTGGACAGTCACATACTCATTCATATGGAAGTGAGCATGCTCGCAGTAAGTTGTCGATCACAAAGAGTGTCGCTGTGGAAGACTGGTTGTCGTAGGTTGGCGGTTTGCCACAGTCTTGGTTGCTAGCAACTTGCCTGCCTCCCAAGAGAATATAGGTCGTCATCCATCTCCGAAGAGACCGAAAAAGGGTTCGAGAACGCATCCATTGTAGTCGGGTGGAGTGCTCTTCAGAGTTCGGGGTCGTGAGCTCGAGTGCATGAGCTGACCGCACGAACGCTCTACTGCGGGAGAGGTTATCAAATATAAATCGGATCACTCTCTTTCTACTATGTTCTCTATACCTGGCGGAGGCTCTGCGCATTGCTTACGAGCCCCGGCTCTACTGCATTGAACGACAGCCACTGAGCTCCGACTTTTCTGGGTATGCTGTGCGTAGTGATGTGGTGTGCATCGTGTGTGTTTGTGGTTGGTAGATAGGTTGGGAAACTTTTGCTAGATAGGGGCTAGACATTGAGTGTTTGTGACTTGTGTAGATAAGTGATAAGAGTGTGTTTTGTGAGTGTTCTCCTGATCTTAACGTAGTGACCATGCTAATATACGTAGTAAACGTGCTTTCTTTCTGAATGTATTAGCTTGTCAATTTATTATACATGTCTCTTATTCAAGCGCGAATGAGACTCTGCTATATTTGGTGGTGTGCTATATGCCCGCCTTCCCTGATTATGTGGCATTAAATAAATAGCACCTCGCAATGGGTTTGTTTCGGGAATGTACTCAGCTCTGTTGTCTTGTGCATCCTCTTAATCAAATCTGCTTCCATGTTAAAAGCATGGTGGCGTGTTGGAAAATAGTGAAGCGGACAAAGTTGGTTTCATTTATTTGGTCCGGGCGCACAGGGCTCTGGTACTAAGCTGCGGTTAGACCGGTTCCGAGTCGTTACCTGCAACTCGGAATGCGAGAACAGAGTCGGCCGAAGGGTGATGGTTGGCCAGCCGGTAAGTTAGACTGCGTGGGTATCTAGGTATAGAATTGGGAAATTAGGCACAATTATCCCTGTCCCACTGGTCGAATTATTGGTGATTCACCCGGTCTGTGGTAGAAAGTTTAGATGAATGGGGAGTTTGAAAAACTGTAAGGGATCTGCTGCGATCATTTAAACCGGTTCCTTTCGGAGTCCAAATCTACCGAGAATTATTCGAGCATCTGTATCTAGAGATTCCCCGAGACGCGTAGAGTTACGAGTGGAGCCGACTCGACTGCCTCCACCTAGCGGTTGTGCTCGCCGCGAGACCCAGGCCCCACAACAATATATGTATTATTTTGTAATAAGAAGAAGGCGCTTCCACCAAGTAAAAAACAAGATCGACTCCGCTAATTTGAGCAAAAAAAGCAAGGCAGCCCAGTCTCAGGCAATGTTTGCAATCGGCTTTGCTGCCGGCTTCATCAGGCACAAATAGACCATTTTGGTTGGAAGCGCCTTCTTTTCTTCTTTAAAAATGTGTTAATCCAACCGCCCTAATTCATATATATTATATTGTATATATATATATATATATATATATATATATATATATATATATATATATATATATATATTACACACATACATACATATATATGACACCTCCATATCTCTTAGCCGAAAGAAACTAGAATAAAGGCAACCAAGAAGGCCCTACGCAATGTAAGCGCTTTGCTGTTTCAAACCCAACCTGTTGTTCTTCCTGCAGCTGGCAGATAATCAAAGAAGTAGCATTGCAGGAGAACCCAAATGTGAACACACCCTCTCAGTCTTCATTTCAATGAATATTTCATAAGCTTGTTGGCGAATCATCAGATCAGCAACAGCGTAGTAGAAACTCGAACGCACCGAGGCTCCGCAAGCATATACATTAACCGATGTGCCAATCCCAATGGCAGTCCAATATAATTGTTACGGGTTTGGGTCGCGGGGCTCATGAGGGGAGGCTCGGACCAACTTCTAATCTCCGACTTCTGAACCGATGAGCCAAGATAACTGCCGGGCCAACCTGACGGGTTGTTAAGCAACTACTGATGCTGTCTTAAACAACTAAATCTGGTATGGTCCTGCAGCCAACTCTCGTGTTATCTTCCAGTGTTTTAGGCTATATCCCAAATGGGGAAAAACCATGCCTTTCGACCACCCTACCTTTGTCTATCAATTACGTACGGCCATTAGAACCATAGTGGGATGTCAGCTAATCTAATCAACAGTGAATCCAGTGGGGGTAATCGTAATCGTTGATACTCTGTGTGCCTGACGGGTCACAAGGCAAACATCAAGCTTCTGTGTGCGTCTCAATTGGAGTAAAAAAAAAGAATTAGAAGGTATCGATAGTAAAGAACAAAATTGTGTGAATCAGTAATGTTTAAGACTTGTGCTGCCCATCCACTTGTCACTTGTGGCGCCAGCATGCTCGCCCTGGTTATAATTTGCGCTTGTTCGGTGGTGCATCGCCCATCCTGAATCCGTCTCCCAGACAAAGCAGTTCCTCGTTTCTTTCCCCTATACCGAACAGCCCTAGATGCCTTGGATTGCACCGTCTTTTATGGCTCCTGCATGAGGCATGGCTTCTCATCGCGAAGGTCAGCAACAGAATCCTTTGAGCTCCCATGTGCCGCTTTTCTCATTGGCGCGCAACAGCTCAAGAGCCACTCAGAGGTTCGTCTAGCAATCTTCGTCACCAATTCCGCCCAGGGTCTGGCCAGTAAATTTTTTCCTCACTGCGCACACTCGGGCTGGAATGGCTTGTGTGAATGTGATGGTCCCGTGCTGAACTGGCGCGGTGTGGTTTATGCACTGTGGTAGCACTGAGCTGCCTTGCTAGAGCAATGTATGGTAGCGCTGAACTGGCTTTGATTGTGGTGTTTCGTAATGCTATGTGTGCATGGTTGCACTGTAAGGAAAGTGGCGGGGAAGATTGAGGGTTAAGAGGTGATTGGGACAAGAAAGGGATTTTAGAAAATAGGAATGAATTAACAAAAGGGGATTGACCTGCCTTTACACATACACACACACGACACACACACACACACCACACATTCCGGCATAACACCCGCCGCCGACGCACACACACACACACACACACACCCGCATTTCCCTGTCCACTGATACGAGGGTACCTATCTAAACAGAATTATGACTCTGAATATTTTACACTATGGATCCCTAGTGTGTTGAGTGCGACACCACCGGGGTATTTTTCCAAAAACAACAAACAATATAAATAAGAAGACCCAATCACATCTCTCACCGCAATTGCAGGGAATAGGCAGCTTTCTTTGACTGGAAGAGCATCGGTGGTGCGTGTTCCTGTCTATGTTGTCGCTGATGACTCGCAAACAAGTGATGAAACGCGGTCGCGGTAGCTGAGGGGTTGTGCAGCTTTGGGATTCCTCCATGTGTGTTTGCTGCTTGTGAATGTCTGAGCTGGCAAGGAACCGGGTCAGTTTGAAACGGCAAAGGGCTACTTGTGTAGTTTTTATCTGGTTGCTTGATGCAATGTGTTAATGCCTGCCATCCTGCCAAATGTAGGTTTGCTTTGGCTGAAAGAGCATGGGTTATATTTATGGAAATCCTTGTCAACCTGGGGTAATTGATCGGTGAAAGTTGATTGGTTTATTTTCCTACGCCTTATTTAATTATATCCTTTACCAGGCTTAGCCTCACTCACCGCTTTCTTTGAGGTCTTAAAGCGTATCCTAGGTAACCTCGCTGGGGTCTGAAGCCACCATGTTTGTTGGCCTGCTCAACCTTGCCTTGACTTGGAACAGGCCGCAACGATTTCTTTACGGTCAAGTGTTTTTTTTTCACTTTCCTCACTCACATTATCGAATACCTGCT
>CM068962.1:68864417-68902473 GCA_035128595.1 Eptatretus atami
ACATAATAAATATGTTAACATTGTGCTTTTATCTGCTCTGCCATCTCCTTCAAAACTTGGATGTTTACCTCACCCCAAAACTTTATCTTCTTTCCTCAATTCAAAGAAAGACAAAAACTAATGTGAAAGATTACTAAAGAACTAATGCTGGCAGACAGGACACCTGTTTAACGTCCATCCGAGGAACAGGACACTTATTGATGGATCACCTTGCCTGTGAAGCACCGGGATGACAGTTTATAGCTGGGTCGGGATTCAAACCCAGGCTAGACAGCTTAGAGGTGAATGTGCATACCTCGAGGTCTAGGCCATCCCGTCAGCCCTTACCAAGTGGTGCTAAATAACATTTTTACAGCGCGTCGACATCGCGCTGTTATATAATTGGCTATTCTGTCCTGTGTTTTCTGTCACGTCGTCTGTCACACTTATGGCCGCGTACGTCCCTTTGATCTGAGGGCTATAAATAGAAATTTGTCCAACGTCACAACTCTTCCCATCATGCATGCTAATTCACCGTGTCTACATTTAAATTTTATACTGCAAAATTGTTTCATCATTCTTAACCTAGACTTTTACTGCCCCCAGCCGCGCGATATGAAGTATTCGCTTCTTGTTTATTGGACTTCTCTTTATTTCTTAAGTTACACTGTTTTGTCAAAAAACGGTGGTTTTGGAGACAAATTGGATCAAACTTTTTCTTAAAAGGGGGATTCTGAATTGTGTGTGTGTGTGTGTGTGTGTGTGTGTGTGTGTGTGTGGTGTGTGTGTGCGTGCGTGTGCGTGTGCGTGTGCGCGTGCGCGTGCGCGTGTGCGTGTGCGTGTGCGTGTGAACTGTAACGCTTGTTTAGCATGGTAAAATGAGCATATTTCATTTGATACCCATTTTGGGGACCCAAATGGTTCGTGTCATGTTGAAACATGGCACGAAACCACTGGATATAACATACACACACACACACGCACACGGACGGACACACACACACATGGACGGACACATGGACGTTTCACCTCTTACCAATAGATGCAAAAATCTAGTATTTCTCTTGCAGCCCTTGAACCAAACGACACTATGACCTTCAAATTGGTGTTAAGAAGCATCTAAACCAGATATGGTGTCTCCCTCTGGGAAGTCTGCCTGAATGTTGGGAATTATAGCATGGCTTTCTGATTGCTGACTCCATTAAATAAATTACCAAGCCGGCCATGTTCACACGAGGTCATCCCACAAGGCTCAAAGTCCACTCATTAACAGGGATGATAGGGGAGGTCAGCTCGAACTCCCTGCCCACATTGTCCAGAGTTTTTGCAGTACTACTACAGTACTGCAGTACGACAAAATGCTGTCCTACATTTTGCAGGCTACAAAATATCAATTTCTTTCGGCGACTCGATCAGAAAATTCTCCAAATCTTTTTTGTGCAGGGGGCACACCCTTTTCTCGCAGGTACGTTTCCAAGTATTTTCGACTTCTTTAGAAGCGTTGTGAGCCGTTCTTAGGTCACAATCCATTTTTTGTACACACGATATACCGATAGACTTCGTTGCTAGGGTTTCTGCACATGCACACCGAGCATTCTGGGGCAGATTACATCATTTTTAAAGTCACACATTAGGAGTGGACATGCAAATAAATGTTCAAATTGTCAGTCCACCTGCAGATTGGTAGTCAGCGCAGGTTAAGCGGAAAGGGTCTCAAATAAATTAAAGATTACTGCAAAATCTGCTGTCCATCTAACACTTGCTTTGCCTCGTCCCGTCGTGTAATATTTACATTTTTAATGGGATTATCAAAAATAAGATAATCATTATTTCCCAGACTCGGTGACATAATGTTTCGAGCGTACCCTCTGAGTCTGGGAGGTTGGCGGTTCAAACCCCTGCCGAGTCCGAGAAAAGAGTTTTAAAATGGTACGTGGCTGCTTCCTTGCACGATGCTCAGAATTTGAAAAGGAAAGAGAACGGACAAGTAACCATTGCACAGACTTAATGGACCCAATGGCCGCCTCCTGCGTTGAAGTTCCTTTTAAGGGAACTCGTATTAAATGTACACATGAAAACCACCATTTGCTTATCAGGTTGAAATGCACACAGGAAGGTCGCTGTTTAATATTTAATGCACAGGAAGGTAGCTGCATGAATGACCAAAATAGTCACTGGTCTGGTCGTATCATAATCATCATCATCGTCGGTCTTTCTTCTGTTAACAGTCAAATACTTTTTTTTAAAGTAAAAAAGAGAGAAGCAACTGAAGTATTGATTAGATTTTGTTGAGGTGTTTTAATGGCTGTTCCACTGGCTTAGGACCTTTGGGTCCTGAGTTCATGCCCCATTGGCTGCTGAATTAACACCAAGTGGGGTTGACTCGGCCTGTCATCCTTCCGAGGTCAGTGAAATGGATACCAGTGTACTGGTAGAGGGGCACAGCATCAGCGGCACAGCCACGCTTCCAATAAATGATAGCTCCCCGGCAGCTGGGCTGCCATACGCAAGAACAGAACAGAATGGCTGTTCCTCCACTGCAGTGTTAATTTAATAGCCAATAGAGGCAGTTTAATAGGTTCTCAACCTGTCATCTCATTTTATTTAAAAAAAATTAAGTTGTTCATAAAAAAAGCTATACTTTATCTCAATTTTTTTTTTCTTATGATCGAGGCATTATGCTATAGCCAGGTGCAGTTGGAGGTGAGGCTTTCATAGAACACATTGATCATCACCCACCCACCCCCTTCCCCAAACTCTCCTCCCCCAATTCCCCTCCGTTTTACCTCCACAACTGGGCTAATTAAACATGTATGTTGGATGTTCAAAGAATCTATTTTCTTGTAATTTTCCCATTAATTTTTCTAACAGCTTTTTACCGCAGAGTGGGGGGACAACACCACTCTCCCTCGACTCCCTCCACCCCTTCCTTTCCCTTCCCTTCCATTCTCTGCACAATATTCTCTTATTGACTTCCCTTTGTTGCTCACACTTTCCAGACCCGCCTCCCATGACCCCCAACTTTGCACTTCATTAACTAACCTCACACTTTCTCAGCCAAACTGTCAGGATAACTCAGTAGTAGGGTTGTTTTCTGCACGTTTAGTGTTTCTCCGATTCCTGTTGTTCACAGGCAGGGAATTGCGTTCAAGTAAATGCCATAAGATCTGTCCCATCTGCTTGCGCTTGCATGTATGCGTGTGAATATCTCGTGGAATTTTTCAAACGGAGTAGGCCAAAACTGACCACTACTGCCAAATTCCTTCCTCTTGATCTACAGTGCTTGGTCCTTATCCATCTGCCACCAGGAAATGGTGAGCTGCACTGAGAGTGCTTACAGTCATAGCAGAGTTGTTTAAATCCTTTCGGTTGTGAGATTCAGCTTTCATCCTTCTGTAGAGGTGCTCCCTCGTTTTGAAGTATTACCCACATTTCCATTCATTTACAAGTGGTGGAACCTCAATCCTGTCCCATTCTTCCACAATGGTCTTCCAATCCCCTGAAACCTTGAACTTTCCACAATTTTTGGGTTTGAATACGATTAAAATACAAAGAGCGCTTCGTCTTCACAGTTGTAGACAGCACCTGCAAAAAGCATCTCACAGTCATCAGGTATGACTATTTGAAATGTAACAAAGCCACAGACCTGTGAGTAGTGGCCAGTAGTAGCCACTATGCTATTCTCAGCCCCTCCCTAAAGCCCATTATCTGCTTGTTGCTACGCTCAGCTGTTTGCTGTGTGCGTGGCATGGAAGGAAGTCAGCAGCTGTTTGTTGGGTGATGGTAGTTGATTGGATTGAAAGGTAGGCCATAAAAAGTTAACAACTGCCACATGGTTATTGCTGGCATTAAAGGAAAGGAACACCAGTTCCTTTTTGGAGGTCTTTTGTTGTTCATTCCTTGGTGGGAGTGTGGGTGTTGAATGTGGAGGGTCAGAGCAATAGTAAGTCTGTTTCACTTTAAGTGCAATGAATTGCCAATACCTACGTTTGTTTCACAAGTACTGTTATTTTTAAACCGAACTTGACATCGGAATTTAGCAAGACAGAATCAATGGCTGGGCTTGCACAAAGTTTTGAACAACCCACTTCTTGCACAAGAGGACTATGCTTTGTCAGCTGCTACACAAGTCGAGCTTGTTTGGGTTTGCACGCATGCATGAGGCCTATCGAGAGCTATAAGCTTTAAAACGTTTATTCATTTGCCTTTACCAATTTCACATTATTGTATCGATGAGGAAATGAAATCGCAGCGACATATCCTTTGAGTACTCTTGCTATCTTCGGCTAAGTGCTCTTCTCTAGATTGTTTGCACTGCCTGCCAGGATTCTGATATACTGCAGTGGTGCTGTCCCCACGTCATAATATCGAACTCGACCGCAAACGTGTGGGCATTTGAGATATAACTTGCCACACCTGAATTCCATCTCGTGTATACAAGTGTGATTTCTTTCATCCGTTGACTTTGCAGCTGTGGAGGTTAGGTGGGACGTAAGTTTGTTTCATAAATGCACAACGAGTCCCACACTGTGCATTTTTTTTAGGATTCTTTTATGACCTGTTTTGGATAAAACATCCACACATATTATGATGGCTGATCACTGAAGAGGTGAGGTCATCGAATGCTGCAGCTATCGCACATTCATGAAGTAATGGGACCACGGTGGCTGGGCAGACATCATGACTTGACAGTTGGTCTAGCGAGTAGCTTTCTGGCAGCCACTCTTTGCCACAGCCAATGGGCTGCCTGCTCCTGTTGCTAGGGCCTGTCTGGGGAAAGCCAAAGGCAGGGAGTGCAGCTGTAGGCTCAGGTTAGATGGTCTGTTGCTCAGCGGAACAGCTGCATTGTTAGTTTATGGTCTGCGCAGTGGCAGGGCTGGACAGGTGAGATGGTTTGCATTTTGCACCGTTGTCCAGGCCATATTCAGGGAGTGACAATAAGGGAATCTGAGTGTAGGTTGGATAAAACTCCCAAGTTTTCTTTTTTTTTCTTCTTATATCGACAGAGTTTGTATGCCTGTGGTTTTGTGCATTCTTTGCTGCCGTCTGCCGTCGGAATGGATAGTCGGCAATCACTCGCTGCAATATGTGCTGAGAGCGAAAGACAGGTTGCAAACATATGCCTTCTGTTGAGTGGAGGTGTTTTTGGTAAACTGGGGGTGGAAGGGGGGGGGTAGGATGGGGGAGGGAAGGATGATGCTTGTGTGGTGGTGGGTTGTGTTGGATAAAGTAGGATCTCCCTGGCTTCAAACTTGTCTTGAAAGCAAACTTGTTTTGTGTTTCTGTGTTCTCCTGAATGCGTTGTCAGATGAAACCCATTGGAAGTTCATTGGACGCAAGAGTGGAGGATATATATTTCTTACCATGTCGTTTATTGTAAGCCGTTAAGCGTATTTTATTTTTTTGTTGTAAAATGAAAGCCGCTCCTCCCTCCATCCTCGCCACCCCCTCCACCACTCCGTCCCTTTCCAGCGTCAGTTTTGAATTTGATCAATCAAATGTACTTTATTCTTGACACAGCATGGTTGATGGCAAAGCAGTTTATGGGAAAATGTAATACTGCTGGACAGTTTTGGTCATGCTGGGCGGTTTGGGTCATGCTGGGCAGTTTGGGTCATGCTGGATGGTTTGGGTCATGCTGGATGGTTTGGGTCATGGCTGGAGGTTTGGGTCATGCTGGGCGGTTTGGGTCATGCTGGGCAGTTGGGTCTGCTGAGTTTGGTCATGCTGGACGGTTGGGTCATGCTGGTAGCGGTTTGGGTCATGCTGGACGGTTTGGGTCATGCTGGGCAGTTTGGGTCATGCTGGACGGTTTGGGTCATGCTGGGCGGTTTGGGTCATGCTGGGCAGTCTGGGTCATGCTTCGCGGTTTAGGTCATGCTGGACGGTTTGGGTCATGCTGGGCTGTTTTGGTCATGCTGGACGGTTTGGGTCATGCTGGACGGTTTTGGTCATGCTGGACTGTTTGGGTCATGCTGGACGGTTTGGGTCATGCTGGACGGTTTGGGTCATGCAGGACGGTTTGGGTCATGCTGGGCAGTTTGGGTCATGCTGGGCAGTTTGGGTCATGCTGGGCGGTTTGGATCATGCTTGGACGGTTTCGGTCATGCTGGACGGTTTGGGTCATACTGGGCGGTTTGGGTCATGCTGGGCGGTTTGGATCATGCTGGACGGTTTGGATCATGCTGGACGGTTTGGGTCATGCTGGGCGGTTTGGGTCATGCTGGACGGTTTGGGTCATCCTGGACGGTTTGGTCATGCTGGGCGGTTTGGGTCATGCTGGGCGGTTTGGGTCATGCTGGGCGGTTTGGGTCATGCTGGGGGTTTGGGTCATGCTGGACGGTTTGGGTCATGCTGGGCGGTTTGGGTCATGCTGGTGGTTTGGGTCATGCTGGGCGGTTTGGGTCATGCTGGGAGCGGTTTGGGTCATACTGGACGGTTTTGGTCATGCTGTGAGGTTTGGATCATGCTGGACGGTTTGGGTCATTCTGGGCGGTTTGGGTCATGCTGGGCGGTTTGGGTCATGCTGGACGGTTTGGGTCATGCTGGACAGTTTGGGTCATGCTGGACAGTTTGGGTCATGCTGGACAGTTTGGGTCATGCTGGACAGTTTGGGTCATGCTGGACAGTTGGAGTGGACAGTTTGGGTCATGCTGGACAGTTTGCCATTGCATTCTCAGCAGTCATTCAGTGCAGGAATTTGTACAAAAACAAACAAAAAAAAACAAGGATACTATATATATATTATATATGTATATATATATATGTATATATATATATATGTATGATATATATTATTTAGTATTATATATAATATTATAATAATAATAGGGTGGTCCAAAAAAGTCGAAAACCAGAGTTGGTGTCAAAGCCACCCAATGCTCGCCTGTTTATACATTTATCGTTTTTAAAAGACGAGTCTAATAATTAATATTTTTTATAAAGCATTGCAGTGAAGTATAATTATAAAGCAATATATGTATTTGTATATTGTAATCAGTAACAAGAGCGCAAGTGAGCACAATATACGCCCTAACAAGAAGGTATTTACAGAATTGTGCTATTACATGGAAAACAGCATCCTGGTTGCCATGGCAACCACTTTAGATGACGAACGTATGTCGCTACACACCGTCTCCACAGTCTGTACCTATGTACCAAATATGAAACGTGAAAGTTGAAAACTTTGGGAGTTAGAGTGCGGACAGGAACGGATGGAAAACAGCATCCTGGTTGCCATGGCAACCACTTTAGATGACGAACGTATGTCACGACACACGTCTCCACGTCTGCACCTATGTACCAAATATGAAACGTGAAAGTTGAAAACTTTGGGAGTTAGAGTGCGACAGGAACGTATGGAAAACAGCATCCCGGTTGCCATGGCAACCACTTTAGATGACGAACGTATGTCGCGCACACCGTCTCCACAATCTGTACATATGTACCAATATGAAACGTGAAAGTTGAAAACTTTGGGAGTTAGAGTGCGGACAGGAACGGATGGAAAACAGCATCCCGGTTGCCATGGCAACCACTTTAGATGATGAATGTATGTTGCGACACACCTCTCCACAGTCTGTACCTATGTACCAAATATGAAACGTGAAAGTTGAAAACTTTGGGAGTTAGAGTGCGGACAGGAACGGACGACAGACAGACAGACAGACGGACGGACGACCGGTATCACACAATACGCCCCGATATATATATATATATATATATATTAAAATATATATAAATAATATACATATATATCGGGCGTATAAAAATAGTGTGGTAGATAAAAACATTAAAAAGGAAACTAGAGGGGGAGCATCGGAGAGTGCAAAACCTCCGCCGCCAATACTGCTGGGTCACTCAAGTGAACCTTATATCTTATTCATTAAATATGAGTCAACAGTGCTGACAGAGTTATAGTTCTTTCTTCCATTTTTTTTGGGGGGGGGGGGGGGGGTTGGAAATCACTTAAAACATGTAGAAATGCAAAAAAAAACAAATCGAAATTGTTGAAAAAAAGTTGCAAAAAGTTTTTTTTCTCTAACAATTTTTTTTGGGGGGGGGGGGGGTTGGAAATCACTTAAAACATGTAGAAATGCAAAAAAAAATTTTTTTTCTCTAAATTTTTTTTTTGGGGGGGGGGGTGGAAATCACTTAAAACATGTAGAAATGCAAAAAAAAAATTTCTCTAACAATTTTTTTTGGGGGGGGGCGGGGGAAAAGTCCAAAATCTAATGGCATGATCCTTGGACCATACCTAACCCCCCCACCAAGTTTCGTCGAAATCCGTCGAGGAGTTTTTCCGTAATACAAAAAATTTAACATTTTCACGCTCACGCTCTCGCTCACGCCGGGGGTATCGCTATAGCTCTCTGTTCTTCGAACAGGCGAGCTAAAAATAGAATGTTGCTCCACAAGCTTAAAATTATTCTAATATGATCCAGTAACGCGCATAATTTTTTTTAGCTTGATCGGAGGTGATTTAGAGGTCGCTCCATATGACGACTTTTAGTCTCATGACTTGAATAAATTAGGGTATGGTCAGGTACGATTACGGGTACTTCTGGATGTCCGAGGTGGAAATGGAGTGCATTTTCGAACTCTATGGGTCGATTTACTCTAAGAAATGACTGCACCGACATTGAATCCACTACCATTTCGAAAATATGACCTAAAACAAGATTTATCATTACTGGAGTTGAGTAACTAATCCTACTCATTTCGATATTTTCTAATCTATAATAATTATTGTCGTCCGTCTAAACATTTCTTAGAGTAAATCACCCCACTGAGTTCGAAAATGCAGTCCATTTTCACCTAGGAAGTTCAGAAGTGTACGGATTCGCATCTCACCATACCCTAATTTAATATAATAACTAGCATAACCCGCGCTCTGCGCGACATGTTGGGGTGGGTGTGTTTGAGAAAGGAACTGATGCAGAGTATCAGTAGTAATTTTACTTTAATGCAGTAAGTGGAATACGATTTCACTGTTTCAGAACCATTTTATTTACTTTTTTTTGTACCATGCACCTCATATGGTCTTTGAGATAATGTAAGCCGAATATCACGTTACTCGAGCGCAGAACAAAGTCTAAGATAGCGCGACACGAAACCACAAACTCGGAAATAATATATAAGATAACTAAATAAATAACTAACATATTTTTCGTGAATCATTGAATCTAAAACACTGGATGTTGGGCCGGCTAGAAATAAGTTCAGGCGGGAGTGGAGACAGCAATAGAGGTGGAGATGATAGTGGTATTTGGTAAATGAGACGAAATATTCTAATAGTTTGTAATTCCATTGATTGAAAAATTAGGGTATGGTGAGATGCGAATCCGTACACTTCTGAACTTCCTAGGTGAAAATGGACTGCATTTTCCAACTCAGTGGGGTCGATTTACTCGAAAAATGTTTAGACGGACACCAATTAATTATAGATTAGAAAATATGAAATGAGTAGGATTAGTTATCAACTCCAGTAATGATAAATCTTGTTTTAGGTCATATTTTCGAAATGGTATGGATTCAATGTCGGTGCAGTCATTTCTTAGAGTAAATCGACCCCATAGAGTTTGAAAATGCACTCCATTTCCACCTCGGACATCCAGAAGTACCCGTAATCGTACCTGACCATACCCTAATTTAACCAACTCATGAAACTAAAAGTCGTCATATGGAGCGACCTCTAAATCACCTCCGATCAACTTAAATTTTTTTATGCGCGTTATTGAATCATAGTGGAATAATTTAAGGCTTGTGGAGACTTCTGATTTTTTTATTTTTTTTTTTGCTGTTTTTGGACCACCCTAATATATATATAATTCTAATATATATATATATAATCTGGTGATAATTCACTTACTTTTCCACAAACATATTGTGGGGTCTTTGACTTCCACCACTTCCAGTGCTGACAGTTGGGTCTGCCAGCTTAATGTCCATCCAAGGGATGGCATGTGAAATTGCAGGATGACAGTTACGAACAGGAGTTGAGATTCAAACTCAGGCTAGACAGCTCAGAGGTAAGTGTGCAAAAACCTACAAGTTATCCTCCCAGCCCCACGTTTGGGTTTAAAAAGTCACAAGTGTTACTTATTGGGCCTGGGGAAAACAAAATTTGCTATTAGATCAGGTTTGTTACCTCTGTCACTGAAGCAGGATGAAGGTTGTGTTTGCACCCCTGCCTCTTTGTTTGTTTGTCTGTGAGCAGGATTTATGGACAGATTTATGAACACCACACAAGTTATGGACAGATTTTGACGAAATTTGGTGGATGGTCGGGTGTGTGACAAGGATGAATTTATTTGATTTTGTGAAGATCCGGATCCGGATCAGACGCTATAATTTTTAGTGATTCTTCGCCATTGAGACAGAGGCTCAAAAACGATATATCGCACGATGTCACAAAAACTTGACGACGGATTATGCTAAAACTTGGTGGATGATTTGGGTAATTGATAAGAACAAGCCGATTAGATTTTGGTTCAGATCCGGATGCAGATTTGGCTTATCAGTGGGACACAAAATATAAACTGTTCAGCCTAGCGGAGGTATGCTCTCTTCCCAGTGTCGTTCTTGTTGAGATTGTTTATTTTCATATTGAGCT
Organism: Eptatretus atami; assembly: GCA_035128595.1. NCBI lineage: Eukaryota > Metazoa > Chordata > Myxini > Myxiniformes > Myxinidae > Eptatretus > Eptatretus atami. The sequence goes on from CM068962.1 coordinate 68,875,012, forward strand.
AAGAACAAGACTCCATACTGATACTCAACTTCCTTTGGAGCAAGATATGTTGTTGAGTCAGTGGAGGAAAGAAAAAGGAGGTGTATAAGTGTTCAAAGGGGCTTAACTTGTAAGGCCTGGCTACAAATGTACCTCCATTGCATAGAGGAATCAAACATGCTGAGCTTTCATACATGTTCTCCACTTGTGATGTTGATGATGTCGAGATGAGAAAAAAGGCTGGCATTATCTTCTTTGAATCTCTGCAATTTTTTTGTTTCAATTAGAGCATGATGTCATTCATGGTTCAACTACCAATGCATTTACAGGGGAACCCAAATACCTATACTCATGTTCTCCCTAACCTATCCTCTGATATCACGTACATTAGAGATGCTGCCCTTTCTTGTTCAATTTCTGAATTGGAAAAAAAGAAAACTTGACAAGTGAATCTCATTTTCCTCCCTCATCTTTTATTTCCATGACCCCTGACCGTTGATGTCACTGAGTGAAGACCAACGACCTCCCATTATTGCTTCCCCGAGTACACAAGATATGGATCAATCATAAAATAGTTTAAACATTTCTGACCATTTCTTACCATCAAGCGGCATTTTTTGATGGTTCTGACAATGCAAACGAAGATGGATTTTTAATTTTTTTTTTTAATGAGTGTGATTATATATTGTGTTGTACATTTCATTTATTGATAATCCTACTATTAATTTGCAATTGGTCACTGGCTTTGACACCTACACATTTTTATTACAGACCCTTGGCATCAAAAGATACATATATCGAACAAACAGTTTTAAATGGAGCACCTTGCCACCATTAGAGCATATGAATTGCATCATATGTGGCAATAAATACGAATTGTTGCTTCCAGCTTGCCGGCTCGATGGCAGATGATGCCATTTGCATTTTTTTTCCTCCATCCATACCACGTTTAGAATCTCGTACGGGCACGGGCAACCCGCTAGTACATTTTATTTTACAAACTTGTGTTCCTGCAAGTCCGTTCCATTAATATTAGACTCCAGCCAAAAATTCAACAGCAGGCCTGGAATCGAATACCACAATGTGAATTGGACTGGTGACCATGACGGGTTTCTGTGAAGTCAGTGATAGCATGATAGGTGAGCAGAAAGTGTTGAATATAAATATTCTGTTGTTTCGATGGGAATGCCTGTTTACTTTTATGAGTGAGAGGAGGGTGAGAATAAAGATGGGACAGCTTTGGAAAGGGGAGGGTGAGGCTTTGGGGAGGAGAGGGGATTTGAAGGCTTGAGTGTGGAAGGATATTGATGCTTCAGGTTGTGAAGGGTAGGTGAGGGTTGGGTGGGGGTGGGGGCAAATTGTGGGACAGAATTGGGAGGGTGTGTGTGTGTGTGTGTGTGTGTGTGTGTGTGTGTGTGTGTGTGTGTGTGTGTGTATGTGTATGTGTGTCACCCGAGATGTGCTTATGTACACTAGAAGAGAGATGTTTGGCTGTCTCTGTGTCACCATTTTGCTATGTATGGCCAAACGATCCTTGTCAAACTTTCAAAGTTCATCAGTGACTGTGGAGGAGTGTTTTAGCAAAACAATCTTACTATAATTCACCGTCTGTCCATGTGTCTGTTCCAGGTACCGCAAAAACGGCTGAACCGATCACAACCATTTTTGGGTTTGTAATCCTGGACCCACTTGAAATAAAATAGGCATAAATATAACATGACCCCCTTGACGGCTCCCATAGGGAGCGGGTGCTTCTAGTAGTAATAATTGCAAAATTATATTTAAAAATTTTGGGTGGATTTTTTTTATTTTATTGTTCTTTCATGCCTAAACCTTTGAAGCTGCGTGAAAGGTTATATTAAATTATCCCTAATCTCATTCCTTAGTGGGTAGAGGGAAGTGTTTGAGAGCCCCACCAAAAATTGGGGGGAAAAAAAATCTGATTTCTTCAAAATGATTAGAACAGCACCGGACATTGGCGGGTACTCCTGCCATAATAAATACATGGAAAAAAAACAAAATACGGAAGCGGTGACAAAACCCGGCCATCTCATGCTGAGACTTGTCGGATGGGCTGATGAGGCCTATTTCTACTAACTGTGACCTTGCCCTTTGACATTTTTGGCCCAATTATTAATTAGCCTTCTCCATATTCTCATAATGGATGTTTTTTGAGAATTTGATGACAAAAGCTCAAATGCTAAAAACATATGCCACGCACGCACGCACACAATAATTATAAAAATAAAGTAAATAAATAAACTGACAATGTAAATATTTCAGGTTAATTTATTTAGCCATTTTATTCCAATGTTGACCTCGCTTATAAGAGTACAGGTTTGACTGAAGATGGGCATTCTAATTCTTGCATTCTCTAATTATCAAAACCATCAAGGAAATAATTCATTTTTGGACCAAAATGAAATTTGAAACATAAATTTGCTCCCAAATGTTCACATGGGTTGTCTACATGTAATGATGCAACATCATTGGTTTCCTGGTATCGCTGCAGCAGTGCATGCACTGAGTGCAGCATCGACATACTTGTATACATGTATCGAGATATTGTCAAATCAGGTCTGGCCAACTTTGCAAATGACTTTACTAAAACTTTAAAGGTCGACAAATCTTTTTATCTTCGACAACGAAAAAATCAATAATCGTCATTCATTCTCTTTCACTTCAGCAAATGTATTTACAAAAAGGATATGAATCATCAACACAAACTAAGCACACTGTTGCATTCAGAGAACATGCGATCACAGAGATCTTCTTCAGATGGATTAGCAGAAAACTATAATTCACATTGAAGACGTGGAGGAAATGGAACAACATTGAGCTCGTGCAATGCAACACATGTGCATTGAAGGTACATACAGCAATTATTATTCAAATGAATACATTCACAGCATGCATCTTAACCATACATGTGTATGTGCATGTATTTATTCAACAGCAATTTGCCACTTCACTTTTTCACTTACTTTATCTACTCCTCATCAAAACTTGACTCTTTCACAGTAATAGAGTTTCTGCAGTAAACGCACTGATGACGAGAACATCTTCCTTTCTTCTCACAGCTCGTTTTCTTGCATGAACAGCATTCTAAATCAAGCAAACTGCTTGGAGCAGGAGGCAGATCACCCCAGTCGGTCTAATTCGCCTTCAACTACTTTCCATCCTTGTCCCTTTGGATGAGGGATTTGTGGGAACTGTTCCAGACATCTAGAGTGCACAGTAGCCTGGTAATTTGCTCTCTCTTTTGTATTTCTTGATTGAGTCTTCAGTGGGTGGGAGACATGCTTCTGACTTGGTTAACATGAGGAACCTTCAGCTTCTTCATCATCGCTGACTGCTAGTGCTGCGACCTCGCTTTTGGGGCTTCCTTCCACTTTTTTCCACTTTGCAGCACGTTGTTCAAACTTTTAAGCACGTTTCTCACTGAAGAGAATAGCTACTGTGCGTGTTGATGACATGCATGCAGCAAAATCCTGAAAATCATCCTCCAGAATCCTCAGCCGCACGAACATCTGACAACATGATGACTAGTGACAGTCAGGTCTGCAATGAAGCACGCGATTGGTTAATACGTATGCATCAGTGCTCGTAACACATATCAAACGTGCTGTGACTGGACAATATTTATTTAATATGTTGTTACGTTTTCGGATGTTTTTTTTCCATATTTTGACAAAAATGTGCATATTTTGTGTTTGACGAGGTTCAGAGATTAGTTCTGAAATTTTTTTTTTTCACAACATATCACAGAAACGGGTCAATACGTGACGTGAATCACAAACATAAACAAAACGGGGGCTCAGCCTGCAGTTTATTAATAGAACCGTTTGAAATCCTGGGTACTCTCCATTCAGGCTGGGAAAAATTCCTCACTGATCTATGGCAAAGCCGTCTGGATCCCACGTGGAGATGTTTTCTGCGAAGACGCGTGTAGTGTATAATAAACGAGTCATTTGTTCAATAAGTTGCAGTGAAGGCTGTACGCCGTCCGGCTTACCATTTTGGCCAAAACGGTGAAATCCAATTTCATTATTGCATAACTCCTAGCACCGCTTTACAGTCAGGCTCAGGTAAGGGAAAGCAAAATAGAAGAGATCTCTGCTATAAAGGTCATTTTGTGATTAATGTACCCATTGTGGAGAAAGCAAAACACATATTTTGTTTAAAATCCGGAGCATAGTCTTTTTATTTTTATTAATTTCCTGGACACACGTGAAATACGTGCTCATTCACTGTGCCAATGAAAATGTATACATTATTCCATTTAACATATTGTTCAATATTTCTTTATTCGTACCATCTGTTCAATACCTGTCCATACAAACGTAAGGGAACAAGTTGTTGACTTGGAAAAACAACTGGTTGTTGTAATCAACTTCAAAACCAGAGTGGATTGTCTTCCTCCTCACCATGACTCAGCTGAATGTAATCAAGAATCTAAATTTGAGATGTACAAATTGTATCCAATTGTCTGTCCTGATGGCTTTCTCCTCTCTCACCGCTTCGCACGCCATCATCAAACCTCATAGGCATAATCAACAGTGTCTTACAAATTCCACTTGCGATATCTGTATTTACTTCCAACTTTTATTCCGTTTAGCTCTGTCAAAAATAGACAAAAATAAAAAATAAAAAAATCCCATCACTCGTCCTTAGGTACCTCTGCTAGATTCTAATATTCTAAAACTCTAATCGAAAAATCCTAATAATTTTTATCTTCTCATTTGCATGTTCTGAAACCAGGAAAGTGATCTCCAATTCTCATCAAGCCATTCATCAATTTTGGTGTATTGGACTATTTCAGATTTACTACTCTCAGTGGAATCTAAATCCAACTATGGAGGTTGTGTCATCTTCTGTTTCAATGCTTGCTGCCATGGTTCTCGCACGTGAGGTCTTCACTCTGTGGCATTATGGGTCAAATTGACCTCAGGAAAAGAAACCCCGTTTTAATGCACGATGTTTTTTCACGAGGGGAGTGTCGTCAAAAACAATTTCCCCCAAAATTTTCGGCTGGGTCCCTTTTTAGCAGTGTGTGTCTTCCATCTTGACGTAAACCTTCAATCGAGAAATTGGGGTTTTTTTCCTTCATTTAAAAAAGATGTCACATTTCCAAGCAGCAAAGAAGTAAGGATTTAACTCTCTTTATAATGCCTGTGCTAACAGCTTTTGGACGTTCAAATAGCTTGCACAATAAATGTATAAGTTATTAACAGGGAGATCAATCAACCCAAGCCACAGTCGGTATTGAATTATTATTAGCCTTGCCTGAAAGGGAGAAGCGTGTGTGACTTGTGTGACGTGTCTGTCCCCGCAGGCGGATCAACTTTAATAAAGCACCTCCAATATGTGAAAGGGGTCACTTAGATGAATACCGCAGCTTTACGCTGCGTTGTTGAAGTGCTCTGTCCTGTTTGAGAAATTATCATTTTGCACATTTTGTTCACATCAAGCAACTTTTTTGGTATCAAGTTATTGTGGATTCTTCCTCTATTCTTTCTTGTTATTGTGGTGTTCTATGCATCTTCTGCTATGGTATATAGTGAATCTTTTGGCTGGTGGCGGGAGGGGGGGGGTGGCTGTGTCGCTAATGCAATGCCCTCTGTAGGACAAAGCAGGAATTTGTCTGTTTTTTTTTCAGGGTGCCAGCGATAGCTCCCCTACTCTTTGTGAAGGACACCGTGGGATATTTAACGTCCACCAACTAATGTCAGCAGACAGGACTCCCATTTAACGTCCATCTGAGGGACGTCACGCACATTGATGAATCATCTTGCCTGCAAAATACCGGGATGACAGTTTATAGCTGGATCGGGATTCAAAATGCTCAGAGACAAGTCCGCACACCTCTTGGCCATCGTGCTAACCCTATGTTCTGTGTTGTGCCAGCTCGTAGCAGCACCTGATGGTTTGAATGAAAAATGACAAAGGAGGTTGATGAGATCCCGATGAAAGAAGGCTTAATAATATTGACAGTTCTTCAGACTGAATGGTTCGGCGACAAAGCATTTCAAATGTACATTCACATGAGTTTGAGCAGTAACAGGTGTGTGGAAACTATAGGGAGCAGTGGGGAAAAAGAAAGTGTTTTTACGAAAGCAAAATCATTGCAGCCATCTCTATCAACTCCTCCGAGCAACTCCATCATTATCTGTACCTCGGCATCTCTCCCCGCCCTGACCCCATTAAAAACTTATATCAAATGCCAGATAATTCACGATGAGAATAAACAAATTTAGTCTTTTACTGGGTTTGAAGGAACTTCAAAACGGTCATGAAAATGTATTGCTATCAAAAAATAACCTGTAATGCATTTGGGGCTCAAGAGTTGTTAACCGTGTAATTTGAGAAAGCTGCACGTGTTTCAAATGAAGAGCTAATCCTAATCCGTCTCAGCAAACCTTTTCCATATATTGATATTGGAGTCGTCCTTAGTTGCAGCTTCCAGGAGCAAAATTCCTGTCTTGCCATTCTCAACATCTGGGTCTGGTGTGATGGTAGACCTAAACTGCTCAAATATTTATCCAACATGCTGTCTGATTGATTTCACTCCATCTCTTCTATCGGGTCTCATGCTGTTAGAAGAGCTGTCCTACACAAATCACCTCCACACGTGCAGACAGACACCATACAGCACAGGGCTCGACTTTTGTACATGAGATAAACACAGCTATTGATCTTTGGGGAAGTTACTTCTTGGAGCACTCTGGGTGCCAGTGATGCCATCTGGTGAAATCGTTCTTCTCTCCACTTTCAGGGGATTATTATTAAGAGAAATCTCTTCCAACTAACCCACTCCTCCCTAAACCTGTCCCCAGCATAGGATACCAACCCACGGGATTTGTCAGTGCTGTATCCTCTAAATGCTGAGCATCAAGTAAGGAAACAGCACAAACCATTTTATAAGTCTTTGCATTTAAAAGTCTAAGTCAAGGTCAAATCGAATGAATGACCATCCAGACTCTGAGCGGATATTCTGACCGCACTGTCACAGAACCTGGTGTGAAAGGCATCTTTTTTTAATTGTTTTTTTTTTTTTCCAAAATCAACACTATACCGATATAAGACTAATACACAATAGGAGATAAATAAGAACATGGAAAAGTGTGTCCAATTTTCTTCAATTATCAGTTTTAAAATTTAAACATTGAAATGATTTACACCTGTATTTTTTAAAAGTATGGATTACATACTTGGGTACTTGAATAAACGGGCTGACTAGATGGATCAGAGGGAGCGTATTGACCTTTGAGCTGTCTAGTCAGGATTCTATTCCCAACCCGATTAATTTGTCAGTTCAGTGTTTCACGTTCAAGGTGATTTATCGATGAAATGTGCCATCGTTGGGATGTGACATGGAACTGGGCCTCCCATTTGCTGGCATTCTCTGATGGACTTTAAAGATCCCTCATTGTTTTTTTACGAGAGTAGGCTATTTGTGCCAACTCCATGGTCAACTTCCCAAATCCTACCCTGACGATTGCTGGAAAAGGCAAGGCCAAACTAAAGAGGCAAAAACTTCCCTTGCCTTGAGACCGCTTCAGCAGCACTAACAGATTGGTGGGCTGAAATCACCTAAACAAATGCGGGGAAACTGTCTGGATGCTCCATCAATCTGTGGCCGTCTGTCTGTCTGTCGTGCTATCTCCTCCGAAACGATTGCACAGAAATTAACCAACCTTGGTAGTTATAATCACCACATAGCAAGAAGGTGCGAGAGCACTGTCATTTTTTTTTTGGCCCCACCCCTAGGGACCTGGGGCAGGATTAAAAGGTCAAACACCAAAAATGCAATTATAGACACATTTTAAACATTTTGTTTTATGAAACTTTGCAAATGCAAACAACATTGGGGCATGCATGAAACACAGTGCCTATAGCAAGTCTACACCCCCTTTCAAATTTTTCACCTTTTGTTGCCTGGAATTATAGCCTGGAATTAAGTTACATTAAATCAGACTTTTTCCACCTTTATTTACACATCGTAACCCACAATGTCCAAGTGAAAAACAAATTCTACAAATTTCAGAAAATTAATTAAAAACACAAAACTATAATATCATGGTTGGATAAGTGTCCACTCCCCTGAGTTAGTACTTGGTAGAAGCACCTTTGACAACAATTACAGCTGTGAGTCTGTTGGGATATGTCTCTACCGACTTTGCTCACCTTTATTGGGCAATATTTGCCCATTCTTCTGTACAAAACTGCTCAAGTTCAGTCAAGTTGCGTGGGAAGCGTTGATGGACAGCAATCTTCAAGTCATGCGACAGATTGTCGATTGGATTTGGGTCAGGGCTCTGACTAAGCCACTCAAGGACATTCATCTTTTTGCTCCTTAGCCACTCCAGTGTAGCTTTGGCTGTGTGCTTCGGGTCATTGTCATGCTGAAAGGTGAACTTCCGTCCCGATTTCAGATTTCTTGCAGAGGGCAGCAGGTTTACCTCCAGGATTTTTCTTTATTTTGCTCCATCCATTTTCCCTTCTATCCTTACAAGTGCTCCAGTCCCTGCTGAGTAGAAACATCCCCACAACATGATGCTGCCACCACCATGTCTCACAGTGGGGATGGTGTTCTTTGGGTAGTGTGTTGGGTTTGCGCCAAATGTGACGTTTTGCATTTAGTCCAAAAAGTTCCATCTTGATTTCGTCACACCACAAAACGTTTTGCAACATGGCTTCAGAATCTCCAGAGTGCTTTTTTGCATACCTCAAATGGGACTCAAGGTGGGCTTATTTGAATAATGGCTTCCTTCTTGCCACCCTACCATCCAGGCAAGAGTTGTGGAGTGCTTGGGATATTGTTGTCACCTGCACACAGTGACTAGTATTTTCCATAAAGGCATGTATCTCTTTCAAAGTTGTCATTGGCCTCTTGGTGACCTCACTGATGAGTCTCCTCCTTGCTTGCTCATCCAGTTTGGAGGGACAGCCTGCTGATCTAGGCAGGGTCTTGGTGGTACCATACACCTTCCACTTCTTGATTGTCTTGATTGTGCTCCAAGGGATATTCAAGGTCTTTGAAATATTTATATATCCATCTCCTGATCTGTGCCTTTCCACAACTTTATCCTGGAGGTCTTTTGAAAGCTCCATGGTTTCTCATGGTTGAGTCTTTGCTGTGAAATGCACTACCCAGCAGAGGAAACCTACAGGAACAGCTGATTTTATTCTGAAATAATCAGACTCACTACAATTTAACACAGGTGGAGGCCAATTAACTTGGTGTGTGATTTTGAAGGTGATTGGTTACACCTGAACTAATTTACAATTGCTATTATAAGGGGGGGGGGACACTTATCCAACCAAGATATCTAGTTTTGTATTTTTAATTAATTTTCTGAAATAGGTAGAATTTGTTTTTTCACTTGGAAGTTGTGGGTTACGATGTGTAAATAAAGGTGGGAAAAGTCTGGTTTAATGAAATTTGATTCCAGGCTATAAGGCAACAAAAGGTGAAAATTTTGAAAGAGGGTGCAGACGTTCTATCGACACTGTATATCATGGCTTTTTGCTTTTGACTCCTGGTTCCTGCTCCAGGGGTGGGGGCCATGAGTCATAGGGGTCAAAATTGAAGGATTTGAGATGGCGCGCTATCAAGCAGTTTGAATTTTATTGCTGGTTACATCATTCATCAAAGCCAACTTTGTAGCACATCATGTACCTTGTACCAAATCCGTGCACACACCAAATGTCAAAGGGTGTCATGTTGATTGTGTTGATATTGCTTTGAACAAATGTCGATTTTTATTCCTTTTACACTTTGATTTTAAACTTTTTTTTCTTTTTAAAGGAATGCAGATTTGCATTTCTCATTTTTGAAACCTTGAAACGTGTTGCATTTGAGTCGAGGCATCTTGGCCAATGTAAGAAGTGTTTAGCTCTTCGACAGTGACTCCTGGAGTGGGGCAAGTTTTGCTCATCTACATCTAATTAGATTCTCAAGCTGAGAGCTTAGACCATTGATGGACATTCTGACAAACTGATGACGGTATTGTCCTTAAATTTCTGCCTTTCATGTCTCCCTGAAACACAATAACAGAGCCACCAACTTTGGGTGGCAAGTGGAAGCCCGAGGATCTGGTGGTGGCCCTTACATTGCTCATTATCGAGGGTCGTACTCCCGAACTGTCACCAAAGGGTCGTACGGAGGGCCCACACTGCCCAGCTGGAACTTTGCTGCCTGGCTCTGGGCACACATGTCTTCCTGGGCATCAACAGGTGAGTCTTCATGCCAGGTATATTAAACTTAAGGTTGGAGGTTCTGAAAACGAGTTTGCTGTGATAGTTGTTGCACCAAAACCCCTCTTGCTTTAATCATTGAGGAGATTATGTTTTAAGAGTGTGCATCCTTGCATGTACGTGGGGCAGTGTGAGCGTGCGCATGCTCTCAGCGAGCGAGCGCGACTCCTCTGGAGAAACGCCGTACCCGTCATGGTGGAGCTAGGATTGAGGGTGAGCTGTTGCGCAGGCCGTGATGACCCTCCGTCAGGGCCTGAGGGAAGTGACTCGGAGCTGGGCCGGGGAGCATTGCTTCTGGAGCGCTGGGCACTACGTTCGATACCCAAACGGTACACCTGCTTATTAATTGGAGATGATACCACATGTACTCTAAAGTACTGGCCCTTTTGCTTTTCTCTTGTTGTCAAGGGTATTCCAGGCCTATGCAGAAACCTGTATACCCATCACATCACATATCACATCACACCACATCACATCTAGGACAAAGACACTAGAAGATATTAGAAACCTTAGTATAAATAAGGTGTGCCTACCCGTCACTTCGCTGATGGGTTTAATCAAATGACAGCATCTTGTACTTCACAAACATATTCCATGTTTATCTGTGAGTTTCAATGAGGATGCAAAATGAAGTGAAACACACAAAAAAGGATATTTTATAACATGTTGTAGTTGGTATTGTTGATGCTGCTGTTTTCGTGGTGGCTGTGGTTGTTGATGTTACCCTGCACACACGAAGCAAAAGGCAGGGTTAAGGAATTCGTTCACTTCTGTCTGTCCGTCCGTCAGTCCATCCACAATCATCAGTTTATGATCGAGGCACAACTTGATTTCAATTTAATGTTATATTTTGAACAAAAATCTGAACATGAATCAGAAAACAAAGCTGTAGTTTAGCAGTAATTGGGCTTTGAATTCATCTTCATCACACATGCGCAGAGAAGAGTGAGATGATCATTTTCACTCTGTCTGCCTGTCAGTCAAACAAAATTGAAAATCATTTCAAACAGGAAAGTTACTGTTTTTTAAGGACATCATAAAAGAAACAAATAGGAACGAAGAACGAATGTAACGTGTACTGGTAGATATGATGGTGTAAAAGACACTGTGTCAACGGCAGAATTAACTTTTTATACGACCTTTCCAATCTTCATTTTATTTCAAATTAATTATATACTTGAACACTGCAGAATACAATTTGCCACCTTATTCCTTCCAAATTCCTCCAGTTTTGCAGTACTTGGACATGTTCCAGGCAAAAATGCTGCATTTACAACTGCAGTATATGAGAGTTGTACTCTCATATACGATAGTAGTCTGCAGAGAATTACGACAGGAAAGGAATGCTAATTTTGCCTGGGGTTATATCAGGTGGTGCATAAGACTGCATCAACAGCGGTAAATTTTTAATACGAGGGTGAGTCAAAAAGTATCTGCAATATATTTTTATTTAAATAATATAGCAACAATTGAGCATGAACAAGAGCAGCATTTTTAAACATTGTCCCCTCATTTTCAACACACTTCGTCCATCAGTTCACAAGCTTCTTTATGCCCTCGGGAAAAAAATGTTTTTGGCTGAGTGATGAGCCACACATGCACCGTTTCTTTCACTTGTTGGTCACTGGCAAAGTGGCGGCCTCTTAAATCATCTTTGAGTTGACCGTACAGGTGAAAGTCCGAAAGGACCGTTTAGAACACCCCCCCCCCCCCCCCATCTACTTTCTCAACAATCTGGAAGAAGTCCTTTTATTCAAGCTTCTGGGTCTCACTATCTGCCATGATCTTTCCTGGGAAAGCCATATCTCCAACCTAGCCTCCAAAGCCAGTCGCCGACTGGGAATCCTCCATCGTGAAAAGTCCTTCCTCGGCCCATCTGAGATCCTGACTACATACAAAGCTTTCGTCCACAGCGTGATGGAGTACTGCCCTCCCCTCTGGGCTGGTGCTCCTGCCTCTCACCTTTCTCAGCTTCACGCTGTGGAAACCAAATCACTTAGGATCCTTGGTATCTCCCACAATGAAGCTGAGTCTTTGGGCCTCTCACCGCAGGCAGGTCGGTGGTCTTTCTGTCTTCTTCTGTCTCCTCTCTGGTCTCGCCCCCACTGCTTTGTCTGCGATATGTCCCCACCATATTTCCGTAGAGCACTCAAGGTCCGCCAACAACCCCCTTCTGGTAAAACTTCCAAAATCACGAATCGCTGCTCACCTTCACTCTTTCATTCCTCTTTTTTCCCACCTTTGGAATAAACTCCCTCACTCTCTTCAATCCCATTCTTCCCTTCAGGCCTTTAGAACAGCTGTTCACCACCACCTCTTATCTTCCCTCATCCAAAACCTCGATCTTTTCTGCCCCCGTTAATCCACCCCAAACCAACCTCCTTCAAATTCCCTGCTTTCCTTCTAGAAAGTCCCTGTAGTATCCATCTTGTATACCCCATGTTCCCCACCCCATCCCTCTCCCTTCCACAGATCTCCTAATGTCTCTTCCCCACTGTTTAGTCCTTCCCCCTCCCCCCCTCTTGTCTCATGCCCCCCGCCCCCCCCTGCTGTGCATTGTGTTTTGCTCTCATACAAAATTGGGCCTTGTGAGTCTCAGGAAAGTGTGACCATCACTTTTACGGCTGATGGTTGACTTTTGAACTGTTTTTTTTACTGGTGATGTCGGATTTTTCTACTCCATACTCTCGAGTTCACTCTCTGGCTCGTAATGGTGGATCCACGTCTCATCTCCACTGACAATGCATCTCAAAAAAGCATTCCCTTCATGATGAAAGTGGTTCAAAAGGCTTTGGCAGATTAGTCACACGGTGGCGCTTGTGCTCTTCTGTAGTTGTTTTGGAACCCATGTTGCAGAAACTTTATGAAAGCCAAGTCGGTTGTTGATGATTTCGCTTTAAAATGATTTCGCCAAGTCGCTTTAAAAATTATCGGATCCAGATTTGGATCTTCACCAAAATTGAATTGATTTTTCCTTGTCACACACCCAACGTGTCCACCAAGTTTCTTCGGAATCTGTCCACAACCTTTTGAGATATCATGCCAACAGTATCATTTTTGGCTCTATCTCTCAATGGTAAAGAATCACTTAAAAATTTGAGTTGCAGATCCGGTTCTGGATCTTCACCAAATCTTATCAGCTCATCCTTGTCACACACCCAACCTGCCCACCAAATTCATCTGGATCCGTCCACAACTTTTGAGATATCCTGCACACAGACAGACACACAGACAAACAAGAGGAAGGCGTCGTGCAGAGCTCGATACTTGCAAAATCCATAAAACAAATTTGACCTCAAAAATAATTTGTGGTTGAATTAATGACCAAATATGCAAATCCTCTTTAAATTTCAAGTGAATCAGATGAAAATTGACAATTTTGAAATTGCCAATGTTGACCTTTGGCCTATGTAGACCTACAAAATAATTGGTGATTGGGAATTCCGTGACCTGATCTGCAAATCCACTTCAAATTTCAAGTCAATCGGATGAAAATTAAGGATTTTAGCAATGTCACCAAAGTTGTTGACCTTTGGCCTATGTTGACCTCTTGACCTCAAAAACAATAGACTTCTTCCTTTTGACAAAATCTACCATGTGGTGAAATTTTGTGAAGATCGGTTTGGAATTGTGACCTGGAGGCGATAAACAGATAAACAGACAAACAGACAGAGGAAGAAACAGACGTCATGCAGAGCACGATACTTGCAAAATCCATAAAACAAATTTAACCTCAAAAATACAAAGGGATATACTTTGTGAGAAAGATAATAAAGGATTCAACTTGGTTAGAAAGATTAATAAAGGATATATTGGTTGAGAAAGATAATAATGGATTCACTTGGTTAGAAAGATAATAAAGGATATACTTGGTTGAGAAAGATAATAATGGATTCACTTGGTTGGAAAGATAATAAAGGATTTACTTGGTGAGAAAGATAATAATGGATTCACTTGGTTAGAAAGATGATAATGGATTCACTTGGTTAGAAAAGATGATAAGGATTTACTCGGTTAGAAAGATAATAATGGATTCACTGGTTGAGAAAGATTAATAATGGATTCACTTGGTTAGAAAGATAATAATGGATTCACTTGGTTTGAAAGATAATAATGGATTCACTTGGTTAGAAAGATAAATAATGGATTCACTTTGGTAGAAAAAGGATAATGGATTCACTTGGTTAGAAAGATAATAATGGATTCACTTGGTTAGAAGATGATAATGGATTCACTTGGTTAGAAAGATAATAATGGATCACTTGGTTTAGAAAGATAATAATGGATTCACTGGTTAGAAAGATGATAATGGATTCACTTGGTTGAAGATAATAAAGGATTACTGGTAAGAAAGAGATAATGGATTCACTTGGTTAGAAAGATAATAAAGGATTTACTTTGGTTAAAAGATGATAATGGTTCACTTTGTTAGAAAGATAATAATGGATTCACTTGGTTAGAAAGATAATAATGGATTACTTGGTTAGAAAGATGATAATGGATTCACTTGGTTGGAAAGATAATAAAGGATTCACTTGGTTGGAAAGATATAAAGGATTCACTTGGTTAGAAAGTAATAAAGGATTTACTTGGTTAAAGATGATAATGGCTCACTTTGTTAGAAAGATAACAAAGGATTACTTGGTCAGAAAGATAATAATGGATTTACTTGGTTTGAAAATATAATAGATTTACTTGGTTTGAAAGATAATAAAGGATTTACTTGGTTAGAAAGCCAATTATTTTGAGGTCAACATAGGTCTTAAAGGACAACATAGGCCGAATTCTTAAATTGCCATTTTTCATCCAATTGACTTGAAATTTAAGGAGTTCCATATTTGGTCATTTAATTCAACCACCGAGTATTTTGAGGTAAATTTGTTTATGGATTTTGCAAGTATCGTGCTCTGCATGACGTCTGTTCTTCCTCTGTCTGTTTGTCTGTTTATCTGTTTATCGCCTCCAGGTCACAATTCCAAACCGATCTTCACAAATTTCACCACATGGTAGATTTGTCAAGATCTTTGTTTTTGGTCAAGGGTCAACATAGGCCAAAGTCAACAACTTTGGTGACATTGCTAAAATCCTTAATTTTCATCCGATTGACTTGAAATTTGAAGTGGATTTGCAAGTCAGGTCACGGAATTCAATCACCAATTATTTTGTAGGTCTACATAGGCCAAAGGTCAACATTGCGAATTTCTAAAATTGTCATTTTCATCTGATTCACTTGAAATTTAAAGAGGATTGCATATTTGGTCATTGAATTCAACCACAAATTATTTTTGAGGTCAAATTTGTTTTATGGATTTTGCAAGTATCGAGCTCTGCACGACGCCTTCCTCTTGTTTGTCTGTGTGTCTGTCTGTGTGCAGGATATCTCAAAAAGTTGTGGACGGATCCAGAATGAAATTTGGTGGGCAGGTTGGGTGTGTGACAAGGATGAGCTGATAAGATTTGGTGAAGATCCAGAACCGGATCTGACAACTCAAATTTTTAATGATCTTTACCATTGAGAGATAGAGCCAAAAATGATATGTGGCATGATATCTCAAAAGGTTGTGGACAGATTCCGAAGAAACTTGGTGGACACGTTGGGTGTGTGACAAGGAAAATCAATTCAATTTGGTTGAAGATCCAAATCTGGATCCGATAATTTTTAAAGCGACTTGGCGAAATCATTTTAAAGCGAAATCATCAACAACCGACTTGCTTTCATAAGTTTCTGCAACATGGGTTCCAAAACAACTTACAGAAGAGCACAAGCGCCACCGTGTGACAATCTGCCAAAGCCTTTTGAACCACTTCATCATGAAGGAATGATTTTTTGAGATGCATTGTCAGTGGAGATGAGACGTGGATCCCCATTACGAGCCAGAGAGTGAACTCGAGAGTATGGAGTAGAAAAATCCGACTCACCAGTAAAAAAACAGTTCAAAAGTCAACCATCAGCCGTTAAAAGTGATGTCACACTTTCCTGAGACTCACAAGCCCAATTTTGTATGAGAGAAACACACAATGCACAGCAGGGGGGGGAGGCATGAGACAAGAGGAGTGGGGGGGAAGGACTAAACAGTGGGGAGAGACATTAGGAGATCTGTGGAGAGAAGGAGGATGGGTGGGGAACATGGGGAATAGAAGATGGATACTACAGGGACTTTCTAGAAGGAAAGCAGGGAATTTGAAGGAGGTTGGTTTGGGTGGATTAACGGGGGCAGAAAAGATCGAGGTTTTGGAGAGGAGATAAGAGGTTGGTGAACAGCTGTTCTAAAGGCCTGAAGGGAAGAATGGGATGAAGAGAGTGAGGGAGTTTACCAAAGGTGGGAAAAAAGAGGAAGAAAGAGTGAAGGTGAGCAGCGATTCGTGATTTTGGAAGTTTTACCAGAAGGGGTGTTGGCGACCTTGAGTGCTCTACGGAAATAGGTGGGGACATATCGCAACAAAGCAGTGGGGGCGAACCAGAGAGGAGACAGAAGAAGACAGAAAGACCACCGACCTGCCTGCGGTGAGAGGCCCAAAGACTCAGCTTCATTGTGGGGATACCAAGATCCTAAGTGATTTTGGTTTCCACAGCGTGAAGCTATGAGAGGTGAGAGGCAGGAGCACCAGCCAGAGGGGAGGGCAGTACTCCATCACGCTGTGGACGAAAGCTTTGTATGTAGTCAGGATCTCAGATGGGCCGAGGAAGGACTTTTCACGATGGAGGATTCCAGTCGGCGACTGGCTTTGGAGGCTAGGTTGGAGATATGCTTTCCCAGAAAGATCATGTGGCAGATAGTGAGACCCAGAAGCTTGAATAAAAGGACTTCTTCCAGATTGTTGAGAAATAGATGGGGGGGGGGGGTGTTCTAAACGGTCCTTTCGGACTTCACCTGTACGGTCAACTCAAAGATGATTTAAGAGGCCGCCACTTTGCCAGTGACCAACAAAGTGAAAGAAACGGTGCATGTGTGGCTCATCACTCAGCCAAAAAACATTTTTTTCCCGAGGGCATAAAGAAGCTTGTGAACTGATGGACGAAGTGTTGAAAATGAGATAAGAAAATGCTGCTCTTGTTCATGCTCAATTGTTTGCTATATTATTTAAATAAAAATATATTGCAGATACTTTGACTCACCTCGTATTAAAAATTTACCGCTGTTGATGCAGTCTTATGCACCACCTGATATAACCCCAGGCAAAATTAGCATTCCTTTCCTGTCGTAATTCTCTGCAGACTACTATCGTATATGAGAGTACAACTTCATATACTGCAGTTGTAAATGCAGCATTTTTGCCTGGAACATGTCCAAGTACTGCAAAACTGGAGGAATTTGGAAGGATAGGTGGCAAATTGTATTCTGCAGTTGTCAGTATATAATTAATTTGAAATAAATGAAGATTGGAAAGGTCGTATAAAAGTTAATTCTGCCTTGACACAGTGCTTTTACACCATCATATCTACCAGTACACTTACATTCGTTCTTCGTTCCTATTTGTTTCTTTTATGATGTCCTTAAAAAACAGTAACTTTCCTGTTTGAAATGATTTTCAATTTTGTTTGACTGACAGGCAGACAGAGTGAAAATGATCATCTCACTCTTCTCTGCGCATGTGTGATGAAGATGAATTCAAAGCCCAATTACTGCTAACTACAGCTTTGTTTTCTGATTCATGTTCAGATTTTGTTCAAAATATAACATAAATTGAAATCAAGTTGTGCCTCGATCATAACTGATGATTGTGGATGGACTGACGGACGGACAGACAGAAGTGAACGAATTCCTTAACCTGCCTTTTGCTCGCTGTGTGCAGGGTAACATCAACAACCCCAACCACCACGAAACAGCAGCATCAACAATACCAACTACAACATGTTATAAAAATATCCTTTTTTGTGTTTCACTTCATTTTGCATCCTCATTGAAACTCACAATAAACATGGAATATGTTTGTGAAGTACAAGATGCTGTCATTTGATAAACCCATCAGCGAAGTGACGGGTAGCACACCTTATTTATACTAAGGTTTCTAATATCTTCTAGTGTCTTTGTCCTAGATGTGATGTGTGTTGATGGATATGTGATGTGATGGGTATACAGGTTTCGGCTAGGAGATACCTTGACAACAAGAGAAAAGCAAAAGGGCCAGTACTTTAGAGTAAATGTGGTATCATCTCCAATTAATAAGCAGGTGTACCGTTTGGGATCAACGTAGTGCCCCAGCGCTCCAGAAGCAATGCTCCCCGGCCCAGCTCCGAGTCACTTCCTCAGGCCCTGACGGAGGGTCATCACGGCCTGCGCAACAGTCACCCTCAATCCTAGCTCCACCATGACGGTACGGCGTTTCTCCAGAGGAGTCGCGCTCGCTCGCTGAGAGCATGCGCACGTCTACACTGCCCACGTACATGCAAGGATGCACACTCTTAAAACATAATCTCCTCAATGATTAAAGCAAGAGGGTTTTGGTGCAACAACTATCACAGCAAACTCGTTTTCAGAACCTCCAACCTTAAGTTTAATATACCTGGCATGAAGACTCACCTGTTGATGCCCAGGAAGACATGTGTGCCCAGAGCCAGGCAGCAAAGTTCCAGCTGGGCAGTGTGGGCCCTCCGTACGACCCTTTTGTGACAGTTCGGAGTACGACCCTCGATAATGAGCAATGTAAGGGCCACCACCAGATCCTCGGCTTCCACTTGCCACCCAAAGTTGGTGGCTCTGTTATTGTGTTTCAGGGAGACATGAAAGGCAGAAATTAAGACAATACCGTCATCAGTTTGTCAGAATGTCCATCAATGGTCTAAGCTCTCAGCTTGAGAATCTAATTAGATGTAGATGAGCAAAACTTGCCCATCCTAGGAGTCACTGTCGAAGAGCTAAACACTTCTTACATTGCCAAGATGCCTGACTCAAATGCAACACGTTTCAAGGTTTCAAAAATGAGAAATGCAAATCTGCATTTCTTTAAAAAGAAAAAAAGTTTAAATCAAAGTGTAAAAGAATAAAAATCGACATTTGTTCAAAGCAATATCAACACAATCAACATGACACCCTTTGACATTTGGTGTGTGCACGGATTTGGTACAAAGACATGATGTGCTACAAAGTTGGCTTTGATGAATGATGTAACCAGCAATAAAATTCAAACTGCTTGATAGCGCGCCATCTCAAATCCTTCAATTTTGACCCCTATGACTCATGGCCCCCACCCCTGGAGCAGGAACCAGGAGTCAAAAGCAAAAAGCCATGATATACAGTGTCGATAGAACGTCTGCACCCTCTTTCCAAATTTTCACCTTTTGTTGCCTTATAGCTGGAATCAAATTTCATTAAACCAGACTTTTCCCACCTTTATTACACATCGTAACCCACAACTTCCAAGTGAAAAACAAATTCTACCTATTTCAGAAATTAATTAAAAATACAAAACTAGAATATCTTGGTTGGATAAGTGTCCCCCCCCCCCCTTATAATAGCAATTGTAATTAGTTCAGGTGTAACC
Source organism: Eptatretus atami (assembly GCA_035128595.1). Taxonomy (NCBI): domain Eukaryota; kingdom Metazoa; phylum Chordata; class Myxini; order Myxiniformes; family Myxinidae; genus Eptatretus; species Eptatretus atami. Next base: position 68,894,734 of record CM068962.1, read on the forward strand.
AATCACCTTCAAAATCACACACCAAGTTAATTGGCCTCCACCTGTGTTAAATTGTAGTGAGTCTGATTATTTCAGAATAAAATCAGCTGTTCCTGTAGGTTTCCTCTGCTGGGTAGTGCATTTCACAGCAAAGACTCAACCATGAGAACCATGGAGCTTTCAAAAGACCTCCAGGATAAAGTTGTGGAAGGCACAGATCAGGATGGATATATAAATATTTCAAAGACCTTGAATATCCTTGGAGCACAATCAAGACAATCAAGAAGTGGAAGGTGTATGGTACCACCAAGACCCTGCCTAGATCAGCAGGCTGTCCCTCCAACTGGATGAGCAAGCAAGGAGAGACTCATCAGTGAGGTCACCAAGAGGCCAATGACAACTTTGAAAGAGATACATGCCTTATGGAAAATACTAGTCACTGTTGTGCAGGTGACAACAATATCCCAAGCACTCCACAACTCTTGCCTGGATGGTAGGGTGGCAAGAAGAAGCCATTATTCAAATAAGCCCACCTTGAGTCCCATTTGAGGTATGCAAAAAGCACTCTGGAGATTCTGAAGCCATGTTGCAAAACGTTTTGTGGTGTGACGAAATCAAGATGGAACTTTTTGGACTAAATGCAAAACGTCACAATTTGGCGCAAACCCAACACACTACCCAAAGAACACCATCCCCACTGTGAGACATGGTGGTGGCAGCATCATGTTGTGGGATGTTTCTACTCAGCAGGGACTGGAGCACTTGTAAGGATAGAAGGGAAAATGGATGGAGCAAAATAAAGAAAAATCCTGGAGGTAAACCTGCTGCCCTCTGCAAGAAATCTGAAATTGGGACGGAAGTTCACTTTCAGCATGACAATGACCCGAAGCACACAGCCAAAGCTACACTGGAGTGGCTAAGGAGCAAAAAGATGATGTCCTTGATGCTTAGTCAGAGCCCTGACCCAATCCAATCGAAATCTGTCGCATGACTTGAAATTGCTGTCCATCAACGCTTCCCACGCAACTTGACTGAACTGAGCAGTTTTGTACAGAAGAATGGGCAAATATTGCCCAATAAAGGTGAGCAAAGTCGGTAGAGAGAATTCCCACAGACTCACAGCTGTAATTGTTGTCAAAGGTGCTTCTACCAAGTACTAACTCAGGGGAGTGGACACTTATCCAACCATGATATTATAGTTTTGTTGTTTTAATTAATTTCTGAAATTTGTAGAATTTTGTTTTTCACTTGGACATTGTGGGTTACGATGTGTAAATAAAGGTGGAAAAGTCTGATTAATGTAACTTATTCCAGGCTATAATTCCAGGCACAAAAGTGAAAAATTTGAAAGGGGTGTAGACTTGCTATAGGCACTGTGTTTCATGCATGCCCCAATGTTGTTTGCATTTGCAAAGTTTCATAAAACAAAATGTTTAAAATGTGTCTATAATTGCATTTTTGGTGTTGACCTTTTAATCCTGCCCCAGGTCCTAGGGTGGGGCCAAAAAAAAAAATGACAGTGCTCTCGCACCTTCTTGCTATGTGGTGATTATAACTACCAAGGTTGGTTAATTTCTGTGCAATTTTTCGGAGGAGATAGCACGACAAGACAGACAGACGGCCACAGATTGATGGAGCATCCAAGACAGTTCCCCGATGTTTTAGGTGATTTCAGCCCACCAATCTGTTAGTGCTGCTGAAGCGGTCTCAGCAAGGGAAGTTTTTGCCTCTTTAGTTTGGCCTTGCCTTTTCCAGCAATCGTCAGGGTAGGATTGGGAAGTTGACCATGGAGTGGCACAAATAGCCTACTCTCGTAAAAAAACAATGAGGGATCTTTAAAGTCCATCAGAGAATGCCAGCAAATGGGAGGCCCAGTTCCATGTCACATCCCAACGATGGCACATTTCATCGATAAATCACCTTGAACGTGAAACACTGAACTGACAAATTAATCGGGTTGGGAATAGAATCCTGACTAGACAGCTCAAAGGTCAATACGCTCCCTCTGATCCATCTAGTCAGCCCGTTTTTCAAGTACCCAAGTATGAATCCATACTTTTAAAAAATACAGGTGTAAATCATTTCAATGTTTAAATTTTAAAACTGATAATTGAAGAAAATTGGACACACTTTTCCATGTTCTTATTATCTCCTATTGTGTATTAGTCTTATATCGGTATAGTGTTGATTTTGGAAAAAAAAAAAAACAATTAAAAAAAGATGCCTTCACACCAGGGTTGTGACAGTGCGGTCAGAATATCCGCTCAGAGTCTGGATGGTCATTCATTCGATTTGACCTTGACTTAGACTTTTAAATGCAAGACTTATAAAATGGTTTGTGCTGTTCCTTACTTGATGCTCAGCATTTAGAGGATACAGCACTGACAAATCCCGTGGTTGGTATCCTATGCTGGGACAGGTTTAGGGAGGAGTGGGTTGTGGAAGAATTTCTCTTAATAATAATCCCCTGAAAGTGGAGAGAAGAACGATTCACCAGATGGCATCACTGGCACCCAGAGTGCTCCAAGAAGTAACTTCCCCAAAGATCAATAGCTGTGTTTATCTCATGTACAAAAGTCGAGCCCTGTGCTGTATGGTGTCTGTCTGCACGTGTGGAGGTATTTGTGTAGGACAGCTCTTCTAACAGCATGAGACCCGATAGAAGAGATGGAGTGAAATCAATCAGACAGCATGTTGGATAAATATTTGAGCATTTAGGTCTACCATCACACCAGACCCAGATGTTGAGAATGGCAAGACAGGAATTTTGCTCCTGGAAGCTGCAACTAAGGACGACTCCAATATCAATATATGGAAAAGGTTTGCTGAGACGGATTAGGATTAGCTCTTCATTTGAACACGTGCAGCTTTCTCAAATTACACGGTTAACAACTCTTGAGCCCCAAATGCATTACAGGTTATTTTTTGATAGCAATACATTTTCATGACCGTTTTGAAGTCCTTCAAACCCAGTAAAAGACCTAAATTTGTTTATTCTCATCGTGAATTATCTGGCATTTGATATAAGTTTTTAATGGGGTCAGGGCGGGAGAGATGCCGAGGTACAGATAATGATGGAGTTGCTCGGAGGAGTTGATAGAGATGGCTGCAATGATTTTGCTTTCGTAAAAACACTTTCTTTTTCCCACTGCTCCCTATAGTTTCCACACACCTGTTACTGCTCAAACTCATGTGAATGTACATTTGAAATGCTTTGTCGCCGAACCATTCAGTCTGAAAAACTGTCAATATTATTAAGCCTTCTTTCATCGGGATCTCATCAACCTCCTTTGTCATTTTCATTCAAACCATCAGGTGCTGCTACGAGCTGGCACAAACACAGAACATAGGGTTAGCACGATGGGCAAGAGGTGTGCGGACTTGTCTCTGAGCATTTTGAATCCCGATCCAGCTATAAACTGTTCATCCCGGTATTTTGCAGGCAAGATGATTCATCAATGTGCGTGACGTCCCTCAGATGGCGTTAAAATGGGAGTCCTGTCTGCTGACATTAGTTGGTGGACGTTAAATATCCCACGGTGTCCTTCACAAAGAGTAGGGGAGCTATCGCTGGCACCCTGAAAAAAAAACAGACAAATTCCTGCTTTGTCCTACAGAGGGCATTGCATTAGCGACACAGCCACCCCCCCCTCCCGCCACCAGCCAAAAGATTCACTATATTACCATAGCAGAAGATGCATAGAACACCACAATAACAAGAAAGATAGAGGAAGAATCCACAATAACTTGATACCAAAAAAGTTGCTTGATGTGAACAAAATGTGCAAAATGATAATTTCTCAAAACAGACAGACACTTCAACAACGCAGCGTAAAGCTGCGGTATTCATCTAAGTGACCCTTTCACATATTGGAGGTGCTTTATTAAAGTTGACCGCCTGCGGGGACAGACACCTCACACAAGTCACACACGCTTCTCCCTTTCAGGCAAGGCTAATAATAATTCAATACGACTGTGGTTGGGTGATTGATCTCCCTGTTAATAACTTATACATTTATTGTGCAAGCTATTTGAACGTCCAAAAGCTGTTAGCACAGGATTATAAAGAGAGTTAAATCCTTACTTCTTTGCTGCTTGGAAATGTGACATCTTTTTTTAATGAAGAAAAAAAACCCCAAATTCTCGATTGAAGGTTTACGTCAAGATGGAAGACACACACTGCTAAAAAGGGACCCAGCCGAAATTTTGGGGAAATTTTGACGACACTCCCCTCGTGAAAAAACATCGTGCATTTAAAACGGGGTTTCTTTCCTGAGGTCAATTTGACCCATAATGCCACAGAGTGAAGACCTCACGTGCGGAGAACCATGGCAGCAAGCATTGAAACAGAAGATGACACAACCTCCATAGTTGGATTTAGTTCCACTGAGAGTAGTAAATCTGAAATAGTCCAATACACCAAAATTGATGAATGGCTTGGTGAGAATTGAGATCACTTTCCTGGTTTCAGAACATGCAAATGAGAAGATAAAAATTTTAGGATTTCGATTAGAGTTTTAGAATATTAGAATCTAGCAGAGGTACCTAAGGACGAGTGATGGATTTTTTATTTTTTATTTTGTCTATTTTTGACAGAGCTAAACGGAATAAAAGTTGGAAGTAATACAGATATCGCAAGTGGAATTGTAAGACACTGTTGATTAGCCTATTAGAGGTTTGATGATGGCTGCGAAGCGGTGAGAGAGGAGAAACCATCAGGACAGACAATTGGAATTAACCAATTACAATTCATTAGATTCTTGATATCATCAGCTGAGTCATGGTAGAGGAAGACAATCCACTCTGGTTTTGAAGTGATACAACAACCAGTTGTTTTCCAAGTCAACAACTTGTTCCCTTACGTGTATGGACAGTAATTGAACAGATGGTACGATAAAGAAATATGAACAATATGTTAAATGGAAATGTATACATTTCATTGGCACAGTGAATGAGCACGTATTTCACGTGTGTCCAGGAAATTAATAAAAATAAAAAGACCTATGCTCCGGATTTAAACAAAATATGTGTTTTGCTTTCTCCAAATGGGTACATTAATCACAAAATGACCTTTTATGCAGAGATCTCTTCTATTTTGCTTCCCTTACCTGAGCCTGACTGTAAAGCGGTGCTAGGAGTTATGCAATAATGAAATTGATTTCACCGTTTGGCCAAAATGGTAAAGCCGGACGGCGTACAGCCTTCACTGCAACTTATGAACAAATGACTCGTTATTATACACTACACGCGTCTTCGCAGAAAACATTCTCACGGTGGATCCAGACGCTTTGCCATAGTCAGTGAGGAATTTTTCCCAGCCTGAATGGAGAGTACCAGGATATTCAAACGGTTCTATTAATAAACTGCAGGCTGAGCCCCCCGTTTTGTTTATTTTGTGATTCACGTCACGTATGACCCGTTTCTGTATATGTTGTGAAAAAAAAAAAATTCAGAACTAATCTCTGAACCTCGTCAAACACAAAATATGCACATTTTTGTCAAAATATGGAAAAAAAACATCCGAAACGTAACAACATATTAAATAAATTTGTCCAGTCACAGCACGTTTGATATTGTTACGAGCACTGATGCATACGTATTAACCAATCGCGTGCTTCATTGCAGACCTACTGTCACTAGTCATCATGTTGTCAGATGTTCGTGCGGCTGAGGATTCTGAGGGTGATTTTCAGGATTTGCTGCATGCATGTCATCAACACGCACAGTAGCTATTCTCTTCAGTGAGAAACGTGCTTAAAAGTTGAACAACGTGCTGCAAAGTGGAAAAAAGTGGAAGGAAGCCCCAAAAGCAGGGTCGCAGCACTAGCAGTCAGCGATGATGAAGAAGCTGAAGGTTCTCCATGTTAACCAAGTCAAGATGTCTACCAGCCCACTGAAGACTCAATCAAGAAATACAAAGAGAGAGCAAATTACCAGCTACTGTGCACTCTAGATGTCTGAACAGTTCCCACAAATCCCTCATCAAGGGACAAGGATGGAAAGTAGTGAAGGCGAATTAGACCGACTGGGGTGATCTGCCTCCTGCTCCAAGCAGTTTGCTTGATTTAGAATCTGTCATGCAAGAAAACGAGCTGTGAGAAAAAGGAATGTTCTCGTCATCAGTGCGTTTACTGCAGAAACTCTATTACTGTGAAAGAGTCAGTTTTGATGAGGAGTAGATAAAGTAGTGAAAAAGTGAAGTGGCAAATTGCTGTTGAGATAAATACATGCACATACACATGTATGGTTAAGATGCATGCTGTGAAGTATTCATTGAATATAATTGCTGTATGTACCTTTCAATGCACATGTGTTGCATTGCACGAGCTCAATGTTGTTCCATTTCTCCACGTCTTCAATTGAATTATAGTTTTTCGCTAATCATCTGAAGAAGATCTCTGTGATCGCATGTTTCCTGCAATGCAAACAGTGTGCTTAGTTTTGTGTGAGTTCATATCCTTTTGTAAATACTTTGTGAAGTGACAAGAAGAATGAATGCGATTGATTTTTCTCGAAGATGTTGAAAAAAGGAATTTGTCGACCTTAAAGTTTAGTAAAGTCATTTGCAAAGTTGGCAGACCTGATTTGACAATCAATCTCGATACATGTATACAAGTATGTCAGAGTGACACTCAGGCATTCACTGCATCGATGTCGATACCAGGAAACCAATGATGTTGCCATCATTACATGTAGACAACCCATGTGAACATTTGGAGCAAATTATGTTTTCAAATTCATTTTGGTCCAAAAATGAATTATTCCTTGATGGTTTTGATAATTAGAGAATGCAAGAATTAGATAGCCCATCTTCAGTCAAACCTGTACTCTTATAAGCGAGGTCAACATTGGAATAAAATGTGCTAAATAAATTAACCTGAAATATTTACATTTTCAGTTATTTATTTACTTTATTTTTATAATTAGTGTGCGTGCGTGCGTGGCATATGTTTTTAGCATGAGTTGTCATCAAATTCTCAAAAAACATCCTTATGAGAATATGGAGAAGGCTAATTAATAATTGGCCAAAAATTGCAAAGGGCAAGGTCACAGTTAGTAGAAATAGGCTCCAGTCACCATCCGACAAGTCTCAGCATGAGATGGCGGGGTTTGTCACCGCTTCCGTTTTTTTTTTTTCCATGTATTTATTATGGCAGGAGTACCCGCAATGTCCGGTGCTGTTCTAATCATTTTAAGAAATCAGATTTTTTTTTCCCCCAATTTTTGGTGGGGCTCTCAAACACTTCCTCTACCACTAAGGAATGAGATTAGGGATAATTTAATATAACCTTTCACGCAGCTTTCAAAGGTTTAGCATGAAAGAACAATAAAATAAAAAAAATCACCCAAAATTTTTAAATATAATTTTCGCAATTATTACTACTAAGAAGCACCCGCTCCCTAGGGAGCCGTCAAGGGGGTCATGTTATATTTATGCCTATTTTATTCCAAGTGGTCCAGGATTAACAAACCCAAAAAATGGTGTGATCGGTTCAGCCGTTTTTGCGCTACCTGGGAACAGACACATGCGACAGACGGTGAATTATAGTAAGATTGTTTTGCTAAAACACTCCTCCACAGTCACTGATGAACTTTCGAAGTTTGACAAGGATCTGTTTGGCCATACATAGCAAAATGGGACACAGAGACAGCCAAACATCTCTCTTCTAGTGTACATAAGCACATCCTGGTTCACACATACACATCACACACACACACCACACACACACACACACACACCACATCACACACACACACACA